>CM051244.1:160746360-161068793 GCA_027917425.1 Gastrophryne carolinensis | reverse complement strand
TGAAAGGTCTTGTTGCAGAGAGACCATTCCCCAAGGTGCGAGGTGCTCCTGCTCAGGGAGTCTGCCTCCAGGTTTTGTACCCCGGGAATGTAGACTGCCGAGATGCAGGGAACATTCTCCTCTGGCCAGGAAAAAGGCACTGCCTCGACGCATGACACCATCAGGCCCAGCAATCTCATCCCCAGACGGATCCACGGCCGTTGACAAGACAGTAAGGCCTGCACCTGCGTCTGGAGACCCAAAACCTTCTGCTGTGGCAGAAAGACCTTGACCTGAGCAGTGTCTATCATCATGCCCAGGAAGGACTGCACTGTCGAGGGAGTGATAAAAGACTTCGGGTAATTGACTACCCAGCCGAAGGCCTCTAGAGTTGACAACACCGTCCGGATATCGCTCTCAACCTGCTGAAGAGACTGGGCCGCAATCAGCAAGTCGTCCAGATAAGGTGGCACACGAATGCCCTGGTTCCTCAGGATAGCCATTATCCAAACCATGTTGTAGGAACTCCAAAATCCTAGAAAAAGAGAATGTGCGACAAGGGAAACCCCTAGACTCACACCAGGCAATGTAAGCGTGCCAGACCCTGTAATAAATCATGGAGGAGGATTTCTTCCGAGCCTGAATCATGGTACGCACGACTGAGGCAGACAGCCCTTTCTCTGTCAAGATTGAGGTTTCAGCAGCCAAGCCGTCAAAGCCAGCGTAACAGACACTGAGTGAGAAGCCCTGGATCGTCGGGCATGACGTAGCGATCCGCACCGACTAGGTCAACGAGGGGCCACCAAGATGGTCGGCACCCCTTCCTGGGCTATCCTGCGCAGCACACAACCCAGGAGAAGGAATGGAGGAAAAGCATAGAGGGGTCGGAACTCCGTCCAAGGAATTGCCAGTGCGTCCATGGCGAAGGCCAGAGGATCTCTTGACAGAGAAACGAACCTTGGAAGCTTGTGATTGTGTCAGGACGCAAACAGGTCCACGTCCGGCTGACCCCAGCGGCGACACAGAGCGTGAAAGATCTTGTTGCCAAGATGATTGATGTAGGCGACGCCGTCTGATTGTCCGAGTGGACCTGGACCGCATGACCCTGTAGATGGGGAGTCAAATGAAAATTGGACCAACCATATCGCTCTCAGCTCCAGGAGATTGATAGGCATGTGAGCCTCCTGAGGGCCCCACTGGCCCTGGAACTTCAGCGATTGCCAAAAACCTCCCCAACCGGTCAGACTCGCATCCTTGGTGACAATCTCCCAATGCGGAGTCAGAAAGGACCTGCCCACTAGAAGATTTCTTGAGTCCAACCACCACGAGAGGGACCGCCTGGCCAGGAGACAGAGAGAACTCCTGCTCCAGGGACTCCTGTCCCCGATCCCAAATGGTCAAGAGATTCAACTGAAGGTGTCTCATGTGAAACTGGGCGAAGGGCACAGCCTCGAAGCAAGACACCATGAGGCCCACCAGCTTCATCCCCAGATGGATGGATGGGTGTGGACACAACAGCAAAGCCCACGCCTGAAGACCCTCCACCTTCTGCTGGGGGAGGAACACCTTGACCTGAGAGGTGTCCAACGTCATGCCCAGGTAGGACCTCACCAATGACGGAGTGATCGAGGACTTGGGATAATTGATCACCCAGCCAAATTCCTCGAGAGTGGACAACACCGTCTGGGTGTCGCCCTCGGCCCGCTGAAGAGATTGAGCCGCAATCAGCAAGTCGTCCAAATAGGGAAGAATACGAATGCCCTGGTTCCTCAACAGGGCCATAACACCTGCCAGCAGCTTGGTGAACACCCGGGGGGCTGAGGAGATCCTGAACGGCAGCTCCACAAATTGGTAATGCTGATCCTCCAGCGCAAATCTCAGAACTTCTGATGTCCCTGGAATATAGGGATGTGCAGGTAGGCATCCCTGATGTCCACTGTGGTCATGAAGTCGCCTGGCCGAAGCAAGCTCACCGTGGACCGTAAGGTCTCCATGTGGAAATGTTTGAATCTGACAAACCTGTTGAGACCCTTCAGGTCCAAAATAGGTCTCAGAGTACCGTCCTTCTTGGGTACCGTGAACAGGTTGGAATAGAAACCTCAACCCGTTCCTGGTGAGGCACAGGACAAATCACCCCGGACAAGAGAAGACGATCGACAGCCATTCTTAGGCCCTGCGCCGACAAGGGGTTCTGGGAGATCCGTGACCGAAGAAATCTTGGGGGCGGCCAAACTGCCAGCTCTATTTTGTAGCCGGAGGACACCACCTCCTGAATCCACCGATCCAAGACGTGAGCAAATAGCAGAAGCCGTCCCCCCACTCGAGTGGGTGAGGGCGCCTCCTCATGCCTGAGGGGCTTTGACAGGGGGCTTAGACTTTGGACCCCCAGGAGGGATTGGGATGACCGCGGGACCTACCTCGTCCCCAGGAGTCTCGGCGGCCACCAGAGAAGGAAGAACCGCTTCCCCCTTGAAGGGGGCGAAAGGAAGAAGAGGCCCAAAAGGGCTGCACAGACTTCCGACGCTGAGGGAGCCTCCCATTTTCGCCAGGAGATCCAGGCGCTCCCCGAACAGACGAAGTCCCAGGAAGGGGATCCCAGTGAGGGATTTCTCGGCAGCAGCGTCGGCCGCCCACTGTCGCAGCCAGATAGACCGACGAAGAGCAACCAGCAGGGCCGAAGCCAAGTCGGACAGTATCATCCATGGCGGAAATTACAAAGGCAATGAAGTCCACGCAAGCCAAGAGTTCCTTGTACTCATCTGCTCGCTTGCGAGATCTGGCGATATCCACAAGGAGTTTCACCTTTTTGATGGCAATGGAGACAATGGCCGCGGCACAGACAGGACGAAGACAAGTGCCCACAAAGGTGAAAGCGTGACATGCCAGTTGATCTATGCGCCTATCACGCAAGGAAGTAGTATCTGGAGACGGCATAACAGAGGTATTGGAGAGCCCCAGAACAGGAGCATCCACCTCCGGGGGACGGGACCATAGACGAATCAACTCCTCCGAAAAGGGATACTGTCTGTCCAGGCCCTTAGGCACCGAAGGCAATTTATTAGGCCTCTCCCACTCCTTAAAAACCAATTTGGAGAATTGACCTTGCTCAGGAAAAACAAGACGCTGTCTCTCAGGCCGAAAAAGGTCCCCCTGCTTCTTCTTGGCCGCCTTGGGGGGGGACAATGTGTAAGGTATCAAACACCGCAGACAATAACTTCTCCGTGTCATCGGGGAGCCACATGTCCTCGTCCCGGTGTCACTGTCAAAGCCACCCGGGCGGTCCCCTGAGGAGTCAAAATCATGAAATAACTCACCCTCCTCCATGGAGTCTCGGCCACCAAAGGCCTCATAATCATCGTCATAATCAGCAAAGAGGGAGTGTACCACACAAGAGACAAAGCTTAGCCCGCCCCGAGGGGCCCCCCAAGCTCTCTATCCCCAGAAACCTCCATTATGGTGATTAGTAGCCAAATAAACGGGTTACAAGGCACCGACGACCCAAACCCGGACAATCCCCAATAATATCCCCTAATATAGTGGCCCCCAACCCTGTCCTCAAGGCCCACCAACAGGCCAGGTTTTGCAGATCTCCACAAAGATGCACAGGTGGAGTAATTAGTGCAGCTGCAGAGCAATAGAGCTGGCTATTTGGAGATCCAAAAAACATGACATGTTGGTGGGCCTTGAGGACAGGGTTGAGGACCACTGCCCTAATAGATCCCCCAACAGGAGACTACAGGAAGCGGGGGGGGGGGGGGGGGTGCAGGGGGGGGATGGGGCCAGGAAGAACCACAATACTGAGAAAAAAATGGGTCCCGCCTGAAAGACAAGGGGGAACACACATGAGCATCCCACAGTGCAAGCATAAGCAAAAAGAAAATATCAAGGAAAGACTAGACTCACGGACCAAAGATAAAGTGCTGCTGACAGCAGAGGGACGCAGGGAGGCCGGTGCAGCACCAGATGGAGCCCTGGAAGATAGGAGCGCGAGGTTTCGCGTGCCTCCAACGCAGAAGGCAGGGAGAATGGCGCCGAGAACAGGCCCCGGGCAGCACCTCGAGGGGCGGGCCTCGCCGCATTCCGCGTCATCACGTGGCCTTCGGGCGCCAGGGAAGGCGAAAATGGCGCCCGGAGAGGAAGGGGACAGCAGAGAAGGCCCCACCCCCTCTCCCCGTGCCGAGCGGCGGGGTAGAGACGCCGTCAGCCGCCCATGAAGGTACGCCGCCCCCCCCCACAGCACCTAAATGCTGGAGAGGCGAGAGGAGCAGGAACGAGGAAGGTGAGTATAAGTGAAACAGTGAAAGCATTAGAGCAAAAAAGCACAAGACACATAAAAATAAAGCATGTGGGCTACATAATGCATAAGGGGTCCCTGGGTGGTTCCTCCCCCTCCCCCCTATAGGCTCAACATAGCCTATGGCCGGCTACCTTTTGGGACAGGGTCTGTGGCCCAGAGCCTAGCTCTGTGAACGCCTGACCCTCGGCGTTCCCCTACAGTCACCTGATCCGTAGCCAGGGCTGGGAGGCAGGATGGGTCACTGGAAGCAGGTGGGAAGCAGGGCTGCAGTGGCCGACAGGCTTGGGATGCCCAGCTCATCTGCAATATCCAAAGAGAGATAGCACCATCTTCGCAGCCCGACTGCAAGAAGAACTCTGGGAATTCTTGGGGAGACAGATGCCTTTATGGGCCGGGAGGAGCCACAAGTTTCATCTTGCAGTCACTGTGCCACCTTGTGGCGGATAACCCAATTGTCAAAAATGGAGCGACCGAACAGGACACCAGGAAAAAACGCGCCCGCCCATCACACCAAGAGCGGCCATTATCCCTCACTGAAAGCATGGCCGCCGGCGCCCGGATACAGGGCTGCTCCCGACACGGGAGCCGCAGCAGCACTAATAAAAACTCCGCGCAACCCGCGCGCCGCCTGCATGCCATCACAGCATCCCCACCCCATCACAGCGTATGTGACAGAGTCAAGATGGAGGAAGGGAAGAAACGCAAGGCCCGTGAGGAACCGCGAGGGAGGTAAGCATAAAGGCTCCAGGACAGCAGAGCAAGCAAGTAATGGTGCACAGTCAAAAAAACACAGCACACATATAATAAAGCTGGTGGGCAGGGTGGGCAACATAAGGCCCTAGCCCCCCCCCCCCCCGTTAGGCTCACCCTTTAAAACAGGGTCTGCGGCCCAGAGCCTAGCTCTGCCAAAATGCCTGACCCCGGCGTTCTCCCTACCGTCACAATCCCGAAGCAGCCAGCAGCTGGGGAGGCAGGAGTGGGTCTGACGGGATCAGTGGGAATAAGGCCCCACTCTGCTGCCAAATCCGAGAGAGAGTATCCAACGATCTTCAGCAGCCAAGACTGCAAGATGAACACTGGGAGAATCATAGGAGTGACACCTGCCTTTATAGGGGGCCGGGAGGAGCTACATCTTTTGATCTTGCAGTCAAGCGCCCCCTGGGGGGCGGAATATCCACATGTCATCACTGGGACAACCTGGACTGGATATAGGGAAAAGTAGTATAGTCAAAATCCTGGGTTTTGGTCCACTTTGGTCACGTCCTCGGCTCTGGCCCCCGGAACGCCCCGCCCACATGACCACCCACCGGCCGTTCACCGGACTTCCTCGTTTTTTGGTCCTTGTCCCCCCGGCACCCCGATTGAGAATGCCCCGCTGTGTGACACCCCCGAGGTTGCCCCGATCTCACTCGCCCTTCCTCGGTCCTACGGCACATGCGCAGCCTCTCATCCAATCAGTGCGCTCTGATCAGCTCCCACCCCTTCGTCTAAGACGAGCAGATCAGCTCAATGGCGGCCGCATCCCCCCCATACCCCTTAACAGAAAGCGTGCCCACACTGCCCATTCCCAAATGCCTGGCGCGGGCACGAACCCTGCTAAAGGGATAGCGGGGATGCGGGCGCTGCTCGCGCATGCGCCTTTAGACCAAGAAAGATGGTGAATTTCCGGGCGACCTGGGGGGTGTCACATCGGGGCATCCCGATTCTGGATGCCCTGGGAGGAGGGAATCCAGAGGCCCTGGAATCTTATAGATTTCAGAGCCGTTGGGGCGTGGGTTTTGGTCCACTGTACGTAGCTATAATAGCCACTGGAAGTGGTGCACCTTATATTCTAAGTATGTCACACACCCCGCTTCAAGATAATCATTACATGTGGGTAGTATGGTCTGAAGAGGGCGATTTGCAGAGATGATTGGAGGAAAGAAAGCCCCTCCCAGTCCATAAATACCTGGGACCTCCCACTCATTACCCAGTTTTCCATCTCTGCAGACGGCGAGCAAGTCAGAAGATGATGTCTCCTCCTTGCACAGGGGGATTTCAGGTAGCCGGGTTTATTCCCGGCCCGCTTTTCTCTCTATTTCCACCCGGTTATGTTTTTATAAGTCCCAATACACATGCCTCCCAGTCTAGGCTGTATCCCGGGTGAGGGTAGAATGGCACTTTTAGTGCTCTGGAGCCATGCTCCACCGTGAGACCCTGTACCAGAGGGTAGGCGGTTATCCGGGCTGGTGACCCCGGTTTGGGATGCCCTGTCCCTTGGCCCCCCTTTCCTGATGCCCTTCTCCTGTGGTGGTGGGGATAAAATGTCGGGGGCCACCTTTTTTACCTCAGAGTTAGGATTTATTTATTGTGCATTGTTTCACTTTAACAGCGGCGCTTGCTGCTACTGGCGCCAGAGCTGAGGAGAACTTTTCTCCTCAGAAGTTATAGTTGGGAGGTGGGGCCGGCTGTTGGCGCTGGCTTGTCCCCCTGGCTTTACTGTTTTTTGTTGCGGTGACTACCGCAATGGCCGCGGCGCGGTTATTTGCGCTGGCGGTTCCATTAATCTTGTGAGGGGAGATCTCCCCTCACGCGCTGGCCACAGTGGGCGGGGCCGGGCGATTGCGCGTCGCCGCGGCCCGCACCCATTACATCCCTGGGGTCTTTGTGGTTACCGGCGCCGCGGCTGCTGTTCTTGCCATGGCGCCGGTATATGTGTGCGCTATAGTGTTTTTCTGAGGTAATTTACCTCACACATTTTGCCATTAGGGGCGCAGACCCACTGCGGAGCCCGCTTTCCGCTCTGTAAGGGGGCGGAGCTACGCATATCGCGCGCTCAGCGCTGGCCACGCCCACAGGCTCCTCTCTGCCTCTGTGAGCTGCGTGTGTGGTGGACGCCATTTACCCCACGCAGGAAGGCACAGTGAGTGGCCCTATGGGCCCCTATATATATATATTTTTTTTTTTATTTATTTATATGTAACCCTTTATATCCGGCAGTCTTTCAGGTAGAACGCCTTAGGTTTTAAGGGGTCTTCTTCCGGTCCTTGGGTCCCTGGGTTAAATGTTAAAATCCTCCCACTTGGGACAATTATAAGGGCATCCCGGGTTGCTTACTAGCGTAATTCCCTCGGTCATTGCGACTACATATAAGTTCACCGTATGGAGGCATCCCCAGATACCGGGCTCCCCTCGGGGCAATCCCGGAAGTCCATGGGCTGTGGGGTATCCCTAACAGGGGATGACGTATTTCTATGTATACTAAGTGCACAGCAGACTATTACACGGCAGTCAGAACCCCAGACGTCTGGGTCAGCACCGCCGGCGTCATCCCCTTCCCACCCCGTCTTGGCCCGTGTCCCGTGTGACGTTGTCACGGGTGGGCAGTCGCAATCTGATGTGTGTGCTAGATTGACTAATATTGAAAAATGTATTTCTTCTGCGGTTGCCAAGAAGGCTCCAGCTAAGAGAAAGCATTTGTCACCGGTCCCACCGACATTTGAATATGAGGATGAGGATCGCTTGGATTGGTCAGATTACTCCCCTCTGGAGGAAGGGGAGTTATTTGACGAATCGGATTATTCGGACGACCAGCTATTCGTTGGCGCGGACTCTGAGAAGGGGTCAGGGAGTTCTTTGGATACTCCTAACGTCCTTGCTCAGATGTTTGAGGTTCTGGCTATTTCTCCTCCAGAGGTTGCTCCTCATCAACAAGGGGAGTTTTATGAGGAATCCAAGCCGCGCTTGGAATTCCCTAATAAAAGGCATTTTGATAAGATTATTTCTAAGGAATGGGAGAGGCCGGCTCAGCTCCCAGGCATTCTTCAGAGTTGGGATAAAAGATATCCTTTCCCTTCGGACACGGTTAAGCGCTGGACGTCCCCCCCCCCCTGAGGTGGATGCACCAATTCTGGGGTTATCCAATTCAGCCGTTTTTGAATAACCCTGATTGCTCTTCTCTTAAAAATGGAGGGGATAAACGAATTGGCCAGATGGCTTGTCATGGTTTCGCCAGTATTGGGGCAGCCATACGGCCCTTTTTGCGCTTCATCTCTGCTGGTGGTGGCTACCAGGTCGGTGGTCAGAGACTTGTTGTCATCTTCCGGTTTGCAACCGGACAGTGACGAATTTCTGGGACTTAAACGTTGTGAGTTATTCTTGTCTTTCATGTTAGCCGCCTTGGAGAGCTTCTGCTCTGATGGTGACTATAAGGCGTTCAGTTTGGTTGCGCCAGTGGGCGGCCGACTTTGGGCCAAAAAAGTCGCTGACGTCTCTCCCATTCATGGGGCTATGGCTTTTTGGAGAAAAATTGGATTCAGTAGCTAAGGGGGGTAAGTTACCTCAACGCAAGAAGCAACGACGTCCCTTTCGCGGGGCGGCTTCTTTCAATCATTCCTTTCGCGGATCCAGAGCAGGAAGAGGTTTCGCCTTCCCTTCCACTAGAGGAGATTCCTGGAATAGGGGCAGAGGACGTGCCCGCTCAGGATACAACTGGGGTTCATAACCCAAAACCTGCGAACAAGCCTGCTCAGCAATGAGGGGGCGCCCTCACCCGTGCGGGTGGGGGGACAGCTGCGACACTTCTCTCCGATCTGGATTCGGGAGGTTTCGGACAAACGGATCCGGAAGTCGTGTCTTCCGGCTACAAGTTGGAGTTCGAGTCCCATCCTCCTCCGCTTTTCTTCAGGTCTAGGGTGCCCCCGGACGCACCTGGCGCACAGGGGCTTCGGGAGGCGCTTTTCAAGTCTTCTGGAGATAGAGGTCATCTCGCCAGTGCCCCTATCAGATCAGGGTCGGGGATTTTACTCAAATCTGTTCACGGTCCCCAAAAAGGATGGCTCTATCCGGCCCATCCTGGATCTGAAGATCCTCAACAGGTTTATCAGGCTGCGAAAATTTCGCACGGAATCGCGTCGTTCAGCTATCCGCGCTCTCTGTCAGGGGGACTTCATGACGTCCATAGACGTCAAGGACGCTTTCCTCCATGTTCCGATTTTTTCCCGCGCACCAGAGATTCCTCGGGTTTGTGGTGGAAGATCGGCACTTTCAGTTTGTAGCTCTTCCTTTTGGTCTCACCACAGCTCCAAGGGTTTTTCACCAAGGTGCTCGCTGGGGTGATGGCTCTTCTTAGAGCGCAGGGAATTCGCATAGTGCCATATCTGGACGATCTCCTCATCATGGCATCATCATTCAGCCAAGCGGAATTGGACACCAGGACGGTAATATCCACTCTGGAGAGGTTCTGCTGGGTGATCAACTATCCCAAGTCCTCCTTTTACCCGTCCAGGATAGTATCCTTTCTGGGAATGTCTCTGGATACAGATCAGGCCAGAGTGTTCCTTCTTCAATCCAAGGTTCTTTTGATTCAGGAATTGATTCGGTCGCTCATGTCCATTCCTTGTCCGACCATTCGACTAGGAATGAGACTGGTGGGGTTGATGGTGGCCTCCTTCGAGGCAGTCCCCTTTGCCCAGTTTCACACGAGGACGCTACAACTCCATCTATTGTCTGTCTGGGACAGATCTCCTCTGTCGCTGGATCAATTCTTTCTGATGTCTCCCCGGGCTCGCCGACCACTCAGGTGGTGGCTGAACTCAACCAATCTGTTGAAGGGCAGGTCTTTTCAGACTCCTCGTTGGGAGGTGGTCACCACGGATGCCAGCCTCTCAGGATGGGGGGGCTTCTGGAATGATCTGCAATTTCAGGGGTTGTGGGGACCCCTGGAAGCCCACGAGCCTATCAACATTCTGGAATTGAGAGCCATCAGAATGGTTCTTTTTCGTCTGACTCCTGCAGGGCTTGCCGGTCCAGGTTCGGTCGGACAATCGGACGGCGGTTGCCTACATCAATCACCAGGGAGGGACTCGCAGCAGGAGTGCCCTCAGGGAAGTGTCATTGATTCTGGACTGGGCAGAGAGCCACGTCCCGTGCATCTCGGCAGTTCACATTCCGGGAGTAGAGAACTCGGAGGCGGACTCTCTGAGTAGGTGGTCAGCCCGCAAGGGGGAGTGGCCTCTCAGTCCCAAGGTGTTTCGTTCAATTGGTCTCAGGTGGGGTTCACCGATGGTGGACCTCTTTGCCTTCCGTCACAATCACAAACTTCTGTCATCTGTGTCTCTGGCGAAGGATCCGCTAGCCTTCGCGACGGACGCCGTGTCCCTGAACTGGAGGGATCTGGGGTTTCTGTATCTGTTCCCTCCGTTTCCCATGGTAGCCAGAGTAGTGCGCAAGCTGGCTCTGGAAGGAGCGTCAGCAATTCTGGCGGCTCCAAGGTGGCCAAGACAGGTTTGGTTCGCAGACGTGGTAAGGTTAGCAGAAGATCAGTTCGTTCTGCCCCTGCTGCCGGATCTGCACACACAGGGTCATCTACGTTGCCCCAATTTACCAACGCTGGCTTTGACGGCGTGGCTGCGGAAACCTCCATCTTGAAGGAGGAAGGTCTTTCTGATGCGGTTATTCACTCTTATTAGCGCTAGGAAGAGGTTTTTTTTTCTTCCGTTTACTATAGGACTTGGAGGTCTTATATTGATTGGTGTGAGACTAGGGCTTTCCCTTGCAGGGAATTCTCTATTTCTAGAATCCTGGAGTTCCTGCAACATGGTTTGGATCTAGGGCTCCAACTTAATACTCTGAAGGGGCAGGTGTCTGCCCTGGCGGTGTTTTTCCAAATATCTTTTGCGCTTCATCCGCTGGTTAAGACCTTTTTCCAGGGGGTTACACACGTGCGGCCCCCTAGGAAGGCTCTGATTCCGGTTTGGGATTTGAATTTGGTTCTTTCTGCTCTTCAGGGTCCTCCCTTTGAGCCCTTGCATGATATTGCCTTGTCTTCCCTTACTCAGAAGGTGGCCTTTTTGGTAGCTATCACTTCTGTTCGCCGTGTTTCTAAGTTGGCGGCTCTGTCCATTCAGGTCCCGTATTTTGAAAGACATCAGGACAAGGTGGTTTTCCGTTTTAACCCGGATTTCCTTCCTAAGGTGGTTTCTGCCTTTTCACTTAAACCAAGACATTGTTTTGCCCTCTCTGTGTCCTAATCCCAGTAACGAAAAGGAGAGGGTCCTGCATTCCCTGGATGTGGTTCGAGTTGTGAAGTACTATTTGGTGGTAACGTCTGCCTTTCGTAAGACTGATGCCTTCTTTGTGGTACCCTCTGGGCCCAAGAAAGGTTTTGGCGCCCGCTAAGTCTTCCATCAGTAAGTGGATTCGTCAGGCCATTGTCGGGGCCTTTTCTGCTAAGGGGAGAAATCCTCCCCTTCGCGTTACAGCTCATTCTACTCGTGCGGTTGGGGCTTCCTGGGCTTTTCAGCACCAGGCCTCTGTTGAGCAAGTTTGCAAGGCCGCTACCTGGTCTTCTGTTCACACTTTTTCAAAGTTTTTACAAGGGTGATGTTTGGGCCTCAGCGGATGCTGTTTTTGGCCGCAAAGTTCTGCAGGCTGCAGTAGTTTAAGTTGTGCTTTATGCCTTGTTTTGGATCCCCACCCTTTATGGACACTGCTTTTGGATGTCCCACATGTAATGATTATCTTGAAGCGGGGTGTGTGACATACTTAGAATAATACCATTTTGTGAATACTCACCTTGTAAAATGGGTATTATAAGTATGTCACACACCCCGCTTCAACCCGCCCTTTTGTATTCTGGATCCATCGTTTTGTGAACCTTGCGTTGTTATGACTGATATTTGGCTCTTCCTGGTCCCTTACCTTACTGCTTTCTTTATACTGGGTAATGAGTGGGAGGTCCCAGGTATTTATGGACTGGGAGGGGCTTTCTTTCCTCCAATCATCTCTGCAAATCGCCCTCTTCAGACCATACTACCCACATGTAATGATTATCTTGAAGCGGGGTGTGTGACATACTTATAATACCCATTTTACAAGGTGAGTATTCACAAAATGGTATTTTTGTTGGGGTAAATCACAAGAGGGCGGAATTACTCACCCCATCGTGGACCAGTGCCTTCCAGGAGTGCTCCAGCTTCTTGATGAACCTATGGGGAGAGTTACATATAGTTATATATAGTTACATAGTTATATATAGTTACATAGTTATATATAGTTACATAGTTATATATAGTTACATAGTTATATATAGTTACATATAGTTACATAGTTAATACAGTTGAAATAAGACCTATGCCCATCAAATTCAACCAAGTGTGTTGGGGTCGGGGAAGTTCTTTATTTTATTTTTTTTACTGATAACATCTAATAGTAACTGTTAATACAATTCTGTGATTACTCACCTGTAGAATTGATTTTATGGTGTCCTGCTCGGGTCGCTTCATTCTTGACAATTAGGTTATCCGCCACAAGGTGGCGCAGTTGACTGCAAGACAAAAACCTGTGGCTCCCCCCGGCTCATATAAGGGCAGCTATTTCCCTAATAATCCCCAGCGTTGAAAAGCAGTAAATACAGAGACAAGCGGGGAGGCCAGACCATGTTAATTCACACAGCCCCAATATAAACTCTCTCAAACGGTAATCACCATAACCAGGCAAAAAGAGGATAACAGGACAAGGGTGGGATGAAGCGACCCGAGCAGGACACCATAAAATCAATTCTACAGGTGAGAAATCACAGAGTTGTATTTTTCTTGGTGTCCTGCTCGGGTCGCTTCATTCTTGACAATTGGGACATCCAAAAGCAGTGTCCAAGAAAGGGTGGGATCCCCAGAGAGCAACACAGTTCATGTCACTACTGCCTGAAGCACCTTGCGGCCAAAAACAGCATCAGCTGAGGCCCTAACATCAGCCTTGTAAAACTTAGAAAAGGTATGAACTGAAGACCAAATAGCGGCCTTACAAACCTGTTCAATGAAAGCCTGGTGCTGAAAAGCCCAAGAAGCACCAATAGCTCTAGTGGAGTGAGCTGTAAAACGAAAAGGGGGTTCCTTACCCTTGGCAAAATGCGCTTGCACCACCGCCTGTCTGATCCACTTGCCGATAGTGGATATGGCTGGAGGCAAGCCCTTCCTAGGCCCATCAGGAAGGACAAAAAGAGAATCCGCTCCTTAGAATTAGAAGGCGCGGGACACAAAGAAGGCAAGACAATGTCCGCATTGAGATGAAAGGCAGAAACAACCTTGGGTAAAAAGTCAGGCTTAAGACGAAAAACCAGCTTATCCTGATGCCGCTCAAAATAAGGAGGCTTCATACAAAGCGCCGCCAGTTCCGAGATGCGACGCACTGACGTGATAGCCACCAAAAAGACCACCTTCAGAGTCAGAATGGATAACACAGCATCGCACAAGAGCTCAAAGGGAGGCCCCTGAAGAGCAGAAAGCACCAAATTCAAATCCCACATCGGTAGCATAGGCTTACGTGGCAGACGTATAGGAGTAACTCCTTGGAAAAAGGTCTTGATAAGTCTATGATTGGCGAAGGATCTCTGGGAGAAAATAGCCAAGGCCGAAACCTGTCCCTTGAGGGTACTCGGCTGGAGACCCGAATCCAAGCCATGTTGCAGGAACTCCAAAGTTCTAGAAAAGGAAAAAGTGTGACAAGAGAAACTCTTAGACTCACACTAGGCAATGTAAGCGGGCCAGACCCTATCATAAATCATGGAAGAGGATTTCTTCTGAGCCTGAATCATTGTACGCACGACCGAGGCAGACAACCCCTTCTCCGTCAGGATGGAGGTTTCAGCAGCCAAGCCGTCAAAGCCAGTGTTTGTAAATTGGGGTAGCGTAACAGACCCCGAGTTAGAAGCCCTGGATTGTCGGGCATGACGTAGCGATCCACTGACATCTGCACTATGTCCGCAAACCAACACCGCCTCGGCCAACAAGAGGCCACCAGGATGGTCCAGATCCCCTCCTGGGCTATCTTGTGCAGCACGCAACCCAGGAGAGGGAAGGGAGGGAAGGCGTAGAGGAGTCAGAACTCCGTCCAAGAAATTGCTAGCGCGTCCGTGGCATAGGCCAGAGGATCTCTTGACAGAGAGACAAACCTTGGAAGCTTGTGATTGTGTCGGGACGCAAGCAGGTCCACGTCCGGCTGACCCCAGTGGCGACACAGAGCGAGAAAGATCTTGTTGCTGAGAGACCATTCCCCCAGACGAGAATTCCCCCTGCTTAGGGAGTTTGCCTCCTGGTTCTCCACCCCGGGTATGTAAACTGCCGAGATGCAGGGAACATTCTCCTCCGGCCAAGTCAGGATCTGGGTCACCTCCTTGAGGGCTCGCTTGCTCCGAGTCCCGCCTTGGTGATTGATATAGGCGACAGCCGTCTGATTGTCCGAGCGGACCTGGACCACATGTCCCCGTAGATGGGGAGTCAAATGAAAAAAAGGACCAACCATATCACTCTCAGCTCCAGGAGATTGATAGGCACATGGGCCTCCTGAGGGTCCCACTGGCCCTGGAACTTCAGCGATTGCCAAAACCCTCCCCAATCGGTCAGACTGGCATCCGTGGTGACAATCTCCCAGCGTGGAGGCAGAAAGGATCTGCCCACTAGAAGATTGCTCGAGTCCAACCACCACGAGAGGGACCGCCTGGCCAGAGGGGACAGAGAGAACTCCTGCTCCAGGGACTCCTGTTGCCGATCCCAAACGGACAAGAGATTCAACTGAAGAGGTCTCATGTGGAAATGGGCGAAGGGCACAGCCTCGAAGCAAGACACCATGAGGCCCACCAACTGCATCCCCAGACGGATGGATGGGTGTGGACACGACAGCAAGGTCCGCGCCTGCGTCTGAAGACCCTCCAACTTTGGCTGAGGGAAAAACACCTTGACCTGAGAGGTGTCCAACGGCATGCCCAGGAAAGACCTCACCAATGAAGGAGTGATCGAGGACTTGGGATAATTGATCACCCAACCGAAAGCCTCGAAAGTGGACAATACCTTCTGAGTGTCGCTCTCAGCCTGCTGAAGAGATTGAGCAGCAATCAGCAAGTCGTCCAGGTAAAAAAGAATACGAATGCCCTGGCTCCTCAGCAGGGCCATGACACCCACCAGCACCTTGGTGAACACCCGAGGGGCTGAAGAGATTCCAAACGGCAGAGCCACAAACTGGTAATGTTGATCCTCCAGGGCGAACCTCAGGAACTTCTGATGTCCCCGGAAAATAGGGACATGCAGGTAGGCATCCCTGATGTCCACCTTAGTCATGAAGTCGCCGGGCGGAAGTGAACTCACCGCTGATCGTAAGGTCTCCATGCGGAAGTGTTTGAACCCGACAAACCTTCAGGTCCAAGATAGGTCTCAGAGAGCTGTCCTTCTTGGGTACCGTGAAAAGATTGGAATAAAACCCTCAACCCCGTTCCTGATGAGGAACAGGACAAATCACTCCGGATGCCAAAAGCCGTTGGACAGCCAATCTTAGGCCCTGCGCCGTCAAGGGGTTCTGTGAAATCCGTGACCGAAGAAATCTTGAGGGCGGCCAAGCTGCCAGCTCTATTTTGTACCCGGAGGACACTACCTCCTGAATCCACCGGTCCGAGACGTGCTGTCTCCAGACGTGAGCAAAAAGCAGAAGCCGTCCCCCCACCCAGATGGGTGAGGGCGCCTCCTCATGCCTGAGGGGCCTTGGCAGGGGGCTTGGACTTAGGCCCCCAGGAGGGACTGGGACGCCCACGGGATCTACCTCGTCCCCACGAGTCTCTGCGGCCACCAGAGAAGGAAGAGCCTCGTCCCCCTCGAAAGAGACGAAAGGAAGAAGAGCCCCGAATGGGCAGCACAGGCTTCCGACGCTGAGGAAGCCTTCCATCTTTCGCCAGGAGATCCAAGCGCTCCCCAAACAGCCGAAGTCCCAGGAAGGGAATACCGGTGAGAGCCTTCTTGGCGGCTGTGTCCGCAGCCCACTGTCGCAGCCAGATAGAACGAAGAGCGACCAGCAGGGCCGAAGCCCTGCCTCCAAGTCGGACGGTATCATCCATGGCTGAAATCACAAAGGCAATGAACTCCGCGCAAGCTACTCCTCCGCCCGCTTGAGAGATCTGGCGATATCCAAAAGTCGTCTCACCTTTTTGATGGCAATGGAAACAATGGCCGCGGCACAGACAGGGCGAAGACCACCGTCCACAAAGGTGAAAGCGTGACATGCCAGCTGATCCATGTGCCTGTCAGCATGATCGTGCAAGGGAGAAGTGTCAGGAGACGGCATAACCGTGGTATTAGAGAGCCCCAAAACGGGGGCATCATCCCCTAGGCACCAATGGCAGTCTATTTAGCTTCTCCCATTCCTTAAAAAATCATTTTAGAGAAATGACCCTGTTCAGGAAAGACCAGACGCTGTCTCTCAGGCTGAAAAAGGTCCCCCCGCTTCTTTTTGGCCGCCTTTGGGAGTACAATGTACAAGGTTTCAAAAACCGCCGCCAACAGCTTCTCTGTGTCATCGGGAAGCAAACAGTCCTCATCAGAGGATGACCCGGGGTCACTGTCAAAGCTCCCCTGTCGGTCCCCAGAGGAGTCAGAATCATGAAATAACTCACCCTCCTGCATGGAGTCTCAGACATCGAAGTCCTCATAGTCATCAGCATCATCATTATCGGCAAAAAGTGCTTAAGCCGGCTCCAAATGTCGCTTCTTATGCGTGGCCTTGCCAACGGCCGGACGCGACAACGGACGCTCTAGACTGGCCACTCTGAGTGCCAAGTCCGTCTGCGACCCCCTGCTGGCCTCCCCCGTCACTGGGAGCTAAATGCAGACGTGGGGGAGTCGGCAAGGCCTCTGTAAAATGGGACTGGGGCCGGCAGCGCTCGCCCCATCCTGATCCGAAAATACACTTTGGGCACAGGGTAACAAACAGCGCTGCGACCACTCAGGGGGCAGGTACCACACAAGAGACAAAGCTTAAGTCCCGAGGGGGCCCCAAGCTCGCTATCCCTAGAAGCCTCCATTATGGTGATCATGGCGGAAGAAATCGTGTCACAAGGCACTAACGGCCCAGAACCGTACAATCCCCAATTTGGACCCTCTGAACCCTTTAAGCACACAGCAGGAAGGGGGTGGGGACAGAGACCAGGAGGAACCACCTATGGATATAGACTGGGACCCGTCTGGAAAACATAGAATGAAAATATAAGCATCCCACAGCACATGCACACTGAAAAAACATTTTCAAAAAAGAGACTCACGGACCGCAGCTGCTGATCAGGGCTAGGAGCAGCAGCCGGGAGGAAGAGACCGCAGCGCGAGGACTGCCGTGCATGAAGAGAGGGGGGAAGAGCCAGGACGCAGCCACCACGCGCCGCAACAAATGACGCCAAAAAGAGCTCATCGCGCGGCCCCCCCACCCCACCGCAGCAGCAGGAGACAAGAGCGGCCTCCGGACCGCATAAAGAAAAGGATGGGGAGACCAAGCCCTCCCTGCCACGAGTGACAGGCGCGCCGGAGCGCGCTGCGGCGCCCATCCGCTGGCCCCCTCAGTGTCATCGGGCCGGCTGGCGCCCGCGCCCCCCCCTCGCATAGACGCAAGGAGAGAAGGAGAGAAGAGAAGAGGAGGACAGGTGAATAACGTAACAATGAAAGTACAGTGCACAAAAAACACACACCATATAATAAAGCTTGGGGGAGACATAAGCATAAAATGGGTCCCCAGGTGGTTCCCCCCCCTCCCCATATAGGCTCACCATAGCCTATGGCCGGCTACCCTTCAAGACAGGGTCTGCGGCCCGGAGCATAGCTCTGCCGACCCTCGGCATTCCCCTACCATCACCTGATCAGAAGCCGGAGGCTGGGAGGCAGGAAGGGTCCACTGAAACAGGTGGGAATAGTGCTGCAGCAGCCGACGGGCTTGGGATGCCCCGCTTATCTGCGATATCCATGGAGACATCTTCGCAGTCAGACTGCAAGAGAACTCTGGGGATTATTATGGAAACAGATGCCCTTATATGAGCCGGGGGGAGCCACAGGTTTTCGTCTTGCAGTCAACTGCACCACCTTGTGGCGGATAACCCAATTGTCAAGAATGAAGCGACCCGAACAGGATACCAAGAAAATTACTTTCTTCTAAATAAGCATCTAATCCTTTTTTGAAGCCGTCAGTGGTTGATGCTGTAACAAGGTTCTGTGGGAGGCTATTCCACAGATTTATAGTTCTTATGGTAAAGAATGATTGTCGACTCCGGAGACTGAATTTCTTTTTTTTCCCAGTTGGAGGGAGCCCCTCCTTGTCTTTACCTGAATTGCCCAAAATTTTTCTATTGGCCATTTATATATTTATACAAGTTAATCATGTCCCCCCCTCAGTCGTCTCCTCTCCAGATGTATTCCTGTAATCTTTCCTCATAACTAAGATCTTTCATTCCTCTTATTAGTTTGGTGGCTCCTCTGCTCCCTTTCCGTAGTCAGAGTGTCCTTTTTATGCCCAGAACTGGACGGCATATTCCAGGTGAGGGTGCTCCAGTGCCTTGTAAAGAGGCAAAATTACCCACCTATCCCATGATTCCAGACCTCTATTAATGCATGATAATATCTTGGTGGCCTTGGAAGCAGCTGCTTGGCATTGCATGCTGTTATTTAGTCTGTACCCCCAGGTCCTTCTCAGTGAGTAACTCTCCCAGCTTTACTCCCCCGGGGACATATGTGGCCTTCAGGTTATTAGACCCCAAGTGCATCACTTTACATTTCTCCATATTGACCTTCATTTGCCAAGTGGAGCCCAGACACTCAAAGAGTCCAAGTCATCCTGAAGCTTGTGAACATCTTCAATAGACACATAGGCACTGTGCTCCTGAAGCTTGTGACTATCATCAATAGACACATAGGCACTGTGCTCCTGAAGCTGGTGACCATCTTCTATAGACACATAGGCATTGTGCTCCTGCAGCTTGTGACCATCTTCAATAGACACATAGGCACTGTGCTCCTGAAGCTGGTGACCATCTTCTATAGACACATAGGCACTGTGCTCCTGAAGCTTGTGACCATCTTCTATAGACACTGTGCTCCTGAAGCTTGTTACCATCATCAATAGACACTGTGCTCCTGAAGCTGGTGACCATCTTCTATAGACACATAGGCACTGTGCTCCTGAAGCTTGTGACCATCTTCTATAGGCACTGTGCTCCTGAAGCTGGTGACCATCTTCTATAGGCACATAGGCATTGTGCTCCTGAAGCTTGTGACCATCTTCTATAGACACATAGGCACTGTGCTCCTGAAGCTTGTGACCATCTTCTATAGACACATAGGCACTGTGCTCCTGAAGCTTGTGACCATCTTCTATAGACACATAGGTACTGTGCTCCTGAAGCTTGTGACCATCTTCTATAGACACATAGGCACTGTGCTCCTGAAGCTGGTGACCATCTTCTATAGACACATAGGCACTGTGCTCCTGAAGCTTGTGACCATCTTCTATAGACACATAGGTACTGTGCTCCTGAAGCTTGTGACCATCTTCTATAGACACATAGGCAGCGTGCTCCTGAAGCTTGTTACCATCATCAATAGACACATAGGCACTGTGCTCCTGAAGCTTGTTACCATCATCAATAGACACATAGGCATTGTGCTACATATCTCTGTGTCATCTACAAACAGAGACAGAGCTTCTAATTCCATCTTCTGTGTCTTCTGTCTTTCAGGTCCATTTTCGGCACCCCCCCCACCCCAAGATGGGCGACATGAAGACGCCGGACTTCGACGACCTGCTGGCGGCGTTCGACATTCCAGACACGGACGCCAATGAGGCCATCCAGTCCGGACACGAGGATATATGTGGCCTTCAGGTTATTAGACCCCAAGTGCATCACTTTACACTTATCCACATAGAGTAGTGGAGGGAGTGATGTCATTGCAGAGGATGGAGATCTAGAGTAATGGAGGGAGTGATGTCATTGCAGAGGATGGAGATCTAGAGTAATGGAGGGAGTGATGTCATTGCAGAGGATGGGGATCAAGAGTAATGGAGGGAGTGATGTCATTGCAGAGGATGGGGATCTAGAGTAATGGAGGGAGTGATGTCAATGCAGAGGATGGGGATCTAGAGTAATGGAGGGAGTGATGTCAATGCAGAGGATGGGGATCTAGAGTAATGGAGGGAGTGATGTCATTGCAGAGGATGGGGATCAAGAGTAATGGAGGGAGTGATGTCATTGCAGAGGATGGGGATCTAGAGTAATGGAGGGAGTGATGTCAATGCAGAGGATGGGGATCTAGAGTAATGGAGGGAGTGATGTCATTGCAGAGGATGGGGATCAAGAGTAATGGAGGGAGTGATGTCATTGCAGAGGATGGAGATCTAGAGTAATGGAGGGAGCGATGTCATTGCAGAGGATGGGGATCTAGAGTAATGGAGGGAGTGATGTCAATGCAGAGGATGGGGATCTAGAGTAATGGAGGGAGTGATGTCAATGCAGAGGATGGGGATCTAGAGTAATGGAGGGAGTGATGTCATTGCAGAGGATGGGGATCTAGAGTAATGGAGGGAGTGATGTCATTGCAGAGGATGGGGATCAAGAGTAATGGAGGGAGTGATGTCATTGCAGAGGATAGAGGAGATCTAGAGTAATGGAGGAAGTTATGTAATTGCAGAGGATAGAGGAGATCTAGAGTAATGGAGGAAGTGATGTCATTGCAGAGGATGGGGATCTAGAGTAATGGAGGAAGTGATGTCATTGCAGAGGATGGGGATCTAGAGTAATGGAGGAAGTGATGTCATTGCAGAGGATGGGGATCTAGAGTAATGGAGGAAGTGATGTCCTTGCAGAGGATGGAGATCTAGAGTAATGGAGGGAGTGATGTCATTGCGGGGGATGGAGATCTAGAGCAATTGAGGGAGTGATGTCATTGTGGGGGATGGAGATCTAGAGTAATGGAGGGAGTGATGTCATTGTGGGGGATGGAGATCTAGAGTAATGGAGGGAGTGATGTCATTGCAGAGGATGGAGATCTAGAGTAATGGAGGAAGTGATGTCATTGCAGAGGATGGGGGGGATCTATAAACAATGGCACATTGGCCCGGTACCGACCTGTAGGATTGTAGAACGTCGATGATTCCAATGTACAGCAGGAGGCGCTCTCCTTTCCCGCTGCGAGCCGGGATGCCGCCCATCCTGCGGGAAGAAAGAAGGTGAAAAGGTTTGTCTGACATCATCTATCCAATGTGGGAAACCTAAGTATAAACCCAAAATGGTTCCCTTAGGGCGGTAAAGCAAGGCATGATGGGATACCATGCAGGGGGTTTAGGGTACACCACAAAAAAGGAGTGAAGCGGAGATATTTGGCATTGACATAGTAGACTGACCTTGAAAATGGGACATTCATAGCCACTGTTGTGTGTGGCGATGATGTCACAACCACACTAATGTAATGACTGATCACCTGCTGTAAAGCCTCGCCTCCTCCATTCATTGCCATTGTTGTGTGTGGCGATGATGTCATAACCACACTAATGTAATGACTGATCACCTGCTGTAAAGCCCCGCCTCCTCCATTCATTGCCATTGTTGTGTGTGGCGATGATGTCATAACCACACTAATGTAATAACTGATCACCTGCTGTAAAGCCCCGCCTCCACCATTCATAGCCACTGTTGTGTGTGGCGATGATGTCATAACCAAACTAATGTAATGACTGATCACCTGCTGTAAAGCCCCGCCTCCTCCATTCATTGCCATTGTTGTGTGCGGCGATGATGTCATAACCACACTAATGTAATGACTGATCACCTGCTGTAAAGCCCCGCCTCCTCCATTCATTGCCATTGTTGTGTGTGGCGAGGATGTCATAACCACACTAATGTAATGACCGATCACCTGCTGTAAAGCCCCGCCTCCTCCATTCATTGCCATTGTTGTGTGTGGCGATGATGTCATAACCACACTAATGTAATGACTGATCACCTGCTGTAAAGCCCCGCCTCCTCCATTCATTGCCATTGTTGTGTGTGGCGAGGATGTCATAACCACACTAATGTAATGACCGATCACCTGCTGTAAAGCCCCGCCTCCTCCATGCAGTGCCACTGTTGTGTGGGGCAATGATGTCATTGCCGCACTTATGCAATGACTGATCACCTGCTGTAAAGCTCCGCCCCCTCCATTCATTGTCATTGTTTGAATAGTAACCTTTCCCTTTTTTTACTTACTGCCCCTGCTTCACTCTAATCCCCGATAAAGCCGCCTGTTTTAGCTGTAAAGCTCCGCCTCCTCCATTCACTGCCACAGTTGTGTGTGGTGATGATGTCATTGACACACTTATGCAATAACTAATCACCTGCAATCTTACAGAGAAGGACAGCAAAAATAAAGCGTTCCAGGGCAATTTGATAAGCGAAAGTATCCATTTCTGGTTCTGCGCCCTAAAGAGTATCGGCGGGGGCTTTGGTCAAAAGTATTTCACAAGTTCAGTGGGTTTAGGTCCACTTTAAACCCATGTTTTAGCACACACACACACACATCCCAATCAGGAAGTTCGCCAGTTGCCTACATTGATTCACGCCTCTATGAAACATGTGCGGCCTCTCATCCAGTGAGAAACTACTGGTGTGAGGGCGCCACCATAAAAATCACAAACCTGTAGGTGCTCCTGGAATTCCACTATTCACTATACGCAACAACAAAAACCCAAGAATAGAATTCCAAACATTGGGCACAGCACCAGGAAAAAATGTTCAAATTTTATTCTCAGCGCAAAAAGTTAAAAGCTACATATACCACATAAAACACATGACACATACACATAACATAATAAAAACAATTTCACCCCTGGATGATATAAGCTACTAATAAAGTGACAAATAGTCACAACAATATAACTCTCCAAAAGATAAACAATGTATTTCACCAAGTAATAAATCTGCGGATAAGGTTGCTCATATAAACTCCTATCTTTATTACATAGAGAAGATCTCTAAGGAATACTCCTGCCCCCAGCTGGTGAATAAGTAAACTACTCCCAACAAAATTATTGTATCTACCCTACAATTAATATATGTACAAATGTGTAAAAAAGATCCCTAATAAACATGATTAAAAATAGTAAAGTGCATGGTGCTTAAACTCTATTTTAAATGAAATACATCTATAATCACACTCAATAATAACCATCTAATCAAAGTGCCAAGTGCTAAGTGCTAATGCCTTCATGTGTCTTAATATACTTATGTATTAAGTTAAATGGGAGCAAGGGAAAGCAAGGGACAATCAAGACATATCAATACCACATTACAAAAGAGCAAACGGATACCGCTATATGAATCACATCCAGGGGTCCATGCAACTATCCCCGCGCGCTCCGCCGAGCGTCCAAGCCTTCTCAGGGCTCTCATCCAATCAGAACTCGCTGCTTTGCATATTCATGCCTGGCAAGGAGTTCTGGATGGAAACAATTGCTGGCCACGGCCCTCAATTTAAACAAGTGAATAATACCGCGCTAATTTTTTCACACGTGTTCTTTAGAAAAATTTGTCAAACATTAAATCATAAACAATAGCATACAGCTATCTTCACGTGCAAATCACTATCCCGCTAGTGAGTCCAACCAATAATTATAAATGTATAAAGCACAGAGCTATGCAAATGTCCACCAATCTTCAATAAAGCTTATTCATCCATAGGTGTTAGTGCTTCATATTATCCAGTGACACTCTGTACCCACCACCAATATATTGCGCTTACCACAAGATTGATGTAACTGAGCCACAAGTAATCTCCAGAATGCAGACGATCAACAGGTTGCTGGATTATAATGCAGCTTATGCGGAATCAATATCCTTGCGCCTCTCAAATAAAGCATGCAAAGGAAAAAATAGGCCCATAGTGCAACACTGCTAAAAATTTCACCTTCTCTTTATTTGTGCCAAATAACAACGTATAAAAAGCGCTTATCCATGTGCAGTAGCAAACTCACACTACTCCTTCCACCTCCGGTAAAAGTAAGCCAGTCCCCCCGTGAGCTGATGGGGGGGACTAGGTGACCTAGCCAAAGTCGCGTGGAGCGACGAAACGATTTGGGAGCCGGCCGATGAACAGATCCCCCGCATCGGATCACGGGGGACTGGCTTGCTTTTATCCGGAGGTAGATAGAGTAGTGCGAGTTTGCTACTGCGCATGGATAAGCGCTTTTTATACGTTGTTATTTGGCACAAATAAAGAGAAGGTGAAATTTTTAGCAGTGTTGCACTATGGGCCTATTTTTTCCTTTGCATGCTTTATTTGAGAGGCGCAAGGATATTGATTCCGCATAAGCTGCATTATAATCCAGCAACCTGTTGATCGTCTGCATTCTGGAGATTACTTGTGGCTCAGTTACATCAATCTTGTGGTAAGCGCAATATATTGGTGGTGGGTACAGAGTGTCACTGGATAATATGAAGCATTAACACCTATGGATAAATAAGCTTTATTGAAGATTGACATTTGCATAGCTCTGTGCTTTATACATTTATAATCACTCCCCTCAATTGCTGCGCACACCTGTCTGGTGCTGTGGGGATGCAACCCGGAGGTCTGCGCATATGGATTGATTATCCAAGGCAAGCATAGAGAGGGGTATCCGAGAGCGGGATACCCCGTGGGGACAATCTGTAACCCAGCCCTTTTTTTCTTTTTTTGGACTGTGTTTTGGTCCGCTTGAACTGCTTTGTCTGGTCAGCACCTCCAAAGACCGCTATGGATTCTGTGATACATAAGCTCAGGCTGCGGCCTCCCCCCATTACAGGACTAGAGGATAACCTTGCTGCCCTCAGGAGCGGATGTGGGAGGGACTTACTGATCATCGGTCTCTATGGCGCCACCTTGCCGCGCCTCTCCCTGGATGGACTCCATGGCGGTGGAGTAAAGGGCTTTCTGCGTGACCGGCTTGCGCGCGTCGACCTGCGTCGTGCTTCTGTCCATGGCCACGCTCTCCCTCTCCATGTTGTGGACGCCGACCAGTAAACTGTAGTCCATGATCTTGAAGCTCTGCAGCACCTGCGGCGGGGGCGAGAAAGACAATGCATCATGCAACAATGGCAGCCAATCAAACGCAAGCAGGAGGAAGAACTAGTCGCATAAGGATAAGCGGGGGCCTAACAGGATCCAAGTCAGGGGAGGAAATCATGTGATTACTCAGAGAGCCAAAGCAGGAAGAACTAGTCGCATAAGGATGAGCGGTGACCAATCAGGATCCAAGTCAGGGGAGGAAAATACCATTTTGTGAATACTCACCTGTAAAATGGGTATTATAAGTATGTCACACACCCCACTTCAGACTTAATAATTACACTAGGGTTAACGCACCTCTAGGTGGCAGCATTGCAGAGAACTTCTCCAAAAAAAAACTTCAACAGGCCCCTCCCGGTCTATACATACCTGGTACCTCCCAAGAACCTCCCAGTATTAGAACAGCAGTAAGACAAGGTACCAGAACCAAACAATGTAACCCTCAACGTACAGAACCAAACTTCACCAAATAGAGAGCCAGGATACCAAAAAGGGCGGGTGAAGTGGGGTGTGTGACATACTTATAATACCCATTTTCCAGGTGATTATTCACAAAATGGTATTATTCTAAGTAAGTCACACACCCCACTTCAGACATTAATAATTACACTAGGGACATCCAACAGCAGTGTCCAGAAAAGGGTGGGTATCCGAACAGGCAATAACGCAGAAAAACTTCAAACCACTGCAGCCTGCAAAACCTTGCGGCCAAAAACAGCATCCGCTGAGGCCCGCACATCAACCTTATAGAACTTAGAAAAAGTATGAACAGAAGACCAAGTTGCAGCCTTACACACTTGTTCAACCGAAGCCTGGTGCTGAAAAGCCCAGGACGCACCAACCGCACGAGTAGAAAGAGCAGTAACGCGAAAAGGAGGATCCTTCCCCTTAGCCGAATAAGCTCCAACAATGGCCTGACGAATCCATTTACTAATGGAAGACTTGGCCGGAGCCAAACCCTTCCTAGGCCCACATGGCACAACGAAAAAGGCATCAGTCTTACGAAAAGAAGACGTAGCACGTAGATAGTACCTGACACAACGTGCCACATCCAAGCAGTGCAAAGCACTCTCCTTGGCATTCTTAGGCTTAGGACACAAAGAAGGAAGAACAATGTCCTGGTTAAGATGAAAGGCAGAGACCACTTTAGGGAGAAAATCTGACTTGTAACGAAAAACTACTTTGTCCTGATGATCCTCAAAATAAGGAGCCTGAATAGACAAAGCTCTGAAACACGCCGAACCGAAGTGATGGCCACCAGAAAGGCAACCTTCTGAGTAAGAATAGACAAAGCAACATCCCGCAAAGGCTCAAAAGGAGGAGCCTTAAGAGCAGAAAGAACCAAATTCAAATCCCACACTGGGAGCAAAGGCTTCCTAGGAGGCCGCACATGCGAAACCCCCTGGAAAAAAGTCTTGACCAAGGAATGACTAGCAAAAGATTTCTGGAAAAAAATTGACAAAGCAGAAACCTGCCCCTTCAAGGTACTCAGCTGAAGACCAGAGTCCAGCCCCGCCTGAAGGAACTCCAAAATCCTAGACACAGAAAAGACCCGGCAGGGCAAAGACCTAGCCTCACACCAATCAATATAAGATATCCAATACCTGTAATAGATGGAAGAAGAAGATCTCTTCCTAGCACTAATAAGAGTCTGAATGACCGCATCCGAAAGACCCTCCTCCTTTAAGATGGAGGTTTCAGCAGCCAAGCCGTCAAAGCCAGCGTTTGTAAACTGGGGTAACAGAGTTGACCCTGAGTGAGAAGATCTGGCCGAAGAGGCAGATCGAACTGATCTACGGCCAGACGAACGATGTCCGCAAACCACACCCGCCTTGGCCACCTTGGAGCCACGAGAATGGCAGGAACTCCTTCCAGAACCAACTTTCGCAGAACCCTGCCTAGCATGGGAATCGGAGGAAACAGATAAAGAAACCCCAGGTCCCTCCAGCTCAGGGTCATGGCATCCACCGCCAGAGCCAGAGGGTCCCGGGACAGGGACACAAAGGACGGAAGCTTGTGATTGTGACGAGAGGCAAACAGATCCACCTCCGGCGTCCCCCACCGGAGACAAAGTGACCGAAACACCTGGGGATGGAGAGACCACTCCCCCCGACGGGACGCACACCGGCTCAGAAAATCCGCCTCTGTGTTTTCCACTCCCGGAATGTAAACTGCCGAGATGCAAGGGACATGAGTCTCCGCCCAGACCAAAATCAGAGACACTTCCCTGTGAGCACCCAGACTGCGAGTCCCTCCTTGGTGATTGATGTAAGCAACCGCCGTCTGATTGTCTGAGCGAACCTGAACCGGCAGACCTTGTAAATGATGCGTCAAGTGAGACAGAACCAACCTGATGGCTCGCAATTCCAGAACATTGATGGGCAAGTGGGCCTCCTGAGGGTCCCACTGCCCCTGAAACCGAAGATCCTTCCAATAACCTCCCCAGCCTGACAAACTGGCATCCGTGGTGACAGTTTCCCAAAGTGGAGTCAGAAACGACCTGCCCTTCAGAAGGTTGTCCGAGACCAACCACCACAGAAGGGACTGCCGAACCCGAGGGGACAACCGGAAGGACCGATCCAACGACCCCGGACACCGGTTCCAAGACGCCAAAAGATGAAGTTGAAGAGTCCTCGTATGAAACTGAGCAAAGGGAACTGCCTCGAACGAGGCCACCATCAACCCCACCAGTCTCATCCCCAGACGAATGGACGGATGAGGATGGGAGAAGAGCAGCTGGACCAATTCCTGAATCATCAGAACCTTGGCCTGAGGAAGAAACACTCTGTGCTGGCAGGAGTCCAACGACATCCCCAGAAAAGTCACCACCCTGGCCGGAACCAGCGAGGACTTGGGGTAATTGATCACCCAGCCGAACCTCTCCAACATAGACACCACCGTGCTGGTGTCCCCCTCTGCTTGACTGAAGGAAGGAGCCATGATGAGAAGATCGTCCAGGTAAGGCACAATGCGAATCCCCTGAGCTCTGAGCAGGGCCATCACCCCCGCCAACACCTTGGTGAACACTCTGGGAGCAGAGGTGAGGCCGAATGGAAGAGCCACAAACTGAAAATGCCGATCCCCCACCACGAAACGGAGGAACCGCTGATGAGCAGGAAAGATCGGCACGTGCAGGTACGCATCCTTGATGTCTATGGACGTCATAAAGTCCCCCTGCCGAAACGAACCGATCGCAGACCGCAGGGTTTCCATGCGAAACTTCCGAGGACGAATAAACCTGTTGAGAAACTTCAAATTCAGAATAGGACGGAAGGACCCGTCCTTTTTGGGGACCGTGAAGAGATTGGAGTAAAACCCGCGCCCCACCTCTGAAGGGGGAACCGGGCAAATGACAGCTAAATCTAGAAGATTCCTTACTGCCGCCAGGAGCCCCTGCGCGGCCAAAGGATCCAAAGACACCCGAAACCTGAAGAACCTTGGAGGAGGACGGGACTCGAACTCCAACTTGTAACCGGCCGAAACCACCTCCCGGATCCATCTGTCCGGGACCTCCTGGTCCCACACCCGGGAGAAAAGTTGCAACCATCCCCCCACCCGAACAGGTGAGGGCGCCCCCTCATTGCTGGGTGGGCTTGGCAGCCGGCTTGGGCTTGGCACCCCAGACGCGAGTGGGGCGGCCACGGCCTCTGCCCCTATTCCAACTGGCGCCCCTGGGGGCCGAGGAGCCCGCACCTCTACCGGCGCCGACTCCCCGAAAGGACGGATTGAACGAGACCATCCCCCGAAAGGAACGGCGAAATTTCTTGCGCTGAGGTAATTTACCTCCCTTGGCAACAGAATCCAGCCTCTCACCAAAAAGCCTCAAACCCAAAAAGGGCAGAGCCGTGAGCGTGAGCGATCTCTTAGAATTAAAATCGGCCGTCCACTGTCTCAACCACACACAGCGCCGGATAGTCACCAGCAAGGCAGTAGCCCTGCCACACATCAACATGGCATCCTCCTGAGCGGCCAGGATAAAAGACAAAAAAGCATCGCAGCGCTTAAGCCCAAGGGACTCATCACTGGTGGGCTCGAGATCCACCCCCAAGTCCCTGACAATAGACCTGACAGCAAAAGTCAAAAGAGCCGAGGCACAAACAGGCCTTAACACGGAACCCGCACATACAAAACCATGACGGGCAAGCTGATCAACCCGGCGATCCTCGCCGTCCCTGAGCGAAGTCGTGTCAGGGGAATGCACAACCGCCGTGTTGGACAGTCCCAGGACCGGAGTATCCACCTCAGGGGGAACAGACCAACGCTTCAACAATTCCGCCGGAAAGGGATATTTCCTATCCCAGCTAGACGGCACCCCAACAAGACGAGTAGGTTGCTCCCATTGCTTGAAAACAATTTCTTCAAAATGCTGTTGGCTGGGAAACTCCAGACGCTGCTTGGACACCCCAAAAAGCTGACCCTTGGGCCTAGGAGCAACCACTGGAGGCTCCAAATCCAAAACCTCAAACATCTGGCTCAGAATGGTAGAGGAATCGAGAGGGGGGCCATCCGCCTGATCCCCCTCAGAACCCAGCAACTGCTTAACATCAGAATCTTCTTCCTCAATGAGCTCACCTTCTTCACGGGGACGATCCGACCAATCCAGATCTCCCACCACTTCCTCATCTGAATCCGGCGAGGGCGGAGACAGATGCTTCCGCTTAGCTGAAACCTTCTGAGCGGCTATAACAGAAAACCGCTTCTCAAGGCTGGTCAAGCAGGCACATACATCAGACTGCGAATCCCCGCCCAGGACAACGTCACACGGGGTCCGGAACAAGCGAGGGGGAGAGGGAGATGGCGCGGCCGAAGAAGTGCTAGGCACCGGAGTACTGGA
The DNA here is from genome assembly GCA_027917425.1 of Gastrophryne carolinensis. Classification (NCBI taxonomy): domain Eukaryota; kingdom Metazoa; phylum Chordata; class Amphibia; order Anura; family Microhylidae; genus Gastrophryne; species Gastrophryne carolinensis. Next base: position 161,038,831 of record CM051244.1, on the reverse strand, counting down.
CTGCCGTGCAATGTTCTGCTGTGCACAAGGGATACACAAAATGACATCATCTCCCTGGGAAAGGATCCGAGGGGTTATCGCAAGACACACCAAAAAACGCCTACCTTGAGAGGAGAGGAAAACCGCGCAGCCTGCAGAAGATGGCGGCCCGCACACACGCAGTGAGGGAGGAAGAGAGAAGCTCCAGGAGCGCGGGAGCCGAGAAGGCCCCGCCCCTCCGGGCGTCCAATCCGTGCGCGACCCCGCCCCCAGGCAGCGTCAGCGTCTTCCGGCGGGGACCACAAGCAGACCTCAATGAAGGGACCGGCGGAGCCACCCGCCGGCTCCCAGTGTACAGCGCCGGATTGTAAAACACAGACCCACACACTGATAACAGGTCCCCCCTGAGCAGCCGGACAAGCAGGCTGCAAGCGCGGGGTACGGCGCTCAGCCACCGGCGGGACCGCGGCGCAGCGCGCCGCGAGGCCCCCCCCCCCCGGCTCCTGAGGGGAGAATACACACAGACATGGGGAAAAAAGACAGGCAAACATACAGTGACAATGTAAAATCACAAGGGAATCACAATGTAGAGCGCAGCAGCACACTCACACAGCATGTCACCGTTTAAAAGCATGACACTGTCCCCAGCGCGTCCCACACCCCGGAAAGAGACACAATATCCCAGGGCAAGGCACAACCTGACCACTAACTCCTATAAAATGGGGCATCCCACATCCGGATCACCACTCCGGGAATCCCGCTATGCCCCGCAATGAAGGGTCGAGCGGAGGAGCTAATCTCCTAGGCACCAATGGTGCCGGCTACCTATTTGCCCGGCCTACAGCCGAAGCTGGGAGGCTGCCATTAAATAGAATACATCCAAACAAAAGCCGGGCAGAAATAGACCACGGGGGGGGGGGGGGATACCCCGGCTAGCAGGAGACTTCTTTCTTCTGTCTTGTCGCCACCTTGCAGAGAGCAACACTGGGAGGTTCTTGGGAGGTACCAGGTATGTATAGACCGGGAGGGGCCTGTTGAAGGTTTTTTTGGAGAAGTTCTCTGCAATGCTGCCACCTAGAGGTGCGTTAACCCTAGTGTAATTATTAATGTCTGAAGTGGGGTGTGTGACATACTTAGAATATACAATTTTGTGAGTACTCACCTGTAGAATTGCTTTTACTATGCATGGCACGGCCCGTTTCGTGTAATCCTTACATCTGGGTATTCCACCACAAGGTGGCGCAGTGGACTGCAGAAGATTTGTGGCTCCTCCCGGACCCATATAAAAACAGGAATCACCAATAGACCTCCAGTGTTGACAAGCAGTTATACAAGAAGACGGGAGATATTAAAGGTAAAAAGAACCCTCACAACTAACTTTGGAACAAATCGCCATACAAAGGCAACCAAAGATAACGATAACAAGGGAGGGATGAAACAGGCCGTGCTGTGCATATTAAAAACAATTCTACAGGTGAGTACTCACAGAATTGTATTTTTCCTAGTGCACAGCACATCCTGTTTCATGTAGTCCTTACATCTGGGACATCCAATAGCAGTGTCCGTAAGGTAGGGTAAGATCCCCAAGGAGTAACAGCAGGCAGTTCAGACCACCACCGCCTGAAGTACCTTGCTGCCAAAAGCAGCATCAGCTGAGGCCTTATAGCAACCTTGTAAAACTTGGAAAAACTATAAACAGAAGACCAAGTAGTGTCCTTACAAACTTGTTCAACAGAAGCTTGGTGCTGGAAAGCCCAATAAGCAGCAATAGCACGAGTGGAATGAGCAGTAACCCGGAAGGGAGGATCCTTCCCTTTAGCAGAATAGGCTTGTACCACCGCCTGACGGATCCACTTGCTGATAGATTTGGCTGGAGGCAAACCCGTCCTAGGACCAGCAGGAAGAACAAAAAGAGGCCATTTGTTCTAATTGCTGGGTGCGGATCCATATGCTTTAGAAGATGGTGGCAGATTTAACAGTCTTAGACCAGTTGGTATTAGGTGCGGGGTCTTGGTACATTCCAGTATCAGTTTGAGTGGGTGCCTATATGTTTGCCTCCACTTTGGGAAACGCGCAGTAACTCATTTGTTCACTGAGGTTAGGGTTCACAACATTTGTAATATTGTTGGCACATTTATTATGTGGTTGCGCTTGGTCATTGATATATAGGTTTGGACACCTTGGTGCCCATACTATGACCTATGACCAGCTCACCCACTTTTATTCACAGGGCACATGTAGTATTGTTGGATACGTTTTATTGGTTCACTTGTACTTTCATTAGTGAGTGTGCATTTGGGCTTTTTCACAACTTGCGGTGTGGGATCGCCCATTGGCACACTCTCCTCTTCCCCCTCCCCCCCTCTTTTTTTCATTGATATCACTATTGTATAGATATACTTACACTTGTTTGACTGGTGTTTTGTTTTTTCCTCTTTTTCTTTTTTCTTTTGTATAATTTAGGTATCATTGGAGTTAACACGTGATGACTATATTTGGAGAACATGCGCGTTTCGGATTCATCGGTGGGAAGAAACAACTGCAATACCCACAAACATACTGGGATGGCATTGCCCGGTGGCACCACACTGGTTTGGATCCACGTTTAACACATGGACATATTGGACATGCTACACAGCAGCTTGAATCGAAGAACGGTTGGATTACGACACAACCAACCAGCAGTTGACAGTGATATCGTCATTTAGTTAACATCCTGTATAAGGCCTAGTGGCTCCCTTGCTCACATCATTATATTATTGTTTCTTTAATGGATGTAGGATCTAGACACAGTTATAATGATACATGATAATATGCCTCTAGTTGGATTTTTGAGCAGGATACAGTTTATTGGGTGTTGACAGTGGCGCTGTCACTTAGGACTTGCCCAGTATGATGTGCACCTTTCTCTTGATTATTGAAAGTTGTTTTTTCTTATAAGGGACTATACATAGACATAGGCATATATAGGCTTACAGTAATGTTACATTGGGCATGACATCATGTATTTGGGTCTACCCAGATGAGAGTAATTTACATAATGGGGCTCAAGTATTGTGGGCCATACATGCAACAAAATGGTTGGGCATGCATGAAGCAGCCTACGGCGAATATGGTTGAGCCTGCTATTGATATATATTAGTGTAGAGTAGTCCATTAAATATTTAGGTGCGTTGCTGTATGTACGGTCAGATTAATAGAAATACATCCACATTTACAATTGTTTATGACAGGCCGCGTATGATTACAGGCCATGATATATATAAATAGTAGTCAATTACAGATATAGCGATTAGTATCTTTAAATGTATAGTATAACATAGTACGTTTTTCCTTTCTTTTATTGTATAATTTAGATATACACCCTTGATATGTGCCTGCTTTAGAGGTTGAGGGTTTTTTTCCCTCATTCCCTTTTCCCCCCCCTTTCCCCCCCCCCCCCCCCCCCCCCCTTCTTTACATTTTTCCTTACGCCCTTTGCATAGCGGGACAGATTGATGTCGAGAGCATCCTACTATGCAACAGCCGGTTGCACGATTTGTCAGTTGACTTGATACTTTGTTATGTGACCAACGCTTGCTATTATGCGCTTTACGCTTCCTTATAGACTGAAACGCCACTTATGGGGCGCCAGCGTGTTTGCGCAATGCATATGGTTGGTCTTGATCCCCCCTCCCTTTGTTATGTGTGTGGGTTTACAAGGTACGGCGCATAATGTGAGAAGGTCACTGCCGTCAGACAGGATGGTTCCGCCCCTGTGTTTACTACGGGGCAGATTCCTGTTGTATGCGTCTGGTTGCCTAGCAGCGGGCGGCGTGCTCTGTCAGATGACAGGGAGCGTGAGGACGCCGTCTGCGTCCGGTGATCTAGCTGAGGTGACGCCTGTTGCGCCCCGGATCGTGTAGATGCCGGGGTTTTGTTCTTCTGCTCACCCGCGCTTGAGACACACGGTATGTTTGTGGAGTAATGGGGCGATCAGGCCACGCAGGTATTGTGGTGCGACCGCTATTGGGAGAGGGGGCTTGGGCCAGTGTGAACGGCATCTTGTTGTGGGGTGGGCGGGCATTAGTGAACACAGCTTCAATTTACTAATTAAGGAGATGATTGGAGAGGGTGGGTTCAGGGGAGGCAGGCATTATTTAAGGGCTGATGATTACAGTCACATTACCCTGACCCTTGAAGCAGCATGGGGGCTGCGTGCGCGGGTAGTTTCATTTAAGATTGACCGGTCCGTTGCCCTGGGTGACAGCACGTGAGACACATTGTTTGTATTGTCTGCCGGCACTTGCTATTTTTTATACCGTGGTTTGGGTTTACATTATTACTCCATGCGTGGGTTTCCTGTGCAGCAGCAGGTTAATTGATAGATCATTATGGTTTGCACTTGCACAATTTCTTTGTACATGGTTTTATATAGTTAGGTCACATTTGATAGATTCTTCTACACCATTAGGGTGTTTAGTAGTAGTGTAGTTTAGTTTTTAGGCATTAGTATTACTATCTGATATTCTTTTGTACATATACTACATTTATATATATCTCTTAATTGCATTTATATATACATTTTTTTGTGTGTGTTTGGGTGTCCACATTAATAGGTATATGGTTCTATATTTTTTGTATGTATAGATTTGGTATATAATATACTTGTATTGATTTTTGTACATATTTGTATTGGTATAGATATGTGTTTTGGTTGTGATATATATTTTTAATAATTCACATTTTTTTAACATACATATTTTTTTGATATTTTTGTGCCGGCACAAACTAGTAATATTAATACACGGTTTTCACCCAGGGGTACATTATACAGTGGTTAGCCCCTTTGGTTGGGCAGATTATAGTTATTAATCAATTGTTCTCGGTCATATCGATTGTTTTTATTTTGTCTTGTGGTGTGTAGATGTTTGATGTTTTTAAAAAATTTTTTGTACTAATAAAATATGCATTTTTGATTAGAACTATACATGTTTTTTGTGGTGCTTCCAGGGGGAGAAAGGTGTGCTATGCATGCCTACTCCAGGTTTGTGAAGAACAAAAAGAGCATCAGATTTCCTAAAGGACTCATTAGCAACCAAAATAAAACTTCCGTGCCCTTACAACATCTAGAGAATGAAGGGTCCGTTCCTTAGAATTAGCAGGGTTAGGACACAAGGAAGCTAAGACAATGTCCTGATTGAGATGGAAAGAAGAAACAACCTTAGGCAAGAAATCCGGTTTAAGCCGAAACACCACCTTATCCTGATGCCGCTCAAAATAAGGAGGTTTCATGGAAAGCGCCACCAGCTCAGAAACTCGCCTGACCGAAGTAATAGCCACCAAGAAGGCCACCTTAAAAGTCAGAACGGGCAAAACAGCCCCACGCATAGGTTCAAAGGGAGGACCCTGTAGAGCAGACAATACCAAATTTAAGTCCCAAACCGGTAGCACAGGCTTACGCGGCGGACGCACAGGAGTAACTCCCTGGAAGAAAGTCTTAACCAGCCTGTGATTGACAAAAGATCTTCGGAAAAAATTGCCAAAGCCGAAACCTTGAGAGTACCAAGTTGAAGGCCCGAATCCAAACCATGTTGTAAAAACTCCAAAATCCTGGGTATAGAAAACACCCGACAAGGAAGAGACTTGGACTCACACCAGGCAATGTAAGCATGCCAGACCCTGTAGTAGATAAAAGACGAGGACTTCTTTCGAGCTCAAATCAACAATGGTATCAACAACAGAGGCCGGCAACCCTTTGTCCATCAAGATGGAGGTTGCAGCAGCCAAGCCATTAAAGCCAGCGTTTGTAAATTGGGATGGCGCAGCTGCCCCTGAGTGAGAAGATCTGGATCCTTGGGCAAGATGTACCGATCTACTGCCAACTGCACGATGTCTGCGAACCCCACACTCCTCGGCCAACAGGGAACCCCCTCCTGGGCTATCTTGCGCAGCACCCGGCCCAGCAGAGGAAAAGGAGGGAACACAGAGTCAAAACCCTGTCCAAGGAAATGCCAGTGCATCCGTGGCGAAGGCCAGAGGATCCTGTGACAGGGAGACAAATCTTGGAAGCTTGTGATTGTGGCAGGACGCAAACAGGTCCACATCCGGCTGACCCCAGGGGCGATACAAGGAGTGAAATACCTTGTTGCTGAGAGACCCATTCCCCCAGCCGAGACGTCCCCGTGCTCAGGGAGACTGCTTACTGGTTCTCCACCCCCGGAATGTAGACCGCCGAGACATTCTCTTCCGCCCAAGACAGTATCAGGGACACTTCTTTGAGGGCTCGCTTGCTCCGAGTCCCTCCCTGATGATTGATGTAGGATACTGCCGTCTGGTTGTCCGAGCGGATCTGAACAGCCCGACCCCGAAGGTGTGGGGTCAACTGGGAGAGAACCAACCTGATCGCCTGCAGTTCTAGAATGTTGATGGGTGCATGGGCCTCCTGAGGGCCCCACTGATCCTGGAATTTCAGAGACTTCCAAACTCCTCCCCCAACTGGTCAGACTGACATATGTGGTGACAATCTCCCAGCACGGAGGCAGAAAGGTCCTGCCCACTAGAAGGTTTCTCGAGTCCAAGCACCACTAAAGGGACTGCCTGGCCACAGGGGATAGAGCAAATTCCCGATCCAGGGACACAGGGTCCCGATCCCAAACTGACAAGAGATGCAACTGAAGAGGTCTCATGTGAAACGGAGCAAAGGGAACCGCCTCGAAGCAGAACACCATCAGGCCCACTAACTACATCCCCTGCCGAATGGAGGGATGAGGACACAAGAGCAAGGCCCGTGCCTGCATCTGAAGGCCCTCCACTTTCTGCTGAGGGAGAAATACCTCGACCTGAGAGGTATCCAGAGTCATGCCCAGGAAGGACCTCGCCAAAGACGAAGACTTGGGATAGTTGATCACCCAGCCGGAGGACTCGAGAGTGGAAGTCACCACCTGAGCATCCCTCTCGGCCTGATGAAGAGACTGAGCAGCAATCAGAATGTCGTCCAGGTAAGGGAGGATGCGAATGCCCTGGTTCCTCAGAAGGGCCATGACGCCCGCCAGCACCTTGGTGAACACCCGAGGAGCCGAGGCGATACCGAACGGTAAGGCCACAAACTGGTAATGCTGATCCTCCAGAGCGAACCTCAGGAACCTCTGATGACCTGGAAAGATTGGTACATGAAGATAGGCATCCTTGATGTCCACAGTGGTCATGAAATCGCCCGGCAGAAGGGTACTGACCGCCGAGCGTAGCGTCTCCATGTGAAAGTGCTTGAACCGGACAAACTTGTTGAGACCCTTCAAGTCCAGGATGGGCTTCAGAGAACCGTCCTTTTTGGGAACCGTGAAAAGATTGGAGTAGTACCCCTGACCCTGTTCCTGGTAAGGTACCAGACAGATGACTCCTGACTCCAATAGGCATTGAACTGCTAGGCGCAACCCCTAAACTGACAGAGGGTTTTGAGACATCCGGGATCTGATTAATCTTGGGGGCGGCCAGGCTGCAAACTCTCTTGTAACTGGAGGACACCACCTCCTGAATCCACCGGTCTGAGACGCGAAGCCTCCAGACGTGAGCAAAGAGACGAAGCCGTCCCTCCACCCGAATGGGTGAGGGCGCCTCCTCATGCCTGAGGGGCTTTGGGAGAGGGTTTAGGCTTGGAGCCCCATGAGAGACCGGGACGACCATGGGATCTGCCACGGCCCCAAGAGTCTCTGCAGCTACCAGAGAAGTGTGCGTCACGACCTCCCCTTGAGCCCTGAAAGGAGGAGGTGGAGGACCCCCGAAAGTGCCAGGACTGCTTCCACGCTGAGGTAGCCTACCATCCTTGGCCAGACCATCCAGGACGTTCACCAAAAAGACGAAGCCCCGTGAAGGGGAGCCCAGTGAGAGACTTCTTAGCTGCAGTGTCAGCTGCCCACTGGCGCAACCAAACACACCGGCGCATAGCCACCAAGAGGGCCGAAGCCCTACCGCCCAGCCGGACGGCATCATCCATGGCAGCCTGCACAAAGGCAACAAAATCAGAGCAAAGCCAGAGGGCCCTATAATCCTCCCTTCTCCTACCAGCCATGGCGCCATCAGCGAGACGCTTGAGCTTCCTCTTAAGGGCAATGGCCGTAATGGCTGCGGCACAGACCGGACGCAGGCCTGCCCCTACAAAGGTGAAAGCATGACATGCTAGCTGATCCATACGCCGGTCCGCGCTATCACACAGTGTAGTAATGTCAGGGGACGGCATGACTGAAGTGTTGGACAATCCACCTCTGGGGGACACGACCAGCGCTTGACCAGATCAGCCGAAAAGGGATACCTTCTGTTCAATCCCTTGGGCATGGTGGGCAATCTGTTAGGACGTACCTACTCCTTGAGCACCATATTGGAGAAATGGCCCTGCTCCGGGAACTCCAAGCGTTGCTTGCCCGGGCGAAAGAGCTCACCCGGCTTCCTCTTCGCCTCCTTGGGGGGGGGGGGGAGCGATGTGCAAAGTCTCAAATATGTCCGACAACAGTCTATCAGTGTCATCAGGAAGCCAGGTATCCTCATCAAAGGCGGACCCCAGGTCACTGTCGTAACCTTCCTGATGGTCCCCAGAGGAGTCTGAATCATGGAAAAGCTCCCCCTCCTCTAGGGAGTCACGGCCGCCAAACACATCAAGGCCCTCATCCTCTTCAGCAAAGAGGGAAGTTGCGGCGTCAAGATGCCTCTTCTTGCCAGAGGCCTTGCCCGTCACAGGTCGGGCCAGCTGCCTCTCAATGCTGGCCACACGTAGTGCCAGATCAGACTGAGACCCCCTTCTAGTATCCCCCTTACTGGGGGCTAAATGCAGGCACGGGGGAATAAGAGATGCCGGAGGGAGCGCAGAACTGGGAAGAGAAGCACCCATTCCAGCCTGTCCGTAATAATACCTTGGGCAAACGGCACACAAACCGCGCCACCACCACTCAAAGGGGATGCCCCGCACATGACACATAGCCGAGTTTGCCCCGAAGGGCCCCCGAGCACGCTATCCCCAGAAGCCTCCATATGGTGATTATCACAGGCACAATAGGCCAGTATAGGGTAAGGGCTAATAAAAGCCACCCGGGATGCCCCCCAAGAGATGCCCACAGAGAGGGCCAGGAGGGAAAAGAAGGGGGAGGAGGAATAGGACCAGGAGCAACCACAATACACCGTTATCCCGCCTGAAAGACATAATCAAAAAGACACATAAGCATCCCGCAGCACATGCCCCAACAAGAAAAAAACCCCATATGGGACTCAGCACACTCTGCGCAGCACACAGAGTACAGTAAAAGGATCCGCGGAGATAGATCAGGAAGAGCAAATTCACCGCGGCAGCCCACTCTGACAAGGACCACCGGAACACAGCTCACAAGCAACACAGCATGCAACTAAGATGGCGCCGCGAGCACCTCGAGGGGCGGGCCACGGGGGCATGACGCAATACGCGTCATCCCCGGCACCGCCCCCACGAAGAGCATGAAAAAACGCGCCCATGTGACCCGGCGCCCGCGCCATGACAGTCTGTCAGAACGACAGGAGTAAAAGCGCTGCCCGCCGCGGAGCGCAGTACGCCCGCAGCGAGAACGAACAGCGGAACACCACTACACAACCGCCACCCGCCGCCAACCCCCTCAACAGCACCCCGAAAGGGGCCCAGAGAGGAGGGAGGGGGGCAAGTGAGGCAAACACCCAACAGGGAAGAAAGTCAGACAGAAAAGGGAAGACTGCCTAGGAACACAAGTCCCCAAGCACAACTCACCTCCTACACCATAGCGACAGCAGTGCTTCGTCATCCCTCAGCAGGCTCACCATAAGAAGCCTATGGCCGGCTACCCTTTGTGGTACATGGTCTGCGGCTTGGAGCAGCGCTCCCCGAGCACCTGACCCTAGTGCTCCCCTACCATCACCCGATCCGACAGCCGAGGCTGGGTGGCGAATAGGGTCCAGAAACGGGTGGAAATAGGCTTGCAGGGCCGCAGGCTTGGTTGCCCCTCTCACCTGCGAAACATAGAGAGCTATCTTCGCAGTATGACTGCAGAGGAATACACTGGAGGTCTATTGGCGATTCCTGTTTTTATATGGGTCCGGGAGGAGCTACAAATCTTCTGCAGTCCACTGCACCACCTTGTGGCCGAATACCCAGATGTAAGGATTACATGAAACAGGCCGTGCTGTGCACTAGGAAAAGTCATGTGATTACTCAGAGTCAAAGCAGGAAGGACTAATCGCATAAGGATGAGCGGTGACCAATCAGGATCCAAGTTAGGCAAGATGGTCACGGGGAGGAAGTCATGCGATTACTCAGAGAGCCAAAGCAGGAAGAACTAGTGTGATGATGTCACATCCAATAAAGGCTGGCAGTGTAATGTTGTCATATGTGTTATATATGTGTGTAAGGCCATGTGACAATGTAGGGATGATCATGTGTGTGCATATATATGTGTATGGTCATGTGATCATTTAGTGAAGGCTGGCAGTGGATGGTCAGGGGGCCACTTACAGCCTAGAGAGCAGTTAGAACATAAGTAAAATATAAAGCAAATCTAATAGGAGCTGGCAGTGTGATGATGTAATCTATGTGTAAGGTCATGTGATCGCGCAGTGGCGCTCCTCTCACCAGACAGTCCCTCTGGATGGTCTTGCACAAGGCGTTGTGCATATCGGGGTCCAGGAAGAGGCCGTCGGGCAGGTCCTGTAGGAAGTCCAGGTCCTTGTAGGTGGGGGAGTTCTTCTCGCGCTCCTTCAGTGACGCGCGCCTCTTGTAGGTGGAGCCTTTCAGGTCATACTTCAGGTGCATCTTCACCGAACGCGGCAGCAGGTTGTTCATCACCACGATCCGGATGTTCTTCCCGCCGGCCTGGACGCAGTACAGCCCATAGAACTTGGGCAGCAGCGTCCGCGGGTTCTGGTTCAGGTTCTGCAGCAAACAGCGAAAAAAAGCAATTCTGTGAGTACTCACCTGTAGAATTGGTTTTGTTCTTGCATGGCACGGCCTGCTTCGGTATTCATAACAGTTGGGTTATTCCGCCACAAGGTGGCGCAGTGGTACTGCAGAAAGCTGTGGCATCTCCCTGCCCCCTATAAAAACGGGATTAACCATAGAGTTCCCAGCGTAGACAAGCAGAGAGACAAGAAGCCGGGAGAGAATAAAGGTAAAAAATGTAAAAAAGGTAAAAAACCCCAATCACCATAAAGAGGCAACCAAGAATAACAAGGGTGGGTCGAAGCAGGCCATGCCATGCAAGAACAAAAACAATTCTACTGGAGAGTACTCACAGAATTGCTTTTTTCTTTATTGCATGGCACGGCCCGCTTCAGTATTCATAACAGTTGGGACATCCAAAAGCAGTGTCCAAAAGTAGGGTGGGATCCCCAATGAGTAACGGCCGGCAGTTCATGTCACTACAGCCTGAAGCACCTTGCGGCCAAAAGCAGCATCCGCTGAGGCCTTAACATCAACCTTGTAAAACTTGGAAAAAGTATGAACAGAAGACCAAGTAGCGGGCTTGCAAACTTGTTCAACAGAAGCTTGGTGCTGAAAAGCCCAAGATGCACCAACGGCGCGAGTAGAATGAGCAGTAATTCTAAAGGGAGTTTCCTTCCCCTTAGCAGAATAGGCTTGAACCACCGCCTGACGGATCAACTTGCTGATAGTGGATTTAGCCGGAGGCAAACCCTTCCTAGGTCCAGAAGTGAGAACAAAAAGAGCATCAGATTTCCTGAAAGGCTCAGTAGCAACCAAATAAAACTTCAGAGCCCTGACCACATCCAGAGAATGCAGAGTCCGCTCCTTGGAATTAGCAGGATTAGGACACAATGAAGGCAAGACAATGTCCTGATTGAGATGAAAAGCCGAAACACCACCTTATCCTGATGCCTCTCAAAATAAGGAGGTTTGATTGAAAGCGCTGCCAGCTCAGAAACTCGCCTTACAGAAGTGATAGCCACCAAAAAGGCTACCTTAAGAGTCAGAATGGGCAAAGCAGCCCCATGGATAGGCTCAAAGAGAGGACCCTGCAGAGCAGACAACACCAGATTCAAGTCCCAGACTGGTAGCATAGGCTTACGAGGTGGACACACATGGAAAAAAGTTTTAACCAACCGGTGGTTGGCAAAGGATCTTTGGAAAAAAATTGCTAGAGCTGAAACATGGCCTTTGAGGGTACTTAGTTGAAGGCCAGAATCTAAACCATGTTGCAAAAATTCCAGAATCACGAGAATGGAAAAAACCCGACAGGGAAGAGACCTGGACTCACACCAGGCAATGTAAGCATGCCAGACCCTGTAATAGATAAAGGACGAGGACTTCTTCCTAGCCCGAATCATGGTATCCACAACAGAGGCAGGCAACCCCTTCTCTGTCAAGATGTAAGTTTCAGCAGCCAGGCCACTAAAACCAGCGTTTGCAAATTGGGATGGCGCAGCTGTCCCTGAGTGAGAAGATCTGGATCCCTGGCCAAGACGCAATGGTCTACTGCCAACTGCACGACATATGCGAACCACACCCTTCTTGGCCAACAGGGGGCCACCAGGATGGCTGACACCCCCTTCTGGGCAATCTTGCGCATGACCCTGCCCAGTAGAGGGAACACATAGGGAAGCCGAAACTCCGTCCAAGGCATTGCCAGTGCATCCGTGGCGAAGGCCAGAGGATCCTGTGACAGGGAGACAAACCTGGGAAGTTTGCATCCCCTCACAATCACAAACAGGTCCACATCCGGCTGACCCCAGCGGTGACACAGGGAGAGAAACACCTGGTATTTGAGGGACCATTCCCCCAGACGAGACGTCCCCCTGCTCAGGGAGTCCGCCACCTGGTTCTCCATCCCCGGAATGTATACCGCCAAGATGCAGGAGACATTCTGTTCCGCCCAAGATAGTATCAGAGACACTTATTTGAAGGCTCGCTTGCTCCAAGTCCCTCCCTGATGGTTGATGTAGGCAACCGCCGTCTGGTTGTCTGAGCGGATCTGAACAGCCCGACCCCGAAGGTGTGTGCTCAGGTGGGACAGAACCAACCTGATCACCCTCAGTTCCAGGACATTGATGGGAGCATGGGCCTCCTGGGGGCCCCAACGACCCTGGAACTGTAGGGACTTCCAAAAGCCCCCCCAGCCCGTCAGACTGGCATCCGTGGTGACAGTCTCCCAGCACGGGGCAGGAAGGTCCTGCCCACCAGAAGATTCCTTGAGTCCAGCCACCATGAAAGGGACTGCCTGGCCAGGGGAGACAGAGAAAATTCCTGATCCAGGGACACAGGGTCCCGATCCCAAACTGACAAGAGGTGCAACTGAAGAGGTCTCATGTGAAACTGAGCAAAGGGGACTGCCTCGGAGCAGGACACCATCAGGCCTACCAACTGCATCCCCAGACGTATTGAGGGATGAGGACACAAGAGCAGAGCCCGTGCCTACTTCTGAAGGCCCTCCACCTTCTGCTGAGGAAGGAACACCTTGACCTGAGAGGTATCCAGAGTCATGCCCAGAAAGGACCTCACCAAGGACGGGGACAGTGAAGACTTGGGAAAATTGATCACCCAGCCGAAGGACTCCAGAGTGGAGATCACCACCTGGGTGTCCTGATCGGCCTGATGAAAGGACTGAGCCACAATGAGGATGTCGTCCAGGTAGGGAACGATGCGAATGCCCCGGGTTCGCAGCAGAGCCATCACTCCAGCCAGCACCTTGGTGAACACCCGAGGCGATACCGAATGGTAAGGCCACAAACTGGTAATGCTGATCCTCCAGCAAATCTCTGATGACCTGGGAAGATAGGCACATGAAGATAAGCATCCTTGATGTCCACGGTGGTCATGAAGTTGCCCGGGCGAAGGGTACCGACAGCAGAGCATAGCGTCTCCATGCGAAAATGTTTAAATCTGACAAACTTGTTGAGGCCCTTCAGATCCAGAATGGGCCTCAGTGAGCCGTCCTTTTTGTGGACCGTGAAGAGATTGGAATAGTACCCCTGACCCTGTTCCTGATGGGGCACTGGACAAATGACCCCTGACTCCAGCAGGCATTGAACCGCCGAAAGTAACCCTTGAGCTGACAGGGGGTTTAAAGACATCCGGGATCTGATGAATCTTGGGGGCAGCCAGGCTGCAAACTCTACCTTGTAACCGGAGGACACCACCTCCTGAATACACCGGTCTGAAACGTGGAGCCTCCAGACGTGAGCAAAGTGCCGAAGCTGTCCCCCCCACCCGGACGGGTGAGGGCGCCTCCTCAGTCCTGAGGGACCTTGGGAGAGGGTTTAGGCTTGGAGCCCCAGGAGAGACCGGGACGTCCACGGGATCTGCCACGGCCCCAAGACTCTGCGGCTACCTGAAAAGAGGGAGCCACGACCTCCTTTGGAAGAACGAAGAGAGGGGAGGGAGACGGAGGTCCCCCGAAAAGGCCGGGGCTGCCTCCTACGCTGAGGCAGCCTGCCATCCTTGGCCAAAACATCAAGACGCTCACCAAAGAGCCGCGGCCCCGCAAAGGGGAGCCCAGTGAGAGCCTTCTTAGCAGCAGCATCAGCGCCCACTGACGTAACCAAACAGAGCGGCGCATAGCCACCAAAAGTGCAGAGGCCCTACCGTCCAGCCTCACAGCATCATCCATGGCAGTACGGATAAATGCAACAAAATCAGAGCAAAGCAAGAGGGCCCTATAATCCTCCCTCCTACCAGCCATAGCGCCATCACAGAGACGCTTGAGCAGTTTCTTAAGGGCAATAGCTGTAATGGCTGCAGCACAGGCTGGACGCAGTCCAGCCCCCACACAAGTAGAAGCATGGCAGGTCAGCTGATCCATGCGCCGGTCCTCGCTGTCCTTCAGAGTGATGGTGTCAGGGGAAGGCATGACCGAATTATTAGACAAGCCTAGCACAGGAGCGTCCACCTCAGGGGGACAGGACCAACGCTTTACTCTATCAGCAGGAAAGGGATACCTCTTATCCAATCCCTTGGGCACAGCGGCCAGCCTGTTAGGACTTTCCCACTCCCTAAGCACCATAGAAGTGAAATGGCCCTGCTCAGGGAACTCAAGACGCTGTTTACCAGGATGAAAAAGCTCACCCTGCTTTCTCTTAGCCACCTCAGGGGGAGCAATCATTTCTAAAATTTGTGATAGCAGATTATCAGTGTCCTCAGGGTACCAGGATTCCTCCCCGGACGCAGACCCAGGGTCACTAATGCAACCCTCCTGCTGGTCCCCAGAGGAGTCAGAGTCCTGGAACAGTTCTCCTTCCTCTAGGGAATAAAGTCCACCAGTGGCATCAAACTCCTCATACTCCTCTGTGGAGCGGGAGGGAGTGGAAGACAGGTGCCGCTTCTTGCCTGAGGCCTTCCTAGGAATAGGCCCGGCAAGCTGCTTCTCAATGTTGGCCACACGAAGTGCCAGATCAGACTGTGATCCCTGCTAGCATCCCCCTCACTGGGAGCTAATTGCAGTAGTGGGGAGTGGGGAGGTAGGTGATACCGAAGGGGGGGCAGAGCTGGGAAACGATGCAGGCAAACCAAGCTGGAGCGCAAGGACACTTTGAGCGCACGGCACACACACCGTGACATCATTGCTGTTAGGGGATACCCGGCACATGGAACACAGCCGGGATTGCCCCGAAGGACCCCCGAGCACGCTATCCCCAGAAGCCTCCATATGGTGATTAACACAGGCGCAATAGGCCAGCGCTGGGTAAAGGCTAATACAAAAGCCACCCGGGATGCCCTTCCATGGGATGCCCCCAGATAAGCAAAAATGGGTGGGGGGGATGAGGGGGAGGAAGGAGTAGAGCCGGGAGAAACCACAACCCACTGGTATCCCGCCTGAAAGACATAAGTAAAGACGACACATGAGCATCCCGCAGCACATGCACCACGAGACCAATAAAAAAAACCCCAAGGGGGACTCACGGACCAAGGACACCGCAGGGTCACCAAGGCACAGACCGCAGGATGAAGCGACACACTGGAGGAAACAGCGCTGCAGCACGGAAGGGAGAAATCCAGACGCGCAGCTAATCCAAAATGGCGCCGGCAGAGGTACCTCAAGGGGCGGGCCACGGGGGGACGAACCGATACGCGTCATCCCCCGGCCCGCCTCCGAAGAGCGAGAAAACGGCGCCCGCGTGACCCCGCCAGCGCCATGCAAAAAACGCCACAGGTTATAGCGCCCACAGCCGCGGAGCACAGTACAAAGTGGCGCGGCGGGCAAAAAACACCAAAAAACACACTGGAAAACGGCAAAACACCACAACACACACCACTCCTCGCCGCTACCACCCGCCCCCCTCCCCCAACAAAGTCAGAGAGGGGGGGGGGGGGGGGGGAGAGACGAGAAGGCAGCGGCGAGTATACAGGCCAGGAGGGGGGGGGGGGGGGGTCTGAAGGAAAAGAAAGGGACACAGTCCCCAAAAAACACTCCTCCCCTCAGAAGCCAGGACAGGAACTCCGCATCCCTAGTAGGCTCACCATAAAGCCTATGGCCGGCTACCCTTTGTGGAACAGGGTCTGCGGCATGGAGCAGCGCTCCCTGAGCACCTGACCCTAGTGCTCCTCTACCCTCACCCGATCTGTCAGCCAAGGCTGGGAGGCACAGAGGGTCCAGAAACGGGTGGAAATAGACTTGTAGGGCCGCAGGCTTGGTTGCCTCGCTCACCTGCGCAAGAGAGAGAGCCATCTGCTAACTTCGCAGTTTCACTGCAGAGGAAACACTGGGAACTCTATGGTTAATCCCGTTTTATAGGGGACCGGGAGATGCCACAGCTCTTCTGCAGTACCACTGCGCCACCTTGTGGCGGAATAGCCAACTGTTATGAATACCGAAGCAGGCCGTGCCATGCAATAAAGAAAAAAGCACTTAGGAGTCAGCAGAAACCACACACACACACTAAAGGAGGACCCCGACCCCTGCACCCAAATACCCCACAACAGCTGATGCTTACCATGTAATATCCGGGCAGCAGCTTCTGCAGGAACTCGGCCTCCTTGTGCTGAACCGTTTTGATGATGAACTCGTCATCTCCGGAGACGTAGAAGAGGGAGCCGCTGGCCCCGGGGTTGGAGAGCTCGATCAGAGGATCGTTACACAGGGAATACTGGAGAAAAATAAAAATTACAGTGAGCCAACACAGCACAACTTAAAATGGACCAAAACCCACCCTGGAGTCTATGAAACTCCAGGGCAGACATACAGATTGGGGATGCCCCGCTGTGTCAAACCTCCCAGGCCGTCCGATAACTCACCTTAGTTCCCGGTCCAACGGCGCATGCGCAAGCAGCGACCGCATCCCCGCTATCCCATTAGCAGGGCATGTGTCCATGTCAGGCATTTATGACTGGCCGGCACGGGCACACCAAAAGCGACAGGCCAAAGGGATCACAAAGCGACAGGCCAAAGGGATCCCAAAGCGACAGGCCCAAAGGGATCCCAAAGCGACAGGCCCAAAGGGATCCCAAAGCGACAGGCCCAAAGGGATCCCAAAGCGACAGGCCCAAAGGGATCCCAAAGCGACAGGCCCAAAGGGATCCCAAAGCGACAGGCCCAAAGGGATCCCAAAGCGACAGGCCCAAAGGGATCCCAAAGCGACAGGCCCAAAGGGATCCCAAAGCGACAGGCCCAAAGGGATCCCAAAGCGACAGGCCCAAAGGGATCCCAAAGCGACAGGCCCAAAGGGATCCCAAAGCGACAGGCCCAAAGGGATCCCAAAGCGACAGGCCCAAAGGGATCCCAAAGCGACAGGCCCAAAGGGATCCCAAAGCGACAGGCCCAAAGGGATCCCAAAGCGACAGGCCCAAAGGGATCCCAAAGCGACAGGCCCAAAGGGATCCCAAAGCGACAGGCCCAAAGGGATCCCAAAGCGACAGGCCCAAAGGGATCCCAAAGCGACAGGCCCAAAGGGATCCCAAAGCGACAGGCCCAAAGGGATCCCAAAGCGACAGGCCCAAAGGGATCCCAAAGCGACAGGCCCAAAGGGATCCCAAAGCGACAGGCCCAAAGGGATCCCAAAGCGACAGGCCCAAAGGGATCCCAAAGCGACAGGCCCAAAGGGATCCCAAAGCGACAGGCCCAAAGGGATCCCAAAGCGACAGGCCCAAAGGGATCCCAAAGCGACAGGCCCAAAGGGATCCCAAAGCGACAGGCCCAAAGGGATCCCAAAGCGACAGGCCCAAAGGGATCCCAAAGCGACAGGCCCAAAGGGATCCCAAAGCGACAGGCCCAAAGGGATCCCAAAGCGACAGGCCCAAAGGGATCCCAAAGCGACAGGCCCAAAGGGATCCCAAAGCGACAGGCCCAAAGGGATCCCAAAGCGACAGGCCCAAAGGGATCCCAAAGCGACAGGCCCAAAGGGATCCCAAAGCGACAGGCCCAAAGGGATCCCAAAGCGACAGGCCCAAAGGGATCCCAAAGCGACAGGCCCAAAGGGATCCCAAAGCGACAGGCCCAAAGGGATCCCAAAGCGACAGGCCCAAAGGGATCACAAAGCGACAGGCCCGAAGGAATCCCAAAGCGACAGGCCAAAGGGATCCCAAAGCGACAGGCCAAAGGGATCACAAAGCGACAGGCCGAAGGGATCACAAAGCGACAGGCCGAAGGGATCACAAAGCGACAGGCCGAAGGGATCACAAAGCGACAGGCCGAAGGGATCACAAAGCGACAGGCCGAAGGGATCACAAAGCGACAGGCCGAAGGGATCACAAAGCGACAGGCCGAAGGGATCACAAAGCGACAGGCCGAAGGGATCACAAAGCGACAGGCCGAAGGGATCACAAAGCGACAGGCCGAAGGGATCACAAAGCGACAGGCCGAAGGGATCACAAAGCGACAGGCCGAAGGAATCACAAAGCGACAGGCCGAAGGAATCACAAAGCGACAGGCAGAAGGAATCACAAAGCGACAGGCAGAAGGAATCACAAAGCGACAGGCCGAAGGAATCACAAAGCGACAGGCCGAAGGAATCACAAAGCGACAGGCCAAAGGGATCACAAAGCGACAGGCCAAAGGAATCCCAAAGCGACAGGCCGAAGGGATCACAAAGCGACAGGCCGAAGGGATCACAAAGCGACAGGCCGAAGGGATCACAAAGCGACAGGCCGAAGGGATCACAAAGCGACAGGCCGAAGGGATCACAAAGCGACAGGCCGAAGGGATCACAAAGCGACAGGCCGAAGGGATCACAAAGCGACAGGCCGAAGGGATCACAAAGCGACAGGCCGAAGGGATCACAAAGCGACAGGCCGAAGGAATCACAAAGCGACAGGCCAAAGGGATCACAAAGCGACAGGCCAAAGGGATCACAAAGCGACAGGCCAAAGGGATCACAAAGCGACAGGCCAAAGGGATCACAAAGCGACAGGCCGAAGGGATCACAAAGCGACAGGCCGAAGGGATCACAAAGCGACAGGCCAAAGGGATCACAAAGCGACAGGCCAAAGGGATCACAAAGCGACAGGCCAAAGGGATCACAAAGCGACAGGCCAAAGGGATCACAAAGCGACAGGCCAAAGGGATCACAAAGCGACAGGCCAAAGGGATCACAAAGCGACAGGCCAAAGGAATCACGAAGGGGAGGGACGAGGGGATCACGAAGGGGAGGGACGAGGGGATCACGAAGGGGAGGGACGAGGGGATCACGAAGGGGAGGGACGAGGGGATCACGAAGGGGAGGGACGAGGGGATCACGAAGGGGAGGGACGAGGGGATCACGAAGGGGAGGGACGAGGGGATCACGAAGGGGAGGGACGAGGGGATCACGAAGGGGAGGGACGAGGGGATCACGAAGGGGAGGGACGAGGGGATCACGAAGGGGAGGGACGAGGGGATCACGAAGGGGAGGGACGAGGGGATCACGAAGGGGAGGGACGAAGGGATCACGAAGGGGAGGGACGAGGGGATCACGAAGGGGAGGGACGAGGGGATCACGAAGGGGAGGGACGAGGGGATCACGAAGGGGAGGGACGAGGGGATCACGAAGGGGAGGGACGAGGGGATCACGAAGGGGAGGGACGAGGGGATCACGAAGGGGAGGGACGAGGGGATCACGAAGGGGAGGGACGAGGGGATCACGAAGGGGAGGGACGAAGGGATCACGAAGGGGAGGGACGAAGGGATCACGAAGGGGAGGGACGAAGGGATCACGAAGGGGAGGGACGAAGGGATCACGATCCCTCAAATCACAGGGGAAATATTCGTTTTTGAAAACTGAACCCCTCCTCACAGGGGCGCGCTGCTCCTCACAGCATAGGGCCACCCCAGTATATGGAGGGAACGCTCCGGTACAAGGATATTCTATTTATTAGGAATATAAATACAAATCACTCACCAAATAATCGTCTGGCCGGATGCCGAAGAGCTCTCTGAAGTAGCGGAAAGCCACGGGGGCGTAGGTCTTAAAGCGGAAGTCGTTGTAGTGATGGGCCGGAGTGAGGTTACTGCCCTCGCTGCAGAGATAAGAGGACAGATTAGGACCCAGAAATAGGCCACATGAGCGGAAGAAAGATTTTATTCATATACATATACATGTGGCCCCTACTACAATATAAACTGACTTCTGACATGTCACTTAATGTGGACCAAAACCCAGGATGCCCCGCTGTGAGAAACCCCCCAAATCACCTCTTCCTGATCCTATGGCGCATGTACAGCCGCTTGTCAGCGCGCTTGGAGCCACTGACATCACATAGTCTAAGGCCAGCAGCTCCCCCGCTACCCTCTAACAGGGAGCGAGTCTGCGCCGGCCATTCACAAATGGGGCGACCTGGCAGGGTTCCCGCAGTGGGTTTTAGTCCACTTTAAAGGGGGTCAGTGGTAGTGACAGAGGCAAGACTGGCACCAGCTAGAGAAACATGGGGGCTAGGGACATATACCACACATTGTACATAGAAGCAGTCACATGACCTCCTGTCCCTCAAAGCTCACCCTCTAATGTCTCCTCCACACTCACACATTTATTATTATACATTTATATAGCGCTGACATATACCACAGCGCTGTACATAGAAGCAGTCACATGACCTCCTGTCCCTCAAAGCTCACACTCTAATGTCTCCTCCGCACTCACACACTTAATATAATACATTTATATAGCGCTGAACTATACCACAGCGCTGTACATAGAAGCAGTCACATGACCTCCTGTCCCTCAAAGCTCACCCTCTAATGTCTCCTCCACACTCACACATTTATTATTATACATTTATATAGCGCTGACATATACCACAGCACTGTACATAGAAGCAGTCACATGACCTCCTGTCCCTCAGAGCTCACACTCTAATGTCTCCCCCACACTCACACACTGTTATTATACATTTATATAGCGCTGAACTATACCACAGCACTGTACATAGAAGCAGTCACATGACTTCCTGTCCCCTAGTTGCCTAAAGCTGCACCTCCTCTCTGAAATGTTCAACGGCCTCTCCACGATTGTTCTCATTTCCAGCCGCCATTATAACCTGCTGGAGATTCTACAGAGCAGTCTGGCTCATTTCTGTATAGGGCTGAACCAGACCACACACAGGTAAGGTAAATGGTAATTCAAACCTGAGGGACCGTGCAATATCTTTCTAGTCCCCCACCCAGTGCAACCAGCCGGCAAGCGGGTCCCACAGACAACAATGGAGCTCATGGTCGGCCATAATTATGTTCTAAAATAAATGTGGTGTAACTGAAGCGGGACCTACGCGGGAAAGAAGATGCTCTCCACCACATAGAAATCTTGCATGAGGACGTCCCTCTCGGGCTTGGTGCTCAGGCTGCCAACCGTGTGGGTGATGCCAAGCTGTATGGCGCCTTTAAGGGCAGAGGAGGTCGTCTGTCAGAAGGAAAAAACAATAATCAATGTCTCGGTCCCAACACAGAGGGACTAAGCAGATACCCCCCCCCTCCCCCACCTCACTCACCTTCTTATAGGTGGTCTCTCCTGTGGAATCCACACCCCGGTGCCCGATCTTCTTCATGGTCTGAGTCCCGAACTGACCGGACGCACTGGCCATCTGCAACAGGAGACCCCGGGTGAGACATATACCACAGCGCTGTACATGAAAGCAGTCACATGACCTCCTGTCCCTCAGAGCTCACACTGTCTCCCCCACACACACTGTTATTATACATTATATAGCGCTGACATATACCACAGTGCTGTACATAGAAGCAGTCACATGACCTCCTGTCCCTCAGAGCTCACACTCTAATGTCTCCTCCACACTCACACACTGTTATTATACATTATATAGCGCTGACATATACCACAGCTCTGTACATAGTGGAAGTCACATGACCCCCTGTCCCTCAGAGCTCCCACTCGAATGTCTCCTCCACATTCACACACAGTTATTATACATTATAAAGCACTGACATATACCACAGTGCTGTACATAGAAGCAGTCACATGACCTCCTGTCCCTCAGAGCTCACACTCTAATGTCTCCCCCACACACACTGTTATTATACATTATATAGCGCTGACATATACCACAGCGCTGTACATAGAAGCAGTCACATGACCTCCTGTCCCTCAGAGCTCACACTCTAATGTCTCCTCCACACTCACACACTGTTATTATACATTATAAAGCGCTGACATATACCACAGCGCTGTACATAGTGGAAGTCACATGACCCCCTGTCCCTCAGAGCTCACACTCGAATGTCTCCTCCACATTCACACACAGTTATTATACATTATATAGCGCTGACATATACCACAGCGCTGTACGTAGAAGCAGTCACATGACCTCCTGTCCCTCAGAGCTCACACTCTAATGTCTCCTCCACACTCACACACTGTTATTATACATTATATAGTGCTGACATATACCACAGCGCTGTACATAGAAGCAGTCACATGACCTCCTGTCCCTCAGAGCTCACACTCTAATGTCTCCCCACACTCACACACTGTTATTATACATTATATAGCGCTGACATATACCACAGCGCTGTACATAGAAGCAGTCACATGACCTCCTGTCCCTCAGAGCTCACACTCTAATGTCTCCTCCACACTCACACACTGTTATTATACATTATAAAGCGCTAACATATACCACAGCGCTGTACATAAAAGCAGACACATGACCCCCTGCCCCTCAGAGCTCACACTCTAATGTCTCCTCCACACTCACACACTGTTATTATACATTATATAGCGCTGACATATACCACAGCGCTGTACATAAAAGCAGACACATGACCTCCTGTCCCTCATACTCACCGTTGCTCCAGATTCGGAGGGGGTGTTGCTCTTTATGGTCGTGGCGGCTCCTGAAAATAGAGAAACTGTGAGATCCTGAGCTACATATCATCAATAACCCTCCACCCCCCCCAATGACAGACAGTTAAAATAAAGCTCAGTACTGACAAATACAGCAGCAAGATGCAGCGTTCTGATCTGCGCCCAGGACAGGAAGCAGTTAGGGGCACTCCATGTAGCCTATTCCTCCAT
This sequence comes from Gastrophryne carolinensis, assembly GCA_027917425.1. NCBI lineage: Eukaryota > Metazoa > Chordata > Amphibia > Anura > Microhylidae > Gastrophryne > Gastrophryne carolinensis. The sequence continues at coordinate 161,015,443 of CM051244.1, read as the reverse complement.
TATACACACACACAGCAGCCCGGGGGATCATAGCGCGGGGTGGGGGCGGCTCATGCACACAGCATTTCCAAACCCGTACCTCTTCGAGGCACACGTGTGCCAAGACCACAGCACAGGAAACCCAGCACTGGAGAGGAGAGAGAGGGGTGAGCGATTAGGAGAGGGAATGTGGGAGCCTGGCAGAAAGGGGTCTCAGGGAATGGTGGGCAAGTGCTAGCCCAGGGAAACCAACAAGTAAGACACTAGTGAACCACTATGATGCAAAAATTAGGTAAGGGGGACGCGACGGCAGCTCGGAGCAGCTCGGGCCCAAGGGGCAGCACGGGGGGGGGGGGGCGATGGCACCTCGGCCCAAGGGGCAGCACGGGGGCGCGACCGCAGGCTGCCACAAGGGCCACAGAGCGCAACACTGAGGTAATGTCCATAGGCACATGAAACCCCAGGTAGAGGTGGGGCCACCCCAGGTAGAGGTGGGGCCACCCCAGGTAGAGGTGGGGCCACCCCAGGTAGAGGTGGGGCCACCCCAGGTAGAGGTGGGGCCACCCCAGGTAGAGGTGGGGCCACCCCAGGTAGAGGTGGGGCCACCCCAGGTAGAGGTGGGGCCACCCCAGGTAGAGGTGGGGCCACCCCAGGTAGAGGTGGGGCCACCCCAGGTAGAGGTGGGGCCACCCCAGGTAGAGGTGGGGCCACCCCAGGTAGAGGTGGGGACACCCCAGGTAGAGGTGGGGCCACAGGGGACACCCCAGGTAGAGGTGGGGCCACAGGGGACACCCCAGGTAGAGGTGGGGCCACAGGGGACACCCCAGGTAGAGGTGGGGCCACAGGGGACACCCCAGGTAGAGGTGGGGCCACAGGGGACACCCCAGGTAGAGGTGGGGCCACAGGGGACACCCCAGGTAGAGGTGGGGCCACAGGGGACACCCCAGGTAGAGGTGGGGCCACAGGGGACACCCCAGGTAGAGGTGGGGCCACAGGGGACACCCCAGGTAGAGGTGGGGCCACAGGGGACACCCCAGGTAGAGGTGGGGCCACAGGGGACACCCCAGGTAGAGGTGGGGGCACAGGGGACACCCCAGGTAGAGGTGGGGGCACAGGGGACACCCCAGGTAGAGGTGGGGGCACAGGGGACACCAGTAAGGTGGGGGCACAGGGGACACCAGTAAGGTGGGGGCACAGGGGACGCCAGTAAGGTGGGGGCACAGGGGACGCCAGTAAGGTGGGGCACAGGGGACGCCAGTAAGGTGGGGGAACAGGGGACACCAGTAAGGTGGGGCACAGGGGACGCCAGTAAGGTGGGGCACAGGGGACGCCAGTAAGGTGGGGGCACAGGGGACGCCAGGTAGAGGTGGGGGCACAGGGGACGCCAGGTAGAGGTGGGGGCACAGGGGACGCCAGGTAGAGGTGGGGGCACAGGGGACGCCAGGTAGAGGTGGGGGCACAGGGGACGCCAGGTAGAGGTGGGGGCACAGGGGACACCAGTAAGGTGGGGGCACAGGGGACACCAGTAAGGTGGGGCACAGGGGACACCAGTAAGGTGGGGGCACAGGGGACACCAGTAAGGTGGGGGCACAGGGGACACCAGTAAGGTGGGGGCACAGGGGACACCAGTAAGGTGGGGGCACAGGGGACACCAGTAAGGTGGGGGCACAGGGGACACCAGTAAGGTGGGGGCACAGGGGACACCAGTAAGGTGGGGGCACAGGGGACACCAGTAAGGCGGGGGCACAGGGGACACCAGTAAGGCGGGGGCACAGGGGACACCAGTAAGGCGGGGGCACAGGGGACACCAGTAAGGCGGGGGCACAGGGGACACCAGTAAGGCGGGGGCACAGGGGACACCAGTAAGGCGGGGGCACAGGGGACACCAGTAAGGCGGGGGCACAGGGGACACCAGTAAGGCGGGGGCACAGGGGACACCAGTAAGGCGGGGGCACAGGGGACACCAGTAAGGCGGGGGCACAGGGGACACCAGTAAGGCGGGGGCACAGGGGACACCAGTAAGGCGGGGGCACAGGGGACACCAGTAAGGCGGGGGCACAGGGGACACCAGTAAGGCGGGGGCACAGGGGACACCAGTAAGGTGGGGGCACAGGGGACACCAGTAAGGTGGGGGCACAGGGGACACCAGTAAGGTGGGGGCACAGGGGACACCAGTAAGGTGGGGGCACAGGGGACACCAGTAAGGCGGGGGCACAGGGGACACCAGTAAGGCGGGGGCACAGGGGACACCAGTAAGGTGGGGGCACAGGGGACACCAGTAAGGTGGGGGCACAGGGGACACCAGTAAGGTGGGGGCACAGGGGACACCAGTAAGGTGGGGGCACAGGGGACGCCAGTAAGGTGGGGGCACAGGGGACGCCAGTAAGGTGGGGGCACAGGGGACGCCAGTAAGGTGGGGGCACAGGGGACGCCAGTAAGGTGGGGGCACAGGGGACGCCAGTAAGGTGGGGGCACAGGGGACGCCAGTAAGGTGGGGGCACAGGGGACGCCAGTAAGGTGGGGGCACAGGGGACGCCAGTAAGGTGGGGGCACAGGGGACGCCAGTAAGGTGGGGGCACAGGGGACGCCAGTAAGGTGGGGGCACAGGGGACGCCAGTAAGGTGGGGCACAGGGGACGCCAGTAAGGTGGGGCACAGGGGACGCCAGTAAGGTGGGGCACAGGGGACGCCAGTAAGGTGGGGCACAGGGGACGCCAGTAAGGTGGGGCACAGGGGACGCCAGTAAGGTGGGGCACAGGGGACCCCAGGTAGAGGTGGGGGCACAGGGGACCCCAGGTAGAGGTGGGGGCACAGGGGACCCCAGGTAGAGGTGGGGGCACAGGGGACACCAGTAAGGTGGGGCACAGGGGACACCAGTAAGGTGGGGCACAGGGAGTAGCAGGGTGGCACCAGTATAGCCAGGTTCAGGGGGCAGATAAAAGTTTCAGGAGGGCAGTACAGCAGACAGGACCTGGTAAACACGCCCCCACCTCTAGCAGGCACAGGTAGCGGGCACCTCACGTGTGGTGTGACGCAGTGGCACGTATGGCACATAGCTCAGGCATGATGTCAGGCGGTGACAGCGGCAGAACGGCACCCGGCGGGAGCGGTGAACAATAGCAGGAATGTGGTCGGATCGGCATAGCAACCAGCGGTGTGTTTGTGTTTCCCGCACGCGCAATAACACGCAGCAGCGGCACCCCGGGCCAGGCATGACGAGATAATGCCGCCCAAGCCTGCCAGGACCGTTACGCTGTATGCCCGCTGAAGAATACCGCCGTGCCCCTCTCCAAATATTATAAGAGCCGCCACCACAGCTGGGGAGGAACTACAAGTCCCAGCATGCTCTGTTACAGAAGGGACGTGTTGGGACATGCGGCTCCTCCAGCAGTCTGAACAACAGGAAATAGGTGCAGGGGAAAAAAACTTCCCCCAAGAAAACACACCGATCGAAACAAGGCCTGGGGCAGCTGCCTATCGGACCAGGCGAACTACAAATCCCAGCACAACTTACAGTGGCCAGGTCTTCAGAGTGATGCTGGGATTTGTAGTTCACCCACTGACAATGAGTTGACCACCTGATAGCCCTACGAATCCACTAATGACAGGTCCTCTAATAGAAGGCTCGGGTGGGATCAATCCATGGATGCATTGCACTGTGGAATGCTGGGAGTTGTAGTTCATCCCCACATAACAGGTCCTGTGACAATGTCGTGGTCCACATAGTATCCTACCGAAACCCGGACCCCATCAATATACCGCTGGGACTTGTAGTGCACTGTAAGCTTAGACCCCACCACTATACAGTTGCCCTTTAACCCAGACTCTACCCCCCATACAGCTGTCCCGTAACCAAGTCTCCACCCACTATTCTGCTGCCCTGTAACCCAGACCCCATACCCTATACTACTGCCCTGTAACCCAGACCCTGCCCCCATACAACTGCCCCCTAACCAAGTCTCCACCCAGTATACTGCTGCTCTGTTATGAAGACCCCCACCCCTACACTTCTGCACTCTAACCAAGACCCCACCTTCTATATTGCTGCCCTGTAACATAGACCCCATCCCCTATACTGCTGCCCTGTTATGAAGACCACACCCCCTATACTGCTGCCCTGTAACCCAGACCCCATACCCTATACTGCTGCCCTGTAATCCAGACCCCATACCCTATACTGCTGCCCTGTAACCCAGACCCTGCCCCCATACAAATGCCCCCTAACCAAGTCTCCACCCAGTATACTGCTGCTCTGTAATCCAGACCCCATCCCCTATACAGCTGCCCTGTAACCCAGACCCCATCCCCTATACTGCTGCCCTGTAACCCAGACCCCATCCCCTATACAGCTGCCCTGTAACCAAGACCCCATCCCCTATACTGCTGCCCTGTAACCCAGACCCCATCCCCTATACTGCTGCCCTGTAACCAAGACCCCATCCCCTATACTGCTGTCCTGTAACCCAGACCCCATCCCCTATACTGCTGCCCTGTAACCCAGACCCCATCCCCTATACTGCTGTCCTGTAACCCAGACCCCATCCCCTATACTGCTGCCCTGTAACCCAGACCCCGTCCCCTATACTGCTGCCCTGTAACTCAGACCCCATCCCCTATACTGCTGCCTTGTATCCCAGACCCCATCCCCTATACCGCGGCCCTGTAATCCAGACCCCACACCCTATACTGCTGCCCTGTAACTCAGACCCCATCCCCTATACTGCTGCTCTGTAACTCAGACCCCATCCCCTATACTGCTGCCCTGTAACCTAGACCCCATCCCCTATACTGCTGCCCTGTAACCCAGACCCCATCCCCTATACTGCTGCCCTCTAACTCAGACCCCATCCCCTATACCGCGGCCCTGTAATCCAGACGCCATCCCCTATACTGCTGCCCTGTAACCCAGACCTCATCCCCTATACTGCTGCCCTGTAACCCAGACCCCATCCCCTATACTGCTGCCCTGTAACCAAGTCACCAAGCCTGTAACTCAGACCCCATCCCCTATATTGCTGCTCTGTAACTTAGACCCCATCCCCTATACTGCTGCTCTGTAACCCAGACCCCATCCCCTATACTGCTGCTCTGTAACCCAGACCCCATCCCCTATATTGCTGCTGTGTAACTCAGACCCCGTCCCCTATACTGCTGCTCTGTAACCCAGACCCCATCCCCTATACTGCTGCTCTGTAACCCAGACCCCATCCCCTATATTGCTGCTGTGTAACTCAGACCCCATCCCCTATACTGCTGCCTTGTATCCCAGACCCCATCCCCTATATTGCTGCTCTGTAACTTAGACCCCATCCCCTATACTGCTGCCCTGTAACCCAGACCCCATCCCCTATATTGCTGCTCTGTAACTTAGACCCCATCCCCTATACTGCTGCTCTGTAACTCAGACCCCATCCCCTATACTGCTGCTCTGTAACTCAGACCCCATCCCCTATACTGCTGCTCTGTAACTCAGACCCCATCCCCTATACTGCTGCCCTGTAACTCAGACCCCATCCCCTATACTGCTGCCCTGTAACTCAGACCCCATCCCCTATACTGCTGCTCTGTAACTCAGACCCCATCCCCTATACTGCTGCTCTGTAACTCAGACCCCATCCCCTATACTGCTGCTCTGTAACCCAGACCCCATCCCCTATACAGCTGCCCTGTAACCCAGACGCCATCCCCTATACTGCTGCCCTGTAATCCAGACGCCTTCCCCTATACTGCTGTCCTGTATCCCAATCCCCTATACATCTACCCTGAAACCCGGAACCCACCACTGTTACTGGACACTACAGCAGGGATTTGTACACTAAGCCTGCAGCGTTCCAGGTGACAGGAGGGGGCGGTAATTAGGGAGGATTATGGGTAGGAATTTCCCTGCTTGTGACGCGCAGAGTGTAAATCCTGAGGATAAACATTAAAGCCCAACTCCAGACAGTCATCTCCCCCCCCCCAATACAAAAGCAGTGGAGAAGGGTTAGGGCCAATTTAAAGCAGACCTTAAGAGTTGCACTTATAAATGGATGCTTAGCATTCAGGAAACCTTAAAGTGGACCAAAGTCCAGCACGATCGGCATGGGAATCTATAAGATTCCTGGGACGATCGATTCCCTCCCTCCCGGGGCATCCCGATTATGGTGTGTGAAACCCCCCAGGTCGCCCCATACACCTACCTTGATTCCCGGTCCAACTGCCCTTTTGCATCCCTGCTATCCCTCTAGCAAGGGCAGGCATTTGTGAATGGCCGGCGTGGGCACGCTCCCCATTAGAGAGAAGCAAGGGATGCGGGCGCCAGCGCGCTAGGAGACGCTCGCCATAGACGACGCGACGCCTGCGGCTCCAGGCGCACCGATTGGGCAAGCAGCCGCGTATGCATCGTAGGACCGGGAAGAGGTGAGTTGGCTTAAGTGATCTGGGGGGCTTCACACAGCGGGGTGCCCCAGTGAGACCAAAAGCCACGATAGACAAAATCCTGGGTTTTACTCCACTTTAAAGAGGAACCCAGGTTTTCTCACTATCCCAGATCTTGTTCCTTGTCCCCGATGTGGGATGCCCCGCTGCGTGAGACACCCAAAAAAAAAGTCTGCTTACCTCATTTGGCTCCTCCAATCAGTGTTCTAGGCTATGCATATTGATGAGCAACATAAAACACTGAATGCATCACCGTCTACACCCCCCTCCCCCCGGCTGGGTGCACCCATGTCAGCCATTCAGATAGGCATGGCACAGGAGCGTGCAGCAGACAGAGGGATGCCACAGCGGCCCCAACATGTGCCATAGGATCTGTGGAAAGCCAAGGTTTACATGAGAGTTTTAAAGCAGCTCAAAATCCTCTGCGGGACAGTCCTGGATGCTGGCCTGCCCCCTGGGGCATCCTAAATAAGGATGCTGGCCTGCCCCCCTGGGGCATCCTAAATAAGGATGCTGGCCTGCCCCCCTGAGGCATCCTAAATCAGGATGCTGGCCTGCCCCCCTGGGGCATCCTAAATCAGGATGCTGGCCTGCCCCCCTGGGGCATCCTAAATCAGGATGCTGGCCTGCCCCCCTGAGGCATCCTAAATCAGGATGCTGGCCTGCCCCCCTGGGGCATCCTAAACCAGGATGCTGGCCTGCCCCCCCTGGGGCATCCTAAATCAGGATGCTGGCCTGCCCCCCCTGGGGCATCCTAAATCAGGATGCTGGCCTGCCCCCCCTGGGGCATCCTAAATCAGGATGCTGGCCTGCCCCCCCTGGGGCATCCTAAATAAGGATGCTGGCCTGGCCCCCTGGGGCATCCTAAATAAGGATGCTGGCCTGGCCCCCTGGGGCATCCTAAATCAGGATGCTGGCCTGGCCCCCCTGGGGCATCCTAAATAAGGATGCTGGCCTGCCCCCCTGGGGCATCCTAAATAAGGATGCTGGCCTGCCCCCCTGGGGCATCCTAAATAAGGATGCTGGCCTGGCCCCCTGGGGCATCCTAAATAAGGATGCTGGCCTGCCCCCCTGGGGCATCCTAAATAAGGATGCCCCATCGTGTACAACCCCCCCCGCCGTCGCCGTTAAATTCACCTTTACCGATGGCTCCCACAATGCTGTGCTTGACGGCGCCGCATCCCTGTAATTGTGGCGCGCTCCTGCTCCCAGCCATTCAGATAGATTAGGGGCGGGAGCGCTCCAGGGAGTCGGAGATGCGATCAGCCGGCTGGCACACATCACCCGGCTTTTTTTTTTTTTTTTTTTTTTTTTTTTAAACGGGCCACTGCCAAGCCAGCATCATCATCATCATCATCATCCAGAGTACTCGGACGGGGAGGGAATAAATAAAGGGGTTGGTTCCATATTAAAGCAGAACAATAGATTGTAAGCTCTTCTCCTCCTGTATCCCCCCTTATACCCTAATAGAGTGTAAGCTCTTCTCCTCCTGTATCCTCCCTTATACCCTAATAGAGTGTAAGCTCTTCCCCTTCTGTATCCTCCCTTATACCCTAATAGAGTGTAAGCTCTTCCCCTTCTGTATCCTCCCTTATACCCTAATAGAGTGTAAGCTCTTCTCCTTCTGTATCCTCCCTAATAGATTGTAAGCTCTTCTCCTTCTGTATCCTCCCTTATACCCTAATAGAGTGTAAGCTCTTCTCCTTCTGTATCCTCCCTTATAACCTAATAGAGTGTAAGCTCTTCTCCTTCTGTATCCTCCCTTATACCCTAATAGAGTGTAAGCTCTTCTCCTCCTGTATCCTCCCTTATACCCTAATAGAGTGTAAGCTCTTCTCCTCCTGTATCCTCCCTTATACCCTAATAGATTGTAAGCTCTTCTCCTTCTGTATCCTCCCTTATACCCTAATAGATTGTAAGCTCTTCTCCTTCTGTACCCCCTCTTATACCCTAATAGAGTGTAAGCTCTTCTCCTCCTATATCCTCCCTTATACCCTAATAGATTGTAAGCTCTTCTCCTCCTATATCCTCCCTTATACCCTAATAGAGTGTAAGCTCTTCTCCTCCTATATCCTCCCCTAAACCCTAATAGAGTGTAAGCTCTTCTCCTTCTGTATCCTCCCTTATACCCTAATAGAGTGTAAGCTCTTCTCCTCCTGTATCCTCCCTTATACCCTAATAGAGTGTAAGCTCTTCTCCTCCTGTATCCTCCCTTATACCCTAATAGAGTGTAAGCTCTTCTCCTTCTGTATCCTCCCTTATACCCTAATAGAGTGTAAGCTCTTCTTCTGTATCCTCCCTTATACCCTAATAGAGTGTAAGCTCTTCTCCTTCTGTCTCCTCCCTTATACCCTAATAGAGTGTAAGCTCTTCTCTTCTTGTATCCTCCCTTATACCCTAATAGAGTGTAAGCTCTTCTCCTTCTGTCTCCTCCCTTATACCCTAATAGAGTGTAAGCTCTTCTCCTCCTGTATCCTCCCATATACCCTAATAGAGTGTAAGCTCTTCTCCTTCTGTATCCTCCCTTATACCCTAATAGAGTGTAAGCTCTTCTCCTTCTGTATCCTCCCTTATACCCTAATAGAGTGTAAGCTCTTCTCCTTCTGTATCCTCCCTTATACCCTAATAGAGTGTAAGCTCTTCTCCTTCTGTATCCTCCCTTATACCCTAATAGAGTGTAAGCTCTTCTCCTTCTGTATCCTCCCTTATACCCTAATAGAGTGTAAGCTCTTCTCCTTCTGTCTCCTCCCTTATACCCTAATAGAGTGTAAGCTCTTCTCCTTCTGTATCCTCCCTTATACCCTAATAGAGTGTAAGCTCTTCTCCTTCTGTATCCTCCCTTATACCCTAATAGAGTGTAAGCTCTCCTTCTGTCTCCTCCCTTATACCCTAATAGAGTGTAAGCTCTTCTCCTTCTGTCTCCTCCCTTATACCCTAATAGAGTGTAAGCTCTTCTCCTTCTGTATCCTCCCTTATACCCTAATAGAGTGTAAGCTCTTCTCCTTCTGTCTCCTCCCTTATACCCTAATAGAGTGTAAGCTCTTCTCCTTCTGTATCCTCCCTTATACCCTAATAGAGTGTAAGCTCTTCTCCTTCTGTCTCCTCCCTTGGTGGGTTTCACACAGCGGGGCAACACAATTTTGGATGCTCCAGATGGAAGTAATCAAGTGGCTCTGGAATGTTATAGCTTCCAGAGCAAAAGGCTATGAGTTTTGGTCCACTTTAACTCAGTCGGATGCGGCTAGACGACTAAAGACTGAAACATCAGAGACAAATGGAGCTTCCTTTATCTAAATAAAGCCAAGTGGGCACAAATAAGATAAATAAGGTGGACGGGGTCCCTCTCAACCTCTTGGGCCCCGGGGCCTCCGCACCTCCCTGGGTGTCATCAGGACAGGAAGGTGGGTCCTGTGCCGGTGACACCCATGGCTTCTCTTCCTGTGGGGTCACCTCTAACAGGAAGTAGGCACCCCAGTGATGATTGAGGGGGGAGGGGGTAACAATGGGCCCTTGTTCTGTCTGGAGTAAACCCTCCCCCACCGGGGCAATACTGGGGGTAGGTGTGACACTTACCTGGGCTGGAGCCCCCCACCTGCTCGGTGGCTGCAGACTCCATCATTGGGTCACTCAATGGAAATCTTCTCTGTTGTGGACCCCAAAGTGGGCGGAGCCAAATCTCAGTCAGTCAGGGGCCCTTTAAGGTGGGGGGTCATGAAGGAAGGGAGAGGTTCCTCGATGTCTTGAATTTCTGGGGCCCCTTGAGGTGGCTCTTAGGGGCCCCTAACAGTCTCAGAAGAATGGAGAGTCTCTGTAGGGGGGGGTTACAGATGCTTCCGGGCGTCCTCGAAGCCCCCGCTCGTCTCCGGCAACACACACACACACAAGACTTCCGGTCGGACTGTTCTTGAGGGGCCCTCGCGGCTTTATTCAGCGGTTCCCGGAGGGGCCCCTTGGTGCGCGGTAGGAGCCCCCTCTTGTTTGTCTGAAGCGACGGCCCCGGGGTTCGCTGGGAAATCTCCGGCTCGGTCGCGGCCTGAGGAAAACGGCGCAGGCGCAGAAGGTCCTCTCACAAGGAGGCGGCGACGAGTGACGCAAGACTGGCTTCTGCGGAGGCCCCGCCCCTCCCGACCGATGTCAACTGGCCGGAGACACGTGACGCGGAAGCCTCGCGTGCCGCTCACTTCTGCAGTAGCCCCGCCCCTTCTGTGACGCTACTGGCAGCGCTGTGAGGGCTGACTTCCGGGTGGCTCCTGGCTTTGTGGATTGTAAGCTCTTGTGAGCAGGGTCCTGTAAGTGTATGACTCTGTAAAGGGCTACAGAATATAGTTTTTGCTAAATAATAAAACATTTCATATTAAAAATATACCCCCCAAGTGTCCCTGATTTGGAGGGACTGTCCCTCTTTTGAGTCCATGCCCCACTGTCCCTCGTTGTTCTCATTTGTCCCTCATTGAGGTGTAACATGCAGATCTGCATCAGCATGATTCATTTGCCTATTCAAAGTGTTTCTATTGTAACTGTTACAATGTATCTCCTATACATCCCTCACTGAGAGGGCGTGGCTTCATTCATCCCTCAATGAGGAGGCGTGGCTTCATTCATCCCTCAATGAGGGGTGTGGCTTCATTCATCCCTCACTGAGAGGGCACGGCTTCATTCATCGCTCAATGAAGAGGCGTGGCTTCATTCATCCCTCAATGAGGGGGTGTGGCTTCATTCATCCCTCACTGAGATGGCGTGGCTTCATTCATCCCTCAATAGGGGGGCATGGCTTCATTCATCCCTCACTGAGAGGGCGTGGCTTCATTCATCCCTCACTGAGGGGGCGTGGCTTCATTCATCCCTCAATCGGGGGGGGCATGGCTTCATTCATCCCTCAATGGGGGGCATGGCTTCATTCATCCCTCACTGAGAGGGCGTGGCTTCATTCATCCCTCAATGAGGAGGCGTGGCTTCATTCATCCCTCACTGATGGGGCGTGGCTTCATTCATCCCTCACTGAGAGGGGGCGTGGCTTCATTCATCCCTCAATGAGGAGGCGTGGCTTCATTTATCCCTCACTGAGGGGCGTGGCTTCATCCATCCCTCAATGAGGAGGCATGGCTTCATTCATCCCTCACTGAGGGGGCGTGGCTTCATTCATCCCTCAATGAGGGGGCATGGCTTCATTCATCCCTCAATGAGGGGGTGTGGCTTCATTTACCAATTGAAAATGTTGGAAGGTGTGTATAATTTCACTATACATTTAGTCACATTGGTGGGCATTTTATGCTTGCACACACATAGGAATTCTTATGCTGCACTTAGGCCCATCCATGCGGAGAGTATACACATGTCTGGAGCAGCGGGATGCCTTAATTATGGCACACAAGGAGCAGCTGAGGGTTTGGGTGCCGTATTAAAGTGGACCAAAACCCACCCTGGAGTCTATGAGACCAGGGCAGGCATACTCGGCGCCCCGCTGTGTGAAACCTCCCAAGCTGCCTGGAAACTGACCAACGGCGCATGTGCATCCCTGCTATCTCTTAAACCGGACCTTCAACATGATTTAATAAAAATACCAAACCCTTAAAAAAACTATTCCCCAGCATCTACTATTAATACATTTTTTTTAAGTTTTTAGTCACTTACTTATTATTCTTTCCCCCACTGGGCTGCAACTCTGTTCAGGACTCTAGGATACGGGCGCTCCCATCTTGCCTCAGTGGGATAAAGTGCAGAGGGCAGGTTATAGCTGTGCTTTGCTCAGACAGAGTGGAGCTGGGGTCAGGGAAAGGTCAGCAGTCCCAGAATGCAGAGCAGCACAGTCTGAAGGTACTTCCTGTTTGCAGGCCGCCTGATGCTCCATGAGCCGCCACCTTGGATGTTTAAAGGGAGCGTGCGCTGCCGCATCCCACGATGGCGTGCGCGCTCCTGCCCCAGCCTGATTGGTTGGGGTGGGCGCACATCGTCAGGGATGTGGCAGCCTGGGCTCCCCATTGTAAACGAATGGTTCGGATTGGACGAGAGCCCGCCCCTGAGCCGCTGGACCGGGAAAAGGTTGGGCTAGGGAGTTTTAGACAGCGGGGGAAAGCCAGTGGCTCTTTTAGATTCCAGGCTGGCTGCTGGTGGGTTCTGTTACACTTTAAAAAGGGACATAAATTCATTTTTTGACTACAGGTCCACTTTAAAGTTTTGACTATCCTGGGTTTTGGTCCCCCGATCGGGGATGCCTCGCTGTGCGAAACCCCCCAGATCGCCCGAAGAAACTCACCTCTTCCTGCTCCTATGGCGCATATGCGGCCTCTCGTCCAATCATCACGCTCGGATGCGCTGACATCAGATCCGAACACGCTGATGGACACATCCCCCGCCTCCCTGTAACAGGGAGCGTGCCCGCGCCGGCCATTCACAAATGCCTGGCGCCTGCTAGAGGGATAGCGGGGATGCGGCGACAGCTTGCACATGCGCCATTGGACCGGGAAACAAGGTAAGTGTATGGGGCGACTAGGGGGTATCACACAGCGGGGCATCCCGATTTTGGATGCCCCGGGGTGAATCGGTTGTCCCAGTTTTGGTCCACTTTAAAGGAATACAAAACCCTAGTAACTCCAGAGTCAGGTTTCGGTGCCTCCATGGCACCCCTGGGATCACCTGAAGACTCACATTAGGAATCAATCCCTTGGCACATGCGCGGGCCTCCATCACCCCTCTGCTGTGCGTATGCGCTGTGGGAAGCGATCCCAGGGGGGTTTCACACACAGAATGCCCCTGAAAAGTGGACCAAAGTGAAGCGAAACCTGGGTTTTGATCCGCTTTGAACACATAGGTGTGCGCCTGTTGCAGGAGGGAGAATTGCCCGCCAGGCAGGATCAGGGGGCGGCAGTTCTATTGGCTGCTCAGCTAGCCCTGCTTCTAATTGGCTGCTTCTGGTTGGGACTCAGAGGATGGCTATACAGGAAAGGGGGTGTCATCGCCCCAAGAGCTGACAATCTTCTGGGCAGGTTCACAGTAAGAAGGGGGGAGTGCCCATACCCTGGTGTCAGGACACAAGTACCTAGTATTCAGGCATGCTAGGTACAGGGCGAGGTGTCAATGTGGGTGGAGCAGAAGAGTCAGTAAGGCGGAGCTCCACTTAAGATTTACTGACATGGACAGGGTGAGTAAGGCAGGGTAGACTAATATCTGGGAACATACTGACATGCGAGCATCAGTGAGGGAGGGTGCACCGGTATACATGAGTACTTACTGACATAGGAGGGTCAGTGTGCAAGGTTACTCCAATATATATGGATCTATACTGACATATGAGGCTCAGGTGGGAGGTTACACAGGTATACATGAGTACTTACTGACATAGGAGGGTCAGTGTACAAGGTTACTCCAATATATATGGATCTATACTGACATATGAGGCTCAGGTGGGAGGTTACACAGGTATACAGGAGTACTTACTGACATAGAAGGGTCAGGGTGGGAGGTTATTCCAATATATATGGATCTATACTGACATATGAGGCTCAGGTGGGAGGTTACACCGGTATACATGAGTACTTACTGACATAGGAGGGTCAGTGTACAAGGTTACTCCAATATATATGGATCTATACTGACATATGAGGCTCAGGTGGGAGGTTACACAGGTATACAGGAGTACTTACTGACATAGAAGGGTCAGGGTGGGAGGTTATTCCAATATATATGGATCTATACTGACATATGAGGCTCAGGTGGGAGGTTACACAGGTATACAGGAGTACTTACTGACATAGAAGGGTCAGGGTGGGAGGTTACACCGGTATACATGAGTACTTACTGACATAGGAGGGTCAGTGTGCAAGGTTATTCCAATATATATGGATCTATACTGACATATGAGGCTCAGGTGGGAGGTTACACAGGTATACAGGAGTACTTACTGACATAGAAGGGTCAGGGTGGGAGGTTACACAGGTATACATGAGTACTTACTGACATAGAAGGGTGAGGGTGGGAGGTTATTCCAATATATATGGATCTATACTGACATATAAGGCTCAGGTGGGAGGTTACACAGGTATACATGAGTACTTACTGACATAGAAGGGTCAGGGTGGGAGGTTACACCGGTATACATGAGTACTTACTGACATAGGAGGGTCAGTGTGCAAGGTTATTCCAATATATATGGATCTATACTGACATATGAGGCTCAGGTGGGAGGTTACACCGGTATACATGAGTACTTACTGACATAGGAGTGTCAGGGTGAGAGGTTACACAGGTATACAGGAGTACTTACTGACATAGAAGGGTCAGGGTGGGAGGTTACACCGGTATACATGAGTACTTACTGACATATGAGGCTCAGGTAAGAGGTTACACCATTATACTAGGGTCAACAAGGGAGATTATTCCAGTATACATGAGTACTTACTGACATATGAGATTCACTGTAAGAGGTTACACTGGTATTTTAGGGTACTTACTGACATATGAGGGGCAGAGTAAGAAGTAACACCAGTATACATGAGTACTTACTGACATAGGAGGGTCAGTGTGCAAGGTTACTCCAATATATATGGATCTATACTGACATATGAGGGTCGGTGGGAGGTTACACCGGTATACATGAGTATTTACTGACATGAGATTCAGTGTAAGAGATTATACCAGTATATTAGGGTACATGCTGACATACAAGGGTCAGTGATGGAGGTGACACCAGTATATTAGGGTACATACTGACATACAGGGGTCAGTGATGGAGGTGACACCAGTATATTAGGGTACATGCTGACATACAAGGGTCAGTGATGGAGGTGACACCAGTATATTAGGGTACTTTCTGACATACAGTCAGTGAGGGAGGTTACACCGGTATAATAAGGTACTTACTGACATATGACAGTCAGTGAGGGAGTTTACACTAGTATATTAGGGCACTAACTGACATATGAGGGTCAGTGAGGGGGATTACACCAATAAACATTAAACATGGGTATTTACTGACGTGGGGGGGGGGGCAGTGAGTGAGGTTACACCAGTACACATGGGTACTTACTGACATGAGGGTCATTGTGGGAAGTTACACCACTATATTAATATACTTACCAATATAGGAGAGCCATTGAGGCAGGTTACACAGGTATACATAGATTGTTACTAGAGTGTCAGTAAGGGAGGGTACAGCAGTACATATAAATTCTTACTGACAATTACTAGCATGTGAAAGTCATTAAAGGAGATTAGACTAATGAATCTGGGTACTTACTAACAAATGAGGGGGTTCCAGCCAGCATATGAATATTTACTGACATTTACTAGTGTGTGTGAGTCAGTAAGTTTAGATTAATATATCTGAGCAATTACTGACATAGGAGGTTACATAAGTATATATTAATACTTACTGGCATTAACTAGCACGTGAGAGTCACTGAAAGTTTAGACTTAAATATCTAAGTACTTACTAATATATGAGGGAGGTCCAACAAGTTACTGATATACCGACTACTTACTGTTACTACCATGTGGGAGTCAGTTAAGGAATTTAGACAAGTAATATCTGGGTAATTACTGACATATGGGGGTAACTTAACACAGTACAGCAGATCTATTACTGTATTTGGCTTTCTCACACTCACGTCAGTAAGCACCTGATTTATTACTCATCTTTTACTAACCTTAGTATGTGGGCAAGTACCCAGATCTATTACTGTATCCTCCCTTACTGACCCTCATATGTCAGTAAGCACCTGGATCTATTGCTGTATCCTCCATTACTGACCCTTATATGTCAATAAGCACCGGGATCTATTGCTGTATCCTCCATTACTGACCCTTATATGTCAGTAAGCACCTGGATCTATTGCTGTATCCTCCATTACTGACCCTCAGATGTCAGTAATCACCTGGATCTATTGCTGTATCCTCCATTACTGACCCTCATATGTCAGTAAGCACTTGGATCTATTGCTGTATTCTCCATTACTGACCCTCAGATGTCAGTAAGCACCTGGATCTATTGCTGTATCCTCCCTTACTGACCCTCATATGTCAGTAAGGACCTGGATCTATTGCTGTATCCTCCATTACTGACCCTCATATGTCAGTAATAACCTGGACCTATTGCTGTATCCTCCATTACTCACCCTCATATGTCAGTAAGCACCTGGATCTATTGTTGTATCCTCCATTACTGACCCTTATATGTCAGAAAGCACCTGGATCTATTGCTGTGTCCTCCATTACTGACCCTCAGATGTCAGTAAGCACCTGGATCTATTGCTGTATCCTCCATTACTGACCCTCAGATGTCAGTAAGCACCTGGATCTATTGCTGTGTCCTCCATTACTGACCCTCAGATGTCAGTAAGCACCTGGATCTATTGCTGTATCCTCCATTACTGACCCTCAGATGTCAGTAAGCACCTGGATCTATTGCTGTGTCCTCCATTACTGACCCTCAGATGTCAGTAAGCACCTGGATCTATTGCTGTATCCTCCATTACTGACCCTCAGATGTCAGTAAGCACCTGGATCTATTGCTGTATCCTCCATTACTTACCCTCAGATGTCAGTGTCACGGGAACCACTTCCTTCCTCCGGTCCCACGACGGCTCCTCTCCCTCGACCGGAGCACGGGCTGGGCGTCCTCTGCGGCAGGCGGCGGGCCGGCGTCTGTTCCTCCCGGCCGCCGCTCGGCTGTTTCCGCCGCGAGCAGCCGCTCGGCTCTGTCCGTCGCGAGTGGCTGCTCGGGCGGCTTCCTCTTCGGCGGCGTTGGCCGCGTCTCTCACTGCTCGGCGCGCTGCATCGTGTACGCGCGCGCGTCTGGCCCCTGTTTATGCCCTCCGGCGGCGCTATGCTCAGCGCAGCCGCCAGAGGTAATTTGCTCTGGGCCAATGAGCCCTAGTTCTTTTGATTTGAATGGGGCAATCCCCTTAGGGTTGTTATGTGCACCAATCACATCCCTTCTCTGGTCCCATTGCCCCTATAAAAGTATTTCCTCTGCGGTTAATCCTTGCCCGTTATAGCGTGCTGCTGGGTGCAATTTTGGATATCTCTTTCCCTGTGAATCTTGCCGTGTTTTGACCATCCCTGATTGCCGCCTGGACCGACCTTGCCTGTTTTTGACCACGATTTCTGCCTGCTCCTCTGTACCGCGAATCTCTGACCTCCCGTTGTGACCCTTGGCTAGCCCTGACTATTCTTTCATCTAAACCCTACTGTACCGTGCCTCCTCGGATTGATCACCCGTGTATGACCCCTGTCCGTTTATTGCTACTCAGTCTAGTCCCTGGATTCATCTGCCTTCCCCTGCATAAGTCAGCATCCTTTGTGCTAACAAGACCTGGGGGCAACCGTGTCCGGTGAGGCGTGTCTAGCGTCCCGGCAAACGGGGGCTTACTATAGGCGAAGAAAGCAGCGGAGATTGGGGGTTGCTGATTTATTGGAAGGTGGGTGTCCCACGGGACCTGACAGTCAGTAAGCACCTGGATCTATTGCTGTATCCTCCATTATTGACCCTCAGATGTCAGTAAGCACCTGGATAAATTGCTGTATCCTCCATTACTGACCCTCAGATGTCAGTAAGCACCTGGATCTATTGCTGCATCCTCCCTTACTGAACCTCAGATGTCAGTAAGCACCTGGATCTGTAGCTGTATCCTCCATTACTGACCCTCAGATGTGAGTAAGCACCTGGATCTATTGCTGTATCCTCCATTACTAACCCTTATATGTCAGTAAGCACCTGGATCTATTGCTGTATCCTCCATTACTGACCCTCAGATGTCAGTAAGCACCTGGACTTATTGCTGTATCCTCCATTACTGACCCTCAGATGTCGGTAAGCACCTGGATGGATAAGTAACTTGACTACTTGCTAGTACTGACATATAGGGGGTTATAGTAACCCAGGCAATTGCTCAGGGCCCCCAATCACCATAAGGGCCCCTGCTTTCAGCACCAAAAGTTTAGGGAGGGGGGCAGTGTAAAGCTCACTGATGCCTATATAAAAGATGCCCGTCATAGAGATCGCACTAGCTTCTGCAGATACGTTTTTTCTATAGACAGCCCTGCCCCAACTACTTATCTATTGGGCAGTAACTTCACAGGGCAGCTGCTCCAGCTCAGAGCCTCAGTATTAGAAGCAGCAGGACGACTGGCCTTTAATTCGACCGATTTAGCAATAGAATCCTTCTCTGATTGGACAATGAATAGGTCACATGACACATTTAAGGTTTAATTTCTGTATTGTTCAAGATGCAGATTGAAGCTCCTCCCCTTGCGACTGACATCAGATCGTCATTCCGGAGCCACCATTGGCCGATTCGGGTCTGTGATGCCTTTCACCCGCGAGACGATTTTCTCCTTTATACCGCCCCTGCAGGCGCGACAATTCAGTTCCCATATTGGGTCACCCCGTATACACCGCTACTGCTGCTGCGGGAAACATCACAACTGTGCGCTTAGCCGGCTCTGAATAAACCCGGTCAGTTCCTGCAGCTGATTCTCCAGGGCGCCCGGCTCGCCGTCGTTGGTGATCGTCCAATCAAAGTCCACGCCGCTGTCCAGGCCGCATTCCGATTCAGCGTCATCCACCTCTGCGGGAGGAGAGGGGAGTTACTGCGCTGCCATTGGCTGATACAGGCCCTGTGACCTCACTGGAGGAGCGTCGCATTTTCTTATAACAGGTTCTCTTTAAAGTGGACTAAAACCCAGGCTTTTGGATGCCCCGAGGAGAGGGAATTGATCGGCCTGAGAATCTTATGGATCTCCATTGGTTTTGGTCCACTATAAAGAGGAACTAAAGTGAAGTCAGCCAATGCTTACCACTTACTTGTTCATTTTATGGCTGCCAATCACTTGATTGGCAGTCACACGATTGGCAGTCACACGATTGGCAGGCAGTCATTTAATTGGCAATCACACGATTGGCAGTCATTTAATTGGCACACGATTGGCAGTCATTTAATTGGCAATCACACGATTGGCAGTCATTTAATTGGCACACGATTGGCAGTCATTTAATTGGCAATCACACGATTGGCAGTCATTTAATTGGCAATCACACGATTGGCAGTCATTTAATTGGCAATCACACGATTGGCAGTCACTTAATTGGCAATCACACGATTGGCAGTCACTTAATTGGCAATCACACGATTGGCAGTCACTTAATTGGCAATCACACGATTGGCAGTCATTTAATTGGCAATCACACGATTGGCAGTCATTTAATTGGCAATCACACGATTGGCAGTCATTTAATTGGCAATCACACGATTGGCAATCACACGATTGGCAATCACTTAATTGGCAGTCACACGATTGGCAGTCACACGATTGGCAGTCACACGATTGGCAGTCATTTAATTGGCAATCACACGATTGGCAGTCATTTAATTGGCAATCACACGATTGGCAGTCATTTAATTGGCACACGATTGGCAGTCACTTAATTGGCAATCACACGATTGGCAGTCACTTAATTGGCAATCACACGATTGGCAGTCATTTAATTGGCAATCACACGATTGGCAGTCACTTAATTGGCAATCACACGATTGGCAGTCATTTAATTGGCAATCACACGATTGGCAATCACTTAATTGGCAGTCACACGATTGGCAGTCATTTAATTGGCAGTCACACGATTGGCAGTCACTTAATTGGCAGTCACACGATTGGCAGTCACACGATTGGCAGTCATTTCATTGACAATCACACGATTGGCAGTCATTTCATTGGCAATCACACGATTGGCAGTCACACGATTGGCAGTCACACGATTGGCAGTCACACGATTGGCAGTCACACGATTGGCAGTCACACGATTGGCAGTCACACAATCGGCAGTCACTTAATCGGCAGTCACTTAATCGGCAGTCACTTAATCGGCAGTCACTTAATCGGCAGTCACTTAATCGGCAGTCACTTGCCCGCCAACGACCTGTTGGGTTTACTTATTATTACTGTTTATTTATAGAGCACCACCACAGTCCATGGCGCTGTACAAATTGCCAAATAAGGGAATAAGGAACTGGTGACTTGACTCTAGTTCCTCTTAAAAGAGAACCGAAACCACCCATTTGCTTACCTTGATTTGCACTCCCAAGTCGCATGAGCGATATTAATGCCCAGCAAGGAGTCCCAAATGGATGATTGCCGGGCATCCAGATATACGGCTATTCAGATATGCTGCGGGAGGACCGCACATGTGCCCCCAAGGGAGTATCTAATGTAACCAGGGAATTTCACAAAGGGGGGGGGCATCCCAAATCAGGGAAAAGCTGTAACCCAGCCCTGGAGTCTCTTAGGCTTTCCAAGCCAGGTTATTAGGGTTTTGGTCCACTTTAATTACATCAATGCAAAGTGAGATTCATCACCCCAGGAACATGCACTGGGCAATGCCCAGTACCGATTTGTGGGCCCCGTTATGGCAGTGCTCTCACCCGGGGTGTAGACCCATCCACGGGATCTCCGCGTCTCCTCCGAGGCCACCACGCGAACTGTTTGAGTTACCGAGCCGTAGGCGGACCTAAACCAATCCACATCCGACTTCCGCCGAGAGTCACTGACAATCTAAATAGTGAGGGGAGAGTGTCAGCATATATGGTTTTAATAAATGTTTAAGTCATATAATTAATAAACTCATTAAGCCATCCAATAAACCAATTAAGAGAACAATAATGGTTTGTGGGGGTATCTCAAATGTAAAGGGTTGTTTTGGTGAGCCCATTACAACAAGCTGGGTACACCTAGAAAGCTAAAGTGTGTACTTTCAGGGAATATATGGTTTGTGGGGGGGTATTTCAAATGTAAAGGGTTGATTTGGTGAGCCCAATACAAGAAGCTGGGTACACCTAGAAAGCTAAACTGTACTTTCAGGGAATATATGGTTTGTGGGGGAGGAGGGGGTATTTCAAATGTAAAGGGTTGATTTGGTGAGTCCAACACAACAAGTTGGGTACACCTAGAAAGGTAAAGTGTATACTTTCAGGGAATATATGGTTTGTTGGGGGGGGGTATACATTTGGGGGGGGTATACATTTGTGGGTATACATGGAAAGCTAGAGTGCGTACTTTTAGGGAATATAAGGTTTGTGGGGGGGGGGGGGGTATTTTAAATGTAAAGGGTTGTTTTGGTGAGCCCAATACAACAAGCTGGGTACACCTAGAAAGCCAAAGTGTGTACTTTCAGGGAATATATGGTTTGTAAGGGGGGGGGGGGTATTTCAAATGTAAAGGGTTGTCTTGATGAGCCCAATACAACAAGCTGGGTACACCTAGAAATCTCAAGTGTGTACTTTCAGGGAATATATGGTTTGTGTGTGTGTGGGGGGGGGGGGGGATTTTAAATGTAAAGGGTTGTCTTGATGAGCCCAATACAACAAGCTGGGTACACCTAGAAAGCTCAAGTGTGTACTTTCAGGGAAAATATGGTTTGTGGGGGGTATTTCAAATGTAAAGGGTTGTTTTGGTGATTTTAATTGATCATTTTCATTAATCTTATTAAAGGGGTCAGGGGTTAATAGTATAGTTACTAATATTATTATTATTATCATCATTAAGCAATTGGTAATAATTTGGACATTACTTATATCATTAAGGGACTAAAGGATAATCATTTAGGCATTATTATTTTTGAGCCAAAAATTAATAATAGTTGTTATTGATCTTATTATGGGGTCAAGGGTTAATCATATAATTACTAATATTATTAAGGGACTAAAGGTTAATCATTTAGTCGTCATGATTTTTGAGCCAAGAATTAATAATAGTTGTTATAAATCTTAAGGGGGTCAAGGGTTAATATAGTTACTAATATTACTATTATTATTAAGCAGCTAATTGTTAATCATTTAGACATTTGTAATATTAAGGGGGTTAGAGATTAATAATTTAGTCATTATTATTATTTTTGAGCCAAGAATTAATAATAGTTGCTATTAATCTTAAGTGGTCAAGGGTTAATAATATAGTTACTGTTATTAATAAGAAGCTAACTGTTAATGATTTTGACATTACTAATATTAAGGGGGCTAAAGGTTAATAGTTTAGTCATTATGATTTCTAAGCCAAGAGTTGATAATAGTAGTTATAAATAATATTAAGAAACTAAAGGTTAATAATTTACCGTAATCATATTTGAGCCAATAATTAATAACAGTTGTTATTAATCTTATTAAGGGGTTAAGGGTTAATACTATAGTTCTAATATTATTAAGCAGCTAATTGTTAATAATTTAGACATTACTAATATTATTAAGGGGGGTAAAGGTTAATAATTTAGTCATTAGTATTATTATTTTTGAGCCAAGAATTAATAATAGTTGTAATAAGGGGTCAAAGGTTAATACTATAGTTACTAATATTATTATTATTAGGCAGCCAATTGTTAATAATTTAGACATTACTAATATTATTAGGGGACTAAAGGTTACTAATTTAGTCATTATTATTTCTGAGCAAAGAGTTAATTTTGTTGTTATTAATATCATTAAGTGGTTAAGGGTTAAAAATTCAGCCGGGTTATTAATAACGGTTATTATATTAATAATATTAATAATAAGTAGCTAATGGTTAGTCATTTTGCCTGCAATTGTCATGCAGGAGACACAGGGCACAGACATGACAGGCAGAGTGGCCCTGGCAGAGGAATTACTTACCCACAGCGGTTGGGTGACCCCGGCCACCCCGGTCCTATGGCGCATATGCGGCCTCTCGTCCAATCATCACGCCCGGATCCGCTGACGCCACGTCGTCTAATGCCAGCAGATCCGAACACGCTGATGGACACATCCCCCACTTCCCTGTAACAGGGAGCGTGCCCGCGCCGGCCATTCACAAATGCCTGGCGCCTGCTAGAGGGATAGCGGGGATGTAGCCACAGCTTGCACATGCGCCGTTGGACTGGGAAACAAGGTAAGTGTATGGGGCGACCAAGGGGTATCACACAGCGGGGCATCCCGATTTTGGATGCCCCGGGGTGAGAGAATCAATTGTCCCAGTTTTGGTCCACTTTAAAGTTTTGACTATCCTGGGTTTTGGTCCCCCGATCGGGGATGCCTCGCTGTGTGAAACCCCCCAGATCGCCCGAAGAAACTCACCTCTTCCTGCTCCTATGGCGCATATGCGGCCTCTCGTCCAATCATCACGCTCGGATCCGCTGACGCCACATCGTCTAATGCCAGCAGATCCGAACACGCTGATGGACACGTCCCCCGCCTCCCTGTAACAAGGTAAGTGTATGGGGCGACCAGGGGGTATCACACAGCGGGGCATCCCGATTTTGGATGCCCCGGGGTGAGAGAATCGGTTGTCCCAGTTTTGGTCCACTTTAAAGGAATACAAAACCCTAGTAACTCCAGAGTCAGGTTTCGGTGCCTCCATGGCACCCCTGGGATCACCTGAAGACTCACATTAGGAATCAATCCCTTGGCACATGCGCGGGCCTCCATCACCCCTCTGCTGTGCGTATGCACTGTGGGAGCGTGGTTCGAGGTAAGCAAACAAGCGATCCCAGGGGGGTTTCACACACAGAATGCCCCTGTAAAGTGGACCAAAGTGAAGCGAAACCTGGGTTTTGATCCGCTTTGAACACATAGGTGTGCGCCTGTTGCAGGAGGGAGAATTGCCCGCCAGGCAGGATCAGGGGGCGGCAGTTCTATTGGCTGCTGAGCTAGCTCTGCTTTCTAATTGGCTGCTTCTGGTTGGGACTCAGAGGATGGCTATACAGGAAAGGGGGTGTCATCGCCCCAAGAGCTGACAATCTTCTGGGCAGGTTCACAGCAGGAAGGGGGGAGTGAGAGTCAGATTTACTGACATGGACAGGGTGAGTAAGGCAGGGTAGACTAATATCTGGGAACATACTGACATGCGAGCATCAGTGAGGGAGGGTGCACCGGTATACATGAGTACTTACTGACATAGGAGGGTCAGTGTACAAGGTTACTCCAATATATATGGATCTATACTGACATATGAGGCTCAGGTGGGAGGTTACACAGGTATACATGAGTACTTACTGACATAGAAGGGTCAGGGTGGGAGGTTATTCCAATATATATGGATCTATACTGACATATGAGGCTCAGGTGGGAGGTTACACAGGTATACAGGAGTACTTACTGACATAGAAGGGTCAGGGTGGGAGGTTACACAGGTATACATGAGTACTTACTGACATAGGAGGGTCAGTGTGGGAGGTTATTCCAATATATATGGATCTATACTGACATATGAGGCTCAGGTGGGAGGTTACACAGGTATACATGAGTACTTACTGACATAGAAGGGTCTGGGTGGGAGGTTATTCCAATATATATGGATCTATACTGACATATAAGGCTCAGGTGGGAGGTTACACAGGTATACAGGAGTACTTACTGACATAGAAGGGTCAGGGTGGGAGGTTACACCGGTATACATGAGTACTTACTGACATAGGAGGGTCAGTGTGCAAGGTTATTCCAATATATATGGATCTATACTGACATATGAGGCTCAGGTGGGAGGTTACACCGGTATACATGAGTACTTACTGACATATGAGGCTCAGGTGGGAGGTTACACAGGTATACAGGAGTACTTACTGACATACAAGGGTCAGGGTGGGAGGTTACACCGGTATACATGAGTACTTACTGACATAGAAGGATCAGGGTGGGAGGTTACACAGGTATACATGAGTACTTACTGACATATGAGGCTCAGGTGGGAGGTTACACAGGTATACAGGAGTACTTACTGACATAGAAGGGTCAGGGTGGGAGGTTACACCGGTATACATGAGTACTTACTGACATATGAGGCTCAGGTAAGAGGTTACACCATTATACTAGGGTCAACAAGGGAGATTATTCCAGTATACATGAGTACTTACTGACATATGAGATTCACTGTAAGAGGTTACACTGGTATTTTAGGGTACTTACTGACATATGAGGGGCAGAGTAAGAAGTAACACCAGTATACATGAGTACTTACTGACATATGAGATTCACTGTAAGAGGTTACACTGGTATTTTAGGGTACTTACTGACATATGAGGGGCAGAGTAAGAAGTAACACCAGTATACATGAGTACTTACTGACATAGGAGGGTCAGTGTGCAAGGTTACTCCAATATAAATGGATCTATACTGACATATGAGGCTCAGGTGGGAGGTTACACAGGTATACAGGAGTATTTACTGACAAGAGATTATACCAGTATATTAGGGTACATGCTGACATACAAGGGTCAGTGATGGAGGTGACACCAGTATATTAGGGTACTTTCTGACATACAGTCAGTGAGGGAGGTTACACCGGTATAATAAGGTACTTACTGACATATGACAGTCAGTGAGGGAGGTTACACTAGTATATTAGGACAGTAACTGACATATGAGGGTCAGTGAGGGGGATTACACCAATAAACATTAAACATGGGTATTTACCGACGTGGGGGGGGGGGCAGTGAGTGAGGTTACACCAGTACACATGGGTACTTACTGACATGAGGGTCATTGTGGGAAGTTACACCACTATATTAATATACTTACCAATATAGGAGAGTCATTGAGGCAGGTTACACAGGTATACATAGATTGTTACTAGAGTGTCAGTAAGGGAGGGTACAGCAATACATATGAATTCTTACTGACAATTACTAGCATGTGAAAGTCATTAAAGGAGATTAGACTAATGAATCTGGGTACTTACTAGCAAATGAGGGGGTTCCAGCCAGCATATGAATATTTACTGACATTTACTAGTGTGTGTGAGTCAGTAAGTTTAGATTAATATATCTGAGCAATTACTGACATAGGAGGTTACATAAGTATATATTAATACTTACTGGCATTAACTAGCACGTGAGAGTCACTGAAAGTTTAGACTTAAATATCTAAGTACTTACTAATATATGAGGGAGGTCCAACAAGTTACTGATATATACCGACTACTTACTGTTACTACCATGTGGGAGTCAGTTAAGGAATTTAGACAAGTAATATCTGGGTAATTACTGACATATGGGGGTCATTTAACACAGTACAGCAGATCTATTACTAAATTTGGCTTTCTCACACTCACATCAGTAAGTACCTGATTTATTACTCATCTTTTACTAACCTTAGTATGTGGGCAAGTACCCAGATCTATTACTGTATCCTCCCTTACTGACCCTTATATGTCAGTAATCACCTGGATCTATTGCTGTATCCTCCATTACTGACCCTTATATGTCAGTAAGCACCTGGATCTATTGCTGTATCCTCCCTTACTGACCCTCAGATGTCAGTAAGCACCTGGATCTATTGCTGTATCCTCCATTACTGACCCTTATATGTCAGTAAGCACCTGGATCTATTGCTGTATCCTCCATTACTGACCCTTATATGTCAGTAAGTACCTGGATCTATTGCTGTATCCTCCCTTACTGACCCTTATATGTCAATAAGCACCTGGATCTATTGCTGTATCCTCCCTTACTGACCCTCAGATGTCAATAAGCACCTGGATCTATTGCTGTATCCTCCCTTACTGACCCTTATATGTCAATAAGCACCTGGATCTATTGCTGTATCCTCCATTACTGACCCTCAGATGTCAGTAAGCACCTGGATCTATTGCTGTATCCTCCATTACTGACCCTCAGATGTCAGTAAGCACCTGGATCTATTGCTGTATCCTCCATTACTGACCCTCAGATGTCAGTAAGCACCTGGATCTATTGCTGTATCCTCCATTACTGACCCTCAGATGTCAATAAGCACCTGGATCTATTGCTGTATCCTCCATTACTGACCCTCAGATGTCAGTAAGGACCTGGATCTATTGCTGTATCCTCCATTACTAACCCTCAGATGTCAGTAAGCACCTGGATCTATTGCTGTATCCTCCATTACTGACCCTCAGATGTCAGTAAGCACCTGGATCTATTGCTGTATCCTCCCTTACTGACCCTCAGATGTCAGTAAGCACCTGGATCTATTGCTGTATCCTCCATTACTGACCCTTATATGTCAATAAGCACCTGGATCTATTGCTGTATCCTCCATTACTGACCCTCATATGTCAGTAAGCACCTGGATCTATTGCTGTATCCTCCATTACTGACCCTCAGATGTCAGTAAGCACCTGGATTTATTGCTGTATCCTCCATTACTGACCCTCAGATGTGAGTAAGCACCTGGATCTATTGCTGTATCCTCCATTACTAACCCTCAGATGTCAGTAAGCACCTGGATCTATTGCTGTATCCTCCCTTACTGACCCTCAGATGTCAGTAAGGACCTGGATCTATTGCTGTATCCTCCATTACTGACCCTCAGATGTCAGTAAGCACCTGGATCTATTGCTGTATCCTCCATTACTGACCCTCAGATGTGAGTAAGCACCTGGATCTATTGCTGTATCAACCATTACTAACCCTCAGATGTCAGTAAGCACCTGGATCTATTGCTGTATCCTCCATTACTGACCCTCAGATGTCAGTAAGCACCTGGATCTATTGCTGTATCCTCCATTACTGACCCGCAGATGTCAGTAAGCACCTGGATCTATTGCTGTATCCTCCATTACTGACCCTCAGATGTCAGTAAGCACCTGGATCTATTGCTGTATCCTCCATTACTGACCCTTATATGTCAGTAAGCACCTGGATCTATTGCTGTATCCTCCATTACTGACCCTCAGATGTCAATAAGCACCTGGATCTTTTGCTGTATCCTCCATTACTGACCCTCAGATGTCAGTAAGCACCTGGATTTATTGCTGTATCCTCCATTACTGACCCTCAGATGTCAGTAAGCACCTGGATCTATTGCTGTATCCTCCATTACTAACCCTCAGATGTCAGTAAGCACCTGGATTTATTGCTGTATCCTCCATTACTGACCCTCAGATGTCAGTAAGCACCTGGATTTATTGCTGTATCCTCAATTACTGACCCTCAGATGTCAGTAAGCACCTGGATCTATTGCTGTATCCTCCATTACTAACCCTCAGATGTCAGTAAGCACCTGGATTTATTGCTGTATCCTCCATTACTGACCCTCAGATGTGAGTAAGCACCTGGATCTATTGCTGTATCCTCCATTACTAACCCTCAGATGTCAGTAAGCACCTGGATCTATTGCTGTATCCTCCCTTACTGACCCTCAGATGTCAGTAAGGACCTGGATCTATTGCTGTATCCTCCATTACTAACCCTCAGATGTCAGTAAGCACCTGGATTTATTGCTGTATCCTCCATTACTGACCCTCAGATGTGAGTAAGCACCTGGATCTATTGCTGTATCCTCCATTACTAACCCTCAGATGTCAGTAAGCACCTGGATCTATTGCTGTATCCTCCCTTACTGACCCTCAGATGTCAGTAAGGACCTGGATCTATTGCTGTATCCTCCATTACTGACCCTCAGATGTCAGTAAGCACCTGGATCTATTGCTGTATCCTCCATTACTGACCCTTATATGTCAGTAAGCACCTGGATCTATTGCTGTATCCTCCATTACTGACCCTCAGATGTCAGTAAGCACCTGGATCTTTTGCTGTATCCTCCATTACTGACCCTCAGATGTCAGTAAGCACCTGGATTTATTGCTGTATCCTCCATTACTGACCCTCAGATGTCAGTAAGCACCTGGATCTATTGCTGTATCCTCCATTACTAACCCTCAGATGTCAGTAAGCACCTGGATTTATTGCTGTATCCTCCATTACTGACCCTCAGATGTGAGTAAGCACCTGGATCTATTGCTGTATCCTCCATTACTAACCCTCAGATGTCAGTAAGCACCTGGATTTATTGCTGTATCCTCCATTACTGACCCTCAGATGTGAGTAAGCACCTGGATCTATTGCTGTATCCTCCATTACTAACCCTCAGATGTCAGTAAGCACCTGGATTTATTGCTGTATCCTCCATTACTGACCCTCAGATGTCAGTAAGCACCTGGATCTATTGCTGTATCCTCCATTACTAACCCTCAGATGTCAGTAAGCACCTGGATTTATTGCTGTATCCTCCATTACTGACCCTCAGATGTCAGTAAGCACCTGGATTTATTGCTGTATCCTCAATTACTGACCCTCAGATGTCAGTAAGCACCTGGATCTATTGCTGTATCCTCCATTACTAACCCTCAGATGTCAGTAAGCACCTGGATTTATTGCTGTATCCTCCATTACTGACCCTCAGATGTGAGTAAGCACCTGGATCTATTGCTGTATCCTCCATTACTAGCCCTCAGATGTCAGTAAGCACCTGGATCTATTGCTGTATCCTCCATTACTAACCCTCAGATGTCAGTAAGCACCTGGATCTATTGCTGTATCCTCCCTTACTGACCCTCAGATGTCAGTAAGGACCTGGATCTATTGCTGTATCCTCCATTACTGACCCTCAGATGTCAGTAAGCACCTGGATCTATTGCTGTATCCTCCATTACTGACCCTCAGATGTGAGTAAGCACCTGGATCTATTGCTGTATCCTCCATTACTAACCCTCAGATGTCAGTAAGCACCTGGATCTATTGCTGTATCCTCCATTACTAACCCTCATATGTCAGTAAGCACCTGGATCTATTGCTGTATCCTCCATTACTAACCCTTATATGTCAATAAGCACCTGGATCTATTGCTGTATCCTCCATTACTGACCCTCAGATGTCAGTAAGCACCTGGATCTAATGCTGTATCCTCCATTACTGACCCTCAGATGTCAGTAAGCACCTGGATCTATTGCTGTATTCTCCATTACTGACCCGCAGATGTCAGTAAGCACCTGGATCTATTGCTGTATCCTCCATTACTAACCCTCATATGTCAGTAAGCACCTGGATCTATTGCTGTATCCTCCATTACTGACCCTCAGATGTCAGTAAGCACCTGGATCTATTGCTGTATCCTCCCTTACTGACCCTCATATATCAGTAAGCACCTGGATCTGTAGCTGTATCCTCCATTACTGACCCTTATATGTCAGTAAGTACCTGGATCTATTGCTGTATCCTCCCTTACTGACCCTCAGATGTCAGTAAGCACCTGGATCTATTGCTGTATCCTCCATTACTGACCCTCAGATGTCAGTAAGTACCTGGATCTATTGCTGTATCCTCCATTACTGACCCTCAGATGTCAGTAAGCACCTGGATCTATTGCTGTATCCTCCATTACTGACCCTCAGATGTCAATAAGCACCTGGATCTATTGCTGTATCCTCCATTACTGACCCTCATGTGTCAATAAGCACCTGGATCTATTGCTGTATCCTCCATTACTGACCCTCAGATGTCAGTAAGCACCTGGATCTATTGCTGTATCCTCCATTACTGACCCTCAGATGTCAATAAGCACCTGGATCTATTGCTGTATCCTCCATTACTGACCCTCATGTGTCAATAAGCACCTGGATCTATTGCTGTATCCTCCCTTACTGACCCTCAGATGTCAGTAAGCACCTGGATCTATTGCTGTATCCTCCATTACTGACCCTCAGATGTCAGTAAGCACCTGGATCTATTGCTGTATCCTCCATTACTGACCCTCAGATGTCAGTAAGCACCTGGATCTATTGCTGTATCCTCCATTACTGACCCTCAGATGTCAGTAAGCACCTGGATCTATTGCTGTATCCTCCATTACTGACCCTCAGATGTCAGTAAGCACCTGGATCTATTGCTGTATCCTCCATTACTGACCCTCAGATATCAGTAAGCACCTGGATCTGTAGCTGTATCCTCCATTACTGACCCTTATATGTCAGTAAGTACCTGGATCTATTGCTGTATCCTCCCTTACTGACCCTCAGATGTCAGTAAGCACCTGGATCTATTGCTGTATCCTCCATTACTGACCCTCAGATGTCAGTAAGTACCTGGATCTATTGCTGTATCCTCCCTTACTGACCCTCATGTGTCAATAAGCACCTGGATCTATTGCTGTATCCTCCATTACTGACCCTCAGATGTCAGTAAGCACCTGGATCTATTGCTGTATCCTCCATTACTGACCCTCAGATGTCAGTAAGCACCTGGATCTATTGCTGTATCCTCCATTACTGACCCTCAGATGTCAATAAGCACCTGGATCTATTGCTGTATCCTCCATTACTGACCCTCATGTGTCAATAAGCACCTGGATCTATTGCTGTATCCTCCATTACTGACCCTCAGATGTCAGTAAGCACCTGGATCTATTGCTGTATCCTCCATTACTGACTCTCAGATGTCAATAAGCACCTGGATCTATTGCTGTATCCTCCATTACTGACCCTCATGTGTCAATAAGCACCTGGATCTATTGCTGTATCCTCCATTACTGACCCTCAGATGTCAGTAAGCACCTGGATCTATTGCTGTATCCTCCATTACTGACCCTCAGATGTCAGTAAGCACCTGGATCTATTGCTGTATCCTCCATTACTGACCCTCAGATGTCAGTAAGCACCTGGATCTATTGCTGTATCCTCCATTACTGACCCTCAGATGTCAGTAAGCACCTGGATCTATTGCTGTATCCTCCATTACTAACCCTCAGATGTCAGTAAGCACCTGGATCTGTAGCTGTATCCTCCATTACTGACCCTCAGATGTCAGTAAGCACCTGGATCTATTGCTGTATCCTCCATTACTGACCCTCAGATGTCAATAAGCACCTGGATCTATTGCTGTATCCTCCATTACTGACCCTCATGTGTCAATAAGCACCTGGATCTATTGCTGTATCCTCCATTACTGACCCTCAGATGTCGGTAAGCACCTGGATGGATAAGTAACTTGACTACTTGCTAGTACTGACATATAGGGGGTTATAGTAACCCAGGCAATTGCTCAGGGTCCCCCATCACCATAAGGGCCCCTGCTTTCAGCACCAAAAGTTTAGGGGGGGGGGGGCAGCGTAAAGCTCACTGATGCCTATACAAAAGATGCCCGTCATAGAGATCGCACTAGCTTCTGCAGATACATTTTTTCTATAGACAGCCCTGCCCCAACTACTTATCTATTGGGCAGTGCACTCCCCCTGTAACTTCACAGGGCAGCTGCTCCAGCTCAGAGCCTCAGTATTAGAAGCAGCAGGACGACGGGCCTTTAATTCGACCGATTTAGCAATAGAATCCTTCTCTGATTGGACAATGAATAGGTCACATGACACATTTAAGGTTTAATTTCTGTATTGTTCAAGATGCAGATTGAAGCTCCTCCCCTTGCGACTGACATCAGATCGTCATTCCGGAGCCACCATTGGCCGATTTGGGTCTGTGATGCCTTTCACCCGCGAGACGATTTTCTCCTTTATACCGCCCCTGCAGGCGCGACAATTCAGTTCCCATATTGGGTCACCCCGTATACACCGCTACTGCTGCTGCAGGAAACATCACAACTGTGCGCTTAGCCGGCTCTGAATAAATCCGATCAGTTCCTGCAGCTGATTCTCCAGGGCGCCCGGCTTGCCGTCGTTGGTGATCGTCCAATCAAAGTCCACGCCGCTGTCCAGGCCGCATTCCGATTCAGCGTCATCCACCTCTGCGGGAGGAGAGGGGAGTTACTGCGCTGCCATTGGCTGATACAGGCCCTGTGACCTCACTGGAGGAGCGTCGCATTTTCTTATAACAGGTTCTCTTTAAAGTGGACCAAAACCCAGGCTTTTGGATGCCCCGAGGAGAGGGAATTGATCGGCCTGAGAATCTTATAGATCTCCATTGGTTTTGGTCCACTATAAAGAGGAATTAAAGTGAAGTCAGCCAATGCTTACCACTTACTTGTTCATTTTATGGCTGCCAATCACTTGATTGGCAGTCACACGATTGGCAGTCACACAATTGGCAGTCACACGATTGGCAGGCAGTCATTTAATTGGCAATCACACGATTGGCAGTCATTTAATTGGCAATCACACGATTGGCAGTCATTTAATTGGCAGTCACACGATTGGCACACGATTGGCAGTCATTTAATTGGCACACGATTGGCAGTCATTTAATTGGCACACGATTGGCAGTCACTTAATTGGCAATCACACGATTGGCAGTCATTTAATTGGCAGTCACACGATTGGCAGTCACACGATTGGCAGTCACACGATGGGCAGTCACACGATGGGCAGTCACACGATGGGCAGTCACACGATGGGCAGTCATTTAATTGGCAATCACACGATTGGCAGTCACTTAATTGGCAATCACACGATTGGCAGTCACTTAATTGGCAATCACACGATTGGCAGTCACTTAATTGGCAATCACACGATTGGCAGTCACTTAATTGGCAATCACACGATTGGCAGTCATTTAATTGGCAATCACACGATTGGCAGTCACTTAATTGGCAATCACACGATTGGCAGTCACTTAATTGGCAATCACACGATTGGCAGTCATTTAATTGGCAATCACACGATTGGCAGTCACTTAATTGGCAGTCACACGATTGGCAGTCACACGATTGGCAATCACACGATTGGCAGTCACTTAATTGGCAGTCATTTAATTGGCAATCACACGATTGGCAGTCACACGATTGGCAGTCACACGATTGGCAGTCACACGATTGGCAGTCACACGATTGGCAGTCACACGATTGGCAGTCACTTAATTGGCAATCACACGATTGGCAGTCACCTAATTGGCAATCACACGATTGGCAGTCATTTAATTGGCAATCACACGATTGGCAGTCATTTAATTGGCAATCACACGATTGGCAGTCACTTAATTGGCAATCACACGATTGGCAGTCACTTAATTGGCAATCACACGATTGGCAGTCATTTAATTGGCAATCACACGATTGGCAGTCATTTAATTGGCAATCACGCGATTGGCAGTCACTTAATTGGCAATCACGCGATTGGCAGTCACTTAATTGGCAATCACACGATTGGCAGTCACTTAATTGGCAATCACACGATTGGCAGTCACTTAATTGGCAATCACACGATTGGCAGTCACTTAATTGGCAATCACACGATTGGCAGTCACTTAATTGGCAATCACACGATTGGCAGTCATTTAATTGGCAATCACACGATTGGCAGTCACTTAATTGGCAATCACACGATTGGCAGTCACTTAATTGGCAATCACACGATTGGCAGTCACTTAATTGGCAATCACACGATTGGCAATCACACGCTTGGCAGTCATTTAATTGGCAATCACACGATTGGCAGTCACTTAATTGGCAGTCATTTAATTGGCAATCACACGATTGGCAGTCACATGATTGGCAGTCATTTCATTGGCAGTCACTTAATTGGCAGTCACACGATTGGCAGTCACACGATTGGCAGTCACACGATTGGCAGTCACACGATTGGCAGTCACACGATTGGCAGTCACACGATTGGCAGTCACACGATTGGCAGTCACTTAATTGGCAATCACACGATTGGCAATCACACGCTTGGCAGTCACTTAATTGGCAATCACACGATTGGCAGTCACTTAATTGGCAATCACACGATTGGCAATCACACGATTGGCAGTCACATGATTGGCAGTCATTTCATTGGCAGTCACTTAATTGGCAGTCACTTAATTGGCAGTCACTTAATTGGCAGTCACTTAATTGGCAGTCACACGATTGGCAGTCACACGATTGGCAGTCATTTCATTGACAATCACACGATTGGCAGTCATTTCATTGGCAATCACACGATTGGCAGTCATTTCATTGGCAATCACACGATTGGCAGTCACACGATTGGCAGTCACTTAATCGGCAGTCACTTAATCGGCAGTCACTTAATCGGCAGTCACTTGCCCGCCAACGACCTGTTGGGTTTACTTATTATTACTGTTTATTTATAGAGCACCACCACAGTCCATGGCGCTGTACAAATTGCCAAATAAGGGAATAAGGAACTGGTGACTTGACTCTAGTTCCTCTTAAAAGAGAACCGAAACCGCCCATTTGCTTACCTTGATTTGCACTCCCGAGTCGCATGAGCGATATTAATGCCCAGCAAGGAGTCCCAAATGGATGATTGCCGGGCATCCAGATATACGGCTATTCAGATATGCTGCGGGAGGACCGCACATGTGCCCCCAAGGGAGTATCTAATGTAACCAGGGAATTTCACAAAGGGGGGGCATCCCAAATCAGGGAAAAGCTGTAACCCAGCCCTGGAGTCTCTTAGGCTTTCTAAGCCAGGTTATTAGGGTTTTGGTCCACTTTAATTACATCAATGCAAAGTGAGATTCATCACCCCAGGAACATGCACTGGGCAATGCCCAGTACCGATCTGTGGGTCCCGTTATGGCAGCGCTCTCACCCGGGGTGTAGACCCATCCACGGGATCTCCGCGTCTCCTCCGAGGCCACCACGCGAACTGTTTGAGTTACCGAGCCGTAGGCGGACCTAAACCAATCCACATCCGACTTCCGCCGAGAGTCACTGACAATCTAAATAGTGAGGGGAGAGTGTCAGCATATATGGTTTTAATAAATGTTTAAGTCATATAATTAATAAACTCATTAAGCCATCCAATAAACCAATTAAGAGAACAATAATGGTTTGTGGGGGTATCTCAAATGTAAAGGGTTGTTTTGGTGAGCCCATTACAACAAGCTGGGTACACCTAGAAAGCTAAAGTGTGTACTTTCAGGGAATATATGGTTTGTGGGGGGGTATTTCAAATGTAAAGGGTTGTTTTGGTGAGCCCAATACAAGAAGCTGGGTACACCTAGAAAGCTAAACTGTACTTTCAGGGAATATATGGTTTGTGGGGGAGGAGGGGGTATTTCAAATGTAAAGGGTTGATTTGGTGAGTCCAATACAACAAGTTGGGTACACCTAGAAAGGTAAAGTGTATACTTTCAGGGAATATATGGTTTGTGGGGGGGGTATACATTTGTGGGTATACATGGAAAGCTAGAGTGCGTACTTTTAGGGAATATAAGGTTTGTGGGGAGGGGGGGGGGGGTATTTTAAATGTAAAGGGTTGTTTTGGTGAGCCCAATACAACAAGCTGGGTACACCTAGAAAGCCAAAGTGTGTACTTTCAGGGAATATATGGTTTGTAGGGGGGGAGGGGGTTATTTCAAATTTAAAGGGTTGTTTTGGGGAGCCCAATACAACAAGCTGGGTACACCTAGAAAGCTCAAGTGTGTACTTTCAGGGAAAATATGGTTTGTGGGGGGTATTTCAAATGTAAAGGGTTGTTTTGGTGATTTTAATTTATCATTTTCATTAATCTTATTAAAGGGGTCAGGGGTTAATAGTATAGTTACTAATATTATTATTATTATCATCATTAAGCAATTGGTAATAATTTGGACATTACTTATATCATTAAGGGACTAAAGGATAATCATTTAGGCATTATTATTTTTGAGCCAAAAATTAATAATAGTTGTTATTAATCTTATTATGGGGTCAAGGGTTAATCATATAATTACTAATATTATTAAGGGACTAAAGGTTAATCATTTAGTCGTCATGATTTTTGAGCCAAGAATTAATAATAGTTGTTATTAATCTTAAGGGGGTCAAGGGTTAATATAGTTACTAATATTACTATTATTATTAAGCAGCTAATTGTTAATCATTTAGACATTTGTAATATTAAGGGGGTTAGAGATTAATAATTTAGTCATTATTATTATTTTTGAGCCAAGAATTAATAATAGTTGCTATTAATCTTAAGTGGTCAAGGGTTAATAATATAGTTACTGTTATTAATAAGAAGCTAACTGTTAATGATTTTGACATTACTAATATTAAGGGGGCTAAAGGTTAATAGTTTAGTCATTATGATTTCTAAGCCAAGAGTTGATAATAGTTGTTAATAATATTAAGGAACTAAAGGTTAATAATTTACCGTAATCATATTTGAGCCAATAATTAATAACAGTTGTTATTAATCTTATTAAGGGGTCAAGAGTTAATACTATAGTTCTAATATTATTAAGCAGCTAATTGTTAATAATTTAGACATTACTAATATTATTAGGGGACTAAAGGTTACTAATTTAGTCATTATTATTGCTGAGCAAAAGAGTTAATTTTGTTGTTATTAATATCATTAAGTGGTTAAGGGTTAAAAATTCAGCCGGGTTATTAATAATGGTTATTATATTAATAATAAGTAGCTAATGGTTAGTCATTTTGCCTGCAATTGTCATGCAGGAGACACAGGGGCGCCTCTATCCAGGGCACAGACATGACAGGCAGAGTGGCCCTGGCAGAGGAATTACTTACCCACAGCGGTTGGGTGACCCCGGCCACGATGAGGCGGCAGAAGTAGGCGGGGTCAGCGCGCCTCCGCTCCTCGCCCCAGCGAATCATGGCGGCCCGGTAGCTCTCCTTGTATTGGCTGGCGTCCAGGAGGCGCCGGTAGTCCAGGCCTTGCTCCTGTCAGACACAATGGAGGAGGTCAGGGTGGGCACCAGGAGGACACGCCCCCCCCCCCCACCAACCTGGGGACTTACCTGTGCAAACTGCTGCTTCAGGGGCCCCGACAGGCGCAGGACGGCGCAAACCTCCCCACCCAGCCTGCAACAGAAACACATTATCCCGCATAACACTGCGTCCCTGGAAATACCCCCCATCACCCGGCTCAGCACCCAGTGTCCCTGGAAATACCCCCCATCACCTGGCTCAGCACCCAGTGTCCCTGGAAATACCCCCCATCACCTGGCTCAGCACCCAGTGTCCCTGGAAATACCCCCCATCACGTGGCTCAGCACCCAGTGTCCCTGGAAATACCCCCCATCACCCGGCTCAGCACCCAGTGTCCCTGGTAATACCCCCCCCCATCACCCGGCTCAGCACCCAGTGTCCCTGGTAATACCCCCCCCCCATCACCCGGCTCAGCACCCAGTGTCCCTGGAA
Source organism: Gastrophryne carolinensis (assembly GCA_027917425.1). Taxonomy (NCBI): domain Eukaryota; kingdom Metazoa; phylum Chordata; class Amphibia; order Anura; family Microhylidae; genus Gastrophryne; species Gastrophryne carolinensis. The sequence goes on along the minus strand of CM051244.1, from coordinate 160,977,256 downwards.
ATACCCCCCCATCACCCGGCTCAGCACCCAGTGTCCCTGGTAATACCCCCCCCATCACCCGGCTCAGCACCCAGTGTCCCTGGAAATACCCCCCCATCACCCGGCTCAGCACCCAGTGTCCCTGGTAATACCCCCTACCTTTGGCTCAGCACCCAGTGTCCCCTGGAAATACCCCCCATCACCCGGCTCAGCACCCAGTGTCCCTGGAAATACCCCCCCATCACCCGGCTCAGCACCCAGTGTCCCTGGTAATACCCCCTACCTTTGGCTCAGCACCCAGTGTCCCCTGGAAATACCCCCCATCCCCCGGCTCAGCACCCAGTGTCCCTGGAAATACCCCCCATCCCCCAGCTCAGGACCCAGTGTCCCTGGAAAAAGCCCTCATCCCCCGGCTCAGCACCCAGTGTCCCTGGAAATAGCCCTCATCCCCCGGCTCAGCACCCAGTGTCCCTGGAAATACCCCCTATCCCGCGGCTCAGCACCCAGTGTCCCTGGAAATACCCCCCATCCCCCGGCTCAGCACCCAGTGTCCCTGGAAATACCCCGCATCATCCGGCTCAGCACCCAGTGTCCCTGGTAATACCCCCCATCATCCGGCTCAGCACCCAGTGTCCCTGGAAATACCCCCCATCATCCGGCTCAGCACCCAGTGTCCCTGGTAATACCCCCCCCATCCCCCGGCTCAGCACCCAGGGTCCCTGGTAATACCCCCCATCATCCGGCTCAGCACCCAGTGTCCCTGGAAATAACCCCCATCCCAGCACCCAGTGTCCCTGGAAATACCCCCCATCATCCGGCTCAGCACCCAGTGTCCCTGGGAATAACCCCCGTCCCCCGGCTCAGCACCCAGTGTCCCTGGTAATACCCCCCATCCCCCGGCTCAGCACCCAGTGTCCCTGGAAATACACCCCATCCCCCGGCTCAGCACCCAGTGTCCCTGGTAATACCCCCCCATCCCCCGGCTCAGCACCCAGTGTCCCTGGAAATAACCCCCATCACCCGGCTCAGCACCCAGTGTCCCTGGAAATAACCCCCATCATCCGGCTCAGCACCCAGTGTCCCTGGTAATACCCCCCATCATCCGGCTCAGCACCCAGTGTCCCTGGAAATAACCCCCATCACCCGGCTCAGCACCCAGTGTCCCTGGAAATACCCCCGGGGGGCAGTTACCTCTCCCGCAGCAGTTCGGTGATGTGATCTTTCCCCGTTTTCCTCTTCCCGCTGAATAATAGAACGAGCCGGGGAACCTCCGCCATGGCCACCGGAGCAGGAACCCCGCCCACTGCACATATGCCCCGCCCCTCACCTCCGCTGCTCGCCCAATCCGCGCGCTGCTACAATGTAACCCCGCCCACTAACCGGCGGTCCTGCCTCACGATTGGCTTCCATGAAAAACACTCCGCCCTCTTGTCATGGCAACTGGCCCCGCCCATCTGCCCAGTGTCGCCTCATGTGCCGCACACCTGTAACTCCTGTAACACGGCAGCGGCCTCTAACAGTCTCCTGTAACACTACAGCAGCCTCTAACAGTCTCCTGTAACACGGCAGCGGTCTCTAACATTCTCCTGTAACATGGCAGCGGCCTCTAACAGTCTCCTGTAACAGGGCAGCGGTCTCTAACATTCTCCTGTAACACTGCAGCGGTCTCCAACAGTCTCCTGTAACGCGGCTGCGGTCTCCAACAGTCTCCTGTAACGCGGCTGCGGCCTCCAACAGTCTCCTGTAACGCGGCAGCGGCCTCTAACAGTCTCCTGTAACGCGGCAGCGGCCTCTAACAGTCTCCTGTAACGCGGCAGCGGCCTCTAACAGTCTCCTGTAACAGGGCAGCGGCCTCTAACAGTCTCCTGTAACAGGGCAGCGGCCTCTAACAGTCTCCTGTAACAGGGCAGCGGCCTCTAACAGTCTCCTGTAACAGGGCAGCGGCCTCTAACAGTCTCCTGTAACAGGGCAGCGGCCTCTAACAGTCTCCTGTAACACTGCAGCGGCCTCTAACAGTCTCCTGTAACACTGCAGCGGCTTCTAACAGTCTCCTGTAACGCGGCAGCGGCCTCCAACAGTCTCCTGTAACACGGCAGCGGCCTCCAACAGTCTCCTGTAACACGGCAGCGGCCTCCAACAGTCTCCTGTAACAGGGCAGCGGCCTCTAACAGTCTCCTGTAACACGACTGCGGCCTCTAACAGTCTCCTGTAACACGGCTGCGGCCTCTAACAGTCTCCTGTAACAGGGCAGCGGCCTCTAACAGTCTCCTGTAACGCGGCAGCGGCCTCTAACAGTCTCCTGTAACGCGGCAGCGGCCTCTAACAGTCTCCTGTAACGCGGCAGCGGCCTCTAACAGTCTCCTGTAACAGGGCAGCGGCCTCTAACAGTCTCCTGTAACAGGGCAGCGGCCTCTAACAGTCTCCTGTAACATGGCAGCGGCCTCTAACAGTCTCCTGTAACAGGGCAGCGGTCTCCAACAGTCTCCTGTAACACTGCAGCGGTCTCTAACAGTCTCCTGTAACAGGGCAGCGGCCTCTAACAGTCTCCTGTAACAGGGCAGCGGCCTCTAACAGTCTACTGTAACGCGGCTGCGGTCTCCAACAGTCTCCTGTAACAGGGCAGCGGCCTCTAACAGTCTCCTGTAACAGGGCAGCGGCCTCTAACAGTCTCCTGTAACAGGGCAGCGGTCTCCAACAGTCTCCTGTAACACTGCAGCGGTCTCTAACAGTCTCCTGTAACAGGGCAGCGGCCTCTAACAGTCTCCTGTAACACGGCAGCGGCCTCTAACAGTCTCCTGTAACAGGGCAGCGGCCTCTAACAGTCTCCTGTAACACGGCAGCGGCCTCTAACAGTCTCCTGTAACAGGGCAGCGGCCTCTAACAGTCTCCTGTAACAGGGCAGCGGTCTCTAACGGTCTCCTGTAACACGGCAGCGGCCTCTAACAGTCTCCTGTAACACGGCAGCGGCCTCTAACAGTCTCCTGTAACACGGCAGCGGCCTCTAACAGTCTCCTGTAACACGGCAGCGGCCTCTAACAGTCTCCTGTAACAGGGCAGCGGCCTCTAACAGTCTCCTGTAACGCGGCAGCGGCCTCTAACAGTCTCCTGTAACAGGGCAGCGGCTTCTAACAGTCTCCTGTAACGCGGCAGCGGCCTCTAACAGTCTCCTGTAACACGGCAGCGGCCTCCAACAGTCTCCTGTAACGCGGCAGCGGCCTCCAACAGTCTCCTGTAACAGGGCAGCGGCCTCTAACAGTCTCCTGTAACACGACTGCGGCCTCTAACAGTCTCCTGTAACACGGCTGCGGCCTCTAACAGTCTCCTGTAACAGGGCAGCGGCCTCTAACAGTCTCCTGTAACGCGGCAGCGGCCTCTAACAGTCTCCTGTAACGCGGCAGCGGCCTCTAACAGTCTCCTGTAACGCGGCAGCGGCCTCTAACAGTCTCCTGTAACAGGGCAGCGGCCTCTAACAGTCTCCTGTAACAGGGCAGCGGCCTCTAACAGTCTCCTGTAACATGGCAGCGGCCTCTAACAGTCTCCTGTAACAGGGCAGCAGTCTCCAACAGTCTCCTGTAACACTGCAGCGGTCTCTAACAGTCTCCTGTAACAGGGCAGCGGCCTCTAACAGTCTCCTGTAACAGGGCAGCGGCCTCTAACAGTCTACTGTAACGCGGCTGCGGTCTCCAACAGTCTCCTGTAACAGGGCAGCGGCCTCTAACAGTCTCCTGTAACAGGGCAGCGGCCTCTAACAGTCTCCTGTAACACAGCAGCGGCCTCCAACAGTCTCCTGTAACAGGGCAGCGGCCTCTAACATTCTCCTGTAACACGGCAGCGGCCTCTAACAGTCTCCTGTAACACAGCAGCGGCCTCCAACAGTCTCCTGTAACAGGGCAGCGGCCTCTAACAGTCTCCTGTAACACGGCTGCGGCCTCTAACAGTCTCCTGTAACACGGCAGCGGCCTCTAACAGTCTCCTGTAACAGGGCAGTGGCCTCTAACAGTCTCCTGTAACAGGGCAGCGGCCTCTAACAGTCTCCTGTAACACGGCAGCGGCCTCTAACAGTCTCCTGTAACACGGCAGCGGCCTCTAACAGTCTCCTGTAACACGGCAGCGGCCTCTAACAGTCTCCTGTAACAGGGCAGCGGCTTCTAACAGTCTCCTGTAACGCGGCAGCGGCCTCTAACAGTCTCCTGTAACAGGGCAGCGGCTTCTAACAGTCTCCTGTAACGCGGCAGCGGCCTCTAACAGTCTCCTGTAACGCGGCAGCGGCCTCCAACAGTCTCCTGTAACGCGGCAGCGGCCTCCAACAGTCTCCTGTAACGCGGCAGCGGCCTCCAACAGTCTCCTGTAACACGGCAGCGGCCTCTAACAGTCTCCTGTAACAGGGCAGCGGCCTCTAACAGTCTCCTGTAACAGGGCAGCGGCCTCTAACAGTCTCCTGTAACAGGGCAGCGGCCTCTAACAGTCTCCTGTAACAGGGCAGCGGCCTCTAACAGTCTCCTGTAACAGGGCAGCGGCCTCTAACAGTCTCCTGTAACAGGGCAGCGGCCTCTAACAGTCTCCTGTAACGCGGCTGCGGCCTCTAACAGTCTCCTGTAACGCGGCAGCGGCCTCTAACAGTCTCCTGTAACGCGGCAGCGGCCTCTAACAGTCTCCTGTAACAGGGCAGCGGCCTCTAACAGTCTCCTATAACAGGGCAGCGGCCTCTAACAGTCTCCTGTAACAGGGCAGCGGCCTCTAACAGTCTCCTGTAACAGGGCAGCGGCCTCTAACAGTCTACTGTAACACGGCAGCGGCCTCTAACAGTCTCCTGTAACGCGGCTGCGGTCTCCAACAGTCTCCTGTAACACAGCAGCGGCCTCCAACAGTCTCCTGTAACAGGGCAGCGGCCTCTAACAGTCTCCTGTAACACGGCTGCGGCCTCTAACAGTCTCCTGTAACACGGCAGCGGCTTCTAACAGTCTCCTGTAACAGGGCAGCGGCCTCTAACAGTCTCCTGTAACAGGGCAGCGGCCTCTAACAGTCTCCTGTAACACGGCAGCGGCCTCTAACAGTCTCCTGTAACACGGCAGCGGCCTCTAACAGTCTCCTGTAACAGGGCAGCGGCTTCTAACAGTCTCCTGTAACAGGGCAGCGGCCTCTAACAGTCTCCTGTAACAGGGCAGCGGCCTCTAACAGTCTCCTGTAACAGGGCAGCGGCCTCTAACAGTCTCCTGTAACACGGCAGCGGCCTCTAACAGTCTCCTGTAACACGGCAGCGGCCTCCAACAGTCTCCTGTAACAGGGCAGCGGCCTCTAACAGTCTCCTGTAACAGGGCAGCGGCCTCTAACAGTCTCCTGTAACAGGGCAGCGGCCTCTAACAGTCTCCTGTAACAGGGCAGCGGCCTCTAACAGTCTCCTGTAACAGGGCAGCGGCCTCTAACAGTCTCCTGTAACAGGGCAGCGGCCTCTAACAGTCTCCTGTAACACTGCAGCGGCCTCTAACAGTCTCCTGTAACACGGCAGCGGCCTCTAACAGTCTCCTGTAACACGGCAGCGGCCTCTAACAGTCTCCTGTAACACGGCAGCGGCCTCCAACAGTCTCCTGTAACACGGCAGCGGCCTCCAACAGTCTCCTGTAACAGGGCAGCGGCCTCTAACAGTCTCCTGTAACAGGGCAGCGGCCTCTAACAGTCTCCTGTAACAGGGCAGCGGCTTCTAACAGTCTCCTGTAACACGGCAGCGGCCTCTAACAGTCTCCTGTAACACGGCAGCGGCCTCTAACAGTCTCCTGTAACAGGGCAGCGGCCTCTAACAGTCTACTGTAACAGGGCAGCGGCCTCCAACAGTCTCCTGTAACAGGGCAGCGGCCTCTAACAGTCTCCTGTAACAGGGCAGCGGCCTCTAACAGTCTCCTGTAACACTGCAGCGGCCTCTAACAGTCTCCTGTAACACGGCAGCGGCCTCTAACAGTCTCCTGTAACACGGCAGCGGCCTCTAACAGTCTCCTGTAACACGGCAGCGGCCTCCAACAGTCTCCTGTAACACGGCAGCGGCCTCCAACAGTCTCCTGTAACAGGGCAGCGGCCTCTAACAGTCTCCTGTAACAGGGCAGCGGCCTCTAACAGTCTCCTGTAACAGGGCAGCGGCTTCTAACAGTCTCCTGTAACACGGCAGCGGCCTCTAACAGTCTCCTGTAACACGGCAGCGGCCTCTAACAGTCTCCTGTAACAGGGCAGCGGCCTCTAACAGTCTACTGTAACAGGGCAGCGGCCTCCAACAGTCTCCTGTAACGCGGCTGCGGTCTCCAACAGTCTCCTGTAACGCGGCTGCGGTCTCCAACAGCCTCCTGTAACGCGGCTGCGGTCTCCAACAGCCTCCTGTAACGCGACTGCGGTCTCCAACAGCCTCCTGTAACGCGGCTGCGGTCTCCAACAGTCTCCTGTAACGCGGCTGCGACTCCAACAGTCTCCTGTAACGCGGCTGCGGTCTCCAACAGTCTCCTGTAACACAGCAGCGGCCTCTAACAGTCTCCTGTAACACTGCAGCGGCCTCTAACAGTCTCCTGTAACACTGCAGCGGCCTCTAACAGTCTCCTGTAACACGGCAGCGGCCTCTAACAGTCTCCTGTAACACGGCAGCGGCCTCTAACAGTCTCCTGTAACACGGCAGCGGCCTCTAACAGTCTCCTGTAACAGGGCAGCGGCCTCTAACAGTCTCCTGTAACAGGGCAGCGGCCTCTAACAGTCTCCTGTAACAGGGCAGCGGCCTCTAACAGTCTCCTGTAACAGGGCAGCGGCCTCTAACAGTCTCCTGTAACAGGGCAGCGGCCTCTAACAGTCTCCTGTAACAGGGCAGCGGCCTCTAACAGTCTCCTGTAACAGGGCAGCGGCCTCTAACAGTCTCCTGTAACAGGGCAGCGGCCTCTAACAGTCTCCTGTAACAGGGCAGCGGCCTCTAACAGTCTCCTGTAACAGGGCAGCGGCCTCTAACAGTCTCCTGTAACAGGGCAGCGGCCTCTAACAGTCTCCTGTAACAGGGCAGCGGCCTCTAACAGTCTCCTGTAACAGGGCAGCGGCCTCTAACAGTCTCCTGTAACAGGGCAGCGGCCTCTAACAGTCTACTGTAACAGGGCAGCGGCTTCTAACAGTCTCCTGTAACAGGGCAGCGGCTTCTAACAGTCTCCTGTAACAGGGCAGCGGCCTCTAACAGTCTCCTGTAACAGGGCAGCGGCCTCTAACAGTCTCCTGTAACACTGCAGCGGCCTCTAACAGTCTCCTGTAACAGGGCAGCGGCCTCTAACAGTCTCCTGTAACACTGCAGCGGCCTCTAACATTCTCCTGTAACACGGCAACGGTCTCCAGTGACGCCAGTCATGGGCTGCTATGAGATGTGGGAATGAACCAGAGTCAGGCACTGAGAGCTTTCCAACGATGCCTCCGCTGTGCATGTACATGCCTTCTCTGCTACGATGAAGCCCCGCCTCTCAATATGCAAATAGGGAACTGTCATTTACATAATGCTCTGTACACAGGCAGCCCCGCCCATGAGAGACGTTAGGTCTCCGCCCCCTCTATATCCACTAACTGATCCTCCTGCCCCTTGGGTGAGTCAGAATCCCCCTGACGCAGGATCATCACCAGGGCGGCCAATCACGTGACCCCATCCGATCTTCTCTCAGATAACCCGTGGCTTTCACTTTCCCAGGTTATCATCCTCTTTCTCCGCCTTGTGCAGGCCCCAGAATACTTACCTTGCCGGTAATCCCAGGGCACATGTGCGGCCTCTCCTCCAATCCATATTGATGAGCGGCATAGAAAGCTGAATGTGGGCGGTGGCATGCATCCCACACTGCGCTGCAGAACGCGGCTGCCCAGCGGGATCACAGGAAACCCGGGGCCACCCCGGGGAATCCACATATTGGGTTACTGCCCCCTATAGAGAGGGAGAACAAGGGGGCCCCACAGGTCTATATGCCCCATTGTTTGTTTACATTATTGTGTGATACATTCTATTTATAGATCTGCAGCTGCCATTTGGTTTACACCAATGTGATATATTCTATTTATAGATCTGTAAATACCATTTTTGTTTACACAATGTGATATATTCTATTTATAGATCTGTAAATACCATTTTTGTTTACACAATGTGATATATTCTATTTATAGATCTGTAAATACCATTTTTTGTTTACACAATGTGATATATTCTATTTATAGATCTGTAAATACCATTTTTGTTTACACAATGTGATATATTCTATTTATAGATCTGTAAATACCATTTTTGTTTACACAATGTGATATATTCTATTTATAGATCTGTAAATACCATTTTTGTTTACACAATGTGATATATTCTATTTATAGATCTGTAAATACCATTTTTGTTTACACCAATGTGATATATTCTATTTATAGATCTGTAAATACCATTTTTGTTTACACAATGTGATATATTCTATTTATAGATCTGTAAATACCATTTTTTGTTTACACAATGTGATATATTCTATTTATAGATCTGTAAATACCATTTTCGTTTACACAATGTGATATATTCTATATATAGATTTATAAATGCCATTTTTGTTTACACTACTGTGTGATATAATGGCCTTTACAAATCTATAAATAGAATATCAAAATTGTGTAAACAAAAATTACAGTTACAACTCTATGGCCTCGATTTAAAGTGGACCAACACCCAGGATTTTGACTATCCTGGGTTTTGGTCCACTTAGGTGGGGCACCCCAATCGGGGGTGCCCCGCTGTGTGAAACCCCCCAGAAAGCCCCGAAAACTCACCTCCCCTCGCCGGCGAACAAGCGAGAGGCAGCGCCGGCGTCCGCCGCCGCCTTCCGCGCGTCCCTCTTACAGGGAGCGCACCCGCGCCGGCCGTTCACAAACGCCCTGCTAGAGGGACGCGCGGGAGGCGGCGGCGGACGCGCATGCGCCGCTGGAACGTGGAAAAGGTAGGATTGTGGGCTTCCTTGGGGGTTTCACCCCGCGGGACATCCCGATTTTGGATGCCCCGCGGGGAGGGATCTGATAGACGATCCCCCCTGGGTGTTGGTCCACTTTAATAAAGGTAGTAAAAAATTAAATTCATGAGAATAAAGCCTGAGAATGTCACTGTTACTAAATCACTAGAAAAAAAGACAAAGAAAGTCAATGGCAGCTTTTACTACAGTGTAGAAAGGAGGAAACACTTCTCTACTTTTCTTAGGAGTAAAAAAGAGCCATTGACTTTCATTGTTTTCTTAGCTGGTGATTCAACAACAGAGACATTCTCAGGCTTTTTTCTCATGAATTGAATATATTTTACTACCATGAGAATTGTTTTCTACCTTTATTGAATCAAGGCCTATATATAGAATATATATATATATATATATATATATATATAGTGACAGAGTGTTTGGACAAGTCATAGAGGGTGTGTATATCTGCCCAAGATTTCTTGTATCTATCAGGTAAAGCAACCAGGAAGTTAGAAACTAGGGCTCTAGGATCTCTAGTTTAGGGTTTGGGTAAAAACCCGTTTACAGGGCCTGTGTTGCTGGAGTGGGGAAGAGAGGGTGGGCCCCACTCCACCCGGACAGTCCGGGTCTTGGGCTGTCTGATTAGTGCAAGGTGTGCTTGTCTGATAGAAGGGGGGAGTTCACACACATTCTGGCTCTCTCATCCTGGGAGCAGGATATCTGCTAGGAGCCTGTGGGAGCATTGCCGGTGGTTTGTTAGGATCTGTTATGGTGCCCGGTACTAGGCCGGCACTGGGTTAGTCAGGAGCACCTAATGTTTAGTTAGAGCCGGACAGGCATAGGAATTATTTTATTTAGTTTTGTTTTACTTTATACCACAATCTGGCAATAAAACTGGCTGAGGTCAGTTAAACGATCCTTTCTTGTTCTGTGGACTTTGTGTCTGCTGAAAGTGTGCCCGTCTACCCGTTACCTAACCCCTTACAATATATATATATATAATATATATATATATATATATATACACACAGTAGTGTAAACAAAATTTATGGAGGGTAACTGTCATTTTTGTTTACACCATTTTGATATATTCCATGCATAGACTTGTAAATGCCATTCCTTTGTTTACACTAGTGTGATATATTCTATTTATAGAGTAACTGTCATTTTTGTTTACACGACTGAGTTATTTTATTTATAGACTGGCAACAGTTACTTTTGTTTATACTATTGTGATATATTCTATTTATAGTTTGGTACCAGTCACTTCTGTTTACACTATTGTTATATATTCGAGTTATAGATTGGCACTGTTATATTTTCTATTTATAGATTTGGAACTGTCATTTCTGTTTTTACATCATTGTAATAAATTCTATTTATGGATTGGTGATGGTCATTTTAGTTTACCAGTTGTGATATATTCTATTTATGGATGTGTACCAGTCATTTTTGTTTACACTGTTGTTATATATTTTATTTATAGACTATGGAGGGTAACTGTCATTTTTGTTTACACCATTTTGATATATTCCATGCATAGACTTGTAAATGCCATTCCTTTGTTTACACTAGTGTGATATATTCTATTTATAGAGTAACTGTCATTTTTGTTTACACCACTGAGTTATTTTATTTATAGACTGGCAACAGTTACTTTTGTTTATACTATTGTGATATATTCTATTTATAGTTTGGTACCAGTCACTTTTGTTTACACTACTGTTATATATTCGAGTTATAGATTGGCACTGTGATATTTTCCATTTATAGATTTGTAACTGTCGTTTCTGTTTTTAAACCATTGTAATAAATTCTATTTATGGATCGTCGATGGTCATTTCCGTTTACCCGATTGTGATATATTCTATTTATAGACTGTTACCAGTTATTTTTGTTTACACCATTGTAATATATTCTATTTATAGTTTGGTATCAATCAATTTAGGTTGGCACTGCCATATTTGTTACCTGTTGTGATATATTCTATGTATAGATTTGTAACTCAATTTCTGTTTTTACACCATTATAATAAATTCTATTTATGGATTGGAGATGGTCATTTTCTTTTACCTGTTGTAATATATTCTATTTATAGATTGGCAAGTCATTTTTGTTTACACCATTGTTATATATTATATTTATTGATCGGTACCAGTCATTTTGATTACACTGTTGTTATATATTCGAGTTATAGTTTGGTACTGTTATATTTTCTATTTATAGATTTGGAACTGTCATTTCTGTTTTTACACCATTGTAATGAATTCTATTTATGGATTGGTGATGGTCATTTTAGTTTACCAGTTGTGATATATTCTATTTATAGATTGGTACCAGTCATTTTTGTTTACACTGTTATATATTTTATTTATAGACTGGTAACTGTCACTTTTGTTTACACTATTGTTATATATTCGAGTTATAGATTGGCACTGTGATATTATCCATTTATAGATTTGTAACTGTCGTTTCTGTTTTTAAACCATTGTAATAAATTCTATTTATGGATCGTCGATGGTCATTTCCGTTTATAAATAGAATATATCACAATCGGGTAAACGGAAATGACCATCGACGATCCATAAATAGAATTTATTACAATGGTTTAAAAACAGAAACGACAGTTACAAATCTATAAATGGATAATATCACAGTGCCAATCTATAACTCGAATATATAACAATAGTGTAAACAAAAGTGACTGGTACCAAACTATAAATAGAATATATCACAATCAGGTAGACTGTTACCAGTTATTTTTGTTTACACCATTGTAATATATTCTATTTATAGTTTGGTATCAGTCAATTTAGGTTGGCACTGCGATATTTGTTACCTGTTGTGATATATTCTATGTATAGATTTGTAACTCAATTTCTGTTTTTACACCATTATAATAAATTCTATTTATGGATTGGAGATGGGTCATTTTCTTTTACCTGTTGTGATATATTCTATTTATAGATTGGTACCAGTCATTTTTGTTTGTACTACTGTGATATATTCTATTTATAGATTGTTACCAGTCATTTTTGTTTGTACTACTGTGATATATTCTATTTATAGATTGGTACCAGCCATTTTTGATTACACTATTGTAATATATTTATAATATAATAATAATAAAATAATAATATAATAATATAATATAATAATATAATATAATATATTTATTGTAATATATTTATAGATTGGTACCAGTCATTTTTGTTTGCACTACTGTGATATATTCTATTTACTGATCGGTACCAGTCATTTTGATTACACTGTTGTTATATATTCGAGTTATAGTTTGGTACTGTTATATTTTCTATTTATAGATTTGGAACTGTCATTTCTGTTTTTACACCATTGTAATAAATTCTATTTATGGATTGGTGATGGTCATTTTCTTTTACCTGTTGTGATATATTCTATTTATAGATTGGTACCAGTCATTTTGTTTACACCATATATTTTATTTATAGACTGGTAACTGTCATTTTTGTTTACACCATTGTGATATATTCGAGTTATATATTGGTACTGTGATATTTTCCATTTATAGATTGGTACCATTCATTTTTGTTTACGCTATTGTTATATATTCGAGTTATAGTTTGGCACTGTGATATTTTCCATTTATAGATTTTTAACTGCCATTTCTGTTTTTTTATTACAACATTGTAATACATTCTATTTATATATTGGTACCAGTCATTTCTGTTTTTACACCATTGTAATAAACTCTATTTATGGATCGGCGATGGTCATTTCCATTTACCTGTTGTGATATATTCTATTTATAGATTGGTACCGGTCATTTTTGTTTACACCATTGTGATATATTATTTCATGTTTATGTCATTTTTTGCACCCAATATGTTTCCCATTGTGTAGTGCATCTTTTATTTGCCTTCTTTAAACCTTAATCACATATATTGATCTTAGCGTTCCCGTTTGGATTAAAGTGGACCAAAAGTGAGATGTTGACCACTGCGGTATAATGACCTTGTTGGCAATCCATTTTTAGATCCTGGCGACCCCCAAAATTCAATAACGGCGGTCAGTAAAATAACAAGTCGGAGGAGTTGTTTTTTTTTTTTTCTGCTGGGTTTTTTTTATTCCCATGATGCATTGTTAGTCCGGCGGCGGCCGGCCAGTGTCGCCTGTACAGCAGCTGAGTGTGAAAAGCTAAAAAAAAAAAAAAACACAAAAACTTCAAGTGACAAGCCGCCGGCAAAAGTGCCACAAACACAGGAGCAAACATCACACACTAATAATAATAATAATTAAAATAATAATATGCACAACTAAAAATAACTTCCCGACCAGCGACTCCTCCAGTGCCACAAAGTTCTAAAAAGACTCTCGTCTTTAAAGGGGAGCTAAAGTCAGGTCAGCCAATGCTTACCACTTCCTCGTTCATTGTAAGGCTGCCAGTCATGTGACCAATTGGTTTTGCCGGATTACCTGAATGGTTGCCGGCAGTCGCACATTTGGCGGCCGTACAAGTAAATGAGTAAGCGGTGACCTTTTTTTTTTTAGAGGAGAACTCTGAGCAGGGAAGGAATTAAAGGGGAACTAAAGTCAGGTCAGCCAATGCTTACCACTTCCTCGTTCATTGTATGGCTGACAATCATGTGACCAATTGGTTTTGGCGAATGATCTTGCACGTTGAACCTGAATGGTTGTGGGCAGTACAAGTGAATGAGGAAGCAGTGACTTGACTTTTTTTTAAAGGAGAACTCAGAGTAGAGAAGGATGCTCGCCAACACAATGTTGGTGTTCAAAATGAATGGACGCTTGGGCCGGGGGGAACCTATCCCATGATGCACCGCTGCCCATTCTTCTGAGGAGTTTGTTGTTCAGGAAGCCAGATGTTGGAAGGAAGTTGCCAGTGCAGCTTGGAATAGGCTTAGAACACGTTCATCCTTTAAAGAGGAACTTTGCAGGCCCTGGAGTCTAAAAGACTCCAGGGCTGTTCAATTTCCACTCCCTGGGACATCCCGAATCGGGATCCACCCCCCAGAAGCCCCAATACTCTCCTGGAGCCCTCGCCGCGTCTCTGTTCAGCGGCCACATCCCCCGCTCACCATTAGCTGCTGAGACGTCAGCGAAGCCGAGTGAAAGAGAGTGCGCTGATTGGCTGAGCGAATCAGCACGCTCGTTCACACCCCAGTCTGCGCCGTGGGAGCGTCAGGAAGGTTAGTGTACGGGGCAACCTGGAGAGGGATACACGCAGCGGGGCAATGCCGCTGCATTAAGGAACAACACCCCAAAACGTCAAACTCGGGTGTGTTGCTCCTCTTTAAGTGAAAAATTTACTGTACAGCGCTACATCCTATGTTGTGCTTTTTAAATAACAATACAGCCTTTTACTATAGTCGGCGGGTGCAGCTGGGGTCACTGGAGCAAAACACAATGGCCTCCCGAATTGGGATCCATTTTAAAGTGGACCAAAACCCAGAATTGACCCCATCCTGGGTTTTGGTTGGCTCTGACCGTTGTGCGTGAAACCCCTGAGAAGCATGTTCCACGAGCCTCACCTCCATTTCTGGCAGCGCGCTGTAGATGTCGTAGCAGGGCCCTGGAGTTTACCTCTCCTTTCAAATGTGGCGGCACGTCCCCTCAGTGTGAGCGAGCCCGACAAGTATGACCACAGGAGCGTGGTCGTAAAGAATTGTAAGGCCAAAGATGGGGTACATTTTGGAGACCTACTACAGCATCTACATCGAGCTGCAGGTAATGGAGGAGAGGCACATTGGACACGATTCAGGTGAGCTCCTTGCTTCCCTATTATTGCCAATGCCTGGACTGTCCCTCTAAAGCGGACCAAAACCCACTGAACTTTTGCCCAAAGCCCCTGCTGATACTTCTTTCTTAGGGTCTAGGACTAGAAATAGACATTTTTGCTCTTGGAAAAGTCCTGGAACATTTTTATTTTTGCTGTCCCTCTCTTTAGGACGGCGGGGGGCCGGTCGTTGCATAGGCGTAGCGATGACATCACAACATCTATGACATCATCACCACATACAACCGTGGCAGTGAATAGAGGAGACGGAGCTTTACAGCTGAAACAGACGCCATTATCTATGATTAGAGTGATGCAGGAGCGGTGAAGATTGGCAAAAGGGTCTCTTCATAGGAGGAGCAATTCAGGGGATGCTAGTTGAGAATGTGGGTTTTGGTCCGCTTTATTTGTGATCTGAACATGATCTAAGACATCAAACAAAATAAGTTAAAAATACAATTTTGCGATTACTTACCTGTAGAATTGTTTTTACTGCGTACAGCACGGCTTGTTTCATTTCAATCATTACATCTGGGTATTCCGCCACAAGGTGGCGCAGTTGACTGCAGAAGACTTGTGGCTCCTCCCGGCCCTATAAAAAGCCAGGAATCACCCATAGACCCCCAGTGCTGAAAAGCAGTAATGCCAGTAGCCGGGAGACAACCATGATAACATAATACACAGCCCACAACAAAATAACTTCTTTAACAATCACCATAAAGAGGCAACCAAGGACAACGATAACAAGGGAGGGATGAAACAAGCCGTGCTGTACACAGTAAAAATGATTCTACTGAAAAGCGGTGCTGAAAAGCCCAAGAGGCACCAATAGCTCTAGTAGAGTGAGCAGTAAGGGAGGTTCCTTCCCTTTAGCAGAGTAAGCTTGCACCACCGCCTGTCAAATCCACTTACTGATAGTGGATTTGGCTGGAGGCAAGCCCTTCCTGGGCCCGGAAGGAAGAACAAACAGAGCATCAGACTTCCTAAAAGACTCAGTGGCGACCAAATAAAATTTGAGCGCCCTGACCACATCCAGGGAATGAAGGGTCCGTTTTTTAGAATTAGAAGGGACAGGACACAAGGAAGGTAAAACAATGTCCTAATTGAGATGAAAGGCAGATACAACCTTGGGCTAAAAATCAGAAAAAAGACGAAAAACTACCTTGTCCTGATGCCGCTCAAAATAAGGAGGTTTCATGGAAAGCGCTGCTAGCTCAGAGATGCGACGCACCAAAGTAATAGCAACCAAAAAGGCTACCTTAAGAGTCAGAATGGGCAGAGTGGCATTGCGCAGAGGTTCGAAGGGAGAACCCTGTAGAGCAGAAAGCACCAAATTTAAATCCCAAACCGGTAGCAGAGGCTTACGCGGCAGACGCACGAGTAACTCCCTGGAAAAAAGTCTTGATAAGCCTGTGATTGGCAAAAGATCTTTGGAAAAAAATAGCCAGAGCCAAAACCTGTCCTTTGAGGGTGCTAAGTTGTAGACCCGAATCCAGACCATGCTGTAAAAACTCCAGAATCCTGGGAATGGACAAGAGATGACAAGATAGAGACTTGGACTCACACCAAGCAATATAACATGCCAGACCCTGTAGTAAATCATAGATGAAGATTTCTTCCAAGCCTGAATCAAGGTATCAACAAGCAAAGCCGGCAATCCCTTGCCCATCAAGATGGAGGTTTCAGCAGCCAAGCCGTTAAAGCCAGCGCTTGTAAACTGGGATAGAGCAGTTGTCCCTGAGTGAAAAGCTCTGGATCGTCAGGCAAGACGTACCGATCCACTGCCATCTGGACGACGTCCTCGAACCATACCCTCCTCGGCCAGCGGGGGGCCACTAGAATGGTTGGTACCCCCTCCTGGGCTATCTTGCGCAGCACACGACCCAGCAGAGGAAAGGGAGGAAATACATAAAGAAACCAAAACTCCATCCAGGGAATTGCTAGCGCGTCCGTGGCGAAGGCCAGAGGATCCTTTGACAGGGAGACGAATCTTGGAAGCTTGTGATTGTGACGGGACGCAAAAACAGATCCACATCCGGCTGACCCCAGCGGCGACACAGGGCGTGAAAAACCTTGATGCTGAGAGACCATTCCCCCAGACGAGACGTTCCCCTGCTCAGGGAGTCCGCCTCCTGGTTCTCCACCCCCGGAATGTAAACCCCTGAGATGCAGAGAACAGTCTCCTCCGCCCAAGATAAGATCAGGGACACTTCCTTGAGGGCTCGCTTGCTCTGAGTCCCTCCCTGATGATTGATGTAGGCAATCGCCGTCTGATTGTCTGAGCGGACCTGCACAGCACCACCCGGTAGGTGGGGAGTCAATTGGAAGAGAACCAACCTGATCACCCTTAACTCTAGAATGTTGATGGGTGCATGGGCCTCCTGCGGACCCCACTGACCCTGGAACTTCAGTGACTGCCAAACTCCCCCCCCCCCCAACCGGTCAGACTGGCATCCATGGTGACAATCTCCCAGCGCGGAGGCAGAAAGGACCTGCCCACTAGAAGATTCCTCGAGTCCAACCACCACGATAGGCACTGCCTGGCCAGAGGGGACAGAGCAAACTCCTGATCCAGAGACTCCTGATTCCGATCCCAAACCGACAAGGCATGTAACTGAAGAGGCCTCATGTGGAACTGAGTAAAGGGAACCGCCTCGAAGCAAGACACCAGGAGGCCCAACTGCATCCCCAGACGGATGGAGGGACGAGGTCACGACAGCAGGGCCCGCGCCTGCATCTGGATGCCCTCCACCTACTGCTGAGGGAGAAATACCTTGACCTGAGAAGTATCCAGCGTCATGCCCAGGAAGGACCTCGCCGAAGACGGAGATAGTGAAGATTTGGGATAACTGATCACCCAGCTGAAGGACTCGAGAGTGGAAGTCACCACCTGAGTATCCCTCTCGGCCTGATGAAGAGATTGAGCAGCAATCAGAATGTCGTCCAGGTAAGGAAGAATGCGAATGCCCTGGCTCCTCAGTAGAGCCATGACACCAGCCAGTACCTTGGTGAAGACCCAAGGGGCCAAGGTGATACCGAATGGCAAGGCCACAAACTGGTACTGTTGATCCCCCAGAGCGAACCTCAAGAACCTCTGGTGACCTGGGAAGATCGGAAGGTGAAAGTAGGAATCCTTGATGTCCACCGTGGTCAAGAAATCGCCCGGCCGAAGGGAACTTACAACCGAGCGTAATGTCTCCATGTGGAAGTGCTTGAACCTGACAAATTTGTTGAGACCCTTTAGGTCCAGGATGGGCCTCAGGGAGCCGTCTTTCTTGGGCACCGTGAACAGGTTGGAGTAGTAACCCCGGCTCTGTTCCTGAAGAGGTACCGGACAAATAACTCTGGATGCCAGAAGTACGGCCAACCGCCCTGAGCCCTGATCCGACAGAGGATTTTGAGAGATACGGGACCGGATGAATCTTGGGGGCAGCCAGGCTGCAAACTATCTTGTAACCGGAGGAAACCACCTCCTGAATCCACCGGTCTGAGAGCAAAAAGCCAAAGACGTCCCCCCACCCGGACGGGTGAGGGTGCCTCCTCCTGCTTGAGGGGCCTTGGGGGGGGGGTTGGGCTTGGTTCCCTAGGAGAGACCGGGGCGACCGCGGGATCTGCCTCGACCCCAAGAGTCACTGCGACCACCTGAAAAGGAGGGCCTATGACCTCCCCTTGAAGGGCGAAAGGCAAAGGATCCCCGAAAGGGCCGAGCCTGCTTCCTACGCTGGGGGAGCCTACCATCCTTGGTCAGAACATCCAGACGCTCACCAAACAGACGAAGTCCAGTGAAGGGCAGCCCAGTGAGAGACTTCTTAGCGGCAGTGTCAGCCGCCCACTGACACAACCAGACGGACCTACACATAGCTACCAACAGGGCCGAGACCCTACCGCCCAGACTGACGGCGTCATCCATGGCAGATAGCACAAAGGCAATAAAGTCAGAACAAAGCAAAAGGTCCTTATAATCCCCCGTTTTCTTGCGAGACCGGGCGGCCTCAGCAAGGCGCCTGATCGTCTTTTTAATAGCAATGGCCACAGTAGCCGCGGCGCAGGGCGGACGCAAACCAGCCCCTACAAGGGTGAAGGCATGACAAGCCAGCTGATCCATACGTCGGTCAGCGCTATCCTGCAAGGTTGTGGTGTCAGGAGACGGCATAACCGAATTGTTGGACAGCCCTAGGACCAGAGCGTCCACCTCAGGGGGGCACGACCAGCGGCAAACCAAGTCAGCCAAGAAGGGATACCTTCTATCCAAACCCTTGGGCACTGAGGGTAACCTGTTAGGACGTTCCCACTCCTTAAGGACCATATTGGAAAAATGGCCCTGCTCCGGGAACTCCAGTTGTTGCTTGTCAGGGCGGAAGAGCTCACCCTGCTTCTTCTTCGCCACCTTAGGGGGAGCAATGTGTAGGGTATCAAACACAGCCGACAGGAGCCTATCGGTATCATCCGGGAGCCAAGTATCCTCGTCAGAGGAAGACCTTAGGTCACTATCATACTCGCCCTGACGATCCCCAGAGGAATCCGAGTCCCGGAATACCTCCCTCTCCTCCGGGGAGTCAAGGCCGCCATAGACATCAAAGCCCTCGTCCTCATCGGCAAAGAGGGACAGTTCTGCGTCTAGGTGCCTCTTCTTGTGAGAGGCTTGCCCATGGCCGTCCGGGTCAGTTGCAGCTCAATGCTGGCCACGCGCAGCGCCAGGTCCGGCTGGGACCCCCTGCTGGCTTCCCCCTCGCTGGGCGCTAAGTGCAGCCGCGGGGGAGTAGGGGAAGGTGCAAGGATGGCAGGGCTGGGTAGAGAGGCGCTCAGACCAGCCTGCTCTGCAATGACACTTTGGGCGCACGGGACACAAACCGCGCTGCCCCAACTCAGAGGGGATGCCCCACACATGAGACACAGCCGAGCTTGCCCCGAGGGGCCCCCAAGCTCGCTACCCCCGGAAGCCTCCATATGGTGATTTTCAAAAAGGCACAAACGGCCAGCTTGGTATAAGGGCTAACAGGCCCCACCCGGGATGCCCTGCAGGAGAAGTGACAGGGGGGTATGGACCCGGGAGAAACCACAAGACACTGGCCCGTCTGAAAGACAAAGTGAAGAAAAAATGAGCATCTCATCGCATGCACAGCGTCCCATAGAAGAGAAAAAAACGGATCAATAAAGAAAATGAATTCCGCATCACCGCAGCAGCCCGAGGAGACAAGAGATGTCCCGCAGCAGACCAGGGAAGCCACCCACGTTCCCCCTGCCAGGCACCGCACGAGCAGTGAAAATGTCGCCGATGCGAACCTCGAGGGGCGGGCCGCGAGACGATGACATGATACGCATCATCCCGCGGCCCGCCCCCGCCCGAAGGCACGAAAAAGCCCCCCCCCCAAAATGGAGCAGGAGCCGAAGAAGGAGGAACGCCTCCACAGCGCCCCCCACCGCGGAGCGTAGTGTGCTCGAGGCGGCAGGGATGACAAGACAGCCGTGCGCGGCCAGCGGTACCTGGCAAACGCCGAGGAGGGGGGGGGGGAGAAGGGGGGGAACCAAGAGGGGGCCCTAAGCGGAGCGGGGGGGTGTAAAACCCCAGCCCCCAGAAAAAAATTAAATAAGGCATCACCAATGTAAAAACACCATCTTAAACAAGTACAAGAAACACCAACAAAGTGACACACAGACAGGTTTCTCCTCTCCCCCACATAGGCTCACCATTTGCCTATGGCCGACTACCCTTCAGATACAGGGTCTGCGGCCCGGAGCAAAGCTCGCCGAACACCCGACCCCAGGTGTTCCCCTACCGTCACCTGATCCGAGCAGCCAAGGCTGGGAGGCACAAGGGTCCGGAAACAGGTGGAAATTGTCTTACAGGGCCGACGGGCTTGGTTCCCCCGCTCGTCTGCAAATAACCAGATAGAGTCATCTTCTTGTCTTCGCAGCCATGACTGCAGAAAAACACTGGGAGTCTATGGGTGATTCCTAGCTTTTTATTGGGCCGGGGGGAGCCACAAGTCTTCTGCAGTCAACTGCGCCACCTTGTGGCGGAATACCCAGATGTAATGATTGAAATGAAACAAGCCGTGCTGTACACAAGGAAAATAAACTAAATCCTGTTTAGGGACTTTAACAAGTTTTTCTTCTTAGAAAAGTTTTCAACTTTGGGGGGATGATCTAAAGGCACTTAGGCAAAAGGCATCCTGGGAAAGGATCGAGTCAGGCACTTTAGAAGTCCATGATGACCAAGAACTTGGACGTGTCAATGGCTGTGGCCGGTAACAGGCCAATGAAGAGAGGTGAGGGGCGGAACACACCCCGGGCCTCCTTCTTCATGAGCTCCAGAAAACCAAACCACACATGAATCTGGAGTAACAGGAAGTCTCTAGTGGCTTCTTAAGGCACATCGTGGCAACTGATGGATGGGTTTTGGTCAGCATGATGCAGGGTGGAGTGAGAAGACAAAGGCAATCTGATGGGTTTTGGCTTCTGAGGTTCTGGACTTGGCTGTAGTACTTGTGATGATAAATGGTGGTTACAGCTGGAATAATTTCCCCCACACCAATGCCGCAGTCCTCGTCTTGGCTCCTAATCTACGAGCAGCCACCAGTGACTAGAAGTATCTTGGTGGAGACGGAACGCAGTAGATATTACAGGAACTTCAGAAGTAACCAAGTTCCCGAGTGGACATCACCATAGAAACCTCTGCAATGAAAAGAGACGGGCAGTGGAGCAGGACCATGGCTCTTGATGATATGGCATGAAAGCTGGGGAGCCCTATGTGATAACAGCAACACTTCTCCAGGTGGTGGTCATGTTGGGAGTCAGCGCCACACCAATGCCACATTCATCGTCCTTGCTCCTAATCTATGAGCAACCACCAGTAACTAGAAGTATCTTTGTGGAGACGGAACACAGTAGGTATTACATTCAGAAGTAACCAAGAATCCTAGTGGACATCATCACAGGAACCAAGAATCCTAAAGGACATCTTCACAGGAACCAACAATCCTAGTGGACATCATCACAGGAACCAACAATCCTAGTGGACATCATCACAGGAACCAACAATCCTAGTGGACATCATCACAGGAACCAACAATCCTAGTGGACATCATCACAGGAACCTGTGACATGTTAAGAGATGGGCAGTGGAGCAGGACCTTGGCTCTATGGCATGGAAGCCCTAAGTGTCAACAGCAGTGGTGGTGGTCATGTCGGGAGTCAGCGCCACACCAATGCCACAGTCATTGTCCTTGCTCCTAATCGATGAGCAACCACCAGTTGCAAGATGTATCTTTGTGGAGATGGCATTCAGAGGAAACCAAGAACCTGGGCAGACAGCATCACCTTGGCTCTTGGGGCTCTGGAAAGGAAGCTGGGGAGCCCTAAGTGTCTGCAACAGAGGTGGTGGTCAAGTCTGGAGTCAGCTCCACAACAATGCCGCAGTCTTTGTCCTGGCTCCTGATCAATGAGCAACCACCAGTTCCATGATGTATCTGTGTGGAGATGGCACTTTAGGCATTTAGAGAAGCCCAAGAACCTGGGCAGACAGCATCATAGGTACTTGTGAAATGAGAGGAGACAAGCAGAGGTGCTGGACCTTGGCTCTTGAGGCTCTGGAAAGGAAGCTGGGGAGCCCTAAGTGTCGGTAGCAGTGGTGGTGGTCAAGTTGGGAGTCAGCGCCACACCAAGGCCACATTCATCTTCCTGGCTCCTAATCTATGAGCAACCACCAGTTGCATGAAGTATCTTTGTAGGGATGCTAACCAAGAACCTGGGCAGACATGTGAGGAGACCTTGGCTCTTGAGAATCTGGAAAGCAAGGGAAGGAACCTTGTGTTTAATGTAGGTCAAGGTGGTGGTCATGTTGAAGTCAACTGCACACCACCAATGACACAGCTACCGTGTGAGCAGCCAGTAGTGGTAAGGTGTATCCTTGAACATAAATAATTCAGTAGATATCACAGACTGGAACTGAAGCTAGACCTTCTGGCATCTGTATAGGAAGACGGGGAACCCAATGGATTGACAGAGAAGTCATAACGACGATCGTGTTGAAGTTAACAGCATTAAGCCCATGACAGTCGGCAGTGGTAAGGTGTATCTTAGAGGAGCTAGAATTCAGTAGATAGTTCAGGCACTTCAGAAGTTCAGAGGTAGGTACAAGACGAGACAACAGGCAGTGTGGCAAGACTTCATCTCCTGAGATTTTGGAAAGGAAACCGGGGAACCCACTGTATTAGCAGTCAGCGCGATGGTCATGTCAAAGAGTCAACAGCACTAGAGGTCAGAGACCAAACTTGACAGCATCACACATACTCGTGAAGTGATCAACAAGTGTGGACAGACCATGGCTCCTGAGATACTGGAAAAGGATGCTGGGGAACCCTATGCAACTACTTCTTGTAGTCATGGTGGTGGCCATGTTGGGAGTCAACAGCACTACACAGCGGACACTGAGACATTGTCCTGTATCCAAATCTGCAAGCAGCCATCAGTGGTAAGGTGTGTCTTTGAGGATATTAAACTCAGTGGATATCACAGGCACTTCAGAAGTTTAGCGGTAAACAATGGTTTGGGCAGCAATCTGTGTAGAGGTAAAGAAGAAGACATCAGCATCACGTGTACTTGAAGTGAGAGAAGGGCAGAGTGGTTGGACCTTGCTTTCTGTGCTAGAGTTAACGGAAAAGATATCAGCATCATAGGTACTTGAAGTGAGAGAAGGGTGGTGTGGTTGGACCTTGCTTTCTGTGCTAGAGGCAACGGAGAAGATTTCAGCATCATAGGTACTTGAAGTGAGAGAAGGGTGGTGTGGTTGGACCTTGGATCTGTGCAGGAGGTAACGGCGAAGTCATGAGCATCATGTGTACTTGAAGTGAGGAGCAGAGTGGTTGGACCTTAAGTGGTTGGACATCTGTGTTGGAGGTAACGAAGAAGACATCAGAATCACTTGTATTTGAATTGAGAAGCGGTGTGGTTGGACCTTGAGTGATTGGACAATGCCATCTGTGCTAGAGGTAACGAAGAAGACATCAGCATCACGTGTATTTGAAGTGAGAGATGGGCCGTGTGGTTGGACCTTAAGTGGTTGGACCTTGCTCTCTGTGCTAGAGGTAACAGAGAAGATATCAGCATCATAGGTACTTGAAGTAAGAGAAGGGTGGTGTGGTTGGACCTTGAGTGGTTGGGCCTTGCCATCTGTGCAGGAGGTAACAACAAAGTCATGAGCATCACGTGTACTTGAAGTGAGGAGTGGCGTGGTTGGACATTGACATCTGTGTTCAAGGTAACGGAGAAGACATCAGCATCCCGTGAACTTGAAGTGAGGAGTGGCGTGGTTGGACCTTGAGTGGTTGGACATTGCCATCTGTGTTGGAGGTAACGAAGAAGACATCAGAATCACGTGTATTGTTAATTGTGGAGCGGCGTGGTTGGACCTTGATTGCTTGGACAATGCCATTTGTGCTGGAGTTAACGAAGACGACATCTGCATCACGTGTATTTGAAGTGAGAGAAGGGCAGTGTAATTGGACCATGAGTGGCGAATGGACGATGGCTTAGGTCTTCTCCATACCTTCTGAAGCAGAATTCGCCTCTAAGTTTGGGCCATCTCCATACCTTTTGAAGCAGATGTGGCCTGTAAGCTTAGGTCTTCTCCATACCTTCTGAAGCAGATGTGGCCTCTAAGCTTAGGTCATCTCCATACCTTCTGAAGCAGATGTGGTCTCTAATATTAGGTCTTCTCCATACCTTCTGAAGCAGATTTGGCCTGTAAGCTTAGGTCATCTCCATACCTTCTGAAGCAAACGTGGTCTCTAATCTTAGGTCTTCTCCATACCTTCTGAAGCATATGTGGCCTGTAAGCTTAGGTCATCTCCATACCTTCTGAAGCAGACATGGCCTCTAAGCTTAGGTCATCTCCATACCTTTTGAAGAAGACGTCGCCTCTAAGCTTGGGTCATCTCCATACCTTTTGAAGCAGACTTTGCTTCTAAGCTTGGGTCATCTCCATACCTTCTGAAGCAGACGTCACCTTTAAGCTTCTAAAGCACCTGTGATATCTACTGCCATCCATATTGTATGTACAAAGATGTATATAGACACAGAGAGTGAATGGAAGATGGCTGTTGACTAGTTAATCTTTCTCAGTAGCTTAGGTCAGGTAATTGCACCTGGGCACACCTTTCTTCCAGAGCGAATGGATGATGGCTGTTGACTAAACCATCTTGGTAGCTTAGGTCAGATGACTGCACCTGGGCACACCTTTCTTCCAGATTCATCACTCGTTCCTCGTTTCTGGCCCATGCAGACACAGGGACATAAAGTTGCTGCAACAGGGACTGGAGGACAGAAGCAGGCATCAGCGCAGTGTATGAGGAATCTCTGGAGCATGGGACTTCTATATTTTTAACCAGGAGGAATCTAGGACTGGGTCCACTTTAAGATCATCCAGAGTTACTTTGACACCCGGGACATGTGTTTGAGTAGACGACTCAAAGGACCGTAAAAATAGGAAGGTGGCTCATCTTAGCCACAAAACAGCGGTGGTTCCTTCTTGTGATCGGGATGGTCATTCTGTGAAGTTATGGTCCATGCGGTTGTGATTTATCCATTATCCTGTTAACCATAGCAGTGGTTGAAGTGACTCTTTTGGGCAAAGTGTCCATTTTCCATTACAGGACGTAGCTCAGCAAGCATGGACGTCAGTAGACATCTAAAGCACTTGGGACGTTTAGGCAATCAGGTGGATCAATAAAGGTTATGGACATGATCTAAATGGCTGACCCAAACTTGTTGAGGTTCTTCTGATCATGGCAGCAATCTTGCGTAACTCAACCGCCATCCTTGATTAGCTGAATTCAAGATCAGCTGTTCCACGTAGCGGAAAGGAGACTAAGGATACGTCACAAGGCACCACATTCAACCAGCAGTATGGAGACCTGAGGAGTCTCCTGCAGAAGCAGATGGTGGGTTATCATTGACTGATTGACTGAAGACATCGTTCTCCAAATGTTCTTCCACAGCTTCACATTAGATCATCTTAGAAACAGTGTCACAAAGTACAAAGGCTTTTGGGGGCAACCAAGACATCTATTCCCTTACATCCTCACTTGTGGTGGGCTTCAGGCCCCCCAATTCTACTCTACTTGACAACGATTCATATAAAAGTCAACAAACAAGTGGACGAGTGAGGTTACAGCTGATTTAGTGAACCTAACGCTGAACAGGTGATTGCGCTTCAAGACCAAACTGAAGGCCACAAGTCTAGTGAAAAGAGCTTACTAAGCGAGACAACGGCACGAAGGTTTAGTACTTCTTGTGATCACCGTGGTGGCCTTGCTTATAACGGGATCCATGATGGTTCTCAACACCTTGCTGGTCCTCGTCTTCATCACGGCCCTGACGGGATTTGTAGGATTTGTGTTTGCTTTCTTTGTATTTGTCGCGTTGGTCTTTGTGTTCGTAGTCGTCCCGCTTATTGTAGTAGGGTTTATCCTCATGTTGCCCATGGTGGTGCTTATGGCTGTAGCCATCCTGGTCCTTGTAGTAGGGTTTCGGTTTGTAGTCCTCCCGCTTGTCGTGGTGGTGCTTATAACTGTTGTCCTCCTGCTTGTTGTAGTTTTTCGGCCTGTCGTCATCGTGCTGGTCATAGTAAGGTTTATCATTTCTGCTGCCACCTTGCTTCTCATGGTGGTGCTTAGGTCTGTCGCCCTCCTGCTGGTCATAGTCATATCGGTGGTCATCCGGCTTGTTGTGGTCATTTTTAGGTCTGTAATGGTCATGGTAAGGCTTATTTTTGCTGCCATCTTGCTTATGGTGGTGGTGTTTAGGTCTTCTACCCTCCTGCTCGTCATAGTCATAGTCGGGTTTGTGCTCATTGTCCCCCTCCTTATCATGGTGGTGTTTAGGTCTTCTGCCCTCCTGCTTGTCATAGTCATAATAGGGTTTGTGTTTATTGTCCCCCTCCTTATCATGGTGGTGTTTAGGTCTTTTGCCCTCCTGCTTTTTATAGTCATAGTAGGGTTTGTGTTCATTGCCCCCCTGCTTATCATGGCCGTGTTTAGGTCTTCTGCCCTCCTGCTTGTCATAGTAGGGTTTGTGCTTATTGTCCCCCTCCTTACTATGGTGGTGTTTAGGTCTTTTGCCCTCCTGCTTGTCATAGTCATTGTGGGGTTTGAGTTCATTTTCCCCCTCATTATCATGGTGGTGTTTAGGTCGTTTACCCTCCTGCTTGTCATAGTCATAGTAGGGTTTGTGTTCATTGTCCCCCTCATTATCATGGCGGTGTTTAGGTCGTTTACCCTCCTGCTTGTCATAGTAAGGTTTGTGTTCATTGTCCCCCTCATTATCATGGCTGTGTTTAGATCGATCATCATAATGCTGATCATCGGAGTGGTAACGTTGGTTGGCTCTGCCATAAGATTCCATCTTCTTATACCCCTGACTATGTTTTTTGTGGCCCTCATGTCCCTCATCATCCTGTGGCCGCGATCCTCGGTTATGCTCATCCTTCTCATGCTTTTCCTGCTGGTCCCTACGTTCGTGGCGGTATTCCTCCTCCCGTTCTGCTACAGAAGGGCTGTATTTGTGTTCGGCGCGATCCTTCCCATGACCGGTGTGTTTGCCCTCTGCATCGTACCTCTCTTTGTGGTAGTGGTCCCCTCGCCACTCTTGATTGCCTCCATGCTTCTTGTAGGATTTGTCCCCATCTTCATGCTCGTGGTGAGACTTATAACCATGGTCGTGATCTCTCTCTGTGTATTTGGTTATTTCCCCCGCGTCCCGCTCATGGCTGTTATTATTATTGTTCTGGTTAGGCCTGTCATGGCCGTTGTATCTTTTTTCCTTCTTCCATCGGTGATCCTTCCCGTCCTCGCTGTGTTGCCGTTCCCGCTTATCCTGGTCCTTGTAGTTACTCTTCTCTGTGTCTACTCTAAAGTCGTGCTCGTGTTTAGGTCTGGGATTGGTTTGGTTGGAGTCGGAGGTCTTCTCTGGGTTTTGTTGGAGTCTGTCGGGTCTGTCGCGCCTTCGCTGGTCGTCATCTTTCTTTGAAGATCTACAAAAAGGAGTCATGGAGACCTGAACAGGTTATTAGAGGAAGTACTGAAAGCCAGATACAACACAACACAAGAACTTTCTGTGGCACTCGTCCAATCAGTGCCATGCATATTAATTCCCGGCATACGGCTAGGTTTAGAGACAGTATGAGAGAGTAGATACGCACAGCCTAAATAATAAATACCAGATATATATCAACAATAGAAAACAAGGGGTGCCAACCAAAAGGGGGCCTACACCCTATACAAAAAGAAACCTGATGGGGCTCGGGAGACGCCCCTGCGTGGCCCCAAAAAGAGATTGCACACCCTATTAATTGCACAAAAATCTTAATACATATTTTATTTGATATAAATATAGTAACTGGACATAAAACAATATTACACAGACAAATTTAAAAATCATAAAGCACAAGCCGTGGAGATATAACTACACAACGGCTTTAAATAAATAAATCAAGCAATAATAATATAGAGATAATGGCATAAAAATGATTATTATTCAAATAGCAGGAGGAAAAAAATTTTTTGGGTTTTTTTTTGCTACAGTGGAGTTATATACAGTGTCAAATTGGACACAAAATACACATTCAAAAATCTAAAGTGCTAGTGTAAAGTGCAATATGAAATAACAATGTGCAACAGGGAGGCTTCCACAAAGCCCCCAAAACCCAAGTAACAATCTGCACTACTCCAATTGAAATGCAAATATAATCTTTTTATACAGCTACAATTAAAAACAGAATTAAAAACTCATTACATGAACATTGAGGGTGCTGGTGGCATGACTAAAGTAACATGATCATACCTAAAGTTTATATCCCTATGTAAAAATAACTTGGTCCTATTATCTCAAAAGAAAGTGCTAGGTGACCTGGACAATTATCTGCCCTGAGGAAGTGACTTCAGTCACGTAACGCGTAGGATGGGGGAGGGGCAATGCTGGCATGGCTCACATGTAAGATTAATGTATGGTTGTTTGGTCCCCCTTGTTATCCTGCTGTGTCCCCTTGTATGGTATTTACTGCTGTTTTGTCACTTAGCATATTGCTGCTTTTTCACTTGATTTACTCTGCACGTAGTCACTTTACAATTTTGCACATTTAGAATATTTTTGCATTAGTAATTTTGCTATATATATTGCGCATAGCACTTTCTTTTGAGATAATAGGACCCAGTTATTTTTACATAGGGATATAAACCAGCGCCCTCTAGTGTAATGTTCATGTAATGCGTTTTTAATTCTGT
This sequence comes from Gastrophryne carolinensis, assembly GCA_027917425.1. NCBI lineage: Eukaryota > Metazoa > Chordata > Amphibia > Anura > Microhylidae > Gastrophryne > Gastrophryne carolinensis. The sequence continues at coordinate 160,948,256 of CM051244.1, read as the reverse complement.
TTTTAATTGTAGCTGTATATAAGTTATAATAAAAGAGATATATATATATATATATATATATATATATATATATATATATATATATAATTTTTTTTTTCCCTCCTGATACTTAGCAATAAGAATAATTTTTATGCCATTATCTATTAATTATTATTGCTTGATTAATTTATTTAGAGCTGATGTGTAGTTAGGTCCCCCACAGCTTGTGTTTTATGTTTTTTAAATTTGTCTGTGTAACATTGTTTTCTGTCCAGTTACTATATTTATATCAAATAAAATATGTATTAAAGCGTTCCTTCACTCTGGATAAGAGCCTATCTTATATGTTTCCCACACCCTGTACATACAGATTGCCCACATTAATCCGGACCATCACCCTGAATAAGAGCCTATCTTATATGTTTCCCACACCCTGTACATACAGATTGCTCACATTAATCCGGACCATCACCCTGAATAAGAGTCTATCTTATATGTTTCCCACACCCTGTACATACAGATTGCTCACATTAAAAAATACCATTTTGTGAATACTCACCTGTAAAATGGGTATTATAAGTATGTCACACACCCCACTTCAAACATTAATAATTACACTAGGGTTAACGCACCGCTAGGTGGCAGCATTGCAGAGAACTCTCCAAAAACTTCAACAGGCCCCTCCCGGTCTATACATACCTGGTACCTCCCAAGAACCTCCCAGTATTAGAACAGCAGTAAGACAAGGTACCAGAACCAACAATGTAACCCTCAACGTAAAGAACTAAACTTCACCAAATAAAGGGCCAGGATACCGAAAAAGGGCGGGTGAAGTGGGGTGTGTGACATACTTATAATACCCATTTTACAGGTGAGTATTCACAAAATGGTATTATTCTAAGTATGTCACACACCCCACTTCAAACATTAATAATTACACTAGGGACATCCAACAGCAGTGTCCAGAAAAGGGTGGGTATCCGAACAGGCAATAACGCAGAAAAAACTCAAACCACTGCAGCCTGCAAAACCTTACGGCCAAAAACAGCATCCGCTGAGGCCCGCACATCAACCTTATAGAACTTAGAAAAAGTATGAACAGAAGACCAAGTTGCAGCCTTACACACTTGTTCAACCGAAGCCTGGTGCTGAAAAGCCCAGGACGCACCAACCGCACGAGTAGAGTGAGCAGTAACTCGGAAAGGAGGAACCTTCCCCTTAGCCGAATAAGCACCAACAATGGCCTGACGAATCCCTTTACTAATGGAAGATTTGGCCGGAGCCAAACCCTTTCTAGGCCCACATGGCACAACGAAAAAGGCATTAGTCTTACGAAAAGAAGACGTAGCACGTAGATAGTACCTGACACAACGTACCACATCCAAGCAGTGCAAAGCACTCTCCTTGACATTCTTAGGCTTAGGACACAAAGAAGGAAGAACAATGTCCTGGTTAAGATGAAAAGCAGAGACCACTTTAGGGAGAAAATCTGACTTGTAACGAAAAACCACTTTGTCCTGATGATCCTCAAAATAAGGAGCCTGAATAGACAAAGCTGCCAGCTCTGAAACACGCCGAACCGAAGTGATGGCCACCAGAAAGGCAACCTTCTGAGTAAGAATGGACAAAGCGACATCCCGCAAAGGCTCAAAAGGAGGAGCCTTAAGAGCAGAAAGAACCAAATTCAAATCCCACACTGGGAGCAAAGGCTTCCTAGGAGGCCGCACATGCGAAACCCCCTGGAAAAAAGTCTTGACCAAGGAATGACTAGCAAAAGATTTCTGGAAAAAAATTGACAAAGCAGAAACCTGCCCCTTCAAGGTACTCAGCTGAAGACCGGAGTCCAGCCCCGACTGAAGAAACTCCAAAATCCTAGACACAGAAAAGACCCGGCAAGGCAAAGACCTAGCCTCACACCAATCAATATAAGATCTCCAATACCTGTAATAGATGGAAGAAGAAGATCTCTTCCTGGCACTAATAAGAGTCTGAATGACCGCATCCGAAAGACCCTCCTCCTTTAAGATGGAGGTTTCAGCAGCCAAGCCGTCAAAGCCAGCGTTTGTAAACTGGGGTAACATAGTTGACCCTGAGTGAGAAGATCTGGCCGAAGAGGCAGATCGAACTGATCTACGGCCAGACGAACGATGTCCGCGAACCACACCCGCCTTGGCCACCTTGGAGCCACGAGAATGGCGGGAACTCCCTCCAGAACCAACTTTCGCAGAACCCTGCCTAGCATGGGAATCGGAGGAAACAGATAAAGAAACCCCAGGTCCCTCCAGCTCAGGGTCATGGCATCCACCGCCAGAGCCAGAGGGTCCCGGGACAGGGACACAAAGGACGGAAGCTTGTGATTGTGACGAGAGGCAAACAGATCCACCTCCGGCGTCCCCCACCGGAGACAAAGTGACCGAAACACCTGGGGATGGAGAGACCACTCCCCCCGATGGGACGCACACCGGCTCAGAAAATCCGCCTCTGTGTTTTCCACTCCCGGAATGTAAACTGCCGAGATGCAAGGGACATGAGTCTCCGCCCAGACCAAAATCAGAGACACTTCCCTGTGGGCACCCAGACTGCGAGTCCCTCCTTGGTGATTGATGTAAGCAACCGCCGTCTGATTGTCTGAGCGAACCTGAACCGGCAGACCTTGTAAATGATGCGTCAAGCGAGACAGAACCAACCTGATGGCTCGCAATTCCAGAACATTGATGGGCAAGTGGGCCTCCTGAGGGTCCCACTGCCCCTGAAACCGAAGATCCTTCCAAAAACCTCCCCAGCCTGACAAACTGGCATCCGTGGTGACAGTTTCCCAAAGTGGAGTCAGAAACGACCGGCCCTTCAAAAGGTTGTCCGAGACCAACCACCACAGAAGGGACTGCCGAACCCGAGGGGACAACCGGAAGGACCGATCCAACGACCCCGGACACCGGTTCCAAGACGCCAAAAGATGAAGTTGAAGAGTCCTCGTATGAAACTGAGCAAAGGGAACTGCCTCGAACGAGGCCACCATCAACCCCACCAGTCTCATCCCCAGACGAATGGACGGATGAGGATGGGAGAGGAGCAGCTGGACCAATTCCTGAATCATCAGAACCTTGGCCTGAGGGAGAAACACTCTGTGCTGGCAGGAGTCCAACGACATCCCCAGAAAGGTCACCACCCTGGCCGGAACCAGCGAGGACTTGGGGTAATTGATCACCCAGCCGAACCTCTCCAACATAGACACCACCGTGCTGGTGTCCCCCTCTGCTTGACTGAAGGAAGAAGCCATGATGAGAAGATCGTCCAGGTAAGGCACAATGTGAATCCCCTGAGCTCTGAGCAGGGCCATCACCCCTGCCAACACCTTGGTGAACACTCTCGGAGCAGAGGTGAGGCCGAATGGAAGAGCCACAAACTGAAAATGCCGATCCCCCACCACGAAACGAAGGAACCGCTGATGAGCAGGAAAGATCGGCACGTGCAAGTATGCATCCTTGATGTCTATGGACGTCATAAAGTCCCCCTGCCGAAGCGAACCGATCGCAGACTGCAGGGTTTCCATGCGAAACTTCCGAGGACGAATAAACCTGTTGAGAAACTTCAAATCCAGAATAGGACGGAAGGACCCGTCCTTTTTGGGAACCGTGAAGAGATTGGAGTAAAACCCGCGCCCTACCTCTGAAGAAGGAACCGGGCAAATGACAGCTAAATCTAGAAGATTCCTTACTGCCGCCAGGAGCCCCTGCGCGGCCAAAGGATCCAAAGACACCCGAGACCTGAAGAACCTTGGAGGAGGACGGGACTCGAACTCCAACTTGTAACCGGCCGAAACCACCTCCCGGATCCATCTGTCCGGGACCTCCTGGTCCCACACCCGGGAGAAAAGTTGCAACCGTCCCCCCACCCGAACGGGTGAGGGCGCCCCCTCATTGCTGGGTGGGCTTGGCAGCCGGCTTCGGCTTGGCACCCCAGACGCGAGTGGGGCGGCCACGGCCTCTGCCCCTATTCCAACTGGCGCCCCTGGGGGCCGAGGAGCCCGCACCTCTACCGGCTCCGACTCCCCGAAAGGACGTATTGAACGAGACCATCCCCCGAAAGGAACGGCGAAATTTCTTGCGCTGAGGTAACTTACCTCCCTTGGCAACAGAATCCAGCCTCTCACCAAAAAGCCTCAAACCCAAAAAGGGCAGAGCCGTGAGCGATCTTTTAGAATTAAAATCAGCCGTCCACTGTCTCAACCACACACAGCGCCGGATAGCCACCAGCAAGGCAGTAGCCCTGCCACACATCAGCATGGCATCCTCCTGAGCGGCCAGGATAAAAGACAAAAAAGAATCGCAGCGCTTAAGCCCAAGGGACTCATCACTGGTGGGCTCGAGATCCACCCCCAAGTCCCTGACAATAGATCTGACAGCAAAAGTCAAAAGAGCCGAAGCACAGACAGGCCTTAACACCGAACCCGCACATACAAAACCATGACGGGCAAGCTGATCAACCCGGCGATCCTCGCCGTCCCTGAGCGAAGTCGTGTCAGGGGAATGCACGACCGCCGTGTTGGACAGTCCCAAGACCGGAGTATCTACCTCAGGGGGAACAGACCAACGCTTCATCAATTCCGCCGGAAAGGGATACTTCCTATCCCAGCTAGACGGCACACCAACAAGACGTGTAGGTTGCTCCCATTGCTTGAAAACAATTTCTCCAAAATGCTGTTGGCTGGGAAACTCCAAACGCTGCTTGGACACCCCAAAAAGCTGACCCTTAGGCCTAGGAGCAACCACCGGAGGCTCCAAATCCAAAACCTCAAACATCTGGCTCAGAATGGTAGAGGAATCGAGAGGGAGGCCATCAGCCTGATCCCCCTCCGAACCCAGAAACTGCTGAACATCAGAATCTTCTTCCTCAATGAGCTCACCTTCTTCACGGGGACGATCCGACCAATCCAGATCTCCCACCACTTCCTCATCTGAATCCGGCGGAGGCGGAGACAGATGCTTCCGCTTAGCTGAAGCCTTCTGAGCGGCTATAGCAGAAAACCGCTTCTCAAGACTGGTCAAGCAGGCACATACCTCAGACTGCGAATCCCCGCCCAGGACAACGTCACACAGGGTCCGGAATAAGCGAGGGGGAGAGGGAGATGGCGCGGCCGAAGAAGTGCTAGGCACCGGAGTACTGGACTGCCGTGCAATGTTCTGCTGTGCACAAGGGATACACAAAATGACATAATCTCCCTGGAGCGGAGTCCCACAACCCCCGCACACCTTGGATTGTCCCGAAGAACCATTCCCGGTATCTGTGGCAGCCTCCATGTGGTGAATTTTATGGTATTCGCAGAACCCAGGGATTTATGCGGTATGCGACCCGGGATGCCCCTTAATAACCTAACAATTTGTCTAAAGATTGTCACAAGATCCTGACCCAGGGGAATAGCATAAGACCCTTATAAAAATATATAAAGATATATATATATATATTGCAATGAAAAAACACCCCCCACGAGCCAGGTATATAAGACCGGGAGAGCCCTGCCAGACGGGATCCCAGGATCTGAAAGACACAAAGGGAGAGGGACAGGCGTCAATCCAGGCACATAATACCTAAACCAACATACAACATAACATACAAACCCCCCTTCCCCCCCCCCCCCCTCATTAACCAGAGACACAGGAATGGTTAATACAAACCAGCACATTAAAGATGTGCCGGAGCGAGGAGGCAGGAGGAGGAGGGGACGTAATACGGGGGGCCAGGCCAAACTCTATGTGAGCATCCCGCAAGAAAACTAAAAACGCCTACCTGAGAGGGAGAGAGAAACTGCGCAGCTAGGCACCGCAGAAGATGGCGGCCCGCAACACAGCGCAGAGACGTGAGGGAGGGGAAGACGAGCTCCGGGAGCGCGGGAGCCGAGAAGGCCCCGCCCCTCCGAGACATCCAATCAGTGCGCGGCCCCGCCCCCATGCAGCGTCAGCGTCTGCCGGCGGAGACCGCGCTCAGCTCCTCTAAGACGGGACCGGCGGAGCAACCTGCCGGTTCCCAAGTGCGCACCAGAACACAGACCCACACACTGATCCTCTGTTCCCCTCCCCGTGCAGACCGGACACGCAGGCTGCAAGCGCCGAACGCAGCGCGCCGCGAGGCCCCGCCCCCCCCCGGCTCCTGAGGGGAGAGAACCATACACACAGACAGGGAGACAAGAGGGACACACAGGCAAATCTTGCAATAAAAGTTAGCCACAGTAAAACCGCGATAAGCCCTCACAATGTAGCAGCGCAGCAGCCACACTCACACAACATGTCACCGTCCCAAGCGCGCCCCACACCCCGGAATGTGAAATAACGATATCCCAGGGCTAGGCACATCCTGACCGCTAACCTCCTATTAAATGGGGCATCCCACATCCGGATCACCACTCCGGGAATCCCGCTATGCCCCGCAATGAAGGGTCGAGCGGAGGAGCTAATCTCCTAGGCACCAATGGTGCCGGCTACTTTTTGCCCGGCCTACAGCCGAAGCTGGGAGGCTGCCATTAAATAGTATACTCTCAAACAAGAGCCGGGCAGAAATAGACCACGGGGGGGGGGGGGGGGGGGGGATACCCCGGCTACCTGCAAGCAGGAGACTTCTTTCTTCTGTCTTGTCGCCACCTTGCAGAGAACAACACTGGGAGGTTCTTGGGAGGTACCAGGTATGTATAGACCGGGAGGGGCCTGTTGAAGTTTTTGGAGAGTTCTCTGCAATGCTGCCACCTAGAGGTGCGTTAACCCTAGTGTAATTATTAATGTTTGAAGTGGGGTGTGTGACATACTTAGAATATCATCCTACCTGCATCTACTGCATGTTACTTTAAATATCCAAGATGGCGGCTCATGGAACATCAGGCAGCCTGCAAACAGGAAGTGTCTTCTGACTGTGCTGCTCTGCATTCTGGGATTGCTGACCTTTCCCTGACCCCAGCTCTGCTCTGTCTGAGCAAAGCACAGCTACAACCCCGCCCCCTGCACTTTATCCCGCTCTCCTCAGTAAGTGTGATGCTTCCGAGTCAAGATGGTGGCGCCCGTATCCTAAAGTCCTGAACAGAGTTGCAGCCCAGTGGGGGAAATAATAATAAGATAGGCTCTTATTCAGGGTGAAGGTCCGGATTAATGTGAGCAATCTGTATGTACAGGGTGTGGGAAACATATAAGACAGGCTCTTACTCAGGGTGAAGGTCCGGATTAATGTGGGCAATCTGTATGTACAGGGTGTGGGAAACATATAAGATAGGCTCTTACTCAGGGTGAAGATCCGGATTAATGTGGGCAATCTGTATGTACAGGGTGTGGGAAACATATAAGATAGGCTCTTACTCAGGGTGAAGGTCCGGATTAATGTGGGCAATCTGTATGTACAGGGTGTGGGAAACATATAAGATAGACTTTAATAAGGTGTGCAATCTCTTTTTGGGGCCACGCAGGGGCGTCTCCAGACCCCCATCAGTTTTCTTTATGTTTAGAGACAGAGCTCTGAAAAAGGAAGTTTCCCTTTAAATAAGGGGAGCACCCTCCCCCCAATCGCCCATAAAATTGACCTTTCTGTGGTCACATGGTGTATGAGAGTTCTCTCGTCCAATCAGGGCCATGCGTATTAATACGACTATGATTAATCACAGAGCTCAGCCCAGGGATGCGGCTGCCATTGCAACCTGAGGGGTTCACACAGAGGGGCACACCGATTTAGGGTGCACCAGGGGAAGCGCAGTAGAAGTCCAGGGTCGTTCTGCTTTAAAGAGGATCAAAACCCACCCTGGAGTCTATGAGGCAAACTCGCTGCCCCCCGGCGGCATCCAGGTTTGGGATGCCCCGCTGTGTCAAACCCGCAGGTTGCCCGAAAACCGACCTTCTTTCCCGTCAGCGGCACATGCGCGAACAGCGGGCGCATCCCCGCTATACCTCTAGCAGGGCGCGTGCCCGCGCTAGGCATGTGAATGGCACGCTCCCTGTTAGAGGGAAGCGGGGGATGTGGCCGCCAGCGCACTCTGCAATCTGCTCACTTAGAAAAGCTCTTAGACGAAGGGACAGGGGCGGATACGAACGTGCTGATTGGACGAGAGGCCGCGCATGCGCCGCAGGACTGAGGAAGGGTAAGTGAGATCAGGCGACCTGGGGGGGGGTTTCACACAGCGGGGCATCCCCGATCGGGAAGGAGCAAAACCCAGAATAGTCAAAATCCTGGGTTTTGGTCCACTTTATGGAGACTGGCGAGCCCAAAAACATTTTGGCCAGTGCCGCTGCACTACAACTTACCTACCTTACGATATCCTTACCTTAACCTCACTCCCCCTCCAGGAATCCAGACTGGCCACCGGACGTAAACGCGGGCAGGGACAGCGCTGTGATTGGCTGCCCTGGCGGCCAATCGCAGCGCTGGATTTTCAGCAAGGGGTGCCAGAATAAGGTAAGGTTTACAGGCATCGTGGGGGGATATGTACGGGGGGGAGGGGCTCCAGCAATCCGCATGCCCCTCCCCCAGCCTATCACATAGCAGCAGCCACCAACACCCTCGCCATGTTGGTCCTCTTTAAGGGATTGTGTAACTTACTTGTGCCAGTTCTTCTCAGTTCTGAGAACTGCTACAGTTTTAACAACTGCGGAACCAGTGAGAACCTGCGCCGGGAAACTGGGAGTTTACTAAATTGGTTTAAAGTGGACCAAAACCCATGGCCTCCTGATTCCCTCCCCCTGGAGCATCCAGATTCGGGATGCTCTATGAAACCCCCAAGTCACCCAGAAACTCACCATCTTCCCCGGTCCAACGGCACATGCACGAGCAGTGGCACCATCCCCGCTATCCTGCTATTTACCCAACTGGTTTAAAGAGGACCAAAACCCGCGGCCTCCTGATTCCCTCCCCCTGGGGCATCCAGATTTGGGATTCCCTGCTGTATGTAGATGAATGGAGCCCTGCTAGGGCATCTACAGTGATCCGTAGATGAATGGAGCCCTGCTAGGGCATCTACAGTGATCTGTAGATGAATAGAGCCCTGCTAGGGCATCTACAGTGATCTGTAGATGAATAGAGCCCTGCTAGGGCATCTACAGTGATCTGTAGATGAATAGAGCCCTGCTAGGGCATCTACAGTGATCCGTAGATGAATGGAGCCCTGCTACAGCATCTACAGTGATCCGTAGATGAATAGAGCCCTGCTAGAGCATCTACAGTGATCCATAGATGAATGGAGCCCTGCTACAGCATCTACAGTGATCCGTAGATGAATAGAGCCCTGCTACAGCATCTACAGGGATCCGTAGATGAATGGAGCCCTGCTACAGCATCTACAGTGATCCGTAGATGAATAGAGCCCTGCCACAGCATTTACAGTGATCCGTAGATGAATGGAGCCCTGCTACAGCATCTACAGTGACCCGTAGATGAATGGAGCCTTGCTACAGCATCTACAGTGATCCGTAGATGAATAGAGCACTGCTACAGCATCTACAGTGATCCGTAGATGAATGGAGCCCTGCTACAGCATCTACAGTGATTTGTAGATTAATAGAGCCCTGCTACAGCATCTACAGTGCTCCGTAGATGAATGGAGGAGAAGCACATGGGACAGGCTTCCAATAAGCTCCTTATTATTGCCTGGATTGCCCCTTTAAGTTTTTTAGATTTAGGTCCTCACCTTTTCTTCTGGGCAGCGTCCCCGAAGAAACCCGCGTAGACGAATCTCTCAAAGTCGTCCGCGGCATCCTCACTGCCGGTCTCCTTCCTGGCCAGGTCCTCCAGGAAGTCCTCCACGTCGTCCACGAAGTCCTTAAAGCGGATCCTGTGGTGGGCAAAGTGAGGCCCCTCGAAGAAGCCGTCGAGCAAAGGAACCAGGTCAGGGAGGTTCTTGGAGAGCCCGGACTTGACCAGGTAGCTCTGCAGAAGGTCTTCGAAACGCTTCCTCTCAACCGGCTTCAGCTCTGCGTTGAAGAGGTCGACGCCGTCTTTCCGGGCGCAGTCTTCCAGGCCGGAGCAGCCTGAGGGAACTCGGTACTGGTGGTCCGAGAGCTTCTTCCAGAATTTGTTGTGGTCATGGTGCCGGTGGGCTTTGTCCCCTTGTTTGTGGGACTCGGAGAACTCTTTCTGGCCCTTGCGGGGGTGGAAGTCACTTCCGACGTCTCTGTGGTCATGGTGGGAGCGCTTGTCCTTCTGGATCTTCTCGCTAGTTTCGTGGTCCTTCAATCGAGGCTCTTTGACCTTGTCCTCCCAGGGCCGCTGTTTCTTGTCCCGCCACTGCTGCTTATCTTCGTGCTTCTTGCTCTTCCATTCTTCGTGCTGGGACTCCCTGGGTTCCTCTTCCTCCCATCTCCTCTCATGATCCCTGGCGTGTTTGTGATGAGGCTTCTTGACCTGCCCCTCGGCTTTGACCCACTTATCTCCTTTCTTGTGATCATGGACCTTCTTGCCTTCTCCAACCTGCTCCTTCCTCTTCTGGGCGTGCTCCTCATACTTCTTCTCCCAACTCTCGGACCTCTGAGCCTCCATCGCCAGCCTCTTGCTCATTTCGGAGATGCGGTTATGCAGGGCTTTCTCGTCCTCCTCTGCCGTCTTGTTGGCCGTCAGGCCTTCCAGGTCTTGTTTGATGGAGGCCACCAGCAGCCGCTGCTTGTCCAGCTCTTGGCGAAGCATCTGGGACTCGGCCACCAGTGTCTCCTTCTGGGTAAGGAAGCTTTCCATCTGCCTCTTGGCGGTCTCCATTTCGGTCTTCAGCTGGGAGTTCTCAGAAACCAAGGTCTCCTTCTCGGGAGTATCGGCCTCCAGGGCATCCAGCTTCTCTTGGAGGTTCTGCAGCTCCTCTTTGGCAGACAGATGACCGGTTTCCTCTCGGAGTAGAGCATCTTTTAGCCTCACATTCTCTTCCGTTACTCTTGTTTCTGGCGTTCCTCCTCCGTTTCCTGCATGCAGCAATGCTTCCAGCTCCTCCTTCTGAGCCTGCCATGAAGAAAATAAATACAAGATTAGGGACCTCAAACAAGACCAAACAGACTTAGGGATATCTCCCATCAGAGTTACAGCTGTGATATTTACCAACACTGCAAAGGAGAACCCCAACCAATGCTGGACAGGAGAACCCCAACAAATGCCTGAGAGGAGAAACCCAACCAACGCTGGTGAGGAGAACATCAACCAGTGCTAGACTAGAGAAACCCAACCAACACTGGAGAGGAGGACATCAACCAATGCTGGACAGGAGAAACCCAACCAATGCTGGAGTGGAGAACCCCAACCAATGCTGGAGTGGAGAACCCCAACCAATGCTGGAGTGGAGAACCCCAACCAATGCTAGAGAAGAGAACCCCAACCAATGCTAAAAGAAGAGAACCCCAACCAATGCTGGAGAGGAGGACATCAACCAATGCTAGACTGGAGAACCCCAACCAATGCTGGAGAGGAGAACCCCAATAAATGCTGGAGAGGAGAACCCCAACCAATGCTGGAGAGGAGAACCCCAACCAATGCTGGAGAGGAGAACATCAACCAATGCTAGACAGGAGAACCCCAACCAATTCTATAGAAGAGAACCCCAACCAATGCTGGAGAGGAGAACCCCAATAAATGCTGGAGAGGAGAACCCCAACCAATGCTGGAGAGGAGAACATCAACCAATGCTAGACAGGAGAACCCCAACCAATTCTATAGAAGAGAACCCCAACAAATGCTGGAGAGGAGAACCCCAACCAATGCTAGACAGGAGAAACCCAACCAATGCTAGAGAAGAGAACCTCAACCAATGCAGGAGAGGAGAACCCCAACCAACGCTGGAGAGGAGAACATCAACCAATGCTAGACAGGAGAAACCCAACCAAAACTGGAGAGGAGGACATCAACCAATGCTAGACTGGAGAAACCCAACCAATGCTGGAGAGGAGAAACCCAACCATTGCTGAAGAGGAGAACCCCAAACAATGCTAGACAGGAGAAACCCAACCAATGCTATAGAGGAGAATCCCAACCAATGCTGAAGAGGAGAACCCCAACCAATGCTAGACAGGAGAACCCCAACCAATGCTAGACTTGAGAACCCCAACCAATGCTAGACAGGAAAACCCCAACCAATGCTAGACAGGAAAACTCCAAGCAATGCTGAACAGGAAAACCCAAAGCAATGCTGAACAGGAGAACTCCAACCAACGCTGGAGAGAAGAAGCCCAACCAATTCTGGAGAGGAGAACCCCAACCAATGCTGGACAGGAGAACCCCAACCAATGCTAGACAGGAAAAATACAATTCTGTGATTACTCACCTGTAGAATTGGTATTATACAGCACGTCCTGCCCCAGAGAGTAATTCCTTACGTTTGGGGTGTACATCCCCAAGATGGCGCTGGACTGCAGAGACAGCAAAAAAGTGGCTCCTCCCGGCCCCTTATATTCCAGGGACCTCCCACAAAATCCCCAGTATTGACAAGCAGTTAGCAAGAAGCCGGGAGAATAATAACCATAATCAAACCATTTTAACCATGATAACAATCACCATACAGAGGCACTAAGAACAATGAAAACAAGAGCGGGGTGGAGCAGGACGTGCTGTATATGTATAATACCAATTCTACAGGTGAGTAATCACAGAATTGTATTATTCTAAGTATACAGCACATCCTGCTCCAGAGAGTAATTCCTTACGTTTGGGACATCCAATAGCAGTGTCCGTAAGGTAGGGTGGGATCCCCAAAAGCAACAACATGCAGATTAAACCACTGCCGCCTGCAGAACTTTGCGGCCAAAACCACCATCAGCTGAGGGCCTAACATCAACCTTGTAAAACTTAGAAAAAGTATGAACAGAAGACCAAGTAGCGGCCTTGCAAACTTGTTCAACAGAAGCCTGGTGCTGAAAGGCCCAAGAGGCATCAATAGCCCGAGTGGAATGAGCAGTAAGGCGGAAGGGAGGATCCTTCCCTTTAGCAGAATAGGCCTGAATCACAGCCTGACGGATCCACTTGCTGATAGTATACTTAGCTGGAGCCAGACCCTTCTTGGGACCCGAAGGGACCACAAAAAAGAGCATGAGTCTTCCTGAAGGGCTCAGTAGCCACCAAATAGAACTTCAGGTTCCTGACCACATCCAAGGAATGTAGAGCCCTCTCCTTAGGGTTACTAGGATTAGGGCACAGAGAAGGTAGAACAATGTCCTGATTGAGATGAAAAGCAGACACAACTTTAGGCAGAAAATCTGGTTTAAAGCGAAACACCACCTTGTCCTGGTGTCTCTCAAAGTAAGGGGGCTTGATGGAGAGCGCCGCCAACTCAGAAACACACCTAACAGAAGTGATAGCCACCAAAAAGACTACCTTAAGCGTAAGAATGGACAAAGCAGCCTCATGCACAGGCTCAAAAGAAGACCCCTGCAAGGCAGACAGGACCAAGTTCAAGTCCCAGACTGGTAACATAGGCTTACGTGGGGGGTGCACATGAGTAACCCCCTAGAAAAAATCCTGACCAGATGATGCTGAGCAAAAGATCTCTGAAAGAAAAAAACCAAGGCAGACACATGACCCTTCAGAGTGCTGAGTTGAAGCCCCAGATCCAAACCATTTTGGAGAAATTCCAGAATCCTAGGAATAGAAAACACACGACAGGGAAGAGATTTAGCCTTACACCAGTCAATGTAGGTTCGCCAAACCCTATAGTAGATGGAAGAAGAGGACTTTCTCCTAGCCCTGATCATGGTGTTAACAACAGAGGCAGGCAACCCCTTTTCCATTAAGATGGAGGTTTCAGCAGCCAGGCCGTTAAAGCCAGCGTTTGTAAATTGGGGTAGCGTAGCCGCCCCTGAGTGAGCAGGTCTGGATCCTTGGGCAGGGCGTACTGATCTACCGCCAGCTGCACGATGTCTGCGAACCACACTCTTCTTGGCCAACAGGGGGCCACCAGGATTGCTGGCACCCCTTCCTGAGCTGTCTTTCGCAGAACCCTGCCCAACAGGGGAAACGGGGGAAAGACATACAGTAGCTGAAAGCCCTGCCAGGGCATTGTCAGAGCATCCACGGCAAAGGCCAGAGGGTCCTGGGACAGAGACACAAAGACTGGAAGCTTGTGATTGTGACGGGACGCAAACATATCCACATCTGGCTGACCCCAACGGTGACACAGATAGCGAAACACCCTTTTGCTGAGGGACCATTCCCCCAGGCGAGAAGTCCCCCTGCTCAGAGAGTCTGCCTCCAGATTCTCCACCCCCAGAATGTACACAGCTGAGATGCAGGGAACATTGTCCTCTGCCCAGGACAGGATCAGAGACACTTCCTTGAGGGCCCCCTTGCTCCGGGTCCCTCCCTGATGATTGATGTAGGCAACCGCCGTCTGGTTGTCCGAGCAGACCTGAACAGCCCGACCCCAAAGGTGCGGGGTCAAGCGGGCTAGAACCAACCTGATCGCCCTTAGTTCCAGAATGTTGATAGGGGTGTGGGCCTTCTGAGGGCCCCACTGCCCCTGGAATGTTAGGGATCTCCAGAAGCCCCCCCAACCTGTCAGACTGGCATCCGTGGTGACTGTCTCCCAGCAAGGGTCCAGAAAGGATCTGCCCACTAACAGGTTCCTTGAGTCCAGCCACCACGAGAGGGACCGCCTGGCTAGGGGGGACAGAACCAAAACCTGATCCAGGGACACAGGGTCCCTGTCCCATACAGACAAGAGGTGGAGTTGAAGAGGCCTCATGTGGAACTGAGCATAAGGAACCGCCTCGAAGCAGGACACCATCAGGCACACCAGCTGCATTCCCTGCCTGATGGAAGGATGAGGGCAGGACAGAAGGAGCTGAGCTTGCGCTTGCAGACTGTCCACCTTCTGCTGAGGAAGAAAGATCCTGGCCCGAGCTGTATCCAGTGACGCTGGCTTTAACGGCCTGGCTGCGGTCGGAGCAGCGCTCCTTAAGCACCTGACAACGGTGCTGCCTACCATCACCCGACCAGTGCAGCCAAAGCTGGGAGGCATGAAAAGGAGGAACGGGTGGGAATAGTCTTACAGGGCCGCAGGCTAATAGCCCCGCTCACCTGCGAGTAGAGAGAGACATCTTCTTGTCAACGCAGCGCCAACTGCAGAGAAGAACTGGGGATTTTGTGGGAGGTCCCTGGAATACAAGGGGCCGGGAGGAGCCACTTTTTTGCTGTCTCTGCAGTCCAGCGCCATCTTGTGGATGTATAACCCAAACGTAAGGAATTACTCTCTGGACCCCAAGCAATGCTGAACAGGAAAACCCCAAGCAATGCTGAACAGAAAAACCCCAACCAATTCTGGAGAGGAGAACCCAACTAATTCTGGAGAGGAGAACCCCAACCAATGCTGGACAGGAGAACCCCAACCAATGCTAGACTGGAGAACCCCAACCAATGCTAGACTGGAGAACCCCAACCAATGCTAGACTGGAGAACCCCAACCAATGCTAGACTGGAGAACCCCAACCAATGCTAGACAGAAGAACCCCAACCAATGCTAGACAGAAGAACCCCAACCAATGCTGGATAGAAGAACCCCAACCAATGCTAGACTGGAGAACCCCAACCAATGCTAGACAGGAGAACCCCAACCAATGCTAGACTGGAGAACCTCAACCAATGCTAGACTGGAGAACCCCAACCAATGCTAGACTGGAGAACCCCAACCAATGCTAGACTGGAGAACCCCAACCAATGCTAGACTGGAGAACCCCAACCAATGCTAGACAGAAGAACCCCAACCAATGCTAGACAGAAGAACCCCAACCAATGCTGGATAGAAGAACCCCAACCAATGCTAGACAGGAGAACCCCAACCAATGCTGAAGAGGAGAACATCAACCAATGCTGGATAGAAGAACCCCAACCAATGCTGGAGAGGAGAACCCCAACCAATGCTAGACAGAAGAACCCCAACCAATGCTAGACAGAAGAACCCCAACCAATGCTGGATAGAAGAAACCCAACCAATGCTAGACAGGAGAACCCCAACCAATGCTGAAGAGGGGAACATCAACCAATGCTGGATAGAAGAACCCCAACCAATGCTGGAGAGGAGAACCCCAACTAATGACGAGCAGGAGAACCCCAACCAATGCTAGACAGGAGAACCTCAACCAATGCCGAACAGGAGAACCCCAACCAATGCTGGAAAGGAGAAACCCAACCAATGCTAGACAGGAGAATCTCAACTAATGCTGAAAAGAAGATCGATCAATGCTTTACAGGAGAACCACAAGTAAAGATGAACAGCAGAACCCCAACCAATATTGGACAGGAGAACCCTAACCAATACTTAACAGGAGAACCCCAACCAATGCTCAACAGCAGAACCCCAATCAATGCTCATCATACTACTTCCTCTTACACTCAGAATCCTAGGCTCACGGTATCCTCCTGCTCCTGGTGAGTCCATATATATCTCGCCCTCTCTGCTCTCATCCTCCTACCTCTCATCTCCCTTGCAAAATCACTCACCCCCTCTATATTCGAGCACTCTTTTTTTACTCTTACTTGCTGCTGGTAACATAAGCCCTAACCCAGGGCCACCCTTTTCACCCCTCTCCTCTCACATGCTTTCCTCTTCATCAAAGCCAAAGATTTGCCACGGTGTTAAACCTGCCAACACACGCAACCTATCGAATCCAATAAAACTCCCTCCCTCCCCACATCTTCCTGCCACGGTCACCTGCGCACTGTGGATTGCACACTCAATGTGCAGTTAACTTGGTTATATCCATGACCTGTTTCTCTCTAGCACTTTGACCTTTATGGAAATCACAGAAATATGGCTTCCTCCATCAGACACAGCCTCACTCGCTGCCCTCTGACGTGGGGAACTGCAATTCAGCCACACTCCTAGATGCAGCAACAAACAGAGCAGGGGTGTGGGCATCCTTCTATGTTAACGCTGCTCCTTTAAAGCGGACCAAAACCCACTGAACTTGTGAAATAAATTTGGCCAAAGCCCCTGATGACACTCCCTTCTTAGGATGTAGAACTACAAATGGATATTTTCTCTTATCAAATCAGCCTGGAACACTGTTTTTGTTGCTGTACCTCTCTGTAAGATGTGCAGGTGATCAGCCATTGCATAAGTGCGACAACGACATCATCACCACACACAACAGTGGCAATGAATAGGAGAGATTTAGAAAAAATGGGCAACCATATCCTAATTGCCCCTTGTGGTGACCCTTCCTTTCGTTGGTATATGGTCAGGCTAATATCTGACTCTACTAAGTCCGGGTTCAGGCTCCACCCGGTATTTTATATTAAGCCTTTGGCCATAACCACACTTCTATTGCTTAAAGTACAACATTTAATTTTATTCATGATATTAATTAAAAGGGACTATGTCCCATAAAAGTTTTTTTATACAAGTATATACAATTCTTTCATGTGTACATTTCTTGCCTCTATGAAATACATTCACATGAATACATTACTTGCCCCCCCCCCCATCTTGATGAGTCGATTGTTTCATTATGTCCCCTATTGTTGGGTCGATTAATTCATTTTACACCCTTTCGGACTGACATGTTTCGCCTGTTGCTCCGGCTTTCTCAATGTCCTTATGGGTATATAGGGGAGCAAACATTAATCCTCATTAGTAAAATGTTAATCTTTACACGATCTCTTCATTTGAGTAACATGAAATATAATTTATCATTAATATACCTTTAAGGAATGAATCCAATACATTATTTGCCGTTTGATATATTGTATATGTGCATACAAATATTGTTTTTCAGAAAGGAACATGGAAAGGCACCACTATCTGTTTAGGAATATAAAATAAAGTAGTGCTTTTATAATATATTAAATAGGGTGGGATATTACCCCCTCAGCTCAATCCAGAAACAGATGTGATCCTATAGGATTACCTTATAGGTTGTAGGAGGCTCGTTTCCAAAATAGCATGCTCTATGGTCAGTTGGACGATTCTTCACTAAAAAACATTAAATAGGGGAAATATTTTCCTCCGCTGTATTAACTCTCCCATATATTGGTTTTAACATGCGACTCGCATGTAATATGGGTCAAAATTGATGAACACTATGATCTAATATGAGGTTCTGTCAATCCTAATAGGGGGAAGAGGGAGAGGAGGGGAACTGCATTCAGCGCGCGGACCGGGCTCCAGAAAGATGGCCGCCGGTATATGAGACTATGTCTCAAGCGCATCTGGCCGGTGACGTAATGCGTCACATCCGGCCTAGGCTAGGATGGAAGGCGCTTGCGTTCCGGGACTCGGGGCGAGTAGCATGATGTCACCTCCGGCGCGCCCCGAGCCCCGGAAGGCATATAAAGTCACCGGAGTGGAAGCAAGGCGGACCCCTAGACCGACGAGCATTTCGGAGACGGAGGGGGGGGGGCGCCGGTGGGCCCACACGCAACCCGCATGCCACACCTACAGTAGCGCAATGTGCGCATGATAAAAAGGTACAGTAGAAACGTTTTACAGGAACTATTTAAAACCAATATATGGGAGAGTTAATACAGCGGAGGAAAATATTTCCCCTATTTAATGTTTTTTAGTGAAGAATCGTCCAACTGACCATAGAACATTGGAAACGAGCCTCCTACAACCTATAAGGTAATCCTATAGGATCACATCTGTTTCTGGATTGAGCTGAGGGGGGTAATATCCCACCCTATTTAATATATTATAAAAGCACTACTTTATTTTATACTCCGAAACAGATAGTGGTGCCTTTCCATGTTCCTCTCGGAAAAACAATATTTGTATGCACATATACAATATATCAAACGGCAAATAATGTATTGGATTCATTCCTTAAAGGTATATTAATGATAAATTATATTTCATGTTACTCAAATGAATAGATCGTGTAAAGATTAACATTTTACTAATGAGGATTAATGTTTGCTCCCCTATATACGGTACTCATAAGGACATTGAGAAAGCCGGAGCAACAGGCGAAACATGTCAGTCCGAAAGGGTGTAAAATGAATTAATCGACCCAACAATAGGGGACATAATGAAACAATCGACTCATCAAGATGGGGGGGGGGGGGGGGGCAAGTAATGTATTCATGTGAATGTATTTGATAGAGGCAAGAAATGTACACATGAAAGAATTGTATATACTTGTATAAAAAATTTTTTATGGGACATAGAGGCCGATTCATTAATAGCGCCAGGTAGCGACAGATGAGCGCCAGTAGCGTGATTTTCACAGCGCCCGCTAGTATTCGCTGTGCTTGGCCGGGGTTTGCTTGTTGACAGCGACTCAGACGGTGTGCGGTAATGTTGAATACGGGGTTAGGGGTCGATGTTTCACAGGTTCCGCGTTGTATGGGTGCGCCTGACAGCGAATGGCCAGAGCGAACGGCTTGCTGCAGATTTATTAACAAATCACGCTCAAAAATTTCTCGCGCTGTGAATTCCTTGTTTAAACCCCAGAGCGCTGGCGGCGATGTGTGTAAAGTAGTTTTTAACCCCCAAACAACCATTTTTTTTTAAATGTAAAAATTATACAAGTTTTTCTAAACATTTTGTAATATGAATAAATTAATATCAGACCTGTAATATCAATTCTGCACATATTTTTTTTTTTTTTTATTTTGCCTTAAAAAAAAATCCTAACATTGCCGTAGTGGTCACTGAATTTTTGACAGTTAAAAAAAAAAAAAACCTTAAACTCAATTAATTATGAATATTTAAAGATTGCTCCATTGAAATGCATTGGAGAGCGCCAGGGAGCGCCAGGTCATACCTGTCGCTGTGATGGGATTAGCAGCGGCGCTGTTCGTGGCAGTCGGCTACATGATGAATCCCGCGCTAGCTGACGCTCTCGCCGGCGCTAGCCTCATTTAGCGTGATAAATGCGTCATTGTGACCGCCGCCGGGCGTACTTGAGTCGGTAGCCGCCGTTAGCTGGCGGTACCTGGCGCTCGTCAGACACTACCTGGCGCTAGCCCTTGATAAATAAGGCCCATAGTCCCTTTTAATTAATGTCATGAATAAAATACATTTTGTACTTTAAGCAATAGGAGTGTGGTTATGGCCAAAGGCTTAAAGTGGACCAACACCCAGGATTGTGACTATCCTGGGTGTTGGTCCACTTAGGTGGGGCACCCCGATCGGGGGTGCCCCGCTGTCTGAAACCCCCCCGATCGCCGCAAAAACTCACCTCTCCCCGCTCCCACGTGACCTCGTCCGGCCAATGACAGCGCTCAGAGCAGCTCTGGTATGCGCGTCCAAAGCCGCTTGGACGCGCATACCAGAGCGCTGTCATTGGCTGCGTCTCTCGCTTCCCTCTAACAGGGAGCGCGCCTGCGCCGGCCATTCACAAAACGGCCGGCGCGGGAGCGCGCCCTGCTAGAGGGAAGCGAGAGACGCGGCCGCGTCTCGCGCATGCGCCGTTGGATCGCCGGTAAGGTGAGGATTGTGGGCCTCCTGGGGGGTTCCTCCCCGCGGGACATCCCGATTTCGGATGCCCCGCGGGGAGGGATCTGATCGGTCCGGGAATCTTATAGATTTCCGGGCCGATCCCCCCTGGGTGTTGGTCCACTTTAATATAAAATACCGGGTGGAGCCTAAACCCGGACTTTGGTGTGTGGGTTTTGGTCCGCTTTAACCCAATCCCTGCCCTGCCCTCCGTATCCTTCTCATCTTTCGAAGTTCATTGTTTAAATTGCTGTCATCTATCAGCCGCCTGGAACTACTACCCTCTTCCTCGACCATTTTTCTACCTGGCTCCTTCAGCGTGTGTCCACAGACATCTGCGCAATTATCATGGGTCAGGGCCGGCTCCAGGTTTATGTGGGCCCGTGGGCAGCATGGTCTCAGTGGGCCCCTTCGTGGTGAGGAGTCACGTCACCGAGGGACGTCCCAAATCTGGATGCCCCCTAAGGATCATGTTATTTGGACCAAAACTCTAGTTTTGGTCCACTTTGAAGGGCACCAAATCTCTTTAAACCTAAACGAATCTAGATCCTCCTGATTTTGGATGCACCTGTGTGTGACCCCCCCCCACCCTTTGTTTGTTGCTTTCCTCGAACTGGTGAATACACTGTGGGGTCGCCAGTTTGAGTTAACTGTAAAGCGGACCAAAACTCAGGGGTGGAACTGCTTGCATAGTACACCTTGCAGAAGGAGGGTCGGGTACCTGGAGCGTGGCCTGCATGTGGCGGATCTCTTGGTTCTCTTTGGCCACTTTGTCCAGGAGGCCGCTCATGAGCTGGAGGCTGTCGGGATCCCCGGTGAACTGGTCGGCGTGCTCCTGGATCCAGTCCTGGAGGAAACAGAGGAGGTTAGTGTTACTGCGGACCTAAACCCAGGATTTTGACTTATTATTATTATACCCCCCCCCCCTGCTGTGTGAACCCCAGATCACCCACTAAAACTCACCTTTTCCCGGTCCTATGGCGCATGTGCGGCCTCTCGTCCAATCAGCGCACTTGGAGCCGCTGATGTCACATCATCTAAGGCAAGCAGCTCTGAGTGCGCTGGAGGCCGCATCCCCCGTTTCCCTCTAACAGGGAGCGTGCCCCCGCCGGCCATTCACAGACGCCTGGTGCGGGGAAGGATAGCGGGGATGTGGGAATCGGTCAAAGTAAGAAAGAAAGAAAGAGTGGAGGAGAGAGGAGAGAGAGAGAGAGAGAGAACGAGTGAAGGGGAGAGAGAGAGAGAGAACGAGTGGAGGAGAGAGAGAGAGAGAGAGGAGAGAGAACGAGTGAAGGGGAGAGAGAGAGAAAGAGAGAGAACGAGTGAAGGGGAGAGAGAGAGAGAGAGAGAGAGAGAGAGAGAGCGAGTGAAGGGGAGAGAGAGAGAAAGAGAGAGAACGAGAGAGAGAGAAAGAGAGAGAACGAGAGAGAGAGAGAGAGAGAGAACGAGTGAAGGAGAGAGAGAGAGAGAGAAGGGGAACGAGTGAAGGAGAGAGAGAGAGAACGAGTGAAGGAGAGAGAGAGAGAGAGAGAGAGAGAGAGAGAGAGAGAAGGGGAACGAGTGAAGGAGAGAGAGAGAGGGAGGGAACAAGTGAAGGAGAGAGAGAGAGAGAGAGAACTAGTGAAGGATAGAGAGGAGAGAGAGAACGAGTGAAAGAGAGAGAGAGAGGAGAGAGAGAGAGCAAGTGAAGATGAGAGAGGCAACGAGTGAAGGAGAGAGAGAGAGAACGAGTGAAGGAGAGAGAGACAGAGAGAGAACGAGTGAAGGAGAGAGAGAGAGAGAACGAGTGAAGAAGAGAGAGAGAGAGAGAACGAGTGAAGGAGAGAGAGACAGAGAAAGAACGAGTGAAGGAGAGAGAGACAGAGAGAGAACGAGTGAAGGAGAGAGAGACAGAGAGAGAACCAGTGAAGGAGAGAGAGAGAGGAGAGAGAGAGAGAGAGCAAGTGAAGATGAGAGAGGCAACGAGTGAAGGAGAGAGAGAGAGAACGAGTGAAGGAGAGAGAGACAGAGAGAGAACGAGTGAAGGAGAGAGAGACAGAGAACGAGTGAAGGAGAGAGAGATAGAGAACGAGTGAAGGAGAGAGAGACAGAGAAAGAACGAGTGAAGAAGAGAGAGACAGAGAGAGAACGAGTGAAGGAGAGAGAGACAGAGAGAGAACCAGTGAAGGAGAGAGAGAGAGGAGAGAGAGAGAGAGAGAGAGCAAGTGAAGATGAGAGAGGCAACGAGTGAAGGAGAGAGAGAGAGAACGAGTGAAGGAGAGAGAGACAGAGAGAGAACGAGTGAAGGAGAGAGAGAGAGAACGAGTGAAGGAGAGAGAGACAGAGAGAGAACGAGTGAAGGAGAGAGAGACAGAGAACGAGTGAAGGAGAGAGAGATAGAGAACGAGTGAAGGAGAGAGAGACAGAAAGAACGAGTGAAGGAGAGAGAGACAGAGAAAGAACGAGTGAAGGAG
The DNA here is from genome assembly GCA_027917425.1 of Gastrophryne carolinensis. Taxonomy (NCBI): domain Eukaryota; kingdom Metazoa; phylum Chordata; class Amphibia; order Anura; family Microhylidae; genus Gastrophryne; species Gastrophryne carolinensis. The sequence continues at coordinate 160,925,462 of CM051244.1, read as the reverse complement.
AGAGAGACAGAGAGAGAACGAGTGAAGGAGAGAGAGAGAGGAGAGAGAACGAGTGAAGGAGAGAGAGAGAGAGAGAGAGAATGAGTGAAGGAGAGAGAGAGAGAGAGAGAACGAGTGAAGGAGAGAGAGAGAGAGAGAGAACGAGTGAAGGAGAGAGAGAGAGAGAGAGAACGATTGAAGGAGAGAGAGAGAGAGAGAACGAGTGAAGGAGAGAGAGAGAGAGAGAGAACGAGTGAAGGAGAGAGAGAGAGAGAGAACGAGTGAAGGAGAGAGAGAGAGAGAGAACGAGTGAAGGAGAGAGAGAGAACGAGTGAAGGAGAGAGAGAGAGAGAGAGAACGAGTGAAGGAGAGAGAGAGAGAGAGAACGAGTGAAGGAGAGAGAGAGAGAGAGAACGAGTGAAGGAGAGAGAGAGAACGAGTGAAGGAGAGAGAGAGAGAGAGAGAACGAGTGAAGGAGAGAGAGAGAGAGAGAGAACGAGTGAAGGAGAGAGAGAACGAGTGAAGGAGAGAGAGAGAGAGAACGAGTGAAGGAGAGAGAGAGAGAACGCAGATGAGTGCAGCCTCTCGTCCAATCAGCACGCTCAACTGCGCTGACATCAAGTCGTCTAAGGCTCGGCTCCAGCCTAGTCTATGTGAGCGCGCCGGCTACCGCATCCCCGTTGCCCTCTAACCAGGGCTGTGGAGTCGGTAGATAAATGTTCCGACTCCGACTCCTCTATATTAATATGTGAATGTATTTTATACATTCCTTGAAGGAAAGAAAGGCAACATACATGTCATTACTTCTAGCAGAGAGAGGTAGTTGGGCAGAAGCTGCCTTCTCCTTTCTGTGTGCTGATCTTCTGCTGAAGATAGGGCAGTGGGAGGATCCAGAAAGGGGCCTTTATTATAAAACATCATTTCCCTAGTAGAATTCCATAGTCATGTTTAAAGTTTAAAGCGGACCTTCACCCTGAATAAGAGTTTATCTTAAATTGTGTTAAAGTGGACCAAAAGCGGCCCTGTGAATGGCCGGCGCAGGCACGCATCCTGTTAGAGGGTAGCGGAGATGCGTCTGCGTCGGTGCACTGATTGGACGAGAGGACTTTAAGGCAGAGCAGAACCCAGGCTTGGTACTGGAAAGATTCCAGGGCCGGCCGCTGGTTTTCCCTCGGGGCATTCCGATTCGGCATGCCCTGCTGTGCAAAAGCCTGCCCCCCAAGGGTGCCCGTACGCACTTACCTTTCCCCAATCCAATGGTGCATGCTCCAATGAGAGCCGCCCACTGACTAATTCGGCAGGTGTCAATAGGGAGCGTGCGCTTCCGCATCCTGTGCATCCCTGGTGTCATGCGCATATAGGTGCATGAGGCCGGGGATGCAGGGGGTGCGGCAGTGTGCGCTCCCCATTAAAGTCAACGAGAGTTGTCCACTAATTCGGCAGGTGGTTCTGGTTGTCAATGGGGAGCGTGCACTGCCGCATCCCCTGCATCCCTGGTGTCATGTGCAGATAGGAGCATTAAGTCGGGGATGCAGGGGGTGCGGCAGCGCGCGCCCCAATAAAGTCAACGAGAGTTGTCCGCTAACTAATTTGGCAGGTGGTTCTGATGGTCAATGGGGAGCGTGCACTGCCGTATCCCCTGCATCCCTGTTGTCGTGCGCAGATAGGTGCATGAGGCCAGGGATGCAGGGGATGCGGCAGCGCGCCCTCCCTATTAAACTCAATGAGAGCTGCCCACTGACTAATTCAACAGGTTTCTCTCGTTGTCAATGGGGAGCGTGCACTACCACATCCCTTGCATCCTTGGTATTGTGCGCAGATAGGTGCATGATGCAGGGGATGCGGCAGTGCGCGCTCCTCATTAAAGTCAATGAGAGTCATCCACTGATATAATTCAGCAGGTGGTTCTGGTTGTCAATGGGGAGCGTGCGCTGCTGCACCCCCTGCATCCCTTGTGTCGTGCGCAGATAGGTGCATGAGGCCGGGGATGCGGCAGCGTGCGCTCCCCATTAAAGTCAATGGGAGTCGTCCACTGACTTATTCAGCAGATGGTTCTGGTTGTCAATGGGGAATGTGCACTGCCGCATCCCTGGTGTTGTGTGCACAGATAGGTGCATGAGAATGGGGATGCAGGGGGTGCGGCAGCATGCGCTCCCCATTAAAGTCAATGAGAGCCGCCCACTGACTAATTCGGCAGGTGGTTCTGGTTGTCAATGGGGAGCGTGCACTGCCGCATCCCCTGCATCCCTGGTGTCGTGTGAACAGATAGGTGCATGAGGCCGGGGATGCAGGGGGTGCAGCAGCATGCGCTCCCCATTAAAGTCAATGAGAGCCGCCCACTGACTAATTCGGCAGGTGGTTCTGGTTGTCAATGGGGAGCGTGCGCTGCTGCATCCCCTGCATCCCTGGTGTCGTGCGCAGATAGGTGCATGAGGTCGGGGATGCGGCAGCGTGCGCTCCCCATTAAAGTCAATAAGAGACGTTTGCCAAAAGTGGTAAATGCAAAAAAAAGGCTCTTGTTGGTTGAGCGGCCGCACATGCTCCGTTGGACCGAGGAGAGGTGAGCTTAACTGGGTGAACAGGAGGGTTTCACACCCCAATCGAGATGCCCCCGGGGACTGGAACGAAGCCTGGGTTTTGTTCCGCTTTAATCTGTACCATAGAGAGTTCTGTGAAGTATTTTAGGCGATCCAGCGGCTCGGCCCGAGAAGAAACCTGTTGCCCCCCCCCGGCCAGCAGCAGCATCCCCCCAGGTCAGTGCTTCCAGTCATGAGGAGGAAGCAGCAGCCCTTGGCCTAAGCCCTTAACTTAATCCTAAAAGCCTTTAATGCCTAATAATAAGCTTTAAGGGGGTTGTGTTAGGTGTTAAAGCGGACCTTCACCGTGAATAAAAGCCTATCCTATATGTTTCCCCCACCCTGTACATACAGATTGCCCACATTAATCCGGACCTTCACCCAGAATAAGAGCCTATCTTGTATGTTTCCCCCCTGTACATATAGATTGCTCACATTAACCCGGACCGTCACCCTGAATAAGAGCCTATCTTGTATGTTTCCCTCACCCTGTACATACAGATTGCTCACATTAATCCAGGCCCTCACCCTGAATAAGAGCCTATCTTATATGTTTCCCACACCCTGTACATACAGATTGCCCACGTTAATCCGGACCCTCACCCTGAATAAGAGCCTATCTTATATGTTTCCCACACCCTGTACATACAGATTGCTCACATTAATCCAGGCCCTCACCCTGAATAAGAGCCTATCTTATATGTTTCCACCCTGTACATACAGATTGCCCACATTAAAAATCATCCTACCTGCATCTATTGTGTTATCTGAGCCTTTAAATATCCAAGATGGCGGCTCATGAAGCATCAGGCAGCCTGCAGACAGGAAGTGTCTTCTGACTGTGCCGCTCTGCATTCTGGGAGCTTTACTTTGCCTGTGCAAAGCACGGCGATAACCCCGCCCCCTGTACTTTTCCTCTACTCAATATGTGACGCTTCTGAGTCAAGATGGCGGCGCCTGTATCCTAGAGTCCTGAACAGAGTTTTAGCCCAGTGGGGGAAATAATAATAAAGACTAAAAACTTAAAATATATTAACTTTAGATGCTGGGGAATAGTTTTTTTAAGGGTTTGGCCTTTTCATTAAATGATAATGAAGGTCCGGTTTAAGGAGGACCAAAACCCATGCCGATCGGCCTAGGAATCTATAAGATTCCCATGCCATTTGATTCCCTCCCCCCCGGGGCATCCAGAATCGGGATGCCCCACTGTGTGAAATTCTCCCAGGTTGCCCCGTACACTTAACTTGCTTCCCGCTCCAATGGCACATGCACAAGGTCTTAAAGTGGACCGAAACCCAATTATAAGATTCTCAGGCCGATTGATTTACATACAAAAATACAATTCTGTAATTACTCACCTGTAGAATTGATTTTACGGTGTACAGCACGTCTTGCTTCATTTCTTATTCTTCACATGTGGGTAATCCGCCACCAGGTGGCACAGTCGGCTGCAGGAAGACTTGTGGCCCCCTCCCCGCCATATAAGGCTAGAATTACCCAGAAGACCCCAGTGTTTGAAAGCAGTAATGCAAGAAGCCGGGAGGTAAGAACCGTGTTAATAAATAACACAGCCCGTATAGAAAAAACTCTCATCAAAATCACCATAACAAGGCAACAGAGAACAACGATAACAAGAGTGGGATGAAGCAAGCCATGCTGTACACCGTAAAATCAATTCTACGGGTGAGTAATCACAGAATTGTATTTTTCCAGGTGTACAGCACGACTTGCTTCATTTCTTATTCTTGACATGTGGGACATCCAACAGCAGTGTCCAAAAAGAAGGGTGGGATCCCCACAGAGCAATGGCAGGCAGTTCAAGCCACTACCGCCTGAAGCACCTTGCGGCCAAAAACGGCGTCAGCCGAGACCCTAACATCAACTTTGTAAAACTTAGAAAAAGTATGAACAGACCAAGTAGCGGCCTTACAAACCTGTTCAACAGAAGCCTGGTGCTGGAAGGCCCAAGAGGCACCAATAGCCCTAGTGGAGTGAGCTGTAACACGTAAAGGAGGTTCCTTCCCTTTAGCAGAGTAAGCTTGCACCACCGCCTGTCTAATCCACTTACTGATAGTGGATTTGGCTGGAGGCCAAAAAGAGAATCAGACTTCCGAAATGACTCAGTGGCGACCAAATAATACTTGAGTGCCCTGACCACATCCAGAGAATGAAGGTTCCGTTCCTTGGAATTAGCAGTGGCAGGACAATAGGAAGGTAAGACAATGTCCTCATTGAGATGAAAGGCAGATACAACCTTGGGCAAGAATTCCGGCTTAAGACGGAACACCACCTTATCCTGATGCCGCTCAAAATAAGGAGGTTTAATGGAAAGCGCCGCCAGCTCAGAGACACGACGCACCGAAGTGATAGCAACCAAAAAGACCACACATAATAGTCAGAATAGACAGAGCAGCATCGCATAGGGGCTCGAAAGGTGGACCCTGTAGAGCAGAAAGCACCAAGTTCAAATCCCACACCGGTAGCAGAGGCTTACGCGGTGGACGTACATGAGTGACTCCCTGGAAAAAGGTTTTAACAAGTCTGTGATTAGCAAAAGATCTTTGGAAAAAATTGCCAAGGCAGAAACCTGTCCTTTGAGGGTACTCAGTTGTAGACCCGATTCCAGACCATGTTGTAAAAATTCCAGAATTCTAGAAATGGAGAAGGTGCGACAAGGAAAAGACTTAGACTCACACCAGGCAATATAAGCATGCCAAACCCTGTAGTAAATCATAGAAGAGGATTTCTTCCTAGCCTGGATCATGGTGCTGACCACCGAAGACGTCAAACCCTTCTCCGTCAGGATGGAGGTTTCAGCAGCCAAGCCGTCAAAGTTAGCGTTTGTAAATTGGGATGGCAAAGTAGCCCTTGAGTGAGGAGCTCTGGAAGGTCAGGCATAACGAACTGATCCACCGCCAGCTGAACGACGTCCGCGAACCATATCCTCCTCGGCCAACGGGGGGCCACCAGGATGGTCGGTACCCCCTCCTGGGCTATCTTTCGCAGCACCTGACCCAGCAGAGGAAAGGGAGGAAAGGCATAGAGGAATCGAAACTCTGTCCAAGGAATCGCTAGCACGTCCGTGGCGAAGGCTAGAGGATGCCTCGACAGGGAGACGAATCTTGGAAGCTTGCGATTGTGACTGGATGCAAACAAATCCATGTCCGGCTGACCCCAACGGCGACACAGGGCCTGAAAGATCTCAATGTCGAGAGACCACTCCCCCAGACGGGCAGACCCCCTGCTCAGAGCATCTGCCTCCTGGTTCTCTACTCCTGGGATGTAGATCGCCAAGATGCAGGGAACAATCTCCTCTGCCCATGACAAAATCAGGGACACCTCCTTGAGGGCTCGTTTGCTCCGAGTCCCGCCCTGGTGATTGATGTAGGCGACAGACGTTTGGTTGTCCAAATGTACCTGGACCGCACGACCCCGAAGATGTGAAGTCAACTGAGAAAGTACCAGCCTGATCGCTCTTAGCTCCAGGAGGTTGATGGGTGTGTGAGCCTCCTGGGGACCCCACTGTCCCTGGAACTTCAGCGCTTGCCAAACTCCACCCCAACCGGTCAGACTGGCGTCCGTGGTGACAATCTCCCATTGCGGTGCCAGAAAGGACCTGCGCATCAAAAGATTCCTCGGGCCCAACCACCATGAGAGAGACTGTCTGGCCAGAGGGGACAGAGTGAACTTCTGCTCCAAGGACTCCTGACTCCGATCCCAGATGGTCAGGAGATTTAACTGAAGAGGTCTCATGTGGAACTGAGCGAAGGGCACAGCCTCGAAGCAAGACACCATGAGACCCACCAACTGCATCCCCAGGCGGATGGAGGGATGAGGGCACAATAACAGGGCCCGCGCCTGCGTCTGAAGACCCTCCACCTTCTGCTGAGGAAGAAAAACCTTGACCTGGAAGGTATCCAACGTCATTCCCAGGAAGGATCCTACCGAAGAGGGAGAGAGTGAAGACTTGGGGTAACTGATCACCCAACCAAAAGACTCGAGGATGGATACCACCTGAGTATCTCTCTCGGCCTGATGAAAAGATGGCGCAGCAATCAACAGGTCGTCCAAGTAAGGTAGAATGCGAATGCCCTGGCTCCTCAGCAGAGCCATGACACCCGCCAGCACCTTGGTGAACACCCGGGGAGCCGAGGTGATTCCGAACGGCAAGGCCACACTGATAATGTTGATCCCCCAGAGCGAACCTTAGGAGCCTCTGGTGTCCCAGGAAGACAGGAACATGTAGATAGGCGTCCTTGATGTCCACCGTTGTCATGAAGTCGCCTGGCCGAAGAAAATTCACTGCCGACCTTAGGGTCTCCATGCGAAGAGTCAAAGATGGGCAAAGCGGCCTCACGGAGAGACTCAAAGGGACGACTTCAAATCCCAAACTGGTAACATAGGTTTACGTGGCGGACGCACATGAGAAACCCCTCCTGGAAAATAGTCTTAACCAAACGGTGACTGGAAAAAGATCTTTGGAAAAAAATTGCCAGAGCTGAAACATGACCTAAGTTGAAGGCCCAAATCCAAACCATGTTGCAAGAATTCCAGAATCCTGGTAATAGAAAACACCCGACAGGGAAGAGATTTGGACTCACACCAGGCAATGTAAGCATGCCAGACCCTGTAGTAGATAAAGGACGAGGACTTCTTCATAGCCCTAATCATGGTATCAACAACAGAGGCAGGCAAACACTTTTCAATCAAGATGGAGGTTTCAGCAGCCAAGCCATCAAAGCCAGCATTTGTAAATTGGGATGGCACAGCTGCCCCTGAGTGAGCAGATCTGGATCCTTGGGCAGGACGTACTGATCTACTGCCAACTGCACGATGTCTGCGAACCCTTCTTGGCCAACAGGGGGCCACCAGAATGGTTGGCACCCCTTCCTGGGCTACCTTGCGCAGCACCCTGCCCAACAGAGGAAACGGAGGAAACACAAAGAGGAGCCGAAACCCCTTCCAAGGAATTGCCAGCGCATCCGTGGCAAAGGCCAGAGGATCCTGTGACAGAGAGACAAAGAATGGAAGTTTGTGATTGTGACGTGAAGCAAACAGGTCCACATCCGGCAGACCCCAGCGGTGGCACAGAGAGTGAAACACCGTAACGCTGAGGGACCACTCCCCCAGCCGAGACATCCTCCTGCTCAGGGAGTCTGCCTCCAGGTTCTCCACTCCCAGATTGGAATAGAAACCTCTGCCCCTTTACTGGAAGGGTACCAGGCAAATGACCACCAAATCCAAAAGGCTTTGGACCGCAAGCCGCAGGCCCTGAGCTGACAAGGGATTTTGAACCATCCGGGATATGATAAATCTTGGGGGCGGCCAGGCTGCAAACTATCTTGTACCCGGAGGACACCACCTCCTGAATCCACCGGTCTGAGACGCGCAGTCTCCAAACGAGAGCAAAGAGCCTCAACTGTCCCCCCACCCAGATGGGTGAGGGCGCCTCCTCATGCCTGAGGGGGCATGGGGGAAGATTTGGACTTGGGACCCCATGAGAGACCGGGGTGACCACGGCCTCTACCCCGGCCCCAAGGGTCTCTACGTTCCCCCGCAAAAGGTGCACCCCGACCGGACCTGGGAGCACGGAAGGAGGGGGCAGCCTACCATCCTTGGCAAACAGATCCAGACGCTCCCCAAAGAGCTGTAGCCCAGTAAAGGGGAAGCCAGTGAGAGCCTTCTTAGCAGCATTATCAGCCGCCCCCCTCAGACGCAGCCAAACAGAGCGGCGTATAGCCACCAAAAGGGCAGAAGTCTTACCACACATCCTGACCGCATAATCCATAGCAGAAAGAATAAACGCAACAAATTCATAGCAAAGCAGGAGGCATCTATACTCCTCCCCCCTATTGGCATCCGAGGCATTATCCAGAAGGCACTTGAGTAGCCCTTTAACAGCAAGAGCAGTAATGGCAGAAGCACATACAGGGCGCAGCGCAGTCCCTGCACAAGCAAATGTGTGACAGGCCAGCTGATCAACACGCCGGTCCTCACTATCCCCTTAGAGTAGAAGTGTCAGGGGAATGCATGACCGAGGTATTGGACAACCCAAGCATGGGAGCATCGACCTCGGGGGACACGACCAGCGCTTAACCACATCAGCAGGAAATGGATACCTACTGTCCCAACTCTTAGGCACCGCGGGCAATCTGCTAGGACGTTCCCACTCCTTGAGCACCAAATTATTGAAGTGGATCTGTTCAGGGAACTCCAAGCGTTGTTTAACAGAGTGAAAAAGCTCACCTTGCTGCCTTTTAGCCGGGACAGGAGGTGTAATACATAGCACTTCAAAAATGTGAGCCAAAAGCCTATCAGTATCCTCAGGAGACCATGGGTCTTCTCCAAAAGGAGACCCAGTACCACCATAAACCTCCTGCTGCTCCTCAGAGGAATCAGAATCAGAGAAAAGTTCCCCCTCTTCTAGGGTGTACAGGCCAAGTAACTTCTGGGCGCAGGGCACACGTTCCCTGACACAATCACTCACAGTGGATACCCCACACGCGGCACACAGCTGGGTTTGTCCCGAAGGAACCCCAAGCACATTATCCCCGGAAGCCTCCATATGGTGATTAGAGTGGGCACACTGGCAAGTATAGGGTTAAGGCTAACAAGAGCCACCCGGGATGCCCCAAAACCCACTAGGGAAGGTGGGAGAAGGAAGGGAAGAGGGCCGGGAGAAACCACAGTCACGTTTATCCCGCCTGAAAGACATAAAAAAAAACACACATAACATTCCCATAATGTGGTGACAACAGCACAATACAACCCCGAAGGGGACTCACCAAGAAGCCGATCGCACATCCAGGCAGGCCAGCAGCGCGCCGCAGTACCGCAGGTCAGGAGAAGACAAACTCCAACCAAAAGGGCGCCTGACACAAAAAAAAATCATCTGCGGGACCCCCCCCCCCCCGAAGAGCGCGAATCGCGCTCCACGTGACCCCCAGGCACCAATGACAGAGCAGTAAAACATGAGGAAAATGTCGCTGCCAGCCGTGGAGCGCCGTACAGAACGGCACGGCGGCGAGCGCGGACAATACAAGTAAAAAGACAGTGAAACCACACCACCTAAAACCCCACCCGGAGAGCTCCCCAGGGAGAGAGCGAGGAAGGGAAGAGCAACCGTAGGCGCACCCAAGGCATGCTTAGCTAAGGAGGAGGGAGGGGGCAGCGGAGGGGGGGGGCAGGGAAAGGCCCACAATAAGGCAGGAAGGGGCATCCCACAAGGCTCACCATAAGCCTGAACCGGGTACAGGGATTGCGGTTGGAGCAGAGCTCCTCCAGCACCTGACCCTGGTGCTGTCCTACCTTCACCCAAACCAGGCAGCCGAGGCTGGGAGGCAGTGGGTTCAGAATGGGTGGGAATAGTCCTGCAGGGCCACAGGCTGGTAAGCCCCGCTCGCCTGCGTAATATAGAGAGCCATCTTCTATCTTCGTAGTCCAGACTGCAGAAGGAAACTGGGAATTTGTGGGAGGTTCCTGTCCTTTTATAGGGCCGGGAGACGCCACAAGTCTCTTCTGCAGTCCACTGCGCCACCTTGTGGCGGATATCCCAAGCGTAAAGAATTTGGTGAAACAGGACGTGCTGTATACTTGGAAAATACTCACCTCTCCACGCTTCCAACGGCGCATGTGCAGGTTTTCATCCAATGAGAACCGCCTGCTATGACATATATTTGCCAGACAGCTCTCATTCTAATCAATGGGAAATGCTGTCCCAGCCTATCAGAATGCGATGCAGGAGATTCGGGAGCGCGAATTCCCCATTGATTAGAATGAGAGTTGTCATAGCAGACAGCTCTCATTGGACAAGAACCTGCTCATGTGCTCCTGGGAGTGTGGCGAGGTGAGTTTTTTGGGGAGTTTCAGGGATCCCCTGGAGAAAGTCCAGTGGCCAGCCCTAGAGCCTTTTTAGATTCCAGTCTGGCCTATGGTGGGTTTCATTCCGCTTTAACTGACCACTTACCTGGATGTCCGCAATGGCCTGTGGCTGCTGGTCCTCTCCCGTCACGCTGCGCGCGATGATGCTCTGAAGTGAGTCTGTAAAACACAGGAGTGAGCTGAGTATAACTTGTGACCAATCACCATCGGGTTTAGATTTAAAGCTCAAGTTTCAAGCTCATGTTTAGGGGCAAAGTCAAGTGTCAAGCTCATGTTTAGGGGGCAAAGTCAAGTGTCAAGCTCATGTTTAGGGGGAAAAGTCAAGTGTCAAGCTCATGTTTAGGGGGCAAAGTAAAGTTTCAAGCTCATGTTTAGGGGGCAAAGTAAAGTTTCAAGCTCATGTTTAGGGGGCAAAGTCAAGTTTCAAGCTCATGTTTAGGGGCAAAGTCAAGATTCAAGCTCATGTTTAGGGGGCAAAGTCAAGTGTCAAGCTCATGTTTAGGGGCAAAGTCAAGTGTCAAGCTCATGTTTAGGGGGCAAAGTGAAGTTTCAAGCTCATGTTTAGGGGGCAAAGTCAAGTTTCAAGCTCATGTTTAGGGGCAAAGTCAAGTGTCAAGCTCATGTTTAGGGGGCAAAGTCAAGTTTCAAGCTCATGTTTAGGGGGCAAAGTCAAGTTTCAAGCTCATGTTTAGGGGCAAAGTCAAGTGTCAAGCTCGTGTTTAGGGGCAAAGTCAAGTTTCAAGCTCGTGTTTAGGAGCAAAGTCAAGTTTCGAGCTTGTGTTTAGGGGCAAAGTCAAGTTTCAAGCTCGTGTTTAGGGGCAAAGTCAAGTTTCAAGCTCGTGTTTAGGAGCAAAGTCAAGTTTCGAGCTTGTGTTTAGGGGCAAAGTCAAGTTTCAAGCTCGTGTTTAGGAGCAAAGTGAAGTTTCAAGCTTATGTTTAGGGGGCAAAGTGAAGTTTCAAGCTCGTGTTTAGGAGGCAAAGTAAAGTTTCAAGCTCATGTTTAGGGGGCAAAGTCAAGTTTCAAGCTCATGTTTAGGGGGCAAAGTCAAGTTTCAAGCTCATGTTTAGGGGCAAAGTCAAGTGTCAAGCTCGTGTTTAGGGGCAAAGTCAAGTTTCAAGCTCGTGTTTAGGGGCAAAGTCAAGTTTCAAGCTCGTGTTTAGGGGCAAAGTCAAGTTTCAAGCTCGTGTTTAGGAGCAAAGTCAAGTTTCAAGCATGTGTTTGGGGGCAAAGTCAAGTTTCAAGCTCGAGTTTAGGAGCAAAGTCAAGTTTCAAGCTTATGTTTAGGGGGCAAAGTGAAGTTTCAAGCTCGTGTTTAGGAGGCAAAGTAAAGTTTCAAGCTTGTGTTTAGGGGCAAAGTCAAGTTTCAAGCTCGAGTTTAGGAGCAAAGTCAAGTTTCAAGCTTATGTTTAGGGGGCAAAGTGAAGTTTCAAGCTCGTGTTTAGGGGCAAAGTCAAGTTTCAATCTCGTGTTTAGGGGCAAAGTCAAGTTTCAAGCTCATGTTTAGGGGGCAAAGTCAAGTTTCAAGCTCATGTTTAGGGGGCAAAGTCAAGTTTCAAGCTCATGTTTAGGGGGCAAAGTCAAGTTTGAAGCTCATGTTTAGGGAGCAAGGTGAAGTTTCTAGCTTGTGTTTAGGGGCAAAGTCAAGTTTCAAGCATGTATTTCAAGCTCGTGTGTAGGGGGCAAAGTCAAGTTTCCAGCTCCTGTTTAGGGTCAAAGTCAAGTTTCAATCTCGTGTTTAGGGGGCAAAGTCAAGTTTCAAGCTCGTGTTTAGGGGGCAAAGTCAAGTTTCAATCTCGTGTTTAGGGTCAAAGTCAAGTTTCAATCTCGTGTTTAGGGGCAAAGTCAAGTTTCAATCTCGTGTTTAGGGGCAAAGTCAAGTTTCAAGCTCATGTTTAGGGGGCAAAGTCAAGTTTCAAGCTCGTGTTTAGGAGGCAAAGTCAAGTTTCAAGCTCGTGCTTAGGGGGCAAAGTCAAGTTTCCAGCTCCTGTTTAGGGTCAAAGTCAAGTTTCAATCTCGTGTTTAGGGGCAAAGTCAAGTTTCAAGCTCATGTTTAGGGGGCAAAGTCAAGTTCAAGCTCGTGTTTAGGAGGCAAAGTCAAGTTTCAAGCTCCTGTTTAGGGGGCAAAGTCAAGTTTCCAGCTCCTGTTTAGGGGCAAAGTCAAGTTTCAAGCTCATGTTTAGGTGCAAAGTCAAGTTTCAAGCTCGTGTTTAGGAGGCAAGGTGAAGTTTCTAGCTTGTGTTTAGGGGCAAAGTCAAGTTTCAAGCTTGTGTTTCAAGCTCATGTTTAGGGGGCAAAGTCAAGTTTCACGCTCATGTTTAGGGTAAAAGTCAAGCTTCAAGCTCGTGTTTAGGGGCAAAGTCAAGCTTCAAGCTCATGTTTAGGGGCAAAGTCAAGCTTCAAGCTCATGTTTAGGGGCAAAGTCAAGTGTCAAGCTCATGTTTAGGGGGCAAAGTCAAGTGTCAAGCTCATGTTTAGGGGGAAAAGTCAAGTGTCAAGCTCATGTTTAGGGGGCAAAGTAAAGTTTCAAGCTCATGTTTAGGGGGCAAAGTAAAGTTTCAAGCTCATGTTTAGGGGGCAAAGTCAAGTTTCAAGCTCATGTTTAGGGGCAAAGTCAAGATTCAAGCTCATGTTTAGGGGGCAAAGTCAAGTGTCAAGCTCATGTTTAGGGGCAAAGTCAAGTGTCAAGCTCATGTTTAGGGGGCAAAGTCAAGTTTCAAGCTCATGTTTAGGGGCAAAGTCAAGTTTCAAGCTCGTGTTTAGGAGCAAAGTCAAGTTTCGAGCTTGTGTTTAGGAGCAAAGTCAAGTTTCAAGCTCATGTTTAGGGGCAAAGTCAAGTGTCAAGCTCATGTTTAGGGGGCAAAGTCAAGTTTCAAGCTCATGTTTAGGGGCAAAGTCAAGTTTCAAGCTCGTGTTTAGGAGCAAAGTCAAGTTTCGAGCTTGTGTTTAGGAGCAAAGTCAAGTTTCAAGCTCGTGTTTAGGGGCAAAGTCAAGTTTCAAGCTCGTGTTTAGGAGCAAAGTCAAGTTTCGAGCTTGTGTTTAGGAGCAAAGTCAAGTTTCGAGCTTGTGTTTAGGGGCAAAGTCAAGTTTCAAGCTCGTGTTTAGGAGCAAAGTGAAGTTTCAAGCTTATGTTTAGGGGGCAAAGTGAAGTTTCAAGCTCGTTGTGACATACGCTCTGTCTTTTGGATGTCATCACTATTCAGTTGCCCACCGAGTCATTCACTGGCCTTTTCTTAATTAGGTCATTGTAGTTTGGATTGTATTATAAACTGCCTTTGTGTTAATTGATTACGTCACAGGCAATGGCATTGTTCTGATTGAGTGTATTACAGACGCCTATTGTTTTGCTGATTGCGTCACCGGCAGAGTTGGTCTGTGTATTTGTCATGAGGTCCACGGGGGAGGTCCCATTGCATGGAGACTTGTGTATATAAGGCCTAGAGTGGCACTAATAAAAACACTTCACCTTCACCCTCAATACTGAGTTCTGTCTCTTATTGGGGGAAACGCTATATTACAATTCACTAGCCCTTGTAAGGGCTGTTCCTGTTTCCTCACGGACGACTCTGGGATTCCTGCAGCACCTCTTACGATTGGGAAAAGGACGTCTCGGGCGGTGAAGCCCTCCGGCGATAAGGGTTATCGCTACAATTGGTGGCAAGCGGTGGGATGGTCCTTTGTACCCAGAGAGAGTGCTACCCTGATGGAGAGTCAGTAGGACAAGTTGAAAAGGCTGACCCTGAAGGATCTACTCGAGAGCCGGGGAAGGTCGGCTAGCAACCGCCCACGTCAGGAACTGATAGCCGAGCTGATCGAAATGGATCGTGCAGCAGTGAGGACCGAAACCAATATAGAGATCGATGAAGACGCTGCTCTTGTTCAAGCGGTTCGGAACAGATTGTCGGTCTATGGCCCGAATCCATCACAGGAACTGATCGACCGAGTCTTCGCCGCAGCGGAGGCAGAGGCCAGTAAGCGAAGGGAAGATCGGCGACTTTCAACCCAGCAGCCTCTCAGCCTCAGTTACACTGGGGGGAGAAAGATTCCATTTGCAGCATTTAAGTCCTTCCAGGAAAGTGACGACGAGATTGACGGATTTTTGGCCGATTTTGAACGGCAGTGCGATTTACACCGGGTACCCACCGAGGAATGGGTCACCATATTATCAGGGAAACTATCTGGGAAAGCTTCCGATGCTTTCCGGGCCATCCCTGATGCGGACTTACCACACTACCATCTGGTAAAGGAGGCTTTGTTAGCCCGGTACGCTGTCACCCCGGAAGCCTACAGGCGACGATTTCGGGAATCCCAAAAGAAGGGAGGGGATTCTTACACGGAGTGGGCATGTCGCCTCCATCGTACAGCATCACACTGGGTCACTGGATGCAAAGCCACGACCGCTGAGGATGTACTACAGTTGTTTTTACTAGAACACTTTCTCAATGCCCTGCAACCAGAGCTAAGAGAGTGGGTACGTGACCGGAGGCCTCTAACGCTACCTGAGGCTGCTCGTCTAGCCGACGAGTACACCGATGCTCGCCGGACAGAACAGTCCGCTCCAAAACCACAACCTCCCATCAAATTTCAAGCACCTGTGGCTTCCGCGCCAACTCGTGACTCTGGGCCACATAGGCCAGCGCAGCAACCGAACCTCTCCACAGTTCAGTGCCATCGTTGCAAACAATGGGGACATTATCGCAGTGATTGCGCCCTAGAGCCTCCCCGAAACACGTGGGGGCAAAAGCAACCTTCCACCTCCCGTACTCCTGTGGCACACTGTTTGGAAGCTGAGAGCAGTTCGGAAGAGTATCTGGGGGTACTGTATGAAGCTGATCCCGTACAAGCGGCCATCCCAGACAACCGACAGCACCATTGCCAGGAGGTACGAGTCAATGGGCGCACCGCGCAAGGATTACGCGACACCGGAGCCACACTTACCTTGCTCCAACCTCATTTGGTCAAGAACAAAGACCGCACCGGACACACCGTTGCAGTAAGGGTGGCGGGAGGAGCTGTGTTTCGACTCCCCACCGCCCGAGTACATCTTGACTGGGGCGCTGGATCCGGCAGGGTACAGGTGGGACTTATGGACAACTTACCAGCAGAAGTACTATTGGGAAATGATCTAGGACCAATGACTTCTGCCTACGCTACCTCTGGGCCAGCCAGCATCAACCCTGTTACAACCCGGTCTCCAGCCCGAGCTGCCGACTCCAGCCCACTGGTCGGGGAGACCCAGGGGTTTCGCCTGCATCACGTCATGTCTGTTACAAGAAGCCAAGAAGAGGATCAGCCATCAGGTTACGTCCTTCCAGAAGGGAAACGTATGCCAAACACTATTTTTGTTGGGGGCATTGGCCGTCGGATTAATCAGCCTGAAATTAAGGATGTTTTTTCAAAGTATGGCGCTGTAAAGAGTGTCAAAATTATTAGGGATGCCTTTGGCGTTTCTAAGGGTTATGGTTTTGTCTACTTTTACAATGATGTAGATGTGCAGAAGATTGTGGATTCTCCGATCAGCTTCCATGGAAAGAGATTGAAACTTGGACCAGCTATAAGAAAGCAGAGCACCTGTGCACACATCCAACCAAGGACTTTGGTGCTGAACTCACCAACGCCACAATATCCCAATGTTTGGACCCCACCCATGACCGATTCCTATGTACAGCCCACGTCAATGTTTAGTCCGGTTACTCACTATGTGCAGACTTGTCCTTACACAGAACTCTGCCCATAACAAGAGTCCGGACAGCCCCACGTTAACCCGAACAGGGTCAATCCGGGTCTGCCGGGTGTTCCACAAAAAGGGGGCATTGTGACATACGCTCTGTCTTTTGGATGTCATCACTATTCAGTTGCCCACCGAGTCATTCACTGGCCTTTTCTTAATTAGGTCATTGTAGTTTGGATTGTATTATAAACTGCCTTTGTGTTAATTGATTACGTCACAGGCAATGGCATTGTTCTGATTGAGTGTATTACAGACGCCTATTGTTTTGCTGATTGCGTCACCGGCAGAGTTGGTCTGTGTATTTGTCATGAGGTCCACGGGGGAGGTCCCATTGCATGGAGACTTGTGTATATAAGGCCTAGAGTGGCACTAATAAAAACACTTCACCTTCACCCTCAATACTGAGTTCTGTCTCTTATTGGGGGAAACGCTATATTACAATTCACTAGCCCTTGTAAGGGCTGTTCCTGTTTCCTCACGGACGACTCTGGGATTCCTGCAGCACCTCTTACGATTGGGAAAAGGACGTCTCGGGCGGTGAAGCCCTCCGGCGATAAGGGTTATCGCTACACTCGTGTTTAGGAGGCAAAGTAAAGTTTCAAGCTCATGTTTAGGGGGCAAAGTCAAGTTTCAAGCTCATGTTTAGGGGGCAAAGTCAAGTTTCAAGCTCATGTTTAGGGGCAAAGTCAAGTGTCAAGCTCGTGTTTAGGGGCAAAGTCAAGTTTCAAGCTCGTGTTTAGGGGCAAAGTCAAGTTTCAAGCTCGTGTTTAGGGGCAAAGTCAAGTTTCAAGCTCGTGTTTAGGAGCAAAGTCAAGTTTCGAGCTTGTGTTTAGGGGCAAAGTCAAGTTTCAAGCATGTGTTTGGGGGCAAAGTCAAGTTTCAAGCTCGAGTTTAGGAGCAAAGTCAAGTTTCAAGCTTATGTTTAGGGGGCAAAGTGAAGTTTCAAGCTCGTGTTTAGGAGGCAAAGTAAAGTTTCAAGCTTGTGTTTAGGGGCAAAGTCAAGTTTCAAGCTCGAGTTTAGGAGCAAAGTCAAGTTTCAAGCTTATGTTTAGGGGGCAAAGTCAAGTTTCAAGCATGTGTTTGGGGGCAAAGTCAAGTTTCAAGCTCGAGTTTAGGAGCAAAGTCAAGTTTCAAGCTTATGTTTAGGGGGCAAAGTGAAGTTTCAAGCTCGTGTTTAGGGGCAAAGTCAAGTTTCAATCTCGTGTTTAGGGGCAAAGTCAAGTTTCAAGCTCATGTTTAGGGGGCAAAGTCAAGTTTCAAGCTCATGTTTAGGGGGCAAAGTCAAGTTTCAAGCTCATGTTTAGGGGGCAAAGTCAAGTTTCAAGCTCATGTTTAGGGAGCAAGGTGAAGTTTCTAGCTTGTGTTTAGGGGCAAAGTCAAGTTTCAAGCATGTATTTCAAGCTCGTGTGTAGGGGGCAAAGTCAAGTTTCCAGCTCCTGTTTAGGGTCAAAGTCAAGTTTCAATCTCGTGTTTAGGGGCAAAGTCAAGTTTCAAGCTCATGTTTAGGGGGCAAAGTCAAGTTTCAAGCTCGTGTTTAGGAGGCAAAGTCAAGTTTCAATCTCGTGTTTAGGGGCAAAGTCAAGTTTCAAGCTCATGTTTAGGGGGCAAAGTCAAGTTTCAAGCTCGTGTTTAGGGGGCAAAGTCAAGTTTCAAGCTCGTGTTTAGGAGGCAAAGTCAAGTTTCCAGCTCCTGTTTAGGGTCAAAGTCAAGTTTCAATCCCGTGTTTAGGGGCAAAGTCAATTTTCAAGCTCATGTTTAGGGGGCAAAGTCAAGTTTCAAGCTCGTGTTTAGGGGGCAAAGTCAAGTTTGAAGCTCGTGTTTAGGAGGCAAAGTCAAGTTTCCAGCTCCTGTTTAGGGTCAAAGTCAAGTTTCAATCTCGTGTTTAGGGGCAAAGTCAAGTTTCAAGCTCATGTTTAGGGGGCAAAGTCAAGTTTCAAGCTCGTGTTTAGGAGGCAAAGTCAAGTTTCAATCTCGTGTTTAGGGGCAAAGTCAAGTTTCAAGCTCATGTTTAGGGGGCAAAGTCAAGTTTCAAGCTCGTGTTTAGGGGGCAAAGTCAAGTTTCAAGCTCGTGTTTAGGAGGCAAAGTCAAGTTTCCAGCTCCTGTTTAGGGTCAAAGTCAAGTTTCAATCCCGTGTTTAGGGGCAAAGTCAAGTTTCAAGCTCATGTTTAGGGGGCAAAGTCAAGTTTCAAGCTCGTGTTTAGGGGGCAAAGTCAAGTTTGAAGCTCGTGTTTAGGAGGCAAAGTCAAGTTTCCAGCTCCTGTTTAGGGTCAAAGTCAAGTTTCAATCTCGTGTTTAGGGGCAAAGTCAAGTTTCAAGCTCATGTTTAGGGGGCAAAGTCAAGTTTCAAGCTCGTGTCTAGGAGGCAAAGTCAAGTTTCAATCTCGTGTTTAGGGGCAAAGTCAAGTTTCAAGCTCATGTTTAGGGGGCAAAGTCAAGTTTCAAGCTCGTGTTTAGGGGGCAAAGTCAAGTTTCAAGCTCGTGTTTAGGAGGCAAAGTCAAGTTTCCAGCTCCTGTTTAGGGTCAAAGTCAAGTTTCAATCTCGTGTTTAGGGGCAAAGTCAAGTTTCAAGCTCATGTTTAGGGGGCAAAGTCAAGTTTCAAGCTCGTGTTTAGGAGGCAAAGTCAAGTTTCAATCTCGTGTTTAGGGGGCAAAGTCAAGTTTCAAGCTTGTGTTTAGGAGGCAAAGTGAAGTTTCCAGCTCCTGTTTAGGGTCAAAGTCAAGTTTCAATCTCGTGTTTAGGGGCAAAGTCAAGTTTCAAGCTCATGTTTAGGGGGCAAAGTCAAGTTCAAGCTCGTGTTTAGGGGGCAAAGTCAAGTTTCAATCTCGTGTTTAGGGTCAAAGTCAAGTTTCAATCTCGTGTTTAGGGGCAAAGTCAAGTTTCAAGCTCATGTTTAGGGGGCAAAGTCAAGTTCAAGCTCGTGTTTAGGAGGCAAAGTCAAGTTTCAAGCTCCTGTTTAGGGGGCAAAGTCAAGTTTCCAGCTCCTGTTTAGGGGCAAAGTCAAGTTTCAAGCTCATGTTTAGGTGCAAAGTCAAGTTTCAAGCTCGTGTTTAGGAGGCAAGGTGAAGTTTCTAGCTTGTGTTTAGGGGCAAAGTCAAGTTTCAAGCTTGTGTTTCAAGCTCATGTTTAGGGGGCAAAGTCAAGTTTCACGCTCATGTTTAGGGTAAAAGTCAAGCTTCAAGCTCGTGTTTAGGGGCAAAGTCAAGCTTCAAGCTCATGTTTAGGGGCAAAGTCAAGCTTCAAGCTCATGTTTAGGGGCAAAGTCAAGTTTCAAGCTCGTGTTTAGGAGGCAAAGTAAAGTTTCAAGCTAGTGTTTAGGGGCAAAGTCAAGTTTCCAGCTCCTGTTTAGGGGCAAAGACTAGTTTCAAGCTCGTGTTTAGGGGCAAAGTCAAGTTTCAAACTCATGTTTAGGAGCAAAGTCAAGTTTCAAGCTAGTGTTTAGGGGGCAAAGGCAAGTTTCAAGCTCGAGTTTAGGGGCTCTTTAAGGGTCCGGTCCAGTTCCAAGTTCGGGCTTCATGCTGCTTGGACACTGGGAGGGAAAAAAGTGGTGAGGGGCAATTTGCAACGTGTCATTTGTCAACGGGGCAGATCAGCCACTTACCTCCATCACCACCAAAGCCGCCTGGAAGAGAAAAGAGCAACAAAAGAGTTAATCACACACAGACTATAAACAGGTACATTTTAGATACATGGCCTCCGCTGGCTTAAAGTGGAACAAAACCCAGGATTTTAACTTTTGTCCCCCCAGGGCCTCCCGATTCGGGATAACCCGCTGTGTGAAATCCTCCAGATCAGCGTGCGCAGACTCACCTCTTCCTGGTCCAACGACGTCTGTGTGAGATCTCGTCCAATCAGAGCCGCCCTCAGAAGTGATGTCATTCCGCAAGCAGCTCCGATTAGTGTGAATGGGGAGCGAGAGCGGCAACATCCCCTGCTGCCGTGCGCACTGCCCCAGCCTATCTGAATGGCTGGGATGGGAGCGCGCACACAGCCCCAAGGAGAAATGGTAAGTGATTACCTTTCCCCCAGGGGGGAGGCCAGCAGCCAGCTCTGGAATATTTTACATTCCAGGGACAGGCCAGGCGGATTTCGTCCTGCTTTAACTACAGGTGGCCTGGGTACTGGCTGCAGAAGCCTCCCATCTTCCTCTCCGATCTTCGAGACTGACAATAAAACCTCAGCAAATGACCTCAGTTCAGTGGGCTGCTCTGATTGGACGAGAGCCCACACAGGGGCTGTTGCAATGAGGAAAGGTAAGTAATTACCGATGCCCTGGGGGTTTCACACAGCAATTTGCGGTCCCCCAGGGGGGAGGCCAGCAGCCAGCCCTGGAGTCTTTTAGATTCAAGGACCAGGCCAGGTGGCTTTTTCCACTTTAACTAGAGGTGGCTTGGGTACCGGCTGCAGCGCCCCAGCAGCGTCATCTCCTCACCTGTAAACACCAGGACGGCGAGACCGACCAGAGCGATGGCGGCGATGACGCACTTATTGAGGATGAGCGAGGAGCCGGCGTCCGCCTCCAGAAGCTCCGCCTCTCGGGCGGCTGCTCCCACGCTGGCCGGAGGGGAGGAGCCCCTGGCTGTCCGCTTGCGGAGGCCTTCTGCATCGTCCTCGCTGCTGGAGCAGCTCACCTCCTCCAGTTCGGCTCCTGAGCGGGAAGGAGATAATACAAAGGGGGAGAGGGTTACTGGCAAAGTGCAGGGGCGCGCCAACTAGGGGCAAACCAGCAGCACCATGAGCCGGCAGTGTGTTAGTGGAAAGGCACTCGTTACAGGGAACGCAACGAATAATTAAGGTGGAACTCAAGCAAACAACGATATTAAAACTGGATACAGTGGAGAAAGGTTGGGCCCGGTCCGTGGTTTCCTGTCCTGCTAATGTAAAAGGACGTTCAGCTCGCAGCAAAGACGCGGGTGTCCCTCTCAGTTAACCTTCGCTTCATCTCCCAGGCTTAGGCTTGTACGTCGCATTAGGAATATATATATATATTTTTTTTTCTTTATTGCATGGCACGGCCTGCTTCGGTATTCATAACAGTTGGGTTATTCCGCCACAAGGTGGCGCAGTGGTACTGCAGAAAGCTGTGGCATCTCCCGGCCCCCTATAAAAACGGGATCAACCAAAGAGTTCCCAGTGTTTCCTCTGCAGTGAAACTGCGAAGTTAGAAGATGGCTCTCTCTCTTGCGCAGGTGAGCGGGGCAACCAAGCCTGCGGCCCTGCAAGTCTATTTCCCCCCGTCTCTGGACCCTTACTGCCTCCCAGCCTTGGCTGACAGATCGGGTGAGGGTAGAAGAGCACTAGGGTCAAGTGCTCCTGGAGCGTTGCTCCAAGCCGCAGACCCTGTACCACAAAGAGTAGCCGGCCATAGGCTTTATGGTGAGCCTACTAGGGATGCGGAGTTCCTGTCCTGGCTTCTGAGGGGGTGAGTGTTTTGAGGACTGTGTCCCCTTCTTTTCGTTCAGGGTCCCCCCCCCTCCTGGCCTGCATACTAGCCGCTGCCTTCTCGTCTCTCTCTCTCCCCCCTCCCCCTCTGATTTTGTTTGTGGAGGGCGGGTGGTAGCAGCGAGTGGTTATTTGTGGTGTTTTGGCGTTTACAGGGTGTTTTTTGCCCGCTGCGCCACTTTGTACTGCGCTCCAAGGCTGTGAGCGCTATAACCTGTGGCGTTTTTGCTCTGTCATGGCGCCGGCGGGGTCACGTGGGCGCCGTTTTCGCGCTCTTCGGTGGGGGGGCCGGGGGATGACACGTATCGCGTTGTCCCCCCGCGGCCCGCTTCTTGAGGTACCTCTGCCGGCGCCATTTTGGATTAGCTGCGCATCTGAATTTCTCCCTTCCGGGCTGCAGCGCTGTTTCCTCCGGTGTGTCGCTTCATCCTGCGGTCTGTGCCTTGGTGAGCCTGCGGTATCCTTGGTCTGTGAGTCCCCCTTGAAGTTTTATTTATTGGTCTCGTGGGGCATGTGCTGTGGGATGCTCATGTGTCGTTCTTACTTATGTCTTTTAGGCGGGATACCAGTGGGTTGTGGTTTCTCCCGGCTCTACTCCTTCCTCCCCCTCATCCCCCCACCCTTTTTTGGCTGATCTGGGGGCATCCCATGGGAGGGCATCCCGGGTAGCTTTTGTATTAGCCTTTACCCAGCGCTGGCCTATTGCGCCTGTGTTAATCACCATATGGAGGCTTCTGGGGATAGCGTGCTCGGGGGTCCTTCGGGGCAATCCCGGCTGTGTTCCATGTGCAGGGTATCCCCTATCAGCAACGATGTCACGGTGTGCGTGCCGTGCGCTCAAAGTGTCCTTGCGCTCCAGCTTGGTTTGCCTGCATCGCTTCCCAGCTCTTCGCCCCCTTCGGCGTCACCTACCTCCCCACTGCTGCAAATAGCTCCCAGTGAGGGGGATGCTAGCAGGGGGTCACAGTCTGATCTGGCACTTCGTGTGGCCAACATTGAGAAGCAGCTTGCTGGGCCTATTCCTAGGAAGGCCTCGGGCAAGAAGCAGCACCTGACTTCCACTCCCTCCCTAGAAGAAGGGGAACTGTTCCAGGACTCTGACTCCTCTGGGGACCAGCAGAAGGGTTGCATTAGTGATCCTGGGTCCCTGGACCCAGGGAGGAATCATGGTACCCTGAGGACACTATTCCTCTGCACTTTTGGTGGCTATGCGCTGCTCTGTTTGGTTACGTCAGTGGGCAGCTGATGCTGCTGCTAAGAAGGCTCTCACTGGGCTCCCCTTTGCGGGGCTGCGGCTCTTTGGTGAGTTTCTTGATGTTTTGGCCAAGGATGGTAGGCTGCCTCAGCGTAGGAGAAAGCCCCGGCCTTTTCGGGGGAACTCCGTTTCCCTCCCCCTCCCTTAGTTCTTCCAGAGGAGGTCATGGCTCCCTCTTCTCAGGTAGCCTCAGAGAGTCTTCGGGCCGTGGCAGATCCCGTGGACGTCCCGGTCTCTCCTGGGGTTCCAAGCCCAAACCCCCTCCCAAAGCCCCTCAGGCATGAGGAGGCGCCCTCACCCATCCAGGTGGGGGAACAGCTTTGGCACTTTGCTTTCAGACCGGTGGATTCAGGAGGTGGTGTCCTCCGGTTACAAGATTCATCAGATCCCGGATGTCTTTAAACCCCCTGTCAGCTCAAGGGTTACTTTCGGCGGTTCAATGCCTGCTGGAGTCAGGGGTCATTTGTCCGGTGCCCCATCAAGAACAGGGTCAGGAGTACTATTCCAATCTCTTCACGGTCCCCAAAAAGGACGGCTCTCTGAGGCCCATTCTAGACTTGAAGGGCCTCAACAAGTTTGTCAGATTCAAACATTTTCACATGGAGACGCTACGCTCTGCTGTCGGTACCCTTCGCCCGGGAGACTTCATGACCACCGTGGACATCAAGGATGCTTATCTTCATGTGCCTATCTTCCCAGATCATCAGAGATTTCTGAGGTTCGTGCTGGAGGATCAGCACTACCAGTTTGTGGCGTTACCATTCGGTATCACCTTGGTGCCTTGGGTGTTCCCCAAGGTGCTGGCGGGAGTGATGGCTCTGCTACGAACCCGGGGCATTAGCATCCTTCCCTACCTGGACAACATCCTCATTGTGGCTCAGTCTTTTCATTAGGCCGAACAGGACACCCAGGTGGTGATCTCCACTCACTCTCACCCACTCTCACACTGGGTGATCAATTTTCCCAAGTCTTCACTCTCCCCGTCCTTGGTGAGGTCCTTTCTGGGCATGACACTGGATACCTCTCAGGTCAAGGTGTTCCTTTCCCAGCAGAAGGTGGAGGGCCTTCAGAAGCAGGCACTGGCTCTGCTCTTGTGTCCTCATCCTTCCATCCGTCTGGGGATGCAGTTGGTGGGCCTGATGGTGTCCTGCTTCGAGGCGGTCCCCTTTGCTCAGTTTCACATGAGACCTCTTTAGTTGCACCTCTTGTCAGTTTGGGATCGGGACCCTGTGTCCCTGGATCAGGAATTTTCTCTGTCTCCTTAGGCCAGGCAGTCTCTTTCGTGGTGGCTGGACTCAAGGAATCTTCTGGTGGGCAGGGCCTTCCTGCCCCCGTACTGGGAGACTTTCACCACAGATGCCAGTCTGACGGGCTGGGGGGGCTTTTGGAAGTCCCTACAGTTCCAGGGTCGTTGGGGCCCCCAGGAGGCCCATGCTCCCATCAATGTCCTGGAACTGAGGGCGATCAGGTTGGTTCTGTCCCACCTGACCACACACCTTCGGGGTCGGGCTGTTTAGATCCGCTCAGACAACCAGACGGCGGTTGCCTATATCAACCATCAGGGAGAGACTCGGAGCAGCCTTCAAGGAAGTGTCTCTGATACGGTCTTGGACGGAACAGAATGTCCCCTGCATCTCAGCGGTCTACATTCCGGGGGTGGAGAACCAGGTGGCAGACTCCCTGAGCAGGGGGACGTCTCGTCTGGGGGAATGGTCCCTCAACTACCAGGTGTTTCTCTCCCTGTGTCACCGCTGGGGTCAGCCAGATGTGGACCTGTTTGCGTCCCGTCACAATCACAAACTTCCCAGGTTTGTCTCCCTGTCACAGGATCCTCTGGCTTTCGCCAAATATGCACTGGCAATGCCTTGGACGGAGTATCGGCTTCCCTATGTGTTCCCTCCATTCCCTCTACTGGGCAGGGTCTTGCGCAAGACAGCCCAGGAGGGGGTGTCAGCCATCCCGGTGGCCCCCTGTTGGCCAAGAAGGGTGTGGTTCGCAGACGTCGTGCAGTTGGCAGTAGACCAGTACGTCTTGCCCAAGGATCCAGATCTTCTCACTCAGGGACAGCTGCGCCATCCCAATTTACAAACGCTGGCTTTAACGGCTTGGCTGCTGAAACCTACATCTTGACAGATGCCTGCCTCTGTTGTTGATACCATGATTCGGGCTAGGAAGAAGTCCTCGTCCTTTATCTATTACAGGATCTGGCATGCTTACATTGCCTCGTGTGAGTCCAGGTCTCTTCCCTGTCGGGTTTTTTCCATTCCCAGGATTCTGGAATTTTTGCAACATGGGTTTGGATTCTGGCCTTCATTCAAAGGCCATGTTTCAGCTCTTACCATTTTTTTCCAAAGATCTTTTGCCAACCACCGGTTGGTTAAAACTTTTTTCCAGGGTGTTACCCATGTGCGTCCACCCCGTAAGCCTATGCTACCAGTCTGGTCACAAATCTGGTGTTGTATGCTCTGCAGGGTCCTCCCTTTGAGCCTATCCGTGGGGCTGCTTTGCCCATTCTGACTCTTAAGGTAGCCTTTTTGGTGGCTATCACTTCTGTAAGGCGAGTTTCTGAGCTGGCGGCGCTTTCGATCAAACCTCTTTATTTTGAGAGGCATCAGGATAAGGTGGCGTTTCGGCTTAAGCCAGATTTCTTGCCTAAGGTGGTGTCTGCCTTTCATCTCAATCAGGACATTGTCTTGCCTTCATTGTGTCCTAATCCTGCTAATTCCAAGGAGCGGACACTGCATTCAATGGATGTGGTCAGGGCTCTGAAGTTTTATTTGGTCACTGAGCCTTTCAGGAAATCTGATGCTCTTTTTGTTCTCACTTCTGGACCTAGGAAGGGTTTGCCTCCGACTAAATCCACTATCAGCAAATGGATCCGTCAGGCGGTGGTGCAAGCCTATTCTGCTAAGGGGAAAGAACCTCCCTTTAGAATTACTGCTCATTCCACTCGTGCTGTTGGTGCGTCTTGGGCTTTTCAGCACCAGGCTTCTGTTGAACAAGTTTGCAAGGCCGCTACTTGGTCTTCTGTTCATACTTTTTCCAAGTTTTACAAGGTTGATGTTAAGGCCTCAACGGATGCTGCTTTTGGCCGCAAGGTGCTTCAGGCGGTAGTGACTTGAACCGCCGGCTGTTGCTTATTGGGGATCCCACCCTATTTTTGGATACTGCGTTTGGATGTCCCAACTGTTATGAATACCGAAGCGGGCCGTGCCATGCAATAAAGAAAAAAGCAATTCTGTGAGTACTCACCTGTAGAATTGTTTTTGTTCTTGCATGGCACGGCCCGCTTCACCCCACCCTTGTTATCGTTATTCTTGGTTGCCTCTTTATGGTGACTGTTCCAAGTTAAATGGGGTTTTTTACCTTTTTTACCTTTATTCTCTCCCGGCTTCTTGTCTCACTGCTTGTCTACGCTGGGAACTCTATGGTTGATCCCGTTTTTATAGGGGGCTGGGAGATGCCACAGCTTTCTGCAGTACCACTGCGCCACCTTGTGGCGAAATAACCCAACTTTTATGAATACCGAAGCAGGCCGTGCCATGCAAGAACAAAAACAATTCTACAGGTGAGAACTCACAGAATTGCTATATATATATATATTATAAGGCTAAAAGACTTGGTTATTAAAAGGCTATTAGATGTATTAGCATGGTTATTATAAGGCTATTAGACGTGTTAGAATAGTTATTAAAAGGCTATTATACATGTTAAAATACCATTTTGTGATTACTCACCTGTAAAATGGGTATTATAAGTATGTCACACACCCCGCTTCCACTATTCATGACATATGGGTTATGGTCCAGTAGAGGGCGAACTTCTGCAGAGATGAAAGCAAAAAAGAAGCCCCTCCCGGTCCATAAATACCTGGGACCTCCCACACATTCCCCAGTATATGACAGCAGAAAGGGGACCAGGAAGAGACAATAAAACATTCTTAACAATAAAAGGTTCACCATATAAAGGATCCAGAATACCAAAGGGCGGGATGAAGTGGGGTGTGTGACATACTTATAATACCCATTTTACAGGTGAGTAACCACAAAATGGTATTATTCCAAGTATGTCACACACCCCGCTTCCACTATTCATGACATATGGGACATCCAATAGAAGTGTCCGTCATGGGTGGGGATCCAAATACAGCAAAAAAATGCACAAATTTAAACCACTGCAGCTTGCAGAACCTTGCAGCCAAAAAACAGCATCCGCTGAGGCCCGCACATCAACCTTATAGAACTTGGAAAAAAATATGAACGGAAGACCAAGTAGCAGCCTTACAAACTTGTCCAACAGAAGCCTGGTGCTGAAAAGCCCAGGAAGCCCCAACAGCACAAGAAGAATGAGCAGTGATCTTAAAAGGAGAAACCCTCCCCTTAGCGGAATAGGCCCCAACAATGGCCTGGCGTATCCATTTACTAATGGTAGACTTGGCAGGCGCCAAACCTTTCCTGGGCCCGGAGGGCACCACGAACAAGGCGTTCGTCTTACGAAAAGGAGAAGTAGCGACCAAATAGTACTTCACACAACGAACCACATCCAAGGAGTGCAAAACCATCTCCTTGTCATTGCTAGGCTTAGGACCGCGAAAGGCTCCAGGCTCCAAGACAATGATGGGGGTGTGAGCCTCCTGAGGACCCCACAACCCCTGGAATGTACACTGCCAAGATGCAAGGAACATTGCTCTCCGCCCATGTCAGAATCAGAGAGACTTCCCTGAGGGCACTCCTGCTGCGAGTCCCTCCCTGGTGATTGATGATCGAACCTGAACCGGTAAGCCATGTAGGTGAAGTGTCAGACGTGACAGAACCAAACGGATAGCTCCAGGCTCCAAGACAATGATGGGGGTGTGAGCCTCCTGAGGACCCCACAACCCCTGGAACTGATGATCCTTCCAGAAACCTCCCCAGCCCGACCGGCTGGCATCTGTGGTAACCATCTCCCAACAAGGGGCCAGAAAGGATCTGCCCCTCAGATTGCTTGGTTCCAGCCACCACTTAAGGGACTGCCGAACCCTGGGAGACATCAGAAAAGACTGATCCAAGGACTGTGGACATCTGTCCCATTTCAGTAATAGATGGAGTTGGAGCGACCTCATGTGTAACTGAGCAAAGGGGACTGCCTCAAGGAAGCCACCATCAAACCTACCAGAGTCATCCCTAGCCGGATAGAAGGGCTTGGTCAGGAGAACACGTATCAGATCCTGAACCCTCTGCACCTTTGGCTGAGGTAGGAACACTCTGGCCTGACTGGTATCCAGATTCATGCCCAGAAAAAAGATCTCCCTGATGGGGAGAGAAGACTTGGGGTGGTTGATCACCCATCCGAACCTTTCCAACGTCGTCACCACCGTCCTGGAGTCCAGCACCGCCTGGCAGAGGGAAGAAGCTGTGAATGATTAGGTCGTCCAAATACGGCACAATGCGAATGGCCTGGGCTCCTCTAAGAGATGGGCCAGGACTTTGGGGGTATCCACAGCATCCCCCAGCGCCTGCCCGGCATCAGAATCAAAGAACTGCAGTTCTTCAATCTCAGATTCTCAGATTCCTCAAACAATTCCCCCTCCTCAAGAGGGGAATAGTCAGACCAGTCAGGGGAGTCATAATCATCAAAATCAAGTACCGGCGCAGCCGGAGACAGATGCCCTTTCTTAGCAGAGGCCTTCTTGCCCACTGAGCTAGAAATAATTTTCTCTAGGTTGGCCAGCCTAGTACATACCTCAGAGTGCGACTCCCCACTAATGACCGTGTCACTTTCGGTACAGATAATGCGGGGCGGGGAAGGAGATGAGACGGGCGGCACTGACCCAGACGCCTGGGATCCCGACTGCCGCATTATGGCCTGTTGCGCACATGCCAATTAGTACATTTACCCCTATAGGGGGTACCCCACAACCCACACACAGCCGGAATTGTCCCGAAGGGAGCCCGAGCCCGGTATCCTGTGGAGCCTCCATATGGTGATTTTAAAAGGTAGTCGCAATGACCAGAGGGAATTACACTGATAAGCTACCCGGCATGCCCCTTTAAGTCCCAAGTGGGAGGATTTTAGGTGCCCAATTTACTCTAGGGACCCTAGGACCGGGAGAGCCCCCTTTTAAGCAGGTAGTAGGGAGTCCTCCTGAACGAACAAGCAGTGGCCATAAACACATGAGCACACGCACAGATAAATAGCAAAGTAACCAACAAATAGTTAACCACACAGTGTGACCTGCGCTGCCCCCAGCTGAAGGGGACACAATTATACAGAATAAGGATGAAAAGAGGGGCCCCAGGAGGGCACTCACGTGTCTCACAAGATGGCAGCCAGCAGCACAGCACTCTCTCTCTCCGCGCGGATCGCGCGCCACGCCTGGCCCCGCCCCCCTTCCCTCACGACCAGCAGCGCGGTACTAGCTATAGGCTAAAAGGCGCCAAACAGGAGCAGGCGGGCCGTGGCAACGGCTAGTATAGGGACTTAGTGTATAAAGGTCCGGGCAGAAATAGGGCAAAAAATGGCCGGGAGTAAGCCCCGCTTACCTGCAAGGAAGAGCAGCAGACATCTTCTGATTTGCTCGCCGTCCTGCAGAGAAGGAACTGGAGAATGTGTGGGAGGTCCCAGGTATTTATGGACCGGGAGGGGCTTCTTTTTTGCTTTCATCTCTGCAGAAGTTCGCCCTCTACTGGACCATAACCCATATGTCATGAATAGTGGAAGCGGGGTGTGTGACATACTTGGAATACACTTATTATAAGGCTATTAGACTTATTAGCATGGATATTATAAGGCTATTAGACTTGGTTATTATAAGGCTATTAGATATATTAGCACGGTTACTATAAGGCTATTAGACTTGGTTATTATAAGGCTATTAGATGTATTAGCTTCATTATTATAAGGCTATTATATGTGTTAGAACGGTTATTATAAGGCTATTAGACGTGTTAGCATGATTATTATAAGGCTATTAGACTTGGTTATTATAAGGCTATTAGATATATTAGCACGGTTACTATAAGGCTATTAGACTTGGTTATTATAAGGCTATTAGATGTATTAGCTTGATTATTATAAGGCTATTAGACGTGTTAGAACGATTATTATAAGGCTATTAGATGTGTTAGAACGGTTATTATAAGGCTATTAGACGTGTTAGCATGGTTATTATAAGGCTATTAGACTTGGTTATTATAAGGCTATTAGATGTGTTGACATGGTTATTATAAGGCTATTAGACGTGCTAGAATAGTTATTATAAGGCTATTAGACGTGTTAGCATAGTTATTAAAAGGCTATTAGACATGTTAGCATGGATCTTATAAGGCTATTAGTCTTGGTTATTATAAGGCTATTAGACTTGTTAGCATGTTTTTATAAGGCTATTAGTCTTGGTTATTATAAAGCTATTAGATGTGTTAGAATAGTTATTAAAAGGCTATTAGACATGTTAGCACATGGGGTTACAATAGCATTATGGTACTATAATTATTAGGATTAGGGCTATTGTAGGGTTACTGTCATTATCAGGATTATTATTTGGGTGGTGTTATTATTGGGGTTAGCATAGCATTATAGTACTATAATTATTGGGCTTGTATTAGTGCTATTGTAGGGTTACTGTCATTATCAGGATTATTATTCGGGTGCTGTTATTATTGGGGTGAGGATAGCATTATAGTACTGTAATTTTAGGGTTAGGGCTTGTGTTAGTATTAGTGCTATTGTAGGGTTATTGTCATTATCAGCATTATTATTCGGGTGCTGTTATTATTGGGGTGAGGATAGTATTATGGTACTATAATGATTAGGATTAGGACTATTGTAGTGTTACTGTCATTATCAGGATTATTATTCAGGTGCTGTGATTATTGGGGTGAGGATAGTATTATGGTACTATAATTATTAGGATTAGGGCTATTGTAGGATTACTGTCATTATCAGGATTAGGAATATATTATTATTTAGGTTGTTTTGTCATTGGGGTTACAATAGCATTATAGTACTGTAATTATTGGGCTTGTGTTAGTATTGGTACTATTGTAGGATTACTCTTATTATCAGGATTATTATTTGGGTAGTGTTATCATTGGGGTTATGACACATAGCAGTATAGTACTTTAATTATTAGGGCTTTTATTAGTATTAGTACTATTGTAGGGTATGGTCATTATTGGGATTATTATTCAGGTGGTGTTAACATTGGGGTTAGAATGGCATTATAGTATTATAATTATTAGGGCTTGTGTTAGTATTAGTGCTTGTGCTTATTAGGGCTTGTGTTAATATTAGGGCTATTGTAGGGTAACTCTCGTTATTATTATTATTATTCGGGTGGTGTTATCATTGGGGTTAGGATAGCATTATAGTACTTTAATTATTAGGGCTTGTATTAGCATTAGTACTATTGTAGGGTTACTGTCATTATCAGGATTATTATTCGGGTGCTGTTATTATTGGCGTGAGGATAGCATTATGGTACTATAATTATTAGGATTAGGGCTATTGTAGGGTTACTGTCATTATCAGGATTATTGTTCAGGTGCTGTGATTATTGGGGTGAGGATAGCATTATGGTACTATAATTATTAGGATTAGGGCTATTGTAGGTTATGGTTTCGGGTGGCTTTATTATTGGGGTTAGGATAACAATATAGTACTAGAATTATTAGAGCTTGTGTTAGTATTGGTGCTATTGTAGTGTTTGTGTTAGTATTAGTGCTTGTGTTTATTAGGACTTGTGTAAATATTAGGGCTATTGTAGGGTAACTCTCTATTAGGATTATTATTCGAGTGGCGTTATTATTGGGGTTAGGATAAAACTATAGTACTATAATTATTAGGGCTTTTATTAGTATTGGTGCTATTATAGTGTTTGTGTTAGTATTAGTGCTTATTATTAACACTATTTATTATTTTATTATTAACACTTATTATAACACTATTGTGTTAGTATTAGGGATATTGTAGGGTTATGGTCATTATTGGGATTATTATTGGGGTGGTGTTATCATTGGGGTTAGGATAGCATTATAGTACTTTAATTATTAGGGCTTGTATTAGTATTAGTGCTATTGTAGGGTTATGGTCATTACTGGGATTATTATGCGGGTGGTGTTATCATTGGGGTTAGAATGCCATTATAGTATTATAATTATTAGGGCTTGTGTTAGTATTAGTGCTATTGTAGTGTTTGAGTTAGTATTAGTGCTTGTGCTTATTAGGGCTTGTATTAGTATTAGTACTATTGTAGGGTTATGGTCATTACTGGGATTATTATGCGGGTGGTGTTATCATTGGGGTTAGAATGCCATTATAGTATTATAATTATTAGGGCTTGTGTTAGTATTAGTGCTATTGTAGTGTTTGAGTTAGTATTAGTGCTTGTGCTTATTAGGGCTTGTATTAGTATTAGTACTATTGTAGGGTTACGGTCATTATAGGGATTATTATTCGGGTGGTGTTATCATTGGGGTTAGAATGCCATTATAGTATTATAATTATTAGGGCTTGTGTTAGGATTAGTGCTATTGTAGTGTTTGTGTTAGTATTAGTGCTTGTGCTTATTAGGGCTTGTATTAGTATTAGTACTATTGTAGGGTTATGGTCATTATTGGGATTATTATTCGGGTGGTGTTATCATTGGGGTTAGGATAACACTATAGTACTATAATTATTAGGGTTAGGGCTTGTGTTGTGCTATTGTAGGGTCAGTGTTACTAGTACTAATGTTAGTATTGGTGCTATTGTAGGGTTAGTGTAACAGTAAGTACTGTTTGCATCAGGGTTAATAATCGTCTTTAGCCCCACGATCGCTCCTTCAATCTGATTGGATGACAGGGGTGTGGCGGCATCACGGCGGGCGGGCGCTAGCCTCTGGAGGAGACGCAATTTGGCGATTATCGCATGCAACACGCGGGTCACTGATCAGACGGCATGCATCACGCAGCACCTGTTACACTAGCGGAGCGGCGCCCCCAGGTCCTCAGTCCGCCCAGCGCCAGGGGGTCGGGTATGGCGCGCACTAGCTTCTCTATGTAACAGGCTTCAAGACAAGAAGACAGAGAGGGAGGACGGTTACCCCGGGGCCACAGGTCGGGCGCTACGTGGTGCGGTTACGCTCAGGCCTGTGTTAATCCATGACCGTGCTACGACGCCCCCCGCAGGCCGCGCGCGGTACTCACCCACCCGGCGGCGCAATCCGGGCTGTGGCTCCGGCTCCTCGGGGGGGATCTCCAGCTCCTCCTGGTGCGGCGGGACTTCGGTGATGAGGGTCGGAGGCTCGGGCCCCTGAGGAAGAGGAGAGAGAAAGGTGGGGGCGCGTCAGGGGTTCGAACCGAATCGAAACAATACAATGAGCAATGATGATGTCAGAGTGCAGTAACCAATCACACGCCGCTTTGATACCGTCAGGTGACGCAGCTATATTCACCCCTGAGGAACAGAAGGTAAAAAGGTGGGGGCGTGTCAGGGGTTCGAACCGACTCTAAACAATACAATGAGCAATGATGTTGTCAGAGTGCAGTAACCAATCACACGCCGCATTGATGCTGTCAGGTGACGCGGCCATATTCACCCCTGAGGAAGAGCAGGTAAAAAGGTGGGGGCGTCTCAGGGGTTCGAAATGACTCAATACAATACAATGAGCAATGATGATGTCAGAGTGCAGTAACCAATCACACGCCGCTTTGATGCTGTCAGGTGACGCAGCCATATTCACCCCTGAGGAACAGAAGGTAAAAAGGTGGGGTCGTGTCAGGGGTTCGAACCGACTCTAAACAATACAATGAGCAATGATGATGTCAGAGTGCAGTAACCAATCACACGCCGCTTTGAGGTTCAAACTGAATCTAAACAAAGAGCAATGATGATGTCAGAGTGCGGTAACCAATCACAGGCCGATGGGTGCGGTCAGGTGACGCGGCTGTATTCACCTCCGCTTACCTTAACCTCCTGCTGGAGCAAAGCTTCTGCGTCGGGGCCCTCCGGAGGGGCGGTGGGTTCGGGCACTGAAATCAAAACAGGGAAAGAAGGTCACATGACTTGGTGCTGAATGGTGATTGGACAATGTCACAGCATGAAAAGAATCCTATGGGAATAAAGAATTATATAGACAATAAACAAACAGCCCGGGCCCTATAGAAGCCGAGCGACTGGAAGAATAAAAAGCGGAGCACCCGATTGGCTCGTGACCTCTCGTCCAATCACATTTCACTGCCGTGAATATGTATGCCTGGTAATGAGTTCTAAGTGATACTTTGGTAACAGGTGCTCTTTAAAGTGGACCAAAACCCAGGATTTTGACTATTCAGGGTTTTGGCCCGCTGTGTGAAACCCCCCAGGTCGACGAGCGGCAGCAGTTGCGCCATAAAAAGACGCGATTCGCTTGATGGGTTTTGATCCCCTTTAAGGCGGACCTAAACCCTTTCCTTTGCAACTCTGTGCCAGGGAGGGTCCGGGTTCACAAGGATGTTAAAGTGGACCAAAACCCAGGATTTTGACTATTCAGGGTTTTGGCCCGCTGTGTGAAACCCCCCCAGGTCGACGAGCGGCAGCAGTTGCGCCACCTCCGTAAAAAGACGCGATTTGCTTGATGGGTTTTGATCCCCTTTAAGGCGGACCTAAACCCTTTCCTTTGCAACTCTGTGTCAGGGAGGGTCCGGGTTCACAAGGATGTTAAAGTGGACCAAGGATTTTGACTATCCTGGGTTTTGGTCCCCGATCGGGGACGCCCCTCTATGTGACACCCCCTAGGTCACCCAAACAAACTCACCTCTTCCAGGTTCTACGACGCATGCGCAGCTGCTCGTCCAATCAGCACACTCGGATCCACTCCCGCCCCCTCGTCCAGAGCTCGTCTAATGCCAGCGGATCTGAGTGTGCCGACAGCTACATCCTGCTAGAGGGCACGCGTCCTGCTAGAGGGAGGAAAGAAGGTAAGTGTATGGGGGCGACCTGGGGGGGTGTCACACAGCGGGGCATCCCGAATCTGGAAATCCAGCATCCCTGGAATCTTATAGATTTCGGAGCCGATGTGGCGTGGGTTTTGGGCCTGGAGTTCCACTACTTGGAGCATCCTGCTGTGTAAAAGCCCCCAGAAGCCCCGTTTCACTCACCTTGTCCCGGAGCCCTCGCTGCATCTCTCACCTCGCGCCCCCATGCCCGGCTTTCTGAATGGGCGGCGTGGGCGGCGTCGGCTAGGAGATGCGGCCGGCGAGGCACTCGGCTCCGTCAGTGGAGCCGAATGAAAGCGAGTGTGCCGATTGGCTCAGCGGCCCACTCAGCCAATCAGCGCGCTCGAGTCTGCGCTGTGGGAGGGGCAGGAAGGGGAGTGAATGGGGCGACCTGGTCCTGATTCGGGATGCCCCCACTGAGAGGAACAACACACCCCTTTTCAGGGTGTTGTTCCTCTCAGTGACCCGAAAATCAGGTGTTTGCCCTTAGGGTTAGGGTCTCAGAGCCAGAACAAGCATGCCGATTGGCTGATCGGTTCAGCCAATCGGCGTCCTCGCTTTCACTCGGCTCCGCTGATGGCCAAGTAGCCGAGCGCTGCCACCAGCCACATTCCCCTGCTCACCTTCTAGGCGCCGCGTGCCCGCGCTGTCCATTCACAAAGGCCGCGGCGAGGGCTCCGGGACAAGGTGAGTGAAACGGGGCTTCTGGGGGCTTTTACAAGGAGTGGAACTTGGATGGCCCTGGAGCCTGCCTCCGATGTTCCCCTTTAAAGTGGACCAAAACCCAGGATATTGATTATACCCCGGGTGCACACGGATTAGACTCCAGGACCTCCGATGTTCCCCTTTAAAGTGGACCAAAACCCAGGATATTGATTATCCTGGGTTTTGGTCCTTTCCCCGGGTGCACACTGATTAGACTCCAGAGCTTCCGATGTTCCCCTTTAAAGTGGAGCCAAACCAAAGGATTTTGACTATCCTGGGTTTTAGTCCTTTCTCCCGGGGGCACACGGATTAGACTCCAGAGCCTCCGATGTTCCTCTTTAAAGTGGAGCCAAACCAAAGGATTTTGACTATCCTGGGTTTTAGTCCTTTCTCCCGGGGGCACACTGATTAGACTCCAGGGCCTCCGATGTTCCTCTTTAAAGTGGAGCCAAACCAAAAGATTTTGACTATCCTGGGATTTGGTCCTTTCCCCCCCCGGGGGCACACGGATTAGACTCCAGGGCCTGCCTCCGATGTTCCTCTTTAAAGTGGAGCCAAACCAAAGGATTTTGACTATCCTGGGTTTTGGTCCTTTCCCCGGGTGCACACTGATTAGACTCCAGGGCCTCCGATGTTCCTCTTTAAAGTGGAGCCAAACCAAAGGATTTTGACTATCCTGGGTTTTAGTCCTTTCTCCCGGGGGCACACTGATTAGACTCCAGAGCCTCCGATGTTCCCCTTTAAAGTGGAG
Source organism: Gastrophryne carolinensis (assembly GCA_027917425.1). Classification (NCBI taxonomy): domain Eukaryota; kingdom Metazoa; phylum Chordata; class Amphibia; order Anura; family Microhylidae; genus Gastrophryne; species Gastrophryne carolinensis. The sequence goes on along the minus strand of CM051244.1, from coordinate 160,889,212 downwards.
CCAAACCAAAGGATTTTGACTATCCTGGGTTTTGGTCCTTTCCCCCCCGGGGGCACACGGATTAGACTCCAGGGCCTGCCTCCAATGTTCCTCTTTAAAGTGGAGCCAAACCAAAGGATTTTGACTATCCTAGGTTCTGGTGCTCGATCGGGGGCCCTGCTGTGTGAAACCCTCAAGATCGGCGAGTGGACGGATGGGTTTTGGTCCCCTTTAAGGCGGACCTCAACCCTTCCCTTGCAACTCTGTGCCAGGAAGGGTTAAAGTGGACCAAAAGCCAGGATTTTGACTGACTGGGTTTTGGTCCCCGAACAGGGATGCCACGCTGTGTGACACCCCCGAGGATGGCTGGAAACTTACCTTTTTTCCCAATCTAACAGTGCATGCGTGAGCAGCGCCCGCACCCCCACTATCCCTCTAGCAGGGCGTATGCCAGGCATTTGTGAATGGCCGGCGTGGGCACGCTCCCTGTTAGAGGGAAGCGGGGGATGCGCCCGCCACCGCGCTCACCTTAGACAAGCTCTTAGACAAAGGGACGGGGGCATCCGAGCGCACCGATTGGACGAGAGGCTGCACATGCGCCGTAGGGCCGGGAAAAGGTGAGTTATATTGGGCAACCTGAGAGGTTTCACACAGCAGGGCATCCCCGAATGCTCGGGACGCTAGAAAAGACCAAAACCCAGGATAGTTAAAATCTTGGGTTTTGGTCCACTTTAATATGTGCAGCCAAAGAAGCTGATTGGAGGAGTGCCGCGGGCTTGAGGAAACGTAAGTACTAATGGCGAGGGTTCCCACAGCTGGGCGTCCCAAACCCCGGTGCCCCAGGGGACGGGCCAAAACTGAAATGGTGAAAATCCTGGGTTTTGCTCCACTTTAATATGTGCAGCCAGAGAAGCTGATTGGAGGAGCGCCGTGGGCTGGGGGAAAGGTGAGTACTAATGGCAAGGTTTCACACAGCTGGGCATCCCAAACCCGGGTTTGTCGGGGGATGGCCCGAAACCGAAAGTGAAAATCCTGGGTTTTGGTCCACTTTAATATGCACGGCCGGAGAAGCCGATTGGAGGAGCGCCGCGGGCTCAAGAAAAGGTAAGTAATAATGGCGAGGTTTCATACAGCTGGGCATCCCAAACCCGGGTGTCCCAGGGGACGGGCCAAAACTGAAATGGTGAAAATCCTGGGTTTTGCTCCACTTTAATATGTGCAGCCAAAGAAGCTGATTGGAGGAGCGCCGTGGGTTGAGGGAAAGGGGAGTACTAATGGCGAGGTTTCACACGGCTGGGCATCCCAAACCCGGGTTTGTCGGGGGGGCGAACTGAAACCGAAATAGTGAAAATCCTGGGTTTTGCTCCACTTTAATATGTGCGAGCGGAGAAGCTGATTGGAGGAGCGCTCGAAACAGTAAATAATCCTGGGTTTTGTTACGCTTTAACCTGGTGTTTTTTTTAGGGTTTCTAGTTTTAAATAAAGTTGGGAAGTCCCCCACTGTAGTGAGGCTCCTGCCAGGGGCCCCCCCCAAACAGGAAGTGATGTCATATCCCCTCCCCCATCCCTGGGGACCAGCAGAAGGAGCATCACAGGGGCCTTAACACTTCCTTGGGAGTCATGGCCGCGGGAGGTGCCGGGGGGGGGGGCGACACTTACCTTCAGGGGTGACATCTTCATGGCCGGGTGCCGATTCGCCAGGCCCCGCCCCCACCGTCTCCACCAGCAGACTCTGCGGAGGACAAAGAGACGGCCAATCACACGCTGCTGCGCGGCGACTGTTTACATTGATGTCAGCGTGTTTGCCCAGCGACGGGTCCCCTTTAATGCAGCGGCTGCCGTGCGACAGGCGCCGGGTTATCTTACCCGCTATAAATAGCGCAGATTAGTCAGCGAGTGACTGACGCCGCGCCCCCGCTGTGACCCACCGCAAACACAGCGCAGCGCAGCGCCCCTCCACCCCCACCCCCCCCCGGAAACAGTCTCCTGTAACAAGGCAGTGGCCTCTAACAGTCTCCTGTAACATGGCAACAGTCTCCTGTAACATGGCAACAGTCTCCTGTAACATGGCAACAGTCTCCTGTAACAGGGCAGCGGCCTCTAACAGTCTCCTGTAACAGGGCAGCGGCCTCTAACAGTCTCCTGTAACAGGGCAGCAGTCTCCTGTAGCATGGCAACAGTCTCCTGTAGCATGGCAACAGTCTCCTGTAGCATGGCAACAGTCTCCTGTAGCATGGCAACAGTCTCCTGTAGCATGGCAACAGTCCCCTGTAGCATGGCAACAGTCCCCTGTAGCATGGCAACAGTCCCCTGTAGCATGGCAACAGTCTCCTGTAGCATGGCAACAGTCTCCTGTAACATGGCACCGGCATCTAACAGTCTCCTGTAACAGGGCAGCGGCCTCTAACAGTCTCCTGTAACAGGGCAGCGGCCTCTAACAGTCTCCTGTAACAGGGCAGCGGCCTCTAGCAGTCTCCTGTAACAGGGCAGCGGCCTCTAACAGTCTCCTGTGACAGGGCAGCGGCCTCTAACAGTCTCCTGTGACAGGGCAGCGGTCTCCAACAGTCTCCTGTATCATGGCAACAGTCTCCTGTAACATGGCACCGGCTTCTAACAGTCTCCTATAACAGGGCAGCGACCTCTAACAGTCTCCTGTAACAGGGCAGCGGCCGCTAACAGTCTCCTGTAACAAGGCAGCGGCCGCTAACAGTCTCCTGTAACAGGGCAGCGGCCGCTAACAGTCTCCTGTAACAGGGCAGCGGCCGCTAACAGTCTCCTGTAACAGGGCAGCGGTCTCCAACAGTCTCCTGTATCATGGCAACACTGTATCATGGCAACAGTCTCCTGTAGCATGGCAGCAGACTCCAACAGTCTCCTGTAGCATGGCAACAGTCTCCTGTAGCATGGCAACAGTCTCCTGTAGCATGGCAGCAGACTCCAACAGTCTCCTGTAGCATGGCAACAGTCTCCTGTAGCATGGCAACAGTCTCCTGTAGCATGGCAACAGTCTCCTGTAGCATGGCAACAGTCTCCTGTAGCATGGCAGCAGACTCCAACAGTCTCCTGTATCATGGCAACAGTCTCCTGTAGCATGGCAACAGTCTCCAACAGTCTCCTGTATCATGGCAACAGTCTCCTGTAGCATGGCAACAGTCTCCTGTAGCATGGCAACAGTCTCCAACAGTCCCCCGTGTCATGGCAGCAGTCTCCTGTAACTCCTCCCACTTTATCTCAATAGTCTGGTTGGTCGCTGCTGACAGGAAGTGAAGCTCGATCCCTCCAATGAGGTTACAGAGAGTAAAATAAATCAATATCTACCGTACGGCAGCCAATCACATGATCACTCAGGTCTGATGCGCAACCCCACTGGCCAGAGGCAGTCATATGATCGGCAGCAGGGAATCACTGATCACCAGTGCGCGTGACTCTACTTCCTCCTTAGCCCCGCCCTCACCTCCGCGTTGGGGATGACCCAGTTGTTCTCGGTGTCTCGGTGATCCGATCCTTCCGCCATCTTCGCCTGCCTCTGGATTCACCCGAGGAAAGAAAAAAAACAGACAATGACACTGAGCGGATGTAAGAGGCGTGCCCAGCCTCCCCCCCAATAGCCAATCAGATTTCAGCACACAAAGGCGGGATATGAAGGGTTAAAGCCCCGTCTATAACGGCTCCACTGCAAATCCCCTTCCTGTCTGGCCACTGGGAACAGGAAGTTGTGTCACCGCGATTAATAATATAGTAGGGACACAGCCGCTACTAATGATAATGTCCTCTTTATCTGTGCCAGGGACACAGCCGCTACTAATGATGAGGTCCCCTTTAACTGAGCCAGGGACACAGCCGCTACTAATGATCAGGTCCCCTTTAACTGTGCCAGGGACACAGCTGCTACTAATGATGAGGTCCCCTTTAACTGAGCCAGGGACACAGCTGCTACTAATGATGAGGTCCCCTTTAACTGTGCCAGGGACACAGCAGCTACTAATGATAAGGTCCCCTTTAACTGAGCCAGGGACACAGCCGCTACTAATGATGAGGTCCCCTTTAACTGAGCCAGGGACACAGCCGCTACTAATGATGAGGTCCCCTTTAACTGAGCCAGGGACACAGCCGCTACTAATGATAAGGTCCCCTTTAACTGTGCCAGGGACACAGCTGCTACTAATGATGAGGTCCCCTTTAACTGTGCCAGGGACACAGCAGCTACTAATGATAAGGTCCCCTTTAACTGAGCCAGGGACACAGCCGCTACTAATGATGAGGTCCCCTTTAACTGAGCCAGGGACACAGCAGCTACTAATGATGAGGTCCCCTTTAACTGAGCCAGGGACACAGCCGCTACTAATGATAAGGTCCCCTTTAACTGTGCCAGGAACACAGCTGCTACTAATGATAAGGTCCCCTTCAACTGAGCCAGGGACACAGCTGCTACTAATGATGAGGCCCCCTTTAACTGTGCCAGGGACACAGCTGCTACTAATGATGAGGCCCCCTTTAACTGTACCAGGGACACAGCAGCTACTAATGATGCGGTCCCCTTTAACTGTGCCAGGGACATTGCTGCTACTAATGATGAGGTCCCCTTTAACTGTGCCAGGGACACAGCTGCTACTAATGATGAGGTCCCCTTTAACTGAGCCAGGAACACAGCCGCTACTAATGATGAGGCCCTCTTTAACTGTGCCAGGGACACAGCTGCTACTAATGATGAGGTCCCCTTTAACTGTGCCAGGGACACAGCTGCTACTAATGATGAGGCCCCCTTTAACTGTGCCAGGGACACAGCTGCTACTAATGATGAGGCCCCCTTTAACTGTGCCAGGGACACAGCAGCTACTAATGATGAGGTCCCCTTTAACTGTGCCAGGGACACAGCTGCTACTAATGATGAGGTCCCCTTTAACTGAGCCAGGGACACAGCAACTACTAATGATGAGGTCCCCTTTAATTGGCTGAGCAGACACCCCTGTCACTGCGCTGAAATGTCCTCACCCCGGATCCTTTTCCTTCTGTGAAATCTGCTAAGTGGAACCTAAGTGAGCGATGAGGCCCGGGGGGGGGGGGGGGTCTGTGGCAGGGACACAGCTGCTACTAATGATTAGGTCCCCTTTAACCTGCACGTCTGAGCTCTCTGCGATGAAATCTCCCCATCCCAGAGGGAGCTGGGGCAAAAGGGAACAAGGTGGGTGAGACGGCCAGGAGTGGGCAGGGGGCAACATTGAGCTGGGGCAGCCAGGGGTGGGACACAAGGAGCTGGAGCAAAAGGGCACGGGGTGGGTGAGGCAACCAGGAGTGGGCAGGGGGCAATATCGAGCTGGAGCAGCTCGAAGTCCAAGTCCAAGCACTTCCTTGGACACAGGGAGCTGGGGCAAAAGGGCATGGGGTGGGTGAGGCGGCCGGGGGCAACATTGAGCTGTGGCAGCAAGGAGTGAAAACACAGAGATAGGGCAGAAGGGCACAGGGTGGGTGAGGTGGCCAGGAGTGGGCTGGGGGCAACAACAAGCTGGAGCAGGTGGGGAAACAGGGAGCTGGGCCTGGATGTTTAAGCCAAGGGTGAGAAAAAAGCGAGCTGGGGCATAAGGGCACAGGGTGGGTGAGGCAGCCAAGAGTGGGCCAGGGGCAATATCGAGCTGGAGCAGCCAGTGATAGTGGACAAAGGGGATGGGCCTGGATGGTTGAGCAAGGGGTGAGATATGCAAGCTGGGGCAAAAGGGCACAGGGTGGGTGAGGTGGCCAGTGTTAGAACCCCGGGTTCGGCTGCCCGGGATATTTAAGTGGATCTGCCCTCCACCTGGTGCAGCAGGATTTTGTTTGTTTGCCTCGGTGACTTAGTTAGCTTTGTTTTTGTCCTTTTTTCTGAACTGAAGATATTTTTGTTGTTTCCTTTTGACTTAATAAACCCTCCTGTTTACAGCACTTCCTTGTCGTGTCTTTGCTCTGGCCAAACTTTTTGCTCCCTGGCGGAGATTTCATATTAGAGAACTCTCCGGCGTGACAGCCAGGAGTGGGATGGGGGGCAACATTGAGCTGGGGCAGCCAGGGGTGGGGACACAGGAAGCTGGGCCTGGATGTTTGAGCAAGGGGTGAGATAGGAAAGCTGGGGCAAAAGGGTACAGGGTAGGTGATGTTGCCAGGAGTGGGCCGGGGACAGCCAGGGGTGAGCTTGGCGAGCAGGGAGCTGGGGCAGAAAGGCACAGGGTGGGTGAGGTGGCCAGGGGCAACATCAAGCTGGGGCAGCCAGTGATGGTGGACACAGGGAGCTTTGTCAAAAAGGCACGGGGTGGGTGAGGTGGCCAAGAGTGGGCTGGGGGCAACAACTAGCTGGAGCAGCCAGGGTTGGGGACACAAGGAGCAGGGGCAGAAGGGCACAGGGTGGGTGATGTTGCCAGGAGTGGGCCGGGGACAGCCAGGGGTGAGCTTGGCGAGCAGGGAGCTGGGGCCGAAGGGCACAGGGTGGGGTGAGGCAGACAGGAGTGGGCCAGGGGCAACATCAAGCTGGGGCAGCCAGTGATGGTGGACACAGGGAGCTGGGGCAAAAGGGCACGGGGTGGGTGAGGCAGACAGGAGTGGGCCGGGGGCAATATCGAGCTTGAGCAGCAAGGAGTGGAGACACAGGGAGCTGGGGCAAAAAGGCATAGAGTGGGTGAGGTGGCCAAGAGTGGGCCCGGGGGCAACAACTAGCTGGAGCAGCCAGGGTTGGGGACACAAGGAGCAGGGGCAGAAGGGCACAGGGTGGGTGAGGTGGCCAAGAGTGGGCTGGGGGCAACAACGAGCTGGAGCAGGTGCGGAAACAGGGAGCTGGTCCTGGATGTTTGAGCAAGGGGTGAGATAGGAAAGCTGGGGCAAAAGGGCACAGGGTGGGTGAGGTGGCCAGGAGTGGGCCGGGGACAGCCAGGGGTGAGCTTGGCGAGCAGGGAGCTGGGGCCGAAGGGCACAGGGTGGGTGAGGTGGCCAGGAGTAGGCCAGGGGCAACATCAAGCTGGGGCAGCCAGTGATGGTAGACACAGGGAGCTGGGGCAAAAGGGCACGGGGTGGGTGAGGCAGACAGGAGTGGGCTAAGGGCAACAACGAGCTGGAGCAGGTGGGGAAACAGGGAGCTGGGCCTGGATGTTTAAGCCAAGGGTGAGAAAAAAGCGAGCTGGGGCATAAGGGCACAGGGTGGGGTGAGGCAGACAGGAGAGGGCCAGGGGCAACATCGAGCTGGGGCAGCCAGTGATGGTGGACACAGGGAGCTGGGGCAAAAGGGCACGGGGTGGGTGAGGCAGACAGGAGTGGGCCGGGGGCAATATCAACTTGAGCAGCAAGGAGTGGAGACACAGGGAGCTTTGGCAAAAAGGCACAGGGTGGGTGAGGTGGCCAAGAGTGGGCTGGGGGCAACAACTAGCTGGAGCAGCCAGGGTTGGGGACACAAGGAGCAGGGGCAGAAGGGCACAGGGTGGGTGAGGCGGCAAGGAGTGGGCCGGAGGCAACATTGAGCTGGGGCAGCCAGGGGTGGGGACACAGGGCCAATGATTTGATCGGCCACCCTTCATAGTGCATCACCCCGTCGCCCAAATATTTCCGCCCAGCAGAGGGAGCAATGCTGATGACACCCATGAGTTTTCTGTGCGACCTCAGTGGGGCGCTTTTAAGCCTTTCCCATCCGACAAACATTTTCCTAATAAGCTTTTAATGAATGAAGAATCTGATTGGCTGCTGTGTACTCGACCCTTCCCCCCCATCGTGTAGAGCCGGTAACGCCGGTTATACCAGTTATATCCTAATTTGTTTGCCGCCTGTCCGACATGCAAATCGAGCAGCGGTTATTCAAATCTCCCAACGAATGGGGCGTCGCTCGAATCGGCATCGCAATAGACCAGCGATCGATCCCAGCCCCCGGCGCGCTCTTTATCCGTCCTGAAGGTCGCACCGCTCTGCGGTCTCAGCGATTGCCCGGAGAAGATCCGGCAACGACGGCGGAATAGGAGACAAAAAAAAACGTGACGCGGAGGAACTATTCCCGCTCAGCCACAGCCTGTTCCGGAGGATTCCGCAGGAGCAGCTGCATGTTCTACCGCAATCCCCTCCCCCAACCCCCCATAGCCTGCGCGCTCCTGCCAGCCAATCTGGAGGCCAGATGCAGCGACAGCTGTGAAGACGAGCGGGAGTGAATCAGCCATTTTCCGCGTGATAAGCCATCGGTGCCAGAATGACACAACCGGAACCCCCCCCCCCCCACACCTCGGAAAAAGGATGTGGTGGATATACAGGGGGGACTGGGTTACAATTAGTAGACAGAGGAGAGATTAGGACATTAGTAGAGATACAGGGTGATTGGGTAACAATGGGCAGGAGTTTAGGACAGGGTGTGTTACAATTGGTACACGGGGGGGGTAGGATGGGGTTTATATACAGAGGGACTGGGTTACAATCACTGGGCACAGGGGACACTGCGGAGGTATAGGGGAGCCTGAAAGCAATCAGTGGACAGGTGGGTTCTATCACAAGGGGGACTGGGTTACAATCAGTGGACAGAGGGAGGGGTTAGAATACAAAAGAAATACAGGGAGGCCGGGTTACAATGAGACTGAAGGGGAATTAGGACAAAGCAGATCTACCGAGGGACTGGGTTACAATCTGTGGCCAGAGGTGGAGATTAGGATACAGTAGAACGACCGAGGGACTGGATTACAATCAGTGGAGAAAAGGAGGGGGATAGATGTGCAATCGACCGTCAGAGTGGGGACTGGGGCATAGTAGTACAGGGGAACTGGGTTACAATTAGCAGCCAGAGAGGGGATTAGGACACAGTACAGGGGGACTGGGTTACAATTAGCAGCCAGAGAGGGGATTAGGACACAGTACAGGGGGACTGGGTTACAATTAGCAGCCACAGATGATTGCTGGACAAAGGTGGGGATTAGGATATACAATCAAGAGACAGAAGGGGGATTAAGACACTATAGAGGGGGACTGGGTTACGATTAGTGGACAGAGGAGGGGGCTGGGTTACGATTAGCGGACAGAGGAGGGGGACTGGGTTACGATTAGTGGACAGAGGAGGGGGCTGGGTTACGATTAGCGGACAGAGGAGGGGGCTGGGTTACGATTAGTGGACAGAGGAGGGGGCTGGGTTACGATTAGTGGACAGAGGAGGGGGCTGGGTTACGATTAGTGGACAGAGGAGGGGGCTGGGTTACGATTAGTGGACAGAGGGGGCTGGGTTACGATTAGTGGACAGAGGGGGCTGGGTTACGATTAGCGGACAGAGGAGGGGGCTGGGTTACGATTAGTGGACAGAGGAGGGGGCTGGGTTACGATTAGTGGACAGAGGGGGCTGGGTTACGATTAGTGGACAGAGTAGGGGGCTGGGTTACGATTAGCGGACAGAGGAGGGGGCTGGGTTACGATTAGCGGACAGAGGAGGGGGCTGGGTTACGATTAGCGGACAGAGGAGGGGGCTGGGTTACGATTAGTGGACAGAGGGGGCTGGGTTACGATTAGTGGACAGAGGAGGGGGCTGGGTTACGATTAGTGGACAGAGGGGGCTGGGTTACGATTAGCGGACAGAGGAGGGGGCTGGGTTACGATTAGTGGACAGAGGGGGCTGGGTTACGATTAGTGGACAGAGTAGGGGGCTGGGTTACGATTAGTGGACAGAGTAGGGGGCTGGGTTACGATTAGTGGACAGAGTAGGGGGCTGGGTTACGATTAGTGGACAGAGTAGGGGGCTGGGTTACGATTAGCGGACAGAGGAGGGGGCTGGGTTACGATTAGCGGACAGAGGAGGGGGCTGGGTTACGATTAGTGGACAGAGGGGGCTGGGTTACGATTAGTGGACAGAGGGGGCTGGGTTACGATTAGTGGACAGAGGAGGGGGCTGGGTTACGATTAGTGGATAGAGGGGGCTGGGTTACGATTAGTGGACAGAGGAGGGGGCTGGGTTACGATTAGTGGACAGAGGAGGGGTTAGGACTCATCAGGGGGACCGCAGTGGAGTAACTGAGGGGAATCGGTAATACAATCCACAGAGAGGGTGGGATTGGGGAACAGTAAACATACAGGGGGACTGGGTCACGATTACAGGGGTATGGGGAGATTGGGGCACAATAAAGGAAAATGAGGTATAATAATAATTAGTGAAGGGGATTGTGTCACAACAGTTGGGGAATGGAGTCTTATCAAAAGAGCAGTGACCGCAGAGGATTGTGGGTAAGTGGAGATGACAGGGGTCCAGGCCACCCGCAGAGCATTATGGGGGAGAAGACAGGGGTCCAGCACACCCGCAGAGCATTATGGGGGAAGATGACGGGTCCAGGCCACCCGCAGAGCATTATGGGGGAAATGACAGGGGTCAGGGCCACCCGCAGAGCATTATGGGGGAAATGACAGGGGTCCAGGCCACCTGCCGAGCATTATGGGGGAAATGACAGGGGTTCAGCACAGCCGCAGAGCACTATGTGGGAGATGACAGGGGTTCAGCACAGCCGCAGAGCATTATGGGGGAGATGACAGGGGTCCAGGCCACCCACAGAGCATTATGTGGGAGATGACAGGGGTCCAGCACAACCGCAGAGCATTATGGGGGAAATGACAGGGGTCCAGGCCACCCGCAGAGCATCATGGGGGAGATGAGAGGGGTCCAGCACAGCTGCAGAGCATTATGGGGGAAATGACAGGGGTCAGGGCCACCCGCAGAGCATTATGGTAGAGATGGCAGGGGTCCAGGCCACCTGCCGAGCATTATGGGGGAAATGACAGGGGTCCAGCACAGCCGCAGAGCATTATGGTAGAGATGGCAGGGGTCCAGGCCACCTGCCGAGCATTATGGGGGAGATGACAGGGGTCCAGCACACCCGCAGAGCATTATGGTAGAGATGGCAGGGATCCAGGCCACCTGCCGAGCATTATGGGGGAAATGACAGGGGTCCAGCACAGCCGCAGAGCATTATGGGGGAAATGACAGGGGTCCAGGCCACCCGCAGAGCATCACGGGGGAGATGACAGGGGTTCAGCACAGCCGCAGAGCATTATGGGGCAAATGACAGGGGTCAGGGCCACCCGCAGACCATTATGTGGGAGATGACAGGGGTCCAGGCCACCCGCAGAGCTTTATGGGGGAAATGACAGGGGTCCAGCACAGCCGCAGAGCATTATGGGGGAAATGACAGGGGTCCAGGCCACCCGCAGAGCATTATGGGGGAAATAACAGGGGTCCAGCACAGCCGCAGAGCATCATGGGGGAAATGACAGGGGTCCAGCCGACACGCAGAGCATTATGGGGAAAATGACAGTGGTCCAGCACACCCGCAGAGCATTATGGGGGAGATGACAGGGGTCAGGGCCACCCGCAGAGCATTATGGGGGAAATGACAGGGGTCCAGGCCACCTGCAGAACATTATGGGGGGTATGACAGGGGTCAGGGCCACCCGCAGAGCATTATGGTAGAGATGGCAGGGATCCAGGCCACCCACAGAGCATTATGGGGGAAATGACAGGGGTCCAGGCCACCCGCAGAGCATTATGGGGGAAATGACAGGGGTCCAGGCCACCCGCAGAGCATTATGGGGGAAATGACAGGGGTCCAGGCCACCCGCAGAGCATTATGGGGGTATGACAGGGGTCAGGGCCATCCGCAGAGCATTATGGGGGAAATGACAGGGTTACAGGCCACCCGCAGAGCATTATGGGGGAAATGACAGGGGTCCAGGCCACCCGCAGAGCATTATGGGGGAAATGACAGGGGTCCAGGCCACCCGCAGAGCATTATGGGGGAAATGACAGGGGTCCAGGCCACCCGCAGAGCATTATGGGGTAAATGACAGGGGTCCAGCACAGCCGCAGAGCATTATGGGGGAAATGACAGGGGTCCAGGCCACCCGCAGAGCATTATGGGGGAAATGACAGGGGTCCAGGCGACTCGCAGAGTATTATGGGGGAAATAACAGGGGTCCAGGCCACCCGCAGAGCATTATGGGGGAAGATGACGGGTCCAGCACACCCGCAGAGCATTATGTGGGAGATGACAGGGGTCCAGCACAGCCGCAGAGCATTATGGGGGAAATGACAGGGGTCCAGGCCACCCGCAGAGCATCATGGGGGAGATGACAGGGGTCCAGCACAGCCGCAGAGCATTATGGGGGAAATGACAGGGGTCAGGGCCACCCGCAGAGCATTATGTGGGAGATGACAGGGGTCCAGACCACCCGCAGAGCATTATGGGAGAAATAACAGGGGTCCAGCACAGCCGCAGAGCATCATGGGGGAAATGACAGGGGTCCAGCCCACACGCAGAGCATTATGGGGAAAATGACAGGGGTCCAGCACACCCGCAGAGCATTATGGGGGAGATGACAGGGGTCAGGGCCACCCGCAGAGCATTATGGGGGAAATGACAGGGGTCCAGGCCACCTGCAGAACATTATGGTGGGTATGACAGGGGTCAGGGCCACCCGCAGAGCATTATGGGGGAAATGACAGGGGTCCAGGCCACCCGCAGAGCATTATGGGGGAAATGACAGGGGTCCAGGCCACCCGCAGAGCATTATGGGGGAAATGACAGGGGTCCAGGCCACCCGCAGAGCATTATGGGGGAAATGACAGGGGTCCAGGCCACCCGCAGAGTATTATGGGGGAAATTACAGGGGTCCAGGCCACCCGAAGAGCATTATGGGGGTATGACAGGGGTCAGGGCCATCCGCAGAGCATTATGGGGGAAATGACAGGGGTCCAGCACAGCCACAGAGCATTATGGGGGAATGACAGAGGTCCAGGCCACCCGCAGAGCATTATGGGGGAGATGGCAGGAGTCCAGGGCCGGGAAGGAGGGGTGAGCAGATGTTGCCCCCTCCTCGCGGCCATAAAAGGCAATCTTCATAAAACACCTGGCCGACCACCTAATAGCGATTAATGCAGGAGAGGGGTCCTGGCCCCGCCCCCTCGCATCCCCACTTTCTCTCAGTCGCCCAGTGGTCACGTGTGTACGAACTGTCACCGTCTTCGTACAAAGCTCCCAGCATGCTCAGCGGGCCCCCCTTTAGCTTCTTACCTGCTTCCCCGGCCGGGTCACTGGGCGCTCACCCGTCACGTCCCGGCCACTTCTTCTTCTACTTCTCCTTCTTTACCAGCACAAACTTCTTCTCGCTCCACATGTGACTCCGCCCAGCCAATCATCGGACGGCCCAGGGAGCGGAGACCGTGAGGTAACTCGGCCCCGCCCACAGCCACCAGAGAAAGGCAAAAAGGGGCGGGGCAAGCGGTGACCAAACAAGGATGGGCGGGGCCAGAGATGGAAATAATGCAAAATAAAATGGGCGGAGACATCGCAAGCGACAGCTGGTGGGAGGAGTCAGAGCCGCGACCGACGGCCGGAAGCAGGTGGAGGTTCGTCACTACTTTTCCTCAGAAGTTCGGTTGCCATGGGAGCAACCGCGGAAGGAGCAGCGCTTGTTGCTAAGGGCAACAACTGACTAGTAAATAAATGGAGTAGATGTAAATGTTACAATCTGATTGCACAGATTGAGGAGCTAATGCTGACCACACACCTTACAATCTGATTGGACGGTCTTGTAGTAGAATACATGTTCCTTACAATCTGATTGGATGGTCTTGTAGTAGAATACACATCTTACACTCTGATTGGATGGTCTTGTAGTAGAATACATGTTCCTTACAATCTAATTGGATGGCCTTGTAGTAGAATATATGTGCCTTACAATCTAAGTGGATGGTCTTGTAGTAGAATACATGTGCCTTACAATCTGATTGGATGGTCTTGTAGTAGAATACATGCTCCTTACAATCTGATTGGATGGTCTCGTAGTAGAATACATGCTCCTTACAATCTGATTGGATGGCCATGTAGTTGAATACATGCTTACAATCTGGATGGTCTTGTAGTAGAATACACGTGCCTTACAATCTGATTGGATGGTCTTGTAGTAGAATACATGCTCCTTACAATCTGATTGGATGGTCTCATAGTAGAATACATGCTCCTTACAATCTGATTGGATGGCCATGTAGTTGAATACATGCTTACAATCTGGATGGTCTTGTAGTAGAATACATGTGCCTTACAATCTGATTGGATGGTCTTGTAGTAGAATACATGTTCCTTACAATCTAATTGGATGGTCTTGTAGTAGAATACACGTGCCTTACAATCTGATTGGATGGTCTTGTAGTAGAATACATGTGCCTTACAATCTGATTGGATGGTCCTGTAGTAGAATACATGTTCCTTACAATCTAATTGGATGGCCTTGTAGTAGAATATATGTACCTTACAATCTGATTGGATGGTCATGTAGTAGAATACACATCTTACAATCTGATTAGATGGTCTTGTAGTAGAATACATGTGCCTTACAATCTGATTGGATGGTCTTGTAGTAGAATACATGTGCCTTACAATCTGATTGGATGGTCTTGTAGTAGAATACATGTGCCTTACAATCTGATTGGATGGCCTTGTAGTAGAATATATGTGCCTTACAATCTAAGTGGATGGTCTTGTAGTAGAATACATGTGCCTTACAATCTGATTGGATGGTCTTGTAGTAGAATACATGCTCCTTACAATCTGATTGGATGGCCATGTAGTTGAATACATGCTTACAATCTGGATGGTCTTGTAGTAGAATACATGTGCCTTACAATCTGATTGGATGGTCTTGTAGTAGAATACATGCTCCTTACAATCTGATTGGATGGCCATGTAGTTGAATACATGCTTACAATCTGGATGGTCTTGTAGTAGAATACATGTGCCTTACAATCTGATTGGATGGTCTTGTAGTAGAATACATGTTCCTTACAATCTAATTGGATGGTCTTGTAGTAGAATACACGTGCCTTACAATCTGATTGGATGGTCCTGTAGTAGAATACATGTTCCTTACAATCTAATTGGATGGCCTTGTAGTAGAATACATGTGCCTTACAATCTGATTGGATGGTCCTGTAGTAGAATACATGTTCCTTACAATCTAATTGGATGGCCTTGTAGTAGAATATATGTACCTTACAATCTGATTGGATGGTCATGTAGTAGAATACACATCTTACAATCTGATTAGATGGTCTTGTAGTAGAATACATGTACCTTACAATCTGATTGGATGGTCTTGTAATAGAATACATGCTCCTTACAATCTGATTGGATGGTCTTGTAGTAGAATATATGTACCTTACAATCTGATTGGATGGTCTTGTAGTAGAATACATGCTCCTTACAATCTGATTGGATGGTCTTGTAGTAGAATACATGCACCTTACAATCTAATTGGATGGCCTTGTAGTAGAATATATGTACCTTACACTCTGATTGGATGGTCTTGTAGTAGAACACACGTGCCTTACACTCTGATTGGATGGTCTTGTAGTAGAATATATGTACCTTACAATCTGATTGGATGGTCTTGTACCTTACAATCTGATTGGATGGTCTTGTAGTAGAATATATGTACCTTACAATCTGATTGGATGGTCTTGTAGTAGAATACACGTGCCTTACAATCTGATTGGACGGTCTTGTAGTAGAATACATGTTCCTTACAATCTAATTGGATGGCCCTGTAGTAGAATATATGTACCTTACAATCCGATTGGATGGTCTTGATGTAGAGGATCCTGACATACAATCAGATTGTAAGGTGTGCGGGCAGAGGGTGCTGGGGTGGCACGGCAGGCTGGATGGCATGGTTAGCACCCCCCCCCCCGGGGCGCCCCCAGCAGCCAGTGGGTGGTGTGACCGGCGTGACAATCAGCAGCCGGGAGGGACGAGCGGGCGACGTGGCGCATACCAATCAGCAGCCACCCTGCTGCGCCCCTCACTAGCACCGGCTATTAATAACCCTGGTGGCTATTTATAGTGCGAGCAACGCGCCATCTGCCCGTCCGTCTCAAGTATCGCCGCCATGCGCCGCGGCGTGGTACATGGGTCCCGAAACCTTCCCCGCAACCCGCTCATTGTTCCCACCGATTCCCACATACAACTCCTTATCCTCATGTAAATCTTAAAGAGGAACTCCAAGCTTATAGTAACCCGCCAGCCACCCCTCCTGCTATAAGCCTCAAATTGGGCAACGGCCACCACCCGGAATAGACAAAATCCCAGGTTTTGGTCCACTTTAAAGAGGACCAAAACCCACAGATTCCAGGGGCGCTAGATTCCTTTCTCTCGATTTGGGATGCCTCGCTGTGGGAAACCTCCCAGGTCGCCCAGAAACTCATCTTCTTTATCAATCCAATGGCGCATACAATCATTAATGTGTGTCATGGCTCTGCTCCAATGAGCTTCTTCGCCCGTGCATATTAATGTGGGGCGTGGCTCTCCTCCAATGAGCTTCTTCGCCCGTGCATATTAATGTGTGGCGTGGCTGTGCTCCAATGAGCTTCTTCATTTGTGCATATTAATGTGGGGCGTGGCTCTCCTCCAATGAGCTTCTTCATCCGTGCATATTAATGTGGGGCGTGGCTGTGCTCCAATGAGCTTCTTCATTTGTGCATATTAATGTGTGGCGTGGCTGTGCTCCAATGAGCTTCTTCATCCGTGCATATTAATGTGGGGCGTGGCTGTGCTCCAATGAGCTTCTTCATTTGTGCATATTAATGTGTGGCGTGGCTGTGCTCCAATGAGCTTCTTCGATAATGTGGGGTGTGGCTGTGCTCCAATGAGCTTCTTCGTCCGTGCATATTAATGTGTGTCGTGGCTCTGCTCCAATGAGCTTCTTCGTCCGTGCATATTAATGAGTGGCGTGGCTCTGCTCCAATGAGCTTCTTCGTCCGTGCATATTAATGAGTGGCGTGGCTCTGCTCCAATGAGCTTCTTCGTCCGTGCATATTAATGTGTGTCGTGGCTCTGCTCCAATGAGCTTCTTCGTCCGTGCATATTAATGAGTGGCGTGGCTCTGCTCCAATGAGCTTCTTCGCCCGTGCATATTAATGTGGGGCGTGGCTCTGCTCCAATGAGCTTCTTCGTCCGTGCATATTAATGTGGGACGTGGCTGTGCTCCAATGAGCTTCTTCATCCGTGCATATTAATGTGGGGCGTGGCTGTGCTCCAATGAGCTTCTTCATTTGTGCATATTAATGTGTGGCGTGGCTCTGCTCCAATGAGCTTTTTCGATAATGTGGGGTGTGGCTGTGCTCCAATGAGCTTCTTCATCTGTGCATATTAATGTGTGTCGTGGCTCTGCTCCAATGAGCTTCTTCGCCCGTGCATATTAATGTGGGGCGTGGCTCTGCTCCAATGAGCTTCTTCGTCCGTGCATATTAATGTGGGGTGTGGCTGTGCTCCAATGAGCTTCTTCATCTGTGCATATTAATGTGGGGCGTGGCTCTGCTCCAATGAGCTTCTTCGCCCGTGCATATTAATGTGGGGCGTGGCTCTGCTCCAATGAGCTTCTCCGCCCGTGCATATTAATGTGGGGCGTGGCTCTGCTCCAATGAGCTTCTTCGCCCGTGCATATTAATGTGGGGCGTGGCTGTGCTCCAATGAGCTTCTTCATCTGTGCATATTAATGTGGGGCGTGGCTCTCCTCCAATGAGCTTCTTCATTTGTGCATATTAATGTGTGGTGTGGCTGTGCTCCAATGAGCTTCTTCATTTGTGCATATTAATGTGGGGCGTGGCTGTGCTCCAATGAGCTTCTTCATTTGTGCATATTAATGTGGGGCGTGGCTGTGCTCCAATGAGCTTCTTCATCCGTGCATATTAATGTGTGGCGTGGCTCTGCTCCAATGAGCTTCTTCCTCCGTGCATATTAATGTGGGGCGTGGCTCTGCTCCAATGAGCTTCTTCGTCCGTGCATATTAATGTGGGGCGTGGCTGTGCTCCAATGAGCTTCTTCATCCGTGCATATTAATGTGGGGCGTGGCTGTGCTCCAATGAGCATCTTCATCCGTGCATATTAATGTGGGGCGTGGCTGTGCTCCAATGAGCTTCTTCATTTGTGCATATTAATGTGGGGCGTGGCTGTGCTCCAATGAGCTTCTTCATCCGTGCATATTAATGTGGGGGTGGCTCTGCTCCAATGAGCTTCTTCATCCGTGCATATTAATGTGTGGCGTGGCTCTCCTCCAATGAGTTTCTTTGTCCGTGCATATTAATGTGGGGCGTGGCTCTCCTCCAATGAGCTTCTTCGTCCGTGCATATTAATGTGGGGCGTGGCTGTGCTCCAATGAGCTTCTTCATCCGTGCACATTAATGTGGGGGTGGCTCTTCTCCAATGAGCTTCTTCATCCGTGCATATTAATGTGGGGCGTGGCTCTCCTCCAATGAGCTTCTTCATTCGTGTACATTAAAGTCGACCAACACCCAGGATTTTGACTATCCTGGGTATTGGTCCACTTCCCCGGGGCACCCCGATCGGGGGTGCCCCGCTGTGTGAAACCCCCCAGAACTCACCTCTCCCCGCCACGGACAAGCTGATTGACAGCGACAGACAAGCAGCTTGCCCGTCGGCGCCTCCCGCGCGTCTAGAAGAGCGCGAGTGAGGCGGCGGCTGGAGAGGTAAGGGTTTTGGGGGGTTTACACCCCGCGGGACATCCCGATCTCGGATGTCCCGCGGTGTGTGAGGTGATCGGCCCGGGAATCTTATAGAATCTTTAATGCGTTTCATCCGTTCATATTAATGTGGGGCGTGGCTTTCCTCCAATGAGCTTCTTCATTCGTGCACATTAATGTGGGGGTGGCTCTCCTCCAATGAGCTTCTTCGTCCGTGCATATTAATGTGGGGGTGGCTCTGCTCCAATGAGCTTCTTCGTCCGTGCATATTAATGTGTGGCGTGGCTCTGCTCCAATGAGCTTCTTCATTCGTGCACATTAATGTGGGGGTGGCTCTCCTCCAATGAGCTTCTTCGTCCGTGCATATTAATGTGGGGCGTGGCTCTGCTCCAATGAGCTTCTTCGTCCGTGCATATTAATGTGTGGCTCTGCTCCAATGAGCTTCTTTGTCCGTGCATATTAATGTGTGGCTCTGCTCCAATGAGCTTCTTTGTCCGTGCATATTAATGTGGGGGTGGCTCTCCTCCAATGAGCTTCTTCGTCCGTGCATATTAATGTGGGGCGTGGCTCTGCTCCAATGAGCTTCTTCGTCCGTGCATATTAATGTGTGGCTCTGCTCCAATGAGCTTCTTTGTCCGTGCATATTAATGTGTGGCTCTGCTCCAATGAGCTTCTTTGTCCGTGCATATTAATGTGGGACGTGGCTCTCCTCCAAGGAGCTTCTTCATTCGTGCACGTTAAAGTGGGGGTGGCTCTCCTCCAATGAGCTTCTTCATCCGTGCATATTAATGTGGGGGTGGCTCTCCTCCAATGAGCTTCTTCATCCGTGCATATTAATGTGGGGGTGGCTCTCCTCCAATGAGCTTCTTCGTCTGTGCATATTAATGTGGGGGTGGCTCTGCTCCAATGAGCTTCTTCGTCCGTGCATATTAATGTGTGGAGTGGCTCTCCTCCAATGAGCTTCTTCATCCGTGCATATTAATGTGGGGCGTGGCTCTCCTCCAATGAGCTTCTTCATTCGTGTACATTAATGTGGGGGTGGCTCTCCTCCAATGAGCTTCTTCATCCGTGCATATTAATGTGTGGCGTGGCTCTCCTCCAATGAGCTTCTTTGTCCGTGCATATTAATGTGGGGGTGGCTCTCCTCCAATGAGCTTCTTCATCCGTGCATATTAATGTGTGGAGTGGCTCTCCTCCAATGAGCTTCTTTGTCCATGCATATTAATGTGGGGGTGCCTCTCCTCCAATGAGCTTCTTCATCCGTGCATATTAATGTGGGGCGTGGCTCTCCTCCAATGACCTTCTTCATTCGTGTACATTAATGTGGGGGTGGCTCTCCTCCAATGAGCTTCTTCATCCGTGCATATTAATGTAGGGCGTGGCTCTCCTCCAATTAGCTTCTTCATCCGTGCATATTAATGTGGGACGTGGCTCTCCTCCAATGAGCTTCTTCGTCCGTGCATATTAATGTGGGGCGTGGCTCTCCTCCAATGAGCTTCTTCGTCCGTGCATATTAATGTGGGGCGTGGCTGTGCTCCAATGAGATTCTTTGCCCGTACATATTAATGTGGGGCGTGGCTGTGCTCCAATGAGCTTCTTCGTTTGTGCATATTAATGTGGGGCATGGCTCTCCTCCAATGAGCTTCTTCGTCCGTGCATATTAATGTGGAGCTGAAGAAACTGAATGGAAGCTTAGCTGCACTTGCTATCAGTTAGCAGTAGCCCCTGCATCCCTCAATGGATGTGCGCGACCAATTTGGGATGCCCTGGGGGTTGGTATAGCGTCTTATAGAGGCTTTGGTCTGCTTTAAGGGGAAACGGCTGCTTCTTTCTCTGCTTGTTCGCCTCTTCTGCGTCGCTTAGTTCAGAGCCAACTTCAGCTATGAAAGAAACCAGTTCTATACTGGTTAAGCAGAAGCACCCCCCCCCCCCCCCCCCTGCTTTCACAGCATGAATTGAACACGCCCAGTCTATTCCTCAGATAGACACAGGAAGTAGAGAAACAGATGATAAGAATTCAAGGCCGGCCTTTTCTGAGTATTATGGCAAATAGTCGATTTTATTTCCTCCTGGTAAATGTCCCTTGTAGCAAAATCCCTTTCAGTAAGAGGATCACCCATTTGGCTGAGCGAAGTGTCACTTACCCAGGGGTTATCCATACACACAGCCAGTCCCCGTTTCTAAGACCTCCTGCTGGTTCCCCTCACACCTTCGCTAGACCCAATGGAACCAGCAAGAAAACCTGGATGGGAAGCCCTGAGGGCGGAGTAACTTCACACACATGATTCAGACACACCACACTCCAGCACCGACACTGGGCCAGTTGGTATTATGAGTATACAGTACGTCCTGCTCCAGATAGATTACTTACACTCGGGTATTACTCCACCAGATGGCGCTGGACTGCAGAGACATCGAAAACAGGCTCCTCCCGGCCCCTCAAATACCCGGGGACCTCCCACAATCCCCAGCACTGAAAAGCAGTTAACGAGAAGCTGGGAGAATTTAACCACCCAAACTGGTAACTATAACAATGATAACAATCACCATACAGGGGATCCAGAATAATGCAAAACCAAGGGTGGGGTGGAGCAGGACGTACTGTATACTCATAATACCAATTCTACAGGTGAGTAATCACAGAATTGTATTATTCTAGTATACAGTACGTCCTGCTCCAAATATAATACTTACACTTGGGACATCCAATAGCAGTGTCCATAAAGTAGGGTGGGATCCCCAAAGGTAACAGCAGACAGTTTAAAACACTGCCGCCTGCAGAACCTTGCAGCCAAAAGCAGCATCAGCTGAGGCCCTAACATCAACCTTGTAAAACTTTGAAAAGGTATGAACAGAAGACCAAGTCGCGGCCTTGCAAACTTGTTCAACAGAAGCCTGGTGCTGAAAAGCCCAAGAGGCACCAATAGCACGCGTAGAATGAGCAGTAAGGCGGAAGGGAGGAATCTTCCCCTTAGCAGAATAGGCCTGAATCACAGCCTGACAGATCCATTTGCTGATAGTAGATTTAGCAGGAGCCAGACCCTTCCTAGGACCAGAAGGGACCACAAAAAGAGCATCAGTTTTTCTGAAAGGTGCAGTAGCCACCAGATAGTATTTCAGGCACCTAACCACATCCAAAGAATGCAAAACCCTCTCCTTAGCATTACTAGGGTTAGGGCACAAGGAAGGAAGATTAATGTCCTGATTCAGATGAAAGGCAGACACGACCTTAGGCAGAAAATCTGGTTTGAAGCGAAACACCACCTTGTCCTGGTGTCTCTCATAGTAGGGGGGCTGAATGGACAGCGCCGCCAACTCAGAAACACGGCTAACCGAAGTGATAGCCACCAAAAAGACAACCTTGAGAGTAAGAATGGCCAAAGCAGCCTTCTGCACAGGTTCAAAGGGAGCACCCTGCAAGGCTGACAGAACCAAGTTCAAATCCCAAACAGGCAACATAGGCTTACGTGGGGGACGCACATGAGTAACCCCCTGGAAAAAAGTCCTGAGAATGCTGAGCAAAGGACTTCTGGAAGAAAACAGCCAGGGCAGAGACATGACCCTTCAGAGTACTGAGTTGGAGTCCCATCTCCAACCCATGCTGCAGGAACACCAGAATCCTGGGAATAGAGAACACACGACAGGGAAGAGACTTAGACTCACACCAGTCAATGTAGGCACACCAAACCCTGTAATAAATGGAAGACTTCTTTCTAGCCCTTATCATGGTATCAACAACAGAGGTAGACAGCCCCTTCTCCATCAAGATGGAGGTTTCAGCAGCCAGGCCATCAAAGCCAGAGTTTGTAAATTGGGATGGCGTAAGGGACCCTGAGTGAGCAGATCTGGCACCCTGGGCAGAGCGTACTGATCTACTGCCAGCTGCACCACGTCTGTGAACCACACTCTTCTTGGCCACCTGGGGGCCACCAGAATTGCTGGCACCCCCTCCAGAGCAATCTTGAGCAGAACCCTGCCCAACAGGAGGAATGGAGGAAAGACATACAGGAGCTGAAAGTCCTGCCATAACATTGCTAGGGCATCCGTGGCCAAGGCCAGAGGATCCTGGGACAGGGAGACAAAGGCCAGGAGCTTGTGATTGTGACAGGACGCAAACAGATCCACATCTGGTTGGCCCCAACGGTGACACAGAGATTGAAACACCCTGTTGCAGAGGGACCATTCTCCCAGGCGAGAGGTCCACCTGCTCAGAGAGTCTGCCTGCAGATTCTCCACCCCCGGGATGTACACAGCTGATATGCAGGGGACATTGGCCTCCGGCCAGGTCAGGATCAGAGACACTTCCTGGAGGACCCTCTTGCTCCGGGTCCCTCCCTGATGATTGATGTAGGCAACTGCTGTCTGGTTGTCCGAGCGCACCTGAACAGGCAGGCCCCGAAGGTGATCGCCTGCAGTTCCAGGACGTTGATAGGTGTGTGGGCCTCCTGAGAGCCCCACCTCCCCTGGAATCGCAGGGACTTCCAGAAACCCCCCCAACCTGACAGACTGGCATCCGTGGTGACAGTCTCCCAGGAAGGAGTCAGAAAAGATCTGCCCCCCAACAGGTTCCTTGAGTCCATCCACCACGAGAGGGACCTCCTGACCTGGGGGGAAAGCACACAGACCCTGTCCAGGGACGCTGGATCATTGTCCCAAACTGACAAGAGGTTGAGTTGCAGAGGCCTCAGGTGGAACTGAGCATAAGGGACCGCCTCGAAGCATGCCACCATCAGGCCCACCAGCTGCATTCCCTGCCTGATGGAGGGATGATGACAAGATAGCAGGAACTGGACCTGTGCAATCAGACTGTCCACCTTCTGCTGAGGAAGGAAAATCCTTGCCTGAACAGTATCCAGGTTCATTCCCAGGAATGAAGTCACCAAGGAGGGAGACAGAGAAGACTTGGGATGGTTGATCACCCAGCCAAATGACTCCAGGGTGGACACCACCAGCTGAGTATCCAACTCTACCTGATGTAGGGACTGGGAAGTGATGAGAATGTCGTCCAGGTAGGGCAGCATGCGGATGCCCTGAGACCTGAGCAGAGACATCACTCTTGCCAGCACCTTGGTGAACACTCTGGGAGCTGAAGTGAGACCAAAGGGCAATGCCACAAATTGGTAGTGTTGATCCTCCAGAGCGAACCTGAGTGAAACAGGAATATAAAAGGTAAGCATCTTTGATGTCCACAGACGTCATGAAATCCCCTGGACGCAGGGAACTAATGGCAGAGCGCAGAGTTTCCATGCGAACGCCTGCACCTGACAAATTTGTTGAGGATCTTCTAGTCCAGGATGGGCCTGACTGACCCATCTTTTTTGGGCACTGTGAAGAGGTTGGAATAGAAGCCCTTGCCTTTTTCTCTTAAAGGGACCTGGCAGATGACCCCCAGCTCCGGAAGGCTTTGCACCGCCTGCACTAGAGCCTGAGCTGACACAGGGTCCTGAGAAATCCGGGATCTGATGAATCTTGGGGGGGGGGGGTAATGGCAGACAGCAAACTATCTTGTAACCGGAGGACACTACCTCCTGAACCCACCGGTCTGAGACATGAAGCCTCCAGACGTGAGCAAAGTGCTGAAGCCGTCCCCCCACCCGGATGGGTGAGGGCACCCCTTCATGCCTGAGGGGGCTTGGGAGAGGACTTAAGCTTGGAGCCCCAGGAGGAGCCAGGACGACCACGTCCTCTGCCCCTACCCCAGAAGTCTCCTCGGGCCCCAGTAAGGGAAACCCCCCTGCCTTGTCTAGCACCACGGCAGGGGGAGGAAAAGGAGCCCTGACCCCGAAAGGGCCGAGACTGCCGCCTGCGCTGGGGTAACCTGCCTCCCTTAGCCAACAGGTCCAGGCACCGGTGAGGGCCTTCTTGGCAGCGTTGTCAGCAGCCCACTGGCGCAGCCAAACCGAGCGGCGTATAGCCACCACAAGGGCAGAGGTTCTGGCACACATTCTAATGGTGTCATCCAAGGCAGAGAGGAAATAAGTCACAAAAACATCACAACAAGAGACTGCATTAAACTCCTCACTAGACATCATCAGGGGCACCATCAAGGATACTTCTGAGCAGGGTCCTAATAGCCACAGCCGTAATCGCAGAGGCACAGACCGGGCGCAGCGCCGTCCCGACACATGCAAAGGCATGGGACGCCAGCTGGTCAATGCGCCGGTCCTCAGCAACCCGCAGCGTAGTAGAGTCAGGGGAGTGCATGACAGAGGTGTTAGATAACCCTAGGACCGGGGCATCCACTTCAGGAGGGGATGACCAACACTTCACCACATCAGCAGGGAAGGGATACTTCTTATCCCAACTCTCAGGTACACCGGGAAGCCTGCTGGGGCGCTCCCATTGAGCACAAGGGTATTAAAATAGGCTTGCTCAGGAAATTCCAAACGTGACTTAGCAGTATGAAACAATTCCCCCTGTTGCCTGGGGGCCGCAACAGGGGGAGAAATAGACAGAACCTCAAAAATCTGAGCCAACAGTCTATCAGTATCATCTGGGGTCAGATGATACAGTCTATCAGTATCATCTGGGATCAGGGGTCAGAGCCAGAATCGTCATGACCCCTGGACCTCTCATCAGATGACCCTGAGTCAGAGAATAGCTCCCCTTCCTCCAAAGGGGTATAGCCAGACAGTTCCAAAAACTCATCAGCTCCCATAGGGAAAAGGGTGACATCAGGCGTTAAGTGCCTCTTTTTTGCAGAGGCATTACGCGCCAATGTATTAGCAATCAACTGCTCAACACTAGCCAGTCTGGAAGACACATCAGGCTGAGAATCCCCACTTGTATGCAACTCAGAGGGAGTGAGATTTAAGCTTGGGGTAGTAGGTGAAGCCATACGAGGCGCAGGCCCAGCTACTGGAAAACCAGGCTGCAGCGCAAGCACCTGCTGGGCACAAGGTACACAGACCCGCACATTGTCAGCACTAGTAGGGGACACCCCACACGCTACACACAGCCGGGCTTGTCCCGAAGGAACCCCGAGCACATTATCCTGAGACGCCTCCATATGGCGATTATAGCGGCACAATAGGCCGATAGGGATTCACGCTATAAAAAGCAACCCGGGATGCCCCAATAACCCGCTAGGGAAGTGGGAGTAATTAACACTAGGCCTCACAAGTTAATAACTTAAAAAGAGGGAGTAGGGCCAGGAGAAGCCAAGAGGGTTCTGCCCGCCTGAAAGACATAAGCAAAGGGAAAACGTAAGTGATATGTAAATGACAACGGTAAATAAAGCCACCCGATAGGGCACTCACCGACTGCGGTAGGTAGATGCTCGTTACGTAGCAGCTGGATCCAAGAAAAAAATGGCGCCGGGTATACCTCGAGGGGCGGGCCGCAGAGACAGTGACGCGGAACGCGCCAAAAGCGCCCCCCCCCCCGAGGGGTGCGAAGCCGTACACGTGACAAGCAGCCAATAACGGCGCACCAGCGCCTGAGGTAACGCCGCCGCCAAGCGTGGAACACAGTGGAAGCGCGCAGGGCGGCAAATTTAAAAACGACAATCAGTGCAACCAAGTCAGCGCGGCGACTGACACAAATAATAAAAACATAATACAGTGAAGCACAAAGGCAAATACACATACATACCCCCCCTCTTTTCCCCCGAGGGCTACAAGGGAGAGCGAGGGAGGACAGCGGCCACTTAACAGGACCCACCGATAGACAGGGGCAATAGAGTGGGAGGGGCATCCCATAGAGGCTCACCATATGCCTATACCGCCTACCCTTTGGTGGGGGATTGCGGTGGAGCAGCGCTCCTAAGCACCTGACAGCGGTGCTGCCTACCATCATCTGACCAGCGCAGCCAAGGCTGGGAGCACATTACTAATGGAACGGGTGGGAATAGTCCTACAGGGCCGCAGGCTAATAGCCCCGCTCACCTGCGAGTAGAGAGAGCCATCTTCTTGTCCAGACTGCAGAGAAGATCTGGGGATTGTGGGAGGCCCCTGGGTATTTGAGGGGCCGGGAGAAGTCCGTTTTCGATGTCTCTGCAGTCTAGCGCCATCTGGGGGAGTAATACCCAAGCGTAAGTATTCTATCTGGAGCAGGATGTACTGTATACTAAGAATAAATGCAAATTACATAGACGTGGCAAACAACTCCGACTGGACGACAGCCCGCGTATAGAGCGTTGGACCTGGGAAAGGTGAGTGAATACCAGTGACCCGGTGGAATGGGGGTTCACACAGTGGGGCATCTCTATTCGGGACGCCCTGGAGGAAAGGCCACATTAAAAATACCATTTTGTGATTACTCACCTGTAAAATGGGTATTATAAGTATGTCACACACCCCACTTCAGTTACTCATTTTTATTACACTTGAGTAAACTCACCGCTAGGTGGCGCAGTTGCAGAGATCTCCAAAAAAGCAGCAAGCCCCTCCCGGTCTACACATACCTGGTACCTCCCATCAATTCCCCAGTGTTAAAACAGCAGTAAGACAAGGTACCAGGAATAAACAAATGTAAACAAATGTAACCCTCAACTGTAAATAACAAAACTTCACCATATAAGGAACCAGGATACCAAAAGAGGGCGGGTGAGTAATCACAAAATGGTATTATTCTAAGTATGTCACACACCCCACTTCAGTTACTCATTATTATTACACTTGGGACATCCAACAGCAGTGTCCAAAAGAGGGCGGGTATCCAAACCAGGCAATAACGCAGATAAAACTCAAACCACTGCAGCCTGCAGAACCTTACGGCCAAACACAGCATCCGCTGAGGCCCGCACATCAACCTTGTAAAACTTGGAAAAGGTGTGAACCGAAGACCAGGTAGCGGCCTTACAAACTTGTTCAACCGAAGCCTGGTGCTGAAAAGCCCAGGACGCACCAACCGCACGAGTAGAATGCGCAGTAACGCGAAAAGGGGGATCCTTCCCCTTGGCAGAATAGGCTCCAACAATCGCCTGACGAATCCATTTGCTAATGGAAGACTTAGCCGGAGCCAAACCCTTCCTGGGCCCACAGGGCACCACGAAAAAGGCATCAGACTTACGAAAAGAAGACGTAGCACGCAAATAGTACCTAACACAACGCACCACGTCCAAGCAGTGCAACGCACTCTCCTTAGCATTCCTAGGCTTAGGACACAAAGAAGGAAGAACAATGTCCTGATTAAGATGAAAAGCAGATACCACCTTAGGAAGAAAATCTGACTTGAAGCGAAAGACCACTTTGTCCTGATGCTTCTCAAAATAAGGAGCCTGAATCGACAAAGCTGCCAACTCTGAAACACGCCGAACCGAAGTGATGGCCACCAAAAAGACAACCTTCTGAGTCAGAGTGGACAGAGCAATATCCTGCAAGGGCTCAAAAGGAGGAGCCTGTAACACAGAGAGCACCAAATTCAAATCCCAAACTGGGAGCAAAGGCTTCCTAGGAGGCCGCAGATGCGAAACCACCTGGAAGAAAGTCTTGACCAAAGAATGGCTAGCAAAAGACCTCTGGAAAAAAATTGACAAGGCAGACACCTGCCCCTTCAAGGTACTCAGCTGGAGACCAGAATCCAGCCCTGATTGAAGAAAATCCAAAATCCGAGAAATAGAAAAGACTCGGCATGGCAAAGATCTAGCCTCACACCAATCAATATAAGATCTCCAGACCCTATAATAGATGGAAGAGGAAGACCTCTTCCTAGCACTAACAAGAGTCTGAATGACCGAATCCGAAAGACCCTCCTCCCTCAAGATGGAGGTTTCAGCAGCCAAGCCGTCAAAGCCAGCGTTGGTAAACTGGGGTAACACAGTTGACCCTGGGTGAGCAGATCTGGCCGAAGAGGCAACTCGAACCGATCCACTGCCAGATGAACGATGTCTGCGAACCACACCCGCCTTGGCCACCTTGGAGCCACGAGAATGGCGGGAACCCCTTCCTGAACTAGCTTTCGCAGCACCCTGCCTAACATGGGAATCGGAGGGAACAGATACAGGAACCCCAGATCCTTCCAGCTCAAGGCCATGGCATCCGCCGCCAGAGCCAGAGGGTCCCGAGACAGCGACACGAATGTCGGAAGCTTGTCCCCCACCGAAGACACATGGACCGAAACACTTGGGGATGGAGAGACCATTCCCCCCGGCGGGACGAGCACCGGCTCAGAAAATCCACCTCCGTGTTCTCCACTCCTGGAATGTACACTGCCGAAATGCAAGGGACATACGTCTCCGCCCAAACCAGAATCAGAGACACTTCCCTGAGGGCACCCAGACTGCGAGTCCCTCCTTGGTGATTGATGTAAGCAACCGCCGTCTGATTGTCCGATCGAATCTGGACCGGCAGACCCTGTAAATGATGCGTCAAGTGAGACATAACCAATCTGATGGCTCGCAACTCCAGAACATTGATGGGCAAGTGGGCCTCCTGAGGGTCCCACTGCCCCTGAAACTGAAGATCCTTCCAGAAACCTCCCCATCCTGACAAGCTGGCATCCGTTGTGACAGTTTCCCAAAGCGGAGTCAGAAACGACCTGCCCTTCAAAAGATTGTCCGAGACCAACCACCACCGAAGAGACTGCCGAACTCGAGGGGACATCCGGAAGGACCGATCCAACGACCGCGGGCGCCTGTCCCAAGACGCCAAAAGATGAAGCTGAAGCGTCCTCGTGTGAAACTGTGCGAAGGGAACTGCCTCGAACGAGGCCACCATCAACCCCACCAGTCTCATCCCTAGCCGAATGGACGGGTGAGGATTGGAAAGAAGCTGAGCCAATTCCTGAATCAAAAGAACCTTGGCCTGAGGAAGAAACACTCTGTGCTGGCAAGAGTCCAAGGACATCCCCAGAAAGGTCACCACCCTGGCCGGAACCAGAGAGGACTTGGGGTAAATGATCACCCAGCCGAACCTCTCTAGCATAGAGACCACCGTGCTGGTGTCCCCTTCCGCCTGACTGAAGGAAGGAGCCATGATGAGAAGATCGTCCAGGTAAGGAACAATGCGAATCCCCTGAGCTCTGAGCAGGGCCATCACCCCTGCCAACACCTTGGTGAACACTCTCAGAGCCGAGGTGAGACCGAATGGGAGAGCTACAAACAAAGTGCCGATCCTCCACCACAAAGCGCAGAAACCGCTGATGAACCGGAAAGATCGGAATGTGAAGGTACGCGTCCTTGATGTCTATGGACGTCATAAAGTCCCCCTGCCGAAGCGAGCCGATCGCCGACCGCAAGGTCTCCATGCAAAACTTCCGGGGACGAATAAACCTGTTGAGAAACTTCAAATCCAGGATCGGACGGAACGACCTGTCCTCCTTGGGTACGGTGAACAGATTGGAGTAATACCTCCGCCCCACCTCTGAAGGAGGGACCGGGCAAATGACCGCCAAATCCACGAGATTCTGAACCGCCGCCAGGAGCCCCTGCGCAGCCACCGGGTCTAGAGGAACCCGAGACCTGAAAAACCTTGGAGGAGGGCGGGACTCGAACTCCAACTTGTAACCGGCCGACACCACCTCCCGAATCCATCTGTCCGAGACCTCCTGGTCCCATACCCGGGAGAAGAGTCGCAACCGTCCCCCCACCCGCACGGGTGAGGGCGCCCCTTCATTGCTGAGCGGGCTTGGCAGCCGACTTGGGCTTGGCGCCCCAGGCGTGAACGGGACGGCCATGGCCTTTACCCCTATTCCAACCCGCACCCCTGGAAGCCGAGAAGCCCGCACTCCTGCCGGCTCTGGCTCCCCGAAAGGATGGATTGAAAAGGGCCGCCCCCCGAAAGGAACGGCGAAACTTCTTGCGCTGAGGCAACCTACCTCCCTTGGCAACAGAATCCAGCTTTTCACCAAAAAGCCTCAAACCCAGAAAGGGAAGAGCCGTGAGAGATCTTTTAGAATTAAAGTCAGCCGTCCACTGTCTCAACCACACAGAACGGCGAACAGCCACCAACAGGGCAGACGCCCTGCCACACATCAACATGGCATCATCCTGAGCGGCCAGGATAAATGACAAGAAGGAGTCACAATGCTTAAGCGCAAGGAACTCATCACCCGAGGGATCAAGATCCACACATAAATCCCTGACCATAGACCTAACCGCCAAGGCCAAAAGAGCCGAAGCACAAACAGGCCTCAAAACCGAACCCGCACAGACAAAATCATAGCGGGCCAGCTGATCAATCCGGCGATCCTCGCCATCCTTCAGATAAGTAGTGTCAGGAAAATGAACAGCCGCTGAATTAGACAGCCCCAAAACCGGAGCATCCACCTCGGGAGGGACAGACCAACGTTTCAGCAAGTCCGCCGGAAAGGGATATTTCTTATCCCAGCTAGGCGGTACCCCGACGAGCCGTGTAGGATGCTCCCACTGCTTAAGGACAACGTCCTCGAAATGCTGCTGACTGGGGAACTCCAGACTCTGCTTGGAGCCCCCAAAGAGCTGGCCCTTAGGCCGAGGAGCAACCTCAGGAGGATCCAAATCCAAAACCTCAAACATTTGGGTCAAAATAGAAGGCGTATCAGGGGCGGGACCATCCACCTGGTCCCCCTCAGCACCCAGCACCTGCTGGCCCTCTGAATCATCCAATTCTTCCACGAGCTCACCCTCTTCGAGGGGACGGTCCGACCAATCCAGGTCCTCAATCACTTCCTCCTCCGAGTCCGGCGGAGGCGGAGATAGGTGTTTACGCTTGGCCGTAGCCTTCTGTGCGGACATGG
Source organism: Gastrophryne carolinensis (assembly GCA_027917425.1). Taxonomy (NCBI): domain Eukaryota; kingdom Metazoa; phylum Chordata; class Amphibia; order Anura; family Microhylidae; genus Gastrophryne; species Gastrophryne carolinensis. The sequence goes on along the minus strand of CM051244.1, from coordinate 160,858,086 downwards.
TGGAAAACATTTTCTCGAGGTTGGCCAACCGAGCACACACCTCTGATTGCGAATCCCCACCCGTGACCACGTCACACGGGGTCCGGAACAGGCGAGGAGGAGAGGGAGATGGCGCGGACGATGACGTACCAGGCACCGGGGTGCTGGACTGGCGCTCAATGTTCCGCTGCGCACATGAAATGCATACAATGACATCATCCCCCGGGAGCGGAGTCCCACAACCCCCACACAGCCTAGATTGTCCCGAAGGATCAGATCCGGTATCCCTGGCAGCCTCCATATGGTGAAATGATGGTATTCGTAAACCTAGGGATTTACGCAGTAAGCAACCCGGGATGCCCCCTTTAATAAAGGTCTAGCTTAAATCTTCACTACCCGGACCACGGGGAAGCCCAATATCTTTATATAAATGTATATATATCCCAATTTTCTTTCCCCCCTACTGGCCAGGTATGTAAGACCGGGAGAGCCCAACCGGAAGGGGTCCCGGGATCTGGAAGACACAAAAAAGACAACAATCATTCCAGGCACATGCTAACATATGTAGACAAAAACAGGCGAAGATAAGTGTGCAAAGCTATGTACAGCCATATATATATCTTAAAGGCACAATAAGAGCACAATAAAAGTCACCCCTGGCTCCAGAGCCTGCCAACACTCCACAACAGGAGTGAGAGGGGGAGAGACCAAGGGGAGACATTACAGCGTGGGGCTAACGACGCTCCAGCCCCACGCAAGAAAACCCGCACAACTCCCGGATGAGGAAAAAAGACAGCGGGGGGACCTACCTCGCGTGACAATGGCGGCCGCACAGCGCAACTCAGGGGAAGAAGGAGGAAGAGGACGTGCCCAGAAGAACCGCGGGAGCCGCCGTGGCCCCGCCCCCCCCTGACGCGCCTGCCAATCGCGCGGACAGCGCGTCCCGAAGACCTGCCCCCCAACCGCGCCGCGCGTCAGGCCCAGCAAGGGCCGCGCCGCGGTAACAACAGGCGGGAAATGACAAAGGGCGCACAAACCCACACGCCGCGCACACACACAGAGAAAGAGAGAGACGCGCTCACTCTCTCACTCTCACAACCCCCAGACACGAGCAGAACAATAAGCGCCCGCAGGACGCGGATCCAAAGCCGCCTCCACATCGTGGTCCCGCGGCGCCACGCGCCGCGCGACCCCGCCTCCAAAACCCCCAGAGGGGGAACAACCAGTGCCCACAGAGCGACCCCCACACGTGAAACAGTCACCCACAGGGCCCCAGAGCCCAAACGCACTCCCGGACCGCCGCAAGGCAAAGCCATACTACTGAAAGTGTGAGGGGGGGGGGGGGGGGGGAGTACAATAACCACAAACATGCCACAACCAAGAATAAAAACGCTACATTCCCTGACTACCGCTAGAGAATAAGGGCATCCCACATCCGGATCACCACTCCGGGAATCGCGCTATGCCCCACATTATGGGGTCGAGCGGAGGAGCTAATCTCCTGGGCACTAAGGGTGCCAGCTACCTTTGCCCGACCTACAGCCAAGGCTGGGAGGCTGCCGAATAACATGGGGAGTAAACAAAAATACCATTTTGTGAATACTCACCTGTAAAATGGGTATTGTAAGTATGTCACACACCCCACTTCAATCATTAATTATTACACTTGGGTAACTCCACCAGCAGGTGGCGACGTGCAGAGAAGTCATGAAAAAACAAGCCCCTCCTGGTCTATACATTCCTGGTACCTCTCACTCATTCCCCAGTATTCAAACAGCAGTAAAGACAAGGTACCAGGAAAAAAAACCCTCAAACTGTAAACGAAAACTTCACCCTATAAAGAATCCGGGATACCAAAAGGGCGGGTGAAGTGGGGTGTGTGACATACTTACAATACCCATTTTACAGGTGAGTATTCACAAAATGGTATTATTTTAAGTATGTCACACACCCCACTTCAATCATTAATTATTACACTTGGGACATCCAACAGCAGTGTCCAAAAAGGGCGGGTATCCAACCAGGCAATAATGCAGAAATCTCAAACCACTGCAGCCTGCAGAACCTTGCGGCCAAAAACAGCATCCGCTGAAGCCCGCACATCAACCTTATAAAACTTGGAAAAAGTGTGAACAGAAGACCAAGTAGCAGCCTTACAAACTTGTTCAACAGAAGCCTGATGCTGAAAAGCCCAGGACGCACCAACCGCACGAGTAGAATGAGCAGTGACCCGAAAAGGGGTATCCTTCCCCTTGGCAGAGTAGGCCCCAACAATCGCCTGACGAATCCATTTACTAATGAAAGACTTAGCCGGAGCCAAGCCCTTCCTAGCCCCACAGGGCACCACAAAAAAAGGCATCAGTCTTAAGAAAAGAAGACGTAATACGCAAGTAGTACCTGACACAACGTACCACATCCAAACAATGCAACGCCCTCTCCTTGTCATTCCCAGGTCTAGGGCACAAGGAGGGAAGAACAATGTCCTGATTCAGATGAAAAGCAGAAACCACTTTAGGAAGAAAGTCTGGCTTGAAACGAAAAACCACATTGTCCTGATGTTTCTCAAAATAAGGAGCCTGAATAGACAAGGCTGCCAACTCCGAAACACGCCGAACCGAAGTGATGGCCACCAAAAAGACAACCTTCAGAGTCAACATGGATATAGCAATATCCTGCAAAGACTCAAAAGGAGGAGCCTGAAGAGCAGAAAGAACCAAATTCAAATCCCAAACAGGGAGCAAAGGCTTCCTAGGAGGCCGCAGATGCGAAACCCCCTGGAAAAAAGTCTTGACCAAAGAATGAAGTGCAAAAGACCTCTGAAAAAAGATAGACAAGGCCGAAACCTGCCCCTTCAAGGTACTAAGCTGCAGACCAGAGTCCAGCCCAGATTGAAGAAATTCCAAAATCCTAGAGATAGAAAAGACCCGGCAGGGCAAAGATCTCGCCTCACACCAATCAATATAAGATCGCCAAGCCCTATAATAGATGGAAGAAGAAGATCTCTTCCTGGCACTGATAAGAGTCCAAATGACCGAATCCAAAAGGCCTTCCTCCTTCAAGACGGAGGTTTCAGCAGCCAAGCCGTCAAAGCCAACGTTGGTAAACTGGGGTAACACAGTAGACCCTGAGAAGATCCGGCCGAAGAGACAGCTCGAACTGATCCACCACCAGACGAACTATGTCCGCGAACCACACCCGCCTTGGCCACCTTGGGGCCACGAGAATGGCGGGAACTCCTTCCAGAACCAGCTTTCGCAGAACCCTGTCTAGCATGGGGATCGGAGGAAACAGATAAAGAAACCCCAGGTCCCTCCAGCTCAGAGCCATGGCATCCGCCGCCAGAGCCAGAGGATCCTGAGATAGCGACACGAATGTCGGAAGCTTGTGATTGTGACGAGAGGCAAACAGAACCACCTCCGGCGTCCCCCCACCGGAGACAAAGCGACCGAAACACCTGGGGATGGAGAGACCATTCCCCCCGGCGGGACGAGCACCTGCTCAGGAAGGCCGCCTCCGTGTTCTCCACTCCTGGAATGTACACTGCCGAGATGCAAGGAACATGAGTCTCCGCCCAAACTAGAATCAGAGACACCTCTCTGTGGGCACCCAGACTGCAAGTCCCTCCTTGGTGATTGATGTAAGCAACCGCCGTCCGATTGTCCGACCGAATCTGCACCGGCAGGCCCTGTAGATGCTGCGTCAAGTGAGACAGAACCAACCTGATGGCTCTCAACTCCAGAACATTGATGGGCAAGTGGGCTTCCTGAGGGCCCCACCGCCCCCGGAATCGAAGATCCTTCCAGAAACCTCCCCATCCTGACAAACTGGCGTCCGTGGTGACAGTTTCCCAAAGCGGTGTCAAAAATGACCCGCCTTTCACAAGATTGTCCGAGACCATCCACCACAGAAGAGACCGCCGAACTCGAGGGGACATCCGGAAGGACCGATCCAACGACCGCGGTCGCCGGTCCCAAGGCGCCAAAAGATGAAGCTGAAGCGTTCTCGTGTGAAACTGCGCGAAAGGAACTGCCTCGGAAGAGGCTACCATCAACCCCACCAGTCTCATCCCCAGCCGGATGGACGGGCGAGGATTGGAAAGAAGAAGCTGAGCCAACTCCTGAATCAACAGAACCTTGGCCTGAGGGAGAAAAACTCTGTGCTGGCAAGAGTCCAGAGACATCTCCAGAAAAGTCACCACCCTGGTCGGAACCAGAGAAGACTTGGGGTAGTTGATCACCCAGCCGAACCTCTCCAGCATAGACACCACAACGCCGGTGTCCCCTTCCGCTTGACTGAAGGAAGACGCCATGATGAGAAGATCGTCCAGGTAAGGCACAATGCGAATCCCGTGAGCCCTGAGCAGGGCCATCACTCCCGCCAACACCTTGGTGAACACACTCGGAGCCGAGGCGAGGCCGAATGGAAGAGCTACAAACTGGAAATGCCGATCCTCCACCACAAAGCGAAGAAACCTCTGATGAGCCGGAAAAATCGGAATGTGAAGGTATGCATCCTTGATGTCTATGGACGTCATGAAGTCCCCCTGCCGAGGCGAACCGATCGCATACCGCAGGGTTTCCATGCGGAACTTCCGGGGACGAATAAACCGGTAGAGAAACTTCAAATCCAGGATGGAACGGAACGATCCATCCTTTTTGGGTACAGTGAAGAGATTGGAATAATACCCGCGCCCCACCTCCGAAAGAGGGACCGGGCAGATGACTGCCAATTCCAGAAGAATCCTTACCGCCGCCAGGAGCCCCTGCGCGGCCAACGGATCTGAAGGTACCCGAAACCTGAAAAACCTTGGAGGAGGGCGGGACTCGAACTCCAGCTTGTAACCGGCCGACACCACCTCCCGGATCCACCTGTCCGAGACCTCCTGGTCCCATACCCGGGAGAAGAGTCGCAATCGTCCCCTCACCCGTACGGGTGAGGACGCCCCCTCATTGCTGAGCGGGCTTAGCAGCTGGCTTGGGCTTGGCGCCCCAGGCGTGAAAGGGACGTCCACGGCCTCTACCCCTATTCCAACTGACGCCCCTGGAAGCCGAGAAGCCCGCACCCCTGCCGGCTCTGGCTCCCCGAAAGGACGGATTGAAGGGGGCCGCCCCCCGAAAGGAACGGCGAAATTTCTTGCGCTGAGGTAACTTACCTCCCTTGGCAACAGAATCCAGCTTTTCACCGAAAAGCCTCAAACCCAGAAAGGGAAGGGCCGTGAGTGATCTTTTAGAATTAAAATCAGCCGTCCACTGCCTCAACTACACAGAGCGGCGAATAGCCACCAACAGAGCAGCAGCCCTGCCACACATCAACATGGCATCATCCTGAACGGCCAGAATAAACGACAAAAAGGATTCACAACGCTTAAGAGCAAGAAACTCATCACCGGTAGGCTCAAGATCCACACATAAGTCCCTGACAAAAGACCTAAACCGCCAACGTCAAAAGTGCCGAAGCACAAACAGGCCTCAAAACTGAACCCGCACAGACAAAACCATGGCGGGCCAGCTGATCAATCCGGCGAACCTCGCCGTCCTTGAGAGAAGTCGTGTCAGGAAAATGTACAACCGCCGTATTAGACAGTCCCAAGACCGGAGCATCCACTCCGGGAGGGACAGCCCAACGCTTAATCAAGTCCGCCGGAAAAGTAAATTTTCTATCCCAGCAGGGCGGTACCCCTACGAGACGCGTAGGTTGCTCCCATTGCTTAAGGACAACGTCCTCGAAATGCTGTTGACTGGGAACTCCAAGAGCTGCTTGGACACCCCAAAAAGCTGACCCTAGGCCGAGGAGCAACTTCCGGAGGATCCAAATCCAAAACCTCAAACATTTGGGCCAAAATGGAAGGTGTATCAGGAACGGGACCTTCAGCCTGGTCCCCCTCAGCGCCCAGCAACTGCTGGCCCTCCAGATCCTCCAATTCCTTAACGAGCTCACCCTCTTCAAGGGGACGATCTGGCCAATCCAGATCCTCAACAACCTCCCCATCGGAGTCCGACGGAGGCGGAGACAGATGTTTTTGCTTAGCCGTAACCTCCTGAGCAGCCATGGCGGAAAACATTTTCTCGAGGCTGGCCAGGCGGGCGCACACCTCAGATTGCGAAGCCCCACCCATGACAACGTCACACGGGGTCCGGAACAGGCAGGGAGGGGAGGGAGATGGCGCGGCCGATGAAGTACCAGGCACCGGGGTGCCGGACTGGCGCTCAATGTTCCGCTGTGCGCATGGAATACAAATAATGACATCTCCCGGTAGCGGAGCCCCACAACCCCCACACAGCCTAGATTGCCCCGAAGGGCCGTTCCCGGTATCTTTGGAAGCCTCCATATGGTGAAATTATGGTATTCGCAATAACCCAGGGATTTACGCATAAGCGACCCGGGATGCCCCTTTAAATATTTTTTTTTTTTTTAATGGCCCTGAAGTGGGAGAATTTGCAGAATAATCAATAAATGAATCAAATTGTAATGGACAACCCCACTAGCCGGGTATCTAAGACCGGGAGAGCCCTGCAGCGTGGGATCCCAGGATCTGAACAGAAAAAGACAACAGTCACTCCAAGCCCAAACAGCTCAGTGCATGTCATATACAATAATAATATCACAAAAAAAGGGCAGGCATAACCCGCACAGGGAGTAATAAACAAGCATACATACAATCCATATAATATTATATATAATTTATTATGTGGAAGCTAGGGCAGCACACACACCAGGGACCCAGCAATAAGTAGCTACCAAAGGTCAAGCTGAGAGCACCCAAAAAGCCCCCACTCAAGGGAAATCTGACCCGGAACTACCTGATGTCCCCAAACCACCTTAAGAAGCAAAAACCCGGCCTACCTTAAAAAACCGCAACCGGGATGGCGGCCAGCAAGCAAGAACGAGGTGGCAGAGGAAGAAGAAGAGCGGGACCAACAAGCGCGGCAGATGCTCCGGCCCCGCCCCTTCCTCCAATCACAGCACAGCGCAGGCCGCGCACGACGCGGCCCCGCCCCCCTCCACCTCCTGAGAGCCGGACTGCGCAGCGGGCGCACAGACAGTAAAACACGGAGACAGACAGGCGGGCCGACGGCACACACACCACCCGGCCCCGCCTGCTTCCACCTCCAGAGAGCCAACAGTACAGCGGGCGCCAAAGGACATGGCGCCCGCAACTGACAGGGAGCACGACAAACCGGCGGCACCACGCCGCCGGCCCCGTCCCCCTCAACAGCCGGAGAGCTGTCCACGGAGCCCCCTCCAACACTAGCAAGCCGGACAGACGAGCGGGCCGGCCGGCGACACACACGCCGCCCGGCCCCGCCCCATACCGGCCGCACCAAGTAAAATACACTCACACACACACAAGTAGTAAAACACACTCAGGCACACAAAACAAGCCCCCCCCCCCCCCCAATCTAGCGCAGGGAGAAGGGACCAAGCGGGGCAAGGAAAAGCCTAATAGGGACAACAGGGCGGGGCATCCCAAATCCGGATCACCAGGCCGGATAACCGCATTGCCCCATAATATGGGGTCGAGCGGAGGAGCTAATCTCCTAGGCACCTTAAGTGCCATCTACCCTTGCCCGGCCGACAGCCTAAGCTGGGAGGCTATACAATCAATCAAGGGGCTAACAAACAAAAGGCCAGGCAGAAATAGACCATAAGGGGGGGGGGGCCGGGGTGTTACCCCGGCTACCTGCAAGCAGGAGACTTCTTTCTTCTGTCTTGTCGCCATCTTGCAGAGAAGAAAAACTGGGGAATGAGTGGGAGGTACCAGGAATGTATAGACCAGGAGGGGCTTGTTTTTTCATGACTTCTCTGCACGTCGCCACCTGCTGGTGGAGTTACCCAAGTGTAATAATTAATGATTGAAGTGGGGTGTGTGACATACTTAAAATAAGGGTCGGGCAGCAATAGACCATGGGGAGGGGCCGGGGTGATACCCCGGCTACCTGCAAGCAGGAGACTTCTTTCTTCTGTCTTGTCGCCATCTTGCAGAGAACACTGGGGAATTGATGGGAGGTACCAGGTATGTGTAGACCGGGAGGGGCTTGCTGCTTTTTTGGAGATCTCTGCAACTGCGCCACCTAGCGGTGAGTTTACCCAAGTGTAATAATAATGAGTAACTGAAGTGGGGTGTGTGACATACTTAGAATAATGCAAATTACATAGACACGGTAAGCAGCTCCTTTAGGACGACAGCCCGCTTATACAACGATGGATAAGGAAAAGGTTAGTGATTACCAGCGACCTGGGTGGGGTGGGTGTTCACACGACAGGGCAATGCAATATGGGATGGCCCAGGGGGGCGCATAAAAATTGATCATCTCTGGCCGGGATATCCCATCAGCAGTGCAGGACACGTATAGGTCGCAATGAAGCGGCAGCCGCTCATGGTTGGCCGCTCAGGTATATCAGGCTCAGATCAATTTACTTACAAAACTCCACCCCCCTCCTCTCCACCAATCAGGAGCCAGTAAATGAACGGAGGCGAGGCGTGTCATCACATATTTTTTATATCAAGATGGAAGTGCTGCTTACACAGCAGAATACACAGCGGAGAAACCTGTACAGACTTTGCGGACGCCCCCTCTACGGCTTGTGCTTTGTACAAATAACGTCCAGCAGGGGGCGCTGCCGTCACACAGCAGAATACACAGCGGCGAAACCTGTACAGACCTTGCGGATGCCCCCTCTACGGCTTGTGCTTTGTACAAATAACATCCAGCAGGGGGCGCTGCCGTCACACAGCGGCGAAACCTGTACAGACCTTGCGGATGCCCCCTCTACGGCTTGTGCTTTGTACAAATAACGTCCAGCAGGGGGCGCTGCCGTCACGTCCTCCACTCCCGCCGGCTATGAGTCACGGCTTACAGTCCCGTACAGAGAGATGAGGATGATGAAGTGCATGTAGAGGCGGCCATCAGCCAATCAGAAACAAGCTGGCCCGGTCCTGGGCTTCCTACTGGCTTTCAGAAGGGTAGAGCCGGCGCTAAGCTCTCTTTCGAGAGAAGGGATGAGGTAGGATGCAGACTGGCATGTCTGGAGAGGTGGGTGTGGGGTGGGGGGGAGGGTGCCTTGGCATGTCTGGAGAGGCGAGTATGGAGGAGTATGGAGAGGGTGCTGAACCTTAAAAAAAAAAAAAAAACATGCTGCTGCTCCTCCATTGAGCCACTGACCCGAAACAGCAAACTCCTAATGCACATGTCGGCAGCTGTAGTGGATTTCAGGCAAACTAAGGCCGGTGCTTACCTGTTCCGTTGCCACGGCAGCGATTACTCTCCGGCAGCCCTGGTATCAGAAGCCGGGTGCTGCAGTTCTGCTATTCTAAGTATGTCTCACACCCTGCTTCGGAAGTAGTCATTACACTTGGGTTATGTCCAGCAGAGGGCGAACTTCTTGCAGAGATGACTAGAAAAAAGAAGCCCCTCCCTGGCCCATAAATACCTGGGACCTCCCACACATCACCCAGTATTAGTCTCTGCAAGACGGCGAGCAAGTCAGAAGATGGCTGTGTCTCCTTCCTTACAGGTAAGCCGGGTTCACACCCGGCCTGCTTATTTCCCTATTTCTGCCCGGACCTTGTTAGTTAAGTTCCTAAGCCTCCCAGCTTTGGCTGTCGCTCTGGGCGAGGGTAGGATACACCTTAGTGGTGTACTGTACAGGAGCCATGCTCCTCCGTGAGACCCTATACTAGAGGGTAGGCGGCTATCAGGTTTGGTGATCCTGACGTGGGATGCCCTGTCCGTTTTGATACCATCGCTACATAACTTGGGTAGCTTTGGGGTCCCCCTTCCGTTACTCCACTGGATAGTAGGGGGGGCGCTGGCCTTATATGATTGTCTCTGTGACTCATGTGTGAGTGTGCTTCACTTGTTGGCTCGGCCAGCGTGTGTGAGTGTATTGTGCGCACTGGTGCTTTCTCCTTCTGGCTCGCACGTCCGCTGTTCTCTGCGGCGGGTCGGTCTCCTGTGACCGGCTCCGCAGCATGGCTGGGAGCGCGGCCCTCTCTTCTTTTCAGTCGGGGGAGGGGGCGGGGCCGGACGCTCGGCGCGCTGGTTGCGGCCCGCCCCCCTCCTCTCTCTGCCAGCGTGTGTGTGTGAGCTTTCTTTTACTGTTCACAGCTACGGGTTTGCCTCCTGTGACCGGCTCCGCAGCATGGCTGGGAGCTCGTCCTTCCTTTCCTTTCAGTCAGGGGAGGGGGCGGGGCCGGACGCTTGGCGCGCTGGTTGCGGCCCGCCCCACTCCTCTCGCGCCCTCGTGCGGCCCGCGGCCCTCTGCCAGTGTGTGTGTGTGTCCGCTGTTCACAGCAGCGGCAGCAGTCAGGGGAGGGGGCGGGGCCAGACGCTCGGCGTGCTGGTTGCGGCACGCCCCCCCCTCCTCTCGGCGTGTGCGCGTGTGTGTAGATTAGCTATTTTTTGCTGGCCCGCACCTCCGCTGTTTACAGCGGCGGCGGGTCGGTCTCCGGTGACCGGCTCCGCAGCATGGCTGGGAGCTCGGCCCTCTTTTCCCTTCAGTCGGGGGAGGGGGCGGGGCCGGACGCTCGGCACGCTGGTTGCGGCCCGCCCCCCTCCTCGGACGCGGTGCACGATCTGTGCTGTCTGCCCTTCTCCCTGAGACTGTGCCTAGTTGGACACCATATTTTCCTCTGGATTCTGTGAGTGCCCGGCGGGGCCTGGTTTTTATGTCTTCCTACCTTGCTATATTAACCCTGTAGGGGTCCTAGCTCATGGAGGTATATTGTTATTTAAGTACCTAAGCACTTGGTTTTCTGTGTTTAGAAGTCATTTAGCTGATTGTACAGAGTCTTGGATTTGAATCTCTGTCTTTAATAAATCCTCCCACTAACGGACATTAAAGGGGCATCCCGGGTAGCTTCATAGCGTAATTCCCATAGGTCATTGCGACTGCTATAAAATAAAATCACCTTATGGAGGCTTTACAGGATACCAGGCTTGGGCTCCCTTCGGGGCAACCCCGGCAGTGTGTGGTTTGTGGGGTATCCCTTGCGGGGGTCAATGTGCTTATTTGTGTACCATGTGCATCTCATCACCTACATCCCCACTCCTGGCCTTGACCCCAAGTGACGACGTCATGAGTGGGGAGTCGCAATCTGATGTCAGTGCCGGACGGGTCATCATTGAGAAAATGATTGCTAGCTCTGCGGCCAGGAAGGCCCCAGCTAAGATACGGCATTTGGCGCCCGCTGCGCCGGCTTTTACTTTTGACGAGTATGACTCCTTGTATGGGTCTGATTATTCCCCGCTTGAAGCAGGGGAATTGTTTTCAGCTTCTGATGGCTGTGATGTTCAGCAGCCCCTGGATGCTGATGCTGGTAAGGAGCGTGGGGATACTGTTGTTGTTCCCAGACTCCTAACATATATTTTTGAAGTGCTCGCTATTTCTCCCTTGCGGTGACTCCTGCAAGGGGGGGAAGAAAACGCACAGTGGATAAATGGTTAATGCCCTTGTCTTGCAGTAACAGGATCCTGGGTTTGATTCCTGCCTTGGACAATATTTGAGTGAAGTTTGTATTTCTTCCCAGGGCCATTATAGTATTCTGCAAAGGGGGGAACTTTTTGTTTTGGGACCACCATGTTTCTTTTGTTGTCCCGGATCAAAAATATTCTACCAATCTGATCTTTAAAGAATGGGGAAAGCCCAGACGGTTTCCTGTATCCTTCCGGGGTGGGATAGGATGTATCCCTTTCCTGTGGATGCGGTTAAGGCATTGAAGGTCACCCAGAGGTCGACGCTCCGGTTCTGGGATTGTCCGATACATCGGTTGTGCTCCCCCCAGATTTCACTACCTTTATGGATAGTGAGGACTGGCGTCTCGACCAAATGGCTTAGTAATGCCTTTGCCTGCGTGGGTTCGGCTTTACGCCCGATTTGTGCCTCTGCTCTCATGGCCGTGGCTACTTGAGCCTTAGTCAGGGGTATGCTGGTTGGTACCCTACTGAATTCTTTCAGTGAGGAATTTTCAGCGTTTTCGCATTAAGAGATGTTTCTTTGCATTGTCTTATCTGCCTTGGATGCCGTGCTCCGGATGTGTAGCAGGACCTCCGCATTGCTTGTGGCTATTCGTCTTTCTGTGTGGTTACGCCAATGGGCGGCAGATATTGCTGCGAAGTGGGCGCTTCCAGGGCTACCTTCCTGGGTATGCGCCTGTGTTGTGATATATTTGACTCAGTGGTGAAAAGAGGTAGGTTGCCTCAGCGCAAAATGCAGCGCCGGTTCTTTCGGGGTATGGGTTCTTTCGATCCTTCCTTTCGTGGCTCTCGAGTGAGTAGGGGAATTTCTTACCCCGTGTTCAGAGGAGTCTCGGGGGTATAGAGGCGGGGGACGCGCCCGATCTGGGACCGCCGGGGGTTCTGAAACCCCAGACTCATGCCCTGCCCACTCAGCGATGAGGGGGCGCTCTCACCCTCTCGGGTGGGGGGATGGCTGCTGCTCTTCGCCTAGGTCTGGATCCGGGAGATTGCCGCGGATCCCCAAGCCGCGCAGACGGTGCATAACCTTCAGGATATGGGGGTCGTTTGTCCGGTTTCCCCCCTTGTAGAGAGAGAGGTCGGTGTTACTACCCCAACCTCTTTACTGTGCCCAAATAGGATGGCTCCGTGAGACCCTTTTTGGACCTGAGGATTCTCATCCGGTTCATCAGAGCCAAGAACTTTCGCATGAGGACTCTGCGCTTTTCTGTCAACTCCTGTCGTCCAGTGGTTTTTATGGCTTTAATGGATATCAAGGATGCTTCCCTGCATGTGCCGGTCTTCCCGGGACACCGATGGTTTCTCAGATTCGCGGCCGGTGACCAACTCTACCAGTCTGTGGATCCCCCCTTCGGGCTGACCTCGGTGCCTAGGGTATTAACCAAGGTGTTGGCAGGGGTAATGGCTTTCTCAGAGCCCTGGCCATTTGCATTGTGCCTTATCTGGACGCCCTTTTCATCACGGCATCCTCTCCCAGCCAGGCGGGGCTGGACACCAGGATGGTGGTGACAATATTGGGAGTTTCGGCTGGTCTTTTTCTTGTTCAACCCTCGTCCGTTCATTAGACTAGGGATGAGACCTGTGGGATTGATGGTTGCTTTTGAGGCTGTGCCTTTTGATCATTTTAACATGAGACCTCTTCAACTCCTTCTTTTATTGTCCTCTGGCCTTGATTCAGTTGTTTGTGCTGTCTCCTCTGGTCGGATGGTTCCCCCCCAGTGGTGGCTGGCCCGATGATCCCTCTGGGGGGGTAGTTCATTTCTGGCGCCCTGTTGGGTCTCAGCCACCACAGATGCCAGCCTGCCTGGCCGAGGGGGGGGGGGGGTTTTGGTAGGAACGCCCGTTCCAGGATCTGTGGAGTCCTTAGGAGGCCCACATCCCCCTCAGCCTTCTGGAGCTGAGGGCGGTCCGGTTGGTGTTGTCGCTCCTGGCGCATCATCTCTGGGGATTATCGGTTCGGGTTCAATCAAACAATCGCACTGCGCTTGCTTACTTCAATCACCCAGCAGGGACTCGCAGCCGGAGTGCCCTCTGGTAAGTATCTTTGATTCTTGCATGGGCTGAGAGCAACGTGCCATGCATCCCGGCGGTGTGCCTTCCGGGAGTGAAGAACTTGGAAGCGGCCTCTTTGAGCGGGGGGGCTCTCTCGCCGAGGGGAATGGTTCTTCTGCAACTAGGTATTTCTATCCGTCTGTTGCAGGTGGGGGATTCTGGAAGTGGATCTCTTTGTCTCCTGTCACAACCACGGGCTCGTTGTGTTTGTGTCTCTGTTCCGGATCCCCTGGCTCTGGCAGTGGATGCCATGTCTCTGGCCTTGTGAGATCTGGGTCTCCTGTATCTGTTTTCCCCCTTCTCCATGGTAGGCAGGGTGGTTGCGCAGGCTGGTTCACGGGGGGTGTCAGCTATTCTGGTGGCCCCAAGGTGGCCAGGACAGGTGTGGTTCGCAGCCGTCGTGCGGCTGCTGGTCAATCAGTACAGGTTGCTCTGTTTCCAGATCTGGTTGCTCAATGACGGCTATGTTACCCCAGGTTACAAACGCTGGCTTTGACGGTGTGGCTGCTGAGTCCTCCATCTTAACAGAGGAAGGTTTGTCTTATGCTGTGATCCAGACGCTTGTTTGAGCTAGGAAGAGGTTTCCTCTAAACATCTGCTACAGGATTTGGTGGTCCTATACTGTTTGGTGTGAGGCTAGGGCCTTGCCTTGCCTTTCATCCTTTGGTTTAGTTTTTTTCTAGGGGGTCACTCATGTGCGGCCCCCTCGCAAGTTTTTGTTGACTGCTTGGAACTTGAGTTTGGTTTTGTCGGCCCTCTAGGGGCCTCCTTTTGGGCTGGTGCAGGATGTTGCACTTTCTTTTCTCACTCAAATGGTTGCCCCTTTTGGTGGCTATTATCTCTTTGATTTGTTCGTGTTGGCGGCCCTGTCTGTTTGGGCCTCTTGCTTTGGAAGACACCAGGACATGGTGGTCTTCCACTTTAAGCCAGTCTTTCTGCCTGAGCTGGTTTTCTGTCTTCCATTTCGATCAGGGGCCCTGCACTCTTTGAATGTTGGCGTTGTGTGAAGTACTATTGGTGGCTGTTTCTCTATTCTTTAGGATGGACGCCTTGTTTGTGGTGCCCTCTGGGGCCAAGAAGGGTTGGGCGCCTTTGAGTCTGCCATTAGTATATGCCTACGTCTGGCCGTTGTTGGGGCCTATTCTGCCAAGGGGAGGGTTTTTCCCTTTTTTCGATCACTGCTCGTTCTACTCGTACTGTTGGGGCTTCCCGAGCTTTTTCAGCTGTTTTTTGCCCGCAAAGTTCTACAAACTGCAGTGGTTTGATTTGTGCATCTTTGCCTTTTGGGATCCCCACCCTTTTTGGACACTGCTATTGGATGTCCCAAGTGTAATGACTACTTCCGAAGCAGGGTGTGAGACATACTTAGAATAATACCATTTTGTGAATACTCACCTTGTAAAATGGGTATTATAAGTATGTCTCACACCCTGCTTCGCCCCGCCCTGAGTTGTATCTTGGATCCTCTGTTGGTGATTCTTTTTTCTCATAGATTTTATTTGCTCTTCCTGGTCCCCTTACTGCTTTCTTATACTGGGTGATGTGTGGGAGGTCCCAGGTATTTATGGGCCAGGGAGGGGCTTCTTTTTTCTAGTCATCTCTGCAAGAAGTTCGCCCTCTGCTGGACATAACCCAAGTGTAATGACTACTTCCGAAGCAGGGTGTGAGACATACTTATAATACCCATTTTACAAGGTGAGTATTCACAAAATGGTATTTTCCAACCTGTAGGGGGAGTCGTGCCCTATACGAGATGACTGTTATTCTCTATGGGCATCAAGTTAGCATCAGAACCCAGGGCTGATGGAGGAGCCCGATCGCCGGCGAGGGTGCGCAGGTGAGCTTCAGGCCTCCCCAATCCGGGGTCTTTTCCCAGTTGCGGGTTAGTAAATGGTTTTCCTGTAATCCCCCTCATTTAATGAGGACCAAAACTGACCTTAGAGTCGTTAAAGTGGACCAAACCCGATGGCAGTGTAAAAAAAACTACTCCAAGGTCGTCCGTTTCCCTGTTCCTGATTTGGGCTGCCCCGGCCCGCATGTGCGCTGTGAGATCACCAGGTCCAAGGTGGCGTCCAATCGGCTGATCCAGGTCTCCCTGCAGTTGCAGAGGGAGGGAAGGGATGGGGTCCCAGTTTTAAAGTGGACCAAAGCGCAGAGCAATCTCAGGGAAAGCCAGTGGCCAGACCTGGAATCTTTTAGATTCGATTGTTTTAGATTTCAGGCCGGCCACTGCTGGGTTTTTTTTCTGCTTGAAAGTGGACCAAAACCCACAGCGAATAATCTATAATATTCCCGGGCCGATCGATTCCCTCCCCACAGGGCGTCCAAGACTCCATGAGTCTCATAGACTCCTCCCGGGACACCCCGATTGGGGATGCCCTGCTGTGTGAAACCCCCCAGGTTGCCTGAACCTTCGGTCCAATGGTGCCTCTAGCAGGGCGCGTGCCCACACCAGGCATTCGTGAATGGCCGGCGCAGGAACGCTCCCTGTTATAGGGAAGCGGGGGATGCGGCCGCCATGCCCTCGGATCTGCTCGCATTAGATTGGACGAAGGGGCCTGAGTGCATGCGTGCATGCACCGTAGGACCAGAAGAGGCGAGTTCGTTCAGCCAACTTGGGGGGCTTCATACAGTGGGGCATCCCCGATCGGAGTGCCCGGGGGCAAGGACCAAAACCCAGGATAGTCAAGATCCTGGGTTTTGGTCCACTTTAAAGGGACGCCATCGTCATCACTTATTCACATGTATGACAGCAAAAGGCAGCCAGTCATGTGACCGCCAGCAACCATTCAGGTTTGACGTGCAAACCCGGACTGGTTACCGGCCGCCGTATAATGAACGAGGAGGTTGGCTGAACCTGGATGCCCCACTGAGGCTGTGATTAGCGTCCTGAAGTCTATAGGCCTTGCAAGGGTTTTGGACCACGGAGAGAAAGTGCGTTTTACAGGAGACACGGGGGGGTTGTTTGGGGTTCACACGCCCTTAAAGTCTCAGACTCCAGGGCCGCTTAAAGCGGACCAAAACCCACATTTTTAACTAGCAGCCCCTGAATTGATGGCCACACCTAGGCAATGACTGATCGCCTGCTGTAAAGCTCCGCCTCTTCTATTCATTGCCGCTGTTGTGTGTGGTGATGATGTCATGGCCACACCTACGCAATGACTGATCGCCTGCTGTAAAGCTCCGCCTCTTCTATTCATTGCCGCTGTTGTGTGTGGCAATGATGTCATGGCCACACCTACGCAATGACTGATCACCTGCTAAGCTCCGCCTCCTCTATTCATTGCCACTGTTGTGTGTGTGGCAATGATGTCATAGCCACACCTACGCAATGACTGATTGGCTGCTATTGACAGCCAGGAAGATTCCAAAAGTGCCGTATGAATAACTCTTGTTGTATCTGTTGCTTTCACCGATTCCATAATCGCATAACAGCGTCGCCACCTACTGTCCACTTTATAGATTGCAGCTCCTTAACAGGATATAAAACGTTTTAATGGGAGTATTTGCACCCTTTGCATATTGAACTTGTCCAGTTACATTGATTGAGCGCCTGCGTCTAGCTTTCCCATCCCGCTTCCTTAGCTGCTCATTAAAATGCACAGGCGAGAAAGCTGATTGGAGGAGAGCCCGTGCGTGTGCCTTGGTTATGGTTTCACACAGCGAGGCATCCCGTATCAGGACCCTCAAGGGGCAAGTGCTGGAACCCTAAATAGTTGGTCCCCTTTAAATACAAATAGGATTATTTAAAAAAAAAAATGTTCTGGAAGTTTCTAAGTTTGCGACATTCCCTCAATATGAATAAAGCATTATGGGAAATGCTGGATGGAGGGGCGGGGGCATCCGGTCTAAACCCTTGTGGTTCATGGGAGCGAACATGATGGCCGCCGCCGCCCCATCGTCTTTTATTAATATGTACTTATTCATTACTTATTCACATGCCTGACAGTAAAAGGCAGCCAGTCATGTGACCACCAGCAACCATTCAGGTAACCCGGACTGGTTACCGGCCACCGTATAATGAGGAGGTTGGCTGACCCTGGATGGCCCAAAGGAGGTGGTGGTTAGTGTCCGGCCCTGGAGTCTAAAAGCCTTGCAAGGGTTTTGGACCACTTTAAAGTGGACCAACACCCAGGCTGATTGGCCCGGGAATCTGTAAGATCCGAAATTGGGATGCCCCGCTGTGTGAAACCCCCCAGGACGCCCCATTCACCTTACCTTACTCCCGATCCAACGCCGCTTGCGCGGACGCATCTCGCGCTTCTCTCTAGCAGGTCGCTCCCTGTTGGAGGGAAGCGCGAGATGCGGCCGCCAGCGTGCTCTGAGCCGCTGTGGTTGTCCGTCCCTTGGGCGTGCATACCACAGCGGCTCTGAGCTCGCTGATTGGACGAGCGCCCGCACATGCGCCGCAGGAGCAGGGTGAGGCGAGTTATTTCTGCCATTCTGGGGGGTTTCACACAGATCGGGGTGCCCCGCGGAAGTGGACCAAAACCTAGGATAGTGAAAATCCTGGGTGTTGGTCCACTCTAAAGAGGAACACCATCATCATTACTTATTCACATACCTGACAGTAAAAGGCAGCCAGTCATGTGACCACCAGCAACCATTCAGGTTTGACGTGGTTAACCCGACTGGTTCCCAGACGCCATATAAGGAATGAGGAGGTTGGCTGACCCTGGATGCCCCAGAGGTGGTGGTGGTTAGTGCCCGGCCCTGGAGTCTAAAAGCCTTGCAAGGGTTTTGGACCACTTTAAAGGGGAACGCCACCTGGTCTGGCTGCTGTTTCTCTCCAGAAGGGCATGTGTATCCCTATAGGCTCCTTCGTTGACCAGCAGCAGGAGGTGCACCACCTGACCCATAAAGAGCGCCCACTCCCTTGGGAACAGTCCCAGTCCCATAAAGAGCGCCCACTCCCCTGGGGACAGTCCCAGTCCCATAAAGAGCGCCCACTCCCCTGGGGACAGTCCCAGTCCCATAAAGAGCGCCCACTCCCCCGGGGACAGTCCCAGTCCCATAAAGAGCGTCCACTCCCCTGGGGACAGTCCCAGTCCCATAAAGAGCGCCCACTCCCCTGGGGACAGTCCCAGTCCCATAAAGAGCACCCACTCCCCTGGGAACAGTTCCAGTCCCATAAAGAGCGCCCACTCCCCTGGGAACAGTCCCAGTCCCATAAAGAGCGCCCACTCCCCCGGGGACAGTCCCAGTCCCATAAAGAGCACCCACTCCCCTGGGAACAGTCCCAGTCCCATAAAGAGCGCCCACTCCCCCGGGGACAGTCCCAGTCCCATAAAGAGCGCCCACTCCCCTGGGAACAGTCCCAGTCCCATAAAGAGCGCCCACTCCCCTGGGAACAGTCCCAGTCCCATAAAGAGCGCCCACTCCCCTGGGAACAGTCCCAGTCCCATAAAGAGCGCCCACTCCCCTGGAAACAGTCCCAGTCCCATAAAGAGCGCCCACTCCCCTGGGGACAGTCCCAGTCCCAAAAAAGAGCGCCCACTCCCCTGGGGACAGTCCCAGTCCCATAAAGAGCGCCCACTCCCCTGGGGACAGTCCCAGTCCCATAAAGAGCGCCCACTCCCCTGGGAACAGTCCCAGTCCCATAAAGAGCGCCCACTCCCCTGGGGACAGTCCCAGTCCCAAAAAAGAGCGCCCACTCCCCTGGGAACAGTCCCAGTCCCATAAAGAGCGCCCACTCCCCTGGGAACAGTCCCAGTCCCATAAAGAGCACCCACTCCCCTGGGAACAGTCCCAGTCCCATAAAGAGCGCCCACTCCCCTGGGAACAGTCCCAGTCCCATAAAGAGCACCCACTCCCCTGGGAACAGTCCCAGTCCCATAAAGAGCACCCACTCCCCTGGGAACAGTCCCAGTCCCATAAAGAGCGCCCACTCCCCTGGGGACAGTCCCATAAAGAGCGCCCACTCCCCTGGGAACAGTCCCAGTCCCATAAAGAGCGCCCACTCCCCTGGGAACAGTCCCAGTCCCATAAAGAGCACCCACTCCCCTGGGAACAGTCCCAGTCCCATAAAGAGCGCCCACTCCCCTGGGAACAGTCCCAGTCCCATAAAGAGCACCCACTCCCCTGGGAACAGTCCCAGTCCCATAAAGAGCACCCACTCCCCTGGGAACAGTCCCAGTCCCATAAAGAGCGCCCACTCCCCTGGGGACAGTCCCATAAAGAGCGCCCACTCCCCTGGGAACAGTCCCAGTCCCATAAAGAGCACCCACTCCCCTGGGAACAGTCCCAGTC
Organism: Gastrophryne carolinensis; assembly: GCA_027917425.1. NCBI lineage: Eukaryota > Metazoa > Chordata > Amphibia > Anura > Microhylidae > Gastrophryne > Gastrophryne carolinensis. Next base: position 160,838,329 of record CM051244.1, on the reverse strand, counting down.
TGTAGGACTAAGAGGGGTCCCCCGCCTCAGTGTGCATTCTTGCTGCCAGTCACATGCCAGCAGGCTCCCTCATTGACCAGCAGCAGGGGGCGCACCACCTGACCCATAAAGAGATGTACAAGACCAAAAACGCCCCCTTCTCCTCTCTATAGAAGTCAATGGGGGGCAGCAGCTGCAGTAATCCCATCATGGCCGCTGCCATGAAGCTTAAAGCGGAACAAAAACCCGAGATTTTAAATTTCCCAGGTTCTATTCTGCATCTCCTGGGCATCCCAATTTGGGATACCCCGCTGTGTGCAGACTCACCTCTTCCCGGTCCCGAATTCCGTCAGTTGGGTGGGCGGCTCTGATTGAGCGAGAGTCTGCACAGATACCCCTGGACCGGGAAAAAGGTGAGTGATTACCGGCGCCCTGGGGGGTTTCACACAGCAGGGCATCCTAAACTGTGAAAGCGGGAAGGCCAGTGGTGGATTTTGTTCTGCTTTAAGATTCGATTGGTCCCTGGGTGGGGGGGGGGGGGTTCACACATCAGGCATCAAAATTCAGTATACCCCGGGGGGGGGGGTTGCACGGCCAGTGGCGGGTTTTGTTCCGCTTTAAGACTCGATTGGCGCCCATCACACAGCGGGGCATCCCAATTAAGGATACCCCGGGGGGGGGGGGGGGGAGTCAGTGGCGGGTTTTGTTCGGCTTTAAGACTCGATTGGCGCCCATCACACAGCGGGGCATCCCAGTTCAGGATACCCCGGGGGGGGGGGGGGGGCAGTGGTCGCTTTAAGACCTCAACAGCACACTCCTCGTCCAGGCCTCATTGAACAGCAGCAGGGGGCACACCACATGACCCAAAAAGAACACCCACTCCCTTATGTACATTGGGGACAAAGCACCCACCAGACAGTCTTAGCCTGTAGGACTAAGAGGGGCCCATTCTCAGTAGCCCGCACAGTCCCTTTAATGTTGCATGAAGCCCGGCTAATAGAGGGACCAGACGGAGAGTCCAAGTGCGGTTAATCAATTAAGAAGTAAAGGATGCGATCAATCCCTCAGGCACGCCCCCCCCCCCCCCCCCCATATTATAGCCAGATTGGGCCTCCATTATTTTATGAGCCCCTCCTCCTGGGGGTAATGTGAACACGATGCTGGAGGGGAGGCAGCTGTATCTCACCGCACAGCGACATGGAAGGGCAGCCACATTATCAAAAAAATACCGACAAGCAAAGCACTTTGTGTTGACCTGTACAGAACTAGAGTCAGGAGAAGCCACTGAAGGGGGGTCCGGCCATTAGAGGATACGGGGAGAAAGAGGCCAGAGGTTCCCCCCTGTAGACCTTTCTGCAAGCTCAGAGCCATCCCAGCAACACGGGATCTGGCCATTAGAAGATAGTGGGAGAAAAGGTCTACGGGAGGAACCTCTGGCCTTTCTCCAAGCTCAGAGCCATCCCAGCAACGTGGGATCCTGGGGGTCCGGCCATTAGAAGATACGGGGAGAAAGAGGCCAGATTTTCCCCCCTGTAGACCTTTCTCCAAGCTCAGAGCCATCCCAGCAACACGGGATCTGGCCATTAGAAGATACAGGGAGAAAGAGGCCAGAGGTTCCCCCCTGTAGACCTTTCTCCAAGCTCAGAGCCATCCCAGCAACGCGGGATCCGGCCATTAGAAGATAGTGGGAGAAAAGGTCTACGGGGGGAACCTCTGGCCTTTCTCCAAGCTCAGAACAATCCCAGCAACACGGGATCCTGGGGGTCCGGCCATTAGAAGATACAGGGAGAAAGAGGCCAGAGGTTCCCCCTGTAGACTTTCCTCCAAGCTCAGAGCCACCCCAACAAAGCAGGATCCCGAGGGGACTGGCCATTAGAAGATACGGGGAGAAAGAGGCCAGAGGTTCCCCCTGTAGATCTTCCTCCAAACGCAGAGCCATCCCAGCAATGCGGGATCCGGCCATTAGAAGATACTGGGAGAAAAAAGGTCTACAGGGGGGAACCTCTGGCCTTTCTCCAAGCTCAGAGCCATCCCAGCAACACGGGATCCTGGGGGTCCGGCCATTAGAAGATACGGGGAGAAAGATGCCAGAGGTTCCCCACTGTAGATCTTCCTCCAAGCTCAGAGCCATCCCAGCAACACGGGTTCCGGCCATTAGAAGATACAGGGAGAAAGAGGCCAGAGGTTCCCCCCTGTAGACCTTTCTCCAAGCTCAGAGCCATCCCAGCAACACGGGATCTGGCCATTAGAAGATACAGGGAGAAAGATGCCAGAGGTTCCCCCTGTAGACCTTTCTCCAAGCTCAGATCCATCCCAGCAACGCAGGATCCAGGTGGGTCCGGCCATTAGAAGATACAGGGAGAAAGAGGCCAGAGTTTCCCCCTGTAGACCATTCTCCAAGCTCAGAGCCATCCCAGCAATGTGGGATCCCGCCATTAGAAGATACTGGGAGAAAAGGTCTACGGGGGGAACGAACCTCTGGCCTTTCTCCAAGCTCAGAGCCATCCCAGCAACACGGGATCCTGGGGGTCCGGCCATTAGAAGATACAGGGAGAAAAAGGTCTACAGGGGGGAACCTCTGGCCTTTCTCCAAGCTCAGAGCTATCCCAGCAACACGGGATCAGGCCATTATTAGATATAGGGAGAAAGAGGTCCCCCCTGTAGATCGTCCTCCAAGCTCAGAGCCATCCCAGCAACGTAGGATCCCGGGGCGTCCGGCCATTAGAAGATACAGGGACAAAGAGGCCAGAGGTTCCCCCCTGTAGACTTTTCTCCAAGCTCAGAGCCATCCCAGCAACGCGGGATCCAGCCATTAGAAGATACTGGGAGAAAAAGGCCAAAGGTTCCCCCCTGTAGACCTTCCTCCAAACTCAGAGTCTCCCCAGCAACACAGAGGAGTCACGTTCCTATGAGAGGCGGCCGAGGTCTACGGCGGCCGATAAAGCTTCGAATAGATCGGGCTCACGCGGGGGAGGGAGGGGGTGGTCCCGTCAGCCGTCGTTGGCCGCCACCAGCTGTCCCAGCTCGCGGATGTAGACGGATTGGATGTCCTTGGTTTTCAGGCAGTAATCGCACGCCCACACGGCCGAGGACTCCCGCGTCAGCAGGCTGTAGGCACTTTCGGTCATCCCCGTGCACTCCCGATGGAACCACTTCTGACAGGAAGCCTCGCATAAGATGGCGTCTTGGTCGTCGTTGACTTCGTTGCGGCACGCCCCGCACGGATAGACGAGTCCCGGAGGGGGCTGGTGGCCGGAGTTTCCCGACGGTTTGCTGGGTGGGGGGACGTTGTTGACCTCGGGCGTGCTGCTGCTGCCGCGGGGGGTGCTGTTCGGGGTGAAACTTTGCGGGTTCCCGTTGACGGCCGACGGCGAGCCGACGAGCTGCTCCTGGGTGAAGGTGTTGCCGGGAGGGTTCAAGTTTTTGCCGGGATCGTCCACCCCCGGCGGGAAGTTTTGGTCGGCCCCGGAAAACGGGCTCGAATTGGGAGGGAGGCTGGGCCTCTGCATGGTCGGCTGTCCGAAGGGGTGACCGGGGGAACCGAAACGTTGAGGGAAAGGGGGACCGCCGGGAGAATTTATTACGGGACCGGAGGCCATTTCCCCCCGGGGCGGCTGGCCCATGGTGGGCGACATCATAGGGCCGAAGCCCCCAACCGGCCCCTGCATCATCTGCCCCGCCGAGGGGCTGAAGCTCTGTCCCATTCCTTGGTTAAAGGGCTGGTTGGGAAAGTTCATGTTCCCAGGCGGGACGTAGTTCGGGTTCTGATGCATGGCGAAACCCGGGCCCATCTGGTTGGGCGGGAAGGGCGGAGGCTGGCGCCGCATGGGCTGGGGCCCGCCCGGATAACCCGGGGGCACCTGGTGAGGCATCGGCCCCTGCATGCGGAAGTTTCCGAAGGCCACGGGATTGTTCATGAAGGGGGAGGCGGCCGCCGCGGCGCTCATTTTGGGCGGGCCGAAGTCATCTTCGAACGGATTGGAGGCCACCAGGTGATCCACCATGGGGGTCGGAGGAGGGGCGAACTCCGAGAGGTGAGAGTAGGCGGGCCCCTGGAAGAGACGTGAGGACAAGGTCAGACGCAGGACACATAGCAATCTGTCATAACACAAAGCAGATTCTCATTACTATAGCAACGGCCGCCCACAATAGGGAAATCCCCTACGCGTTCCCTATTGGCCCCTCACACACCACATGACCGGCACGACCCCACCCATCCCCATAAATCCCTTATTGGTAGTAGGTCACTTCTCTTCTCTTCTCTTCTATATTCTGAGTATCGCGAGATTTCATTTGACGACACAAAAATCAATTCTTTCTAGTATCGCTTCTGATGCCCCACTGTGTGAAATCCCCCCCAAGGTCGGCCATTATACTTACCTTGCTTCCCGGTCCAACGCATGCGCGGGCCGCGGCTGCATCCCCGCTATCCCTATAGCTCAGCGGCTCCGAAAACGCCGATTGGATGAGCGGCCGCGCATGCGCCGTAGGACTGTGGCGAGCCGAGTTGATGCGGGAGATCTGGGAGGTTTCACATAGTTTATTGGGGGTGCCAACCAATCAAATCGAAATCCTGGGTTTTGGTCCACTTTAAACCAGACCAACACAACAAACACTGCTTCCTATGCCCCCCCCCCCCCCCTCTCCGGGGCAATTTAGATTGCTGCACATAATTCATTTACCCTTTTTTTGTAACTCCTGCTGTAGTGACTTTTAGAAACAAAATGGTGGCTCATGCATCTGAAGGCCTCCAACAAAACAGGAAGTGCTGCTGGGCTTCCTGTTAATGTGTTACGTCGGTTAAATCCAGGCAGCGGCATGGCTGAGATGTCAGGGGAGGAAGCTCCAAAATGGCCGCTACCTTTCTTTTCCCGACTGTGCCAGGTTGGTGGTCCGGTTTAAAGCAGACCTTCACCCTAAATAAGATCCTAACTTATATGTCCCCCCCCCCGTACATACAGATTGCCCACATTAATCCGGACTCTCACCCTGAATAAGAGCCTATCTTGTATGCCCCCCCTGTACATACAGATTGCTCACATTAATCCGGACCCTCACCCTGAATAAGAGCCTATCTTGTATGCCCCCCCGTACATACAGATTGCCCACATTAATCCGGACCCTCACCCTGAATAAGAGCCTATCTTATATGTTTCCCACACCCTGTACATACAGATTGCTCACATTAATCCGGACCCTCACCCTGAATAAGAGTCTATCTTATATGTTTCCCACACCCTGTACATACAGATTGCTCACATTAATCCGGACCCTCACCCTGAATAAGAGTCTATCTTATATGTTTCCCACACCCTGTACATACAGATTGCCCACATTAATCCGGACCTTCACCCTGAATAAGAGTTATCTTCTATGTTTCCCCCTGTACATACAGATTGCTCACATTAATCCGGACCTTCACCCTGAATAAGAGCCTATCTTATATGTTTCCCACACCCTGTACATACAGATTGCCCACATTAATCCGGACCTTCACCCTGAATAAGAGCCTATCTTATATGTTTCCCACACCCTGTACATACAGATTGCTCACATTAATCCGGGCCTTCACCCTGAATAAGAGCCTATCTTATATGTTTCCCACACCCTGTACATACAGATTGCTCACATTAATCCGGACCTTCATCCTGAATAAGAGCCTATCTTATATGTTTCCCACACCCTGTACATACAGATTGCTCACATTAAAAATCATCCTACCTGCATCTACTGCATGTTATGAGCCTTTAAACATCCAACATGGCGGCTCATGGAACATCAGGCAGCCTGCAGACAGGAAGTGTCTTCTGACTGTGCCACTCTGCATTCTGGGATTGCTGTCCTTTCCCTGACCCCAGCTCTGCTCTGTTCTCCAGCTATAACCCCACCCCCTGCACCTTATCCCGCTCTCCCCTCCTCAGTATGCGTGATGCTTCTGATTCAAGATGGTCGGCACCCGTATCCTAGAGTCCTGAACAGAGTTGCAGCCCAGTGGGGGAAAGAATAATAAGTGGCGGAATCGTTTTTTTAAGGGTTTGGGCTTTTCATTAAATCATGGTGAAGGTCCGGTTTAAAGTGGACCAACACCCAGGGGGGATCTATAAGATTCCCGGGCCGATCAGATCCCTCCCCGCGGGGCATCCGAAATCGGGATGTCCCGCGGGGTGAAACCCCCAGGACGCCCACAAACCTTACCTTAAAGTGGACCATCACCCTCCCGTGATCGGCCCGGGAATCTATAAGATTCGGCCGCCGCCGCCTCCCTCGCGCCCCTCTAGACGTGCGCGCGCCCGCGCCGGCCGTCTGTGAAGGGAGGCGGCGGCGGAGGAGCCGCTTGTCCGTTGCTGTCAGATCGCTTGTCCGCGGCCACGTGGGAGCGGTGAGTTTTCCGGGTGTTTCTGGGGGGTTTCACACAGCGGGGCACCCCGATCGGGGGTGCCCCACCGAAGTGGACCAAGACCCAGGATAGTCAAAATCCTGGGTGTTGGTCCACTTTAACCCCGTTCCAACGGCGCATGCGCAGGCCGCGTTTCGCGCTTCCCTCTAGCAGGGCGGCCGTTTGTGAATGGCCAGCGCGGGCGCGCTCCCTGTAAGAGGGAAGCACGAGACGCGGCCTCCAGCGCTCAGAGTCGCTGTGGTTGGACACCGCTTGTACGTGCATACCACAGCGGCTCTGAGCGCTCTGATTGGACGAGCGCCCGCGTAGGAGCGGGGTGAGGTGAGTGTTTCCGGGCGTTCTGGGGGGTTTCAAACAGCGGGGCACCCCCGATCGGGGTGCCCCACCGAAGTGGACCTAAACCCAGGATAGTCAAAATCCTGGGTGTTGGTCCACTTTAAGTCAGTGTTGATATTGTTATTAAAGCAGACCAAAAGTCAGAAATGACTTAAACCAGACCAGCACAACAAACACTGCTCCTATGCCCCCCCCCCCCCCCTCTCCGGGGCAATTTAGATTGCTGCACATACATATTCATTAACCCTTTTCCACTGTTGCTATGGTAAATTTTAAAAACAAGATCAGAGTCAGTTGAACACAACAAACAGTGCTCCTACGCCCCCCTCTCTGGGGCAATTTAGATTGCTGCACATACAAATTCATTAACCCTTTTCCACTGTTGCTATGGTAAATTTTAAAAACAAGATGGCGGCCACCTTCAAACAGGAAGTGCTGCTGAGCCTCCTGTTACTGTGCACTGTCAGTTGAACACAACAAACAGTGCTCCTACGCCCCCCTCTCCGGGGCAATTTAGATTGCTGCACATACATATTCATTAACCCTTTTCCACTGTTGCTATGGTAAATTTTAAAAACAAGATCAGAGTCAGTTGAACACAACAAACAGTGCTCCTACGCCCCCCTCTCTGGGGCAATTTAGATTGCTGCACATACAAATTCATTAACCCTTTTCCACTGTTGCTATGGTAAATTTTAAAAACAAGATGGCGGCCACCTTCAAACAGGAAGTGCTGCTGAGCCTCCTGTTACTGTGCACTGTCAGTTGAACACAACAAACAGTGCTCCTACGCCCCCCTCTCCGGGGCAATTTAGATTGCTGCACATACAAATTCAAACAAGCAATTGGGGTCCCCACACACCCCCAAACCCTGCCAAAGACCTCTTTGGCAGGATTTGGGGGGGGGGGGGGGGTGTGGGGACCCCAATTGCTTGTTATACCATTGTAGTTTTCTTGCCAAGACCAGTGAGCACACTGTGTTATATTCATCTATCTTCTCTGATTAGAGATACTGGCGCTGTCCACTTTCTTTCCTGGCACATACAAATTCATTAACCCTTTTCCACTGCTGCTATGGTCAATTTTAAAAACAAGATGGCGGCCGCCTGCAAACAGGAAGTGCTGCTGGACTTCCTGTTACTGTCTCAGTTGTTCTTTCCTGGCACATACAAATTCATTAACCCTTTTCCACTGCTGCTATGGTCAATTTTAAAAACAAGATGGCGGCCGCCTGCAAACAGGAAGTGCTGCTGGACTTCCCGTTACTGCCTCAGTTGAAACCAGCCGCGGGAAAGGAAGATCCAAAACGGCCACCGCCTTTCTTTTGCGACAGTGCCAGGCTGTTGGTCCGGTTTAACCCCCCCTGGCGTTATGATAGAGGCAAATGTAATGGTAACGAAAAGCGTTACCATTACATTTGTCTCCGACGCACGGCTCCGCCCCCATGAGCCTCTGCGGCTCACAGAGACGGAACCCGGAAGTGCGACGGACGCTCTCACCTGCGATCGCAGCGGGGACATCGCTGGATCGCAGGGAGAAGGTTAAGGAGACTGCGCCGCCCTGCTCCTCGATCCCGAGCGTGACTCGGGGTTACCGCTACTTACAGCGCAAATTAACCCCGAGTCACGCTCGGGATCACCGCTAAGGAGGTTAAGGACTGGCAACACTATACCGGTCCCTTCACTTTCCACCTCCATACCTGAGTGTTTGACTTGCGACGTTTCTTCTCCGGGCTCTTCATTTGCAAACCTGCAGAGACAGAGAGAGAGAGAGATATTAGTGGCTTTCATGTTTATCTTTCAATCTTTTTATTGAATTTTCTTGACAATACAACATTTCAAGATCACATTGAAATCAGTAGCGTTACATGCATAGCAGGGTGGATAAAAATCAATGTTTTTTTAAAAAAAAATAAAAAAAAATCGGATTTTTTTTATTTAAATCGGATCTTTTTTCGATAAACTGCTTTTTGAGGAAAATATTTTACCATCCAAAGGTTCTTCCATCATGAGATAAAGCCAAGTTGTTTAACTCAGTAGAATAAAGGCCGTATATGTGTAACATTCACAATGCCATGCTCTTCCAGAGGTTTCTGTAGGATTAGTGGGCAGTTTCTCTCCTATATTATCACAGACGCTCGCTTTACTTACGCAGTTCTCAAAACTGAATTGGACTCCGCAGAGGTCCCAGCCTCTTCTTCACAGCAAAAATGTTACAACATGAACAGAGTTGAGAAAAAGACCTTAATCCTATTGTTCTACAAACCTATGACTAGTGAGCTACAGAGGACAGCAGGGACAGTAGGATTTAAGTTTTTCATGTGTCGGCTGGGCTGACAGTCTAAGTTTCTTAAAATATATATATATTTTGTTTAGCCAAATTAGTTAACAAAACATGGATGTTTGTTTAAGCAAATAACTTATGCTGTAATGTTATTGTTTCAGTTGAATAAATCTATTTAAATTGTTATTAAGGTCAGGATTATTTTTCTCCTTCCTAAGTACAACAGAACAGTGGTGTCCAAATATGAATGATTAACCCATTAAACTGGGGAGAAAAAAGTAATATAAAAAGGGATTCTAAAAATCTTCATCTACTTGCATGTTAAAATAGCAAGAACTAGTTTAGGTAGAAACTTTGATTTAAATCACTGATTTAAATCAAGCCTTACTGACTAGTGATTTAAATCAGTTAGATTTAAATCAAATCCACCCTGCAAAGGGGAGTGACTAGGGGAGGGGGAAGGAGGTAAGAGTCCCTGGTCCGCTCCTAATAGCTTCTCTACATATTCATCAAGTCAATGCTAGCATCGATATGTTAGGGGTTGCATATTGGATCCATGGCTCCCAAACCTCTAGGAAGTGCTCATGTTTATCATGATCTGGGCGGCCACGTTATTTTCGGCGTGAGGTACAGCGACGGCAAGGCTTGGCGAGCGAATGCGTGGCTTTCATGTTTATAATGGCGACCCGAAACCAGAAGCCGAGCAGAACAAGGGGCTTAGCGATGGAGGAAGCGCCTGTGACGCCCCCAGCAACCAACCGTTTCTGGTCAAGTCAAACGCGACAACACCACAGGCATCCTCACAGCCCTGTGCGGGTCCGCGGCTCGCCAGGCGCCATCACACACAAGTTAGCTCATTACAGGTTGATAAAAGACCCAACACATCCCCAGCCATATAAGAATTGTTAAAGGGGACCAAAACCCACAGCAATCGGCCCGGGGATCTATAAGTTATCCTGGGCCAATCGATTCCCTCCCCCCCCCCCCGGGGCATCCAAAATCGGGATGCCCCGCTGTCTGAAACACCCCCCCCCCCCCCCAGGTCACCCCATACACTTACCTTGTTTCCCGGTCCAACAGCGCATGTGTGAGCTGCGGCCGCATCCCCCGCTATCCCTCTATCAGGCATTTGTAAATGGCACGCTCCCTGTTAGAGGGTAGCGGGGGATGCGGCCGGCGGTGTGCTCCGAGTTGCTGACCTTAGACGTCATCTTAGATGATGTGATGTCAACCGAGCGCACTGATTAGACGAGATGCCGTGGATGCGCCGCAAGATCGGGGAGAGGCGAGTTTGTCAAGGCGATCTGGGGGGTTTCAAACAGCGGGGCATCCCCGATCAGGGTGCCTGGGAACAAAACCCAGGATAGTCAAAATCCTGGGTTTTGCTCCACTTTAAAGTGGACCAACACCCAGGATTTTGACTATCCTGGGTTTTGGTCCACTTCGGCGGGGCACCCCGATCGGGGGTGCCCCGCTGTGTGAAACCCCCCAGAAAGCCCCAAAATCTTACCTGTCCCCGCTCCCACGTGACTGGACGGTCCAATCCCCGCCAACGTCCAGGCGGGGATCAGGAACGTCCAAGCGGCTGCCGCCGCCGCCTCCCTCGCGTCACTTTCAGCGCGCGCCCCCGCCGGCCATTCGCAGACGGCCGGCGCGGGCACGCCTACAGGGGCGCGAGGGAGGCGGCGGCGGCCGGCCGCCGCCGAAGATCAGGTAAGGTGTTTGGGGGTTTTTTGGGGGGTTTCACCCCACGGGACATCCCGATCTCGGATGTCCCGCGGGGTGGGAGGTGATCGGCCCGGGAATCTTATAGATTTCCGGGCCGATCACCTCTCGGTGTTGGTCCACTTTAAAGCAGAGCAAACAGCAGGTTTGCTACACACAGAAAATCCCCATTTGGGATGCTGCATTGTTCACATTGTTTGGTCCACATTAAAGGGGACCAAAACCCGGGATTTTGACTATCCTGACTATCGATGCCCCGCTGTGTGAAACCCCCCAGATTGCCCGAAGAAACTCAGCTCTTCCCGGTCCTACAGCGCATGCGCTGCCGCTTGTCCGATTAGCGCGCTCGGAGCCGTTTCCCTCTAACAGGGAGCGCGCCCGCGTCGGCCATTCACAAATGCCTGGTGCGCCCTACTAGAGGGTCGTCACACCGCAGGACATCCCTGATCGGGGTGCCCGGGGGGGGCCTAAAGTAGTCAGAATCCTGGGTTTTGGTCCACTTTAAGCCTCAAAAAGACCTCAGAATGACACACCCAGGACTAGATATACTTCCAAATATTATAACGACAATAACCCCAGGCACCCTGTCACTGCAACCCCATCAACCTTCCTCCCTCAGAATGTCCTCCTGTTACACCCCCCCCCCCCCCCACTGCTCCCCAGAGTATTACATTCCCCTTACCCACATCCCTCTCCCATGTTCCCCATGACCACCCCACACATGTGCCACCGGCCCTCTGGGCTCCACCAATACCCTCTGCTGCCGTCACCAGGCTCCATAACTCCCAGGCCACCTCCTGTTACCCCCTATTAATGTCTATCCCAGGCCACCTCCTGTTACCCCCTATTAATGTCTATCCCAGGCCACCTCTTGTTACCCCCTATTAATATCTATCCCAGGCCACCTCTTGTTACCCCCTATTAATATCTATCCCAGGCCACCTCTTGTTACCCCCTATTAATGTCTATCCCAGGCCACTTCCTGTTATCCCCTATTAATGTCTATCCCAGGCCACTTCCTGTTACCCCCCATCAATGTCTATCCCAGGCCACCTCCTGTTACCCCCTATTAATGTCTATCCCAGGCCACCTCTTGTTACCCCCTATTAATATCTATCCCAGGCCACCTCCTGTTACCCCCTATTAATGTCTATCCCAGGCCACCTCTTGTTACCCCCTATTAATGTCTATCCCAGGCCACCTCCTGTTACCCCCTATTAATGTCTATCCCAGGCCACCTCCTGTTACCCCCTATTAATGTCTATCCCAGGCCACCTCCTGTTACCCCCTATTAATGTCTATCCCAGGCCACCTCTTGTTACCCCCTATTAATGTCTATCCCAGGCCACCTCTTGTTACCCCCTATTAATGTCTATCCCAGGCCACCTCCTGTTACCCCCTATTAATGTCTATCCCAGGCCACCTCCTGTTACCCCCTATTAATGTCTATCCCAGGCCACTTCCTGTTACCCCCTATTAATGTCTATCCCAGGCCACCTCTTGTTACCCCCTATTAATGTCTATCCCAGGCCACCTCTTGTTACCCCCTATTAATGTCTATCCCAGGCCACCTCCTGTTACCCCCTATTAATGTCTATCCCAGGCCACCTCCTGTTACCCCCTATTAATGTCTATCCCAGGCCACCTCCTGTTACCCCCTATTAATGTCTATCCCAGGCCACCTCCTGTTACCCCCTATTAATGTCTATCCCAGGCCACCTCCTGTTACCCCCTATTAATGTCTATCCCAGGCCACCTCCTGTTACCCCCTATTAATGTCTATCCCAGGCCACCTCCTGTTACCCCCCTATTAATGTCTATCCCAGGCACCTCCTGTTATCCCCTATTAATGTCTATCCCAGGCCACCTCTTGTTACCCCCATCAATGTCTATCCCAGGCCACCTCCTGTTACCCCCTATTAATGTCTATCCCAGGCCACTTCCTGTTACCCCCTATTAATGTCTATCCCAGGCCACCTCCTGTTACCCCCTATTAATGTCTATCCCAGGCCACCTCCTGTTACCCCCTATTAATATCTATCCCAGGCCACCTCCTGTTACCCCCTATTAATGTCTATCCCAGGCCACCTCCTGTTACCCCCTATTAATGTCTATCCCAGGCCACCTCCTGTTACCCCCTATTAATGTCTATCCCAGGCCACCTCCTGTTACCCCCCTATTAATGTCTATCCCAGGCCACCTCCTGTTACCCCCTATTAATGTCTATCCCAGGCCACTTCCTGTTACCCCCTATTAATGTCTATCCCAGGCCACTTCCTGTTACCCCCTATTAATGTCTATCCCAGGCCACCTCCTGTTACCCCCTATTAATGTCTATCCCAGGCCACCTCCTGTTACCCCCTATTAATGTCTATCCCAGGCCACCTCCTGTTACCCCCTATTAATGTCTATCCCAGGCCACCTCCTGTTACCCCCTATTAATGTCTATCCCAGGCCACCTCCTGTTACCCCCTATTAATGTCTATCCCAGGCCACTTCCTGTTACCCCCTATTAATGTCTATCCCAGGCCACCTCCTGTTACCCCCTATTAATATCTATCCCAGGCCACCTCTTGTTACCCCCTATTAATATCTATCCCAGGCCACCTCCTGTTACCCCCATCAATGTCTATCCCAGGCCACCTCCTGTTACCCCCTATTAATGTCTATCCCAGGCCACCTCCTGTTACCCCCTATTAATATCTATCCCAGGCCACCTCTTGTTACCCCCTATTAATATCTATCCCAGGCCACCTCCTGTTACCCCCTATTAATGTCTATCCCAGGCCACCTCCTGTTACCCCCTATTAATGTCTATCCCAGGCCACCTCCTGTTACCCCCTATTAATGTCTATCCCAGGCCACCTCCTGTTACCCCCTATTAATGTCTATCCCAGGCCACCTCCTGTTACCCCCTATTAATGTCTATCCCAGGCCACCTCCTGTTACCCCCTATTAATATCTATCCCAGGCCACCTCTTGTTACCCCCTATTAATATCTATCCCAGGCCACCTCCTGTTACCCCCATCAATGTCTATCCCAGGCCACCTCCTGTTACCCCCTATTAATGTCTATCCCAGGCCACCTCCTGTTACCCCCTATTAATGTCTATCCCAGGCCACCTCCTGTTACCCCCTATTAATGTCTATCCCAGGCCACCTCCTGTTACCCCCTATTAATATCTATCCCAGGCCACCTCCTGTTACCTCCTATTAATGTCTATCCCAGGCCACCTCCTGTTACCCCCTATTAATATCTATCCCAGGCCACCTCCTGTTACCTCCTATTAATGTCTATCCCAGGCCACCTCCTGTTACCCCCTATTAATGTCTATCCCAGGCCACCTCCTGTTATCCCCTATTAATGTCTATCCCAGGCCACCTCCTGTTATCCCCTATTAATGTCTATCCCAGGCCACCTCCTGTTACCCCCTATTAATGTCTATCCCAGGCCACCTCCTGTTACCCCCTATTAATGTCTATCCCAGGCCACCTCCTGTTACCCCCATCAATGTCTATCCCAGGCCACTTCCTGTTACCCCCTATTAATGTCTATCCCAGGCCACTTCCTGTTACCCCCTATTAATGTCTATCCCAGGCCACTTCCTGTTACCCCCTATTAATGTCTATCCCAGGCCACCTCCTGTTACCCCCTATTAATATCTATCCCAGGCCACCTCCTGTTACCCCCCATCAATGTCTATCCCAGGCCACCTCCTGTTACCCCCCATCAATGTCTATCCCAGGCCACCTTCTGTTACCCCCTATTAATGTCTATCCCAGGCCGCCTCCTGTTACCCCCTATTAATGTCTATCCCAGGCCACCTCCTGTTACCCCCTATTAATGTCTATCCCAGGCCACCTCCTGTTACCCCCATCAATGTCTATCCCAGGCCACCTCCTGTTACCCCCTATTAATGTCTATCCCAGGCCACCTCCTGTTACCCCCTATTAATGTCTATCCCAGGCCACCTCCTGTTACCCCCTATTAATGTCTATCCCAGGCCACCTCCTGTTACCCCCTATTAATGTCTATCCCAGGCCACCTCCTGTTACCCCCTATTAATGTCTATCCCAGGCCACCTCCTGTTACCCCCATCAATGTCTATCCCAGGCCACTTCCTGTTACCCCCTATTAATGTCTATCCCAGGCCACCTCCTGTTACCCCCTATTAATGTCTATCCCAGGCCACCTCCTGTTACCCCCTATTAATGTCTATCCCAGGCCACCTCCTGTTACCCCCCATCAATGTCTATCCCAGGCCACCTCCTGTTACCCCCTATTAATGTCTATCCCAGGCCACCTCCTGTTACCCCCATCAATGTCTATCCCAGGCCACCTCCTGTTACCCCCTATTAATGTCTATCCCAGGCCACTTCCTGTTACCCCCTATTAATGTCTATCCCAGGCCACCTCCTGTTACCCCCTATTAATGTCTATCCCAGGCCACCTTCTGTTACCCCCTATTAATGTCTATCCCAGGCCACCTCTTGTTACCCCCTATTAATATCTATCCCAGGCCACCTTCTGTTACCCCCATCAATGTCTATCCCAGGCCACTTCCTGTTACCCCCTATTAATGTCTATCCCAGGCCACCTCCTGTTACCCCCTATTAATGTCTATCCCAGGCCACCTCTTGTTACCCCCTATTAATGTCTATCCCAGGCCACCTCCTGTTACCCCCATCAATGTCTATCCCAGGCCACTTCCTGTTACCCCCTATTAATGTCTATCCCAGGCCACCTCCTGTTACCCCCTATTAATGTCTATCCCAGGCCACCTCCTGTTACCCCCTATTAATGTCTATCCCAGGCCACCTCCTGTTACCCCCTATTAATGTCTATCCCAGGCCACCTCCTGTTACCCCCTATTAATGTCTATCCCAGGCCACTTCCTGTTACCCCCTATTAATGTCTATCCCAGGCCACCTCCTGTTACCCCCTATTAATGTCTATCCCAGGCCACCTCCTGTTACCCCCTATTAATGTCTATCCCAGGCCACCTCCTGTTACCCCCATCAATGTCTATCCCAGGCCACCTCCTGTTACCCCCTATTAATGTCTATCCCAGGCCACTTCCTGTTACCCCCTATTAATGTCTATCCCAGGCCACCTCCTGTTACCCCCATCAATGTCTATCCCAGGCCACCTCTTGTTACCCCAATTCAACTTCCTGTTAACCCCTGTCTGTCTACCCCTGGCCCCCTTGTTATTATTATTATTGTTTATTTATATAACGCCATCATTTTCCGTAGCGCTGTACAAAGTAGCAATTACAAACAAAGTAGAAACATACAATACATAGACTATTATAAATGCAGAGTTTACAGTGAATATTCTGAATACAAGATACAATAGGCGAGAGGGCCCTGGCCTTGTGTTACCCCCATTCTGTCTACCCCCCAGTCTCCTCGCATTACCCCGGTTTTGTCTACCCCAGGCCCTCTCATTAGCCCATTGTCCCCCTCCTCTGTCATGCTCCCCCCTCCTCCTGGGTCCCTGCACACCCCCTCTGTCATGCCCCCCCTCCCGGATCCACGTACCCCCCTCCTCTGTCATGTCCACCTTCCTGGGTCCACGTACCCCCCTCCTCTGTCATGTCCACCTTCCCGGGTCCACGTACCCCCCTCCTCCGTCATGTCCACCTTCCCGGGTCCACGTACCCCCCTCCTCTGTCATGTTCCTCCCTCCTCCTGGGTCCCTGCACCCCCCCCTCTGTCATGCCCCCCCTCCCGGATCCATGTACCCCCCTCCTCTGTCATGTCCACCTTCCCGGGTCCACGTACCCCCTCCTCCGTCATGTCCCCCCTCCCGGGTCCACGTACCCCCACCTCTGTCATGTCCACCCTCCTTCTGGGTCCCCACACCCCCTCCTCTGTCATTTCCACCCTCCCGGATCCACGTACCCCCTCCTCTGTTATGTCCCCCCTCTGTCATTTCCACCCTCCCGGATCCACGTACCCCCTCCTCTGTCATGTCCCCCCTCCCGGTTCCCCGCACCCCCCTCCTTTGTCATGTCCCCCCTCCCGGTTCCCGCACCCCCCTCCTCTGTCATGTCCCCCCCCTGGGACCCCGCAACCCCCTCCTCTGTCATGTTCCCCCCTCTCCCGGGTCCCCGCACCCCCCTCCTCTGTCAAATCTCCCCCTCTCCCGGGTCCACGCACCCCCCTCCTCTGTCATGTTCCCCCCTCTCCCGGGTACCCACACCCCCTCCTTTGTCATGTTCCCCCTCTCCCGGGTACCCGCACCCCCCTCCTCTGTCAAATCTCCCCCTCTCCCGGGTCCACGCACCCCCCTCCTCTGTCATATCTCCCCCTCTCCCGGGTCCACGCACCCCCCCCCTCTGTCATGTTCCCCCTCTCCCGGGTCCCCGCACCCCTCTCCTGTCATGTTCCCCCTCTCCCGGGTCCCCGAACCCCCCTCCTCTGTCATGTCCCCCCCCCCCCCGGGTCCCCGCACCCTCCTCCTCTGTCATGTCCCCCTCTCCCGGGTCTCCACACCCCACTCCGTCATGTCCCCCCTCCCGGGTTCCCACACCCCCCTCCTCTGTCATGTCCCCCCCCTGGGACCCCGCAACCCCCTCCTCTGTCATGTCCCCCCCTCTCCCGGGTACCCGCAGCCCCCTCCTCTGTCATGTGCCCCCTCCTCTGTCATATCTCTCCCGGGTCCCCGCACCCCCCTCCTCTGTCATGTCCCCCCCCTGGGACCCCGCAACCCCCTCCTCCCGGGTCCCCGCACCCCCGCAACCTCCCTTCTCCCGGGTCCCCGCACCCCCCTCCTCTGTCATGTCCCCCTTCTCCCGGGTCCCCGCACCCCCCTCCTCTGTCATGTTCCCCCTCTCCCGGGTCCCCGCACCCCCCTCCTCTGTCATGTTCCCCCTCTCCCGGGTCCCCGCACCCCCCTCCTCTGTCATGTCCCCCTTCTCCCGGGTCCCCGCACCCCCCTCCTCTGTCATGTCCCCCTTCTCCCGGGTCCCCGCACCCCCCTCCTCTGTCATGTCCCCCCTCTCCTGGGTCCCCGCACCCCCCTCCTCTGTCATCTCTCTCCCGGGTCCCCGCACCCCTCTCTGTCATGTCCCCCCTCTCCCGGGTCCCTGCACCCTCCTCCTCTGTCATACTACCCCGCACCCCCCTCCTGTCATGTCCCCCCTCCCGGGTCCCCGCACCCCCCTCCTCTGTCATATCCCCCTTCTCCCGGGTCCCCGCACCCCCCTCCTCTGTCATGTCCCCCTTCTCCCGGGTCCCCGCACCCCCCTCCTCTGTCAAGTCCCCCCTCTCCTGGGTCCCCGCACCCCCCTCCTCTGTCATATCTCTCCCGGGTCCCCGCACCCCTCTCTGTCATGCCCCCCCTCTCCCGGTTCCCCGCACCCCCCTCCTCTGTCATGCTACCCCGCACCCCCCTCCTGTCATGTCCCCCCTCCTCTGTCATGTCCCCCTTCTCCCGGGTCCCCGCACCCCCCTCCTCTGTCATGTCCCCCCTCTCCCGGGTCCCCGCACCCCCCTCCTCTGTCATGTCCCCCCACCCCCCTCCTCTGTCATATCTCTCCCGGGTCCCCGCACCCCTCTCTGTCATGTCCCCCCTCTCCCGGGTCCCCGCACCCTCCTCCTCTGTCATGTCCCCCCTCTCCCGGGTCCCCGCACCCTCCTCCTCTGTCATCTTCCCCCGCCTCTGTCATGTCCCCCCTCTCCCGGTTCCCCGCACCCCCCTCCTCTGTCATCTTCCCCCTCTCCCGGTTCCCCGCACCCCCTCCTCTGTCATGTCCCGCGTCTCCCGGGTCCCCGCACCCCCCTCCTCTTTCATGTGCCCCCTCTGTCATGTCCCCCCTCTCCCGGTTCCCCGCACCCCCCTTCTCTGTCATGTTCCCCCTCTCCCGGTTCCCCGCACCCCCCTCCTCTGTCATGTCCCGGGCCCCCGCACCCCCCTCCTCTGTCATGTGCCCCCTCCTCTGTCATATCTCTCCCGGGTCCCCGCACCCCCCTCCTCTGTCATGTTCCCCCTCCCGGGTCCCCTCATGGCTGACCAGCTCTGGCTCTGCGGCCGGGAAGTGTGAGTCCGTCCAGCTTGTCCTGGTCGGCGACCATCAGAGGGGGGAAAATGAGAGAAATCACTGGCCGATCATCTCCCCGGCCTGGCCGCACAAAAACCGGAAACCCGCCACCACTGCGCCGGAAGCGGCTCGGGCTCTACCACTTCGCGCGGGAAGACGGGAGCGCAACGACGCACAGAGAGCGGAAACACGGCCTGGGGCTGGTCCCCGACCTGGCAACCGCAAATCTCGACGCCAGTCCGGGAGTCTTATTTCCCTCACGTTTCTCAGTAAAACCAAGCCCCCCTCCAGAGACAATGGTATAACCCACTCTCGTTTCCTGCTATGCCGGTACAGGCAAGCCCACTGCGCAAACGGGGGGGAAGGGAGATTGTGCTGTGGCCAAATCATACACTCAGCCTCGTTATGCTCCTATTTTATAACACCACCGCGGCCATTTTTGCCAGATCCATTCTGAGGAATCTCTCCTCGTTTATTAATCATAAAAAGAAATGTTGAACAGAGTCCCCCCTATTTGCAGCGTGGTACTGTCCGTCTTTACAGCAAAAGTGCGGGCTCTGGTTGAGCGCAATCTTACACATAGGGGGTGTAATACAATGAGACATTCAGGATTTTAATTTAAGCTTTAATTGAAGTACTCCCCCTTATTTACAGAATGGTACTGCCCTTTCCCGGTCACTATAGCACTGCGGACGAGCTCACAGTGTTAACGGGGGTGATGCTGTATTTGCTTTCTGGTCGCTGTTGGCAACCGTTAAACCGGACCTTCACCATGATTTATTGAAAAGCCCAAACCCTTAAAAAACGATTCCCCGGCATCTAAAGTTAATATACTTTAAGTTTTTAGTCACTTATTATTCTTACCCCCACTGGGCTGCAACTCTGTTCAGGACTTTAGGATACGGGCACCACCATCTTGACTCAGAAGCATCACACTTACTGAGAGGAGAGTGGGATAAAGTACAGGGGGTGGGGTTATAGCTGTGCTTTGCTCAGACAGAGCAGAGCTGGGGTCAGGAAAAGGTCAGCAATCCCAGAATGCAGAGCAGCACAGTCAGAAGGCACTTCCTGTTTGCAGGCTGCCTGATGTTCCATGAGCCGCCATCTTGGATGTTTAAAGGCTCATAACATGCAGTAGATGCAGGTAGGATGATTTTTAATGTGAGCAATCTGTATGTACAGGATGTGGGAAACATAAGATAGGCTCTTATTCAGGGTGAAGGTCCGGATTAATGTGAGCAATCTGTATGTACAGGGTGTGGGAAACATATAAGATAGGCTCTTATTCAGGGTGAAGTTCCGGATTAATGTGGGCAATCTGTATGTACAGGGTGTGGGAAACATATAAGATAGGCTCTTATTCAGGGTGAAGTTCCGGATTAATGTGGGCAATCTGTATGTACAGGGTGTGGGAAACATATAAGATATTTTAAAGATGAAATATAACCGCGCTGATATTTCTTAAAATTATTAAATTATTGAATTATTGCTCAACGTGTGTTAATCCTTTACCCCTATGGATCCTAAATGCACATATTATTCCAAAAACACAGAGCAATCAATGATAAAACACACTTTAGGTCAGCTTTAACTCTTAAAACATTATATAAAAAAGTCCAAGCTTCTGGGGTGGTTCCCCAATCTGAGAGTATCCTCTAAGGCAGACCTGGGCAATGTACGGCCCGCATACGGCCCTTTGCTAGGCTCTTACCGGCCCGGGCTGAGCTGGCCAGTAAGAGACGCAGAGGAAGGGAAAACATGCCAGACTCGACGAGCCGAGTGGCCGATCGGCTGCTGCTTAAAGCGGACCTTCACTCTGAATAAGAGTCTATCTTATATGTTTCCCACACCCTGTACATACAGATTGCTCACATTAATCCGGACCTTCACTCTGAATAAGAGTCTATCTTATATGTTTCCCACACCCTGTACATACAGATTGCTCACATTAAAAATCATCCTACCTGCATCTACTGCATTTTATAAGCCTTTAAACATCCAAGATGGCGGCTTATGGAAGCTGCCATTTTTGCAGGCAGCCTGCAAACAGGAAGTGCCTGCAAACAGGAAGTGACTGTGCTGCTCTGCATTCTGGGACTGCTGACCTTTCCCTGACCCCAGCTCTGCTCTGTCTGAGCAAAGCACAGCTATAACCCGCCCCCCTGTACCTTATCCCACTCTCCTCTCCTCAGTAAGTGTGATGCTTCTGAGTCAAGATGGCGGCGCCCGTATCCTAAATTCCCGAACAGAGTTGCAGCCCAGTGGGGGAAAGTATAATAAATTAGTGACTAAACATGTAAAATATATTAATTTTAGATGCTGAGGAATTGTTTTTTAAGAGTTTGGGCTTTTCATTAAATCATGGTGAAGGTCCGGTTGAACTTAGGTGATCGCCTGTGTACAGTGTGAGAGGCTTAGGTTAAGCAGCAGCTGATCGGCCGCTCGGCTCGTCGGGTCTGGCACATTCTCCCTTCCTCTGAGGAAGCCAGACCCGATGAGCAGGTGATAGAGACCTGGGGACTTTGGAAGGACAGAGTAGGGGCTCCAGAGCATCAGTAAGTCTGCTCAGAAATATTATGTAGTTTGCTTGTGTTTTCCCTTCCTGCCTGCTGTCTCTTTTTCACCATGTACCTGCCCACCATGCTCTCACCATGTCCCCTTCTTGCTGTCCACCATGCTCTCACCATGCCCCCTTCTTGCTGTCCACCATGCTCTCACCATGCCCCTTCCTGCTGTCCACCATGCTCTCACCATGCCCCCTTCCTGCTGTCCACCATGCTCTCACCATGCCCCCTTCCTGCTGTCCACATGCTCTCACCATGCCCCCTTCTTGCTGTCCACCATGCTCTCACCATGCCCCCTTCCTGCTGTCCACATGCTCTCACCATGTCCCCTTCCTGCTGTCCACATGCTCTCACCATGTCTCCTTCTTGCTGTCCACATGCTCTCACCATGCCCCCTGCCTGCTGTCCACCATGCTCTCACCATGCCCCCTTCCTGCTGTCCACCATGCTCTCACCATGTCCCCTTCCTGCTGCCCACCATGCTCTCACCATGCCCCCTTCCTGCTGTCCACCATGCTCTCACCATGCCCCCTTCCTGCTGTCCACCATGCTCTCACCATGTCCCCTTCCTGCTGCCCACCATGCTGTCACCATGCCCCCTTCTTGCTGTCCACCATGCTCTCACCATGCCCCCTGCCTGCTGTCCACCATGCTCTCACCATGCCCCCTTCCTGCTGTCCACCATGCTCTCACCATGCCCCCTTCCTGCTGTCCACATGCTCTCACCATGCCCCCTTCCTGCTGTCCACCATGCTCTCACCATGCCCCCTTCCATGCTCTCACCATGCCCCCTTCCTGCTGTCCACATGCTCTCACCATGCCCCCTTCCTGCTGTCCACATGCTCTCACCATGCCCCCTTCCTGCTGTCCACATGCTCTCACCATGTCCCCTTCCTGCTGTCCACATGCTCTCACCATGTCCCCTTCCTGCTGTCCACCATGCTCTCACCATGCCCCCTTCCATGCTCTCACCATGTCCCCTTCCTGCTGCCCACCATGCTCTCACCATGCCCCCTTCCTGCTGCCCACCATGCTCTCACCATGCCCCCTCCCTGCTGCCCACCATGCTCTCACCATGCCCCCTTCCTGCTGCCCACCATGCTCTCACCATGCCCCCTTCCTGCTGTCCACCATGCTCTCACCATGCCCCCTTCCTGCTGCCCACCATGCTCTCACCATGCCCCCTTCCTGCTGTCCACCATGCTCTCACCATGTCCCCTTCCTGCTGTCCACCATGCTCTCACCATGCCCCCTTCCTGCTGCCCACCATGCTCTCACCATGCCCCCTTCCTGCTGTCCACCATGCTCTCACCATGCCCCCTTCCTGCTGTCCATCATGCTCTCACCATGCCCCCTTCCTGCTGTCCACCATGCTCCCTTCCTGCTGTCCACCATGCTCTCACCATGTCCCCTTCCTGCTGCCCACCATTCTTACACTTTGCCCCAGCTGATATGAGCTCTCCTTCCAGACTGCCAGAAGCCAAGGGCTTCTCTGATTGGCTGGGAAATTATCACATCAGAACGTTTGAAGTGGACCAAAACCCTGCTTTATCAGCCTGGGAATCTTATAGATCCCCTCCCCGCGGGGCATCCAAAATCGGGATGCCCCGCTGTGTGAAACCCCCAGGTCGCCCATAAACTCACCTTCTTTCCCAGTTCAACGGCGCATGCATGAGCTGCGGCCGCATGCCCGCTATCCCTCTAGCAGGGCGCGTGCCTGTGTCAGCCATTTGAGAATGGCCAGCGCGGGCGCGCTCCCTGTTAGAGGGAAGCTCGAGATGCAGCCGCCAGCGCACTCAGAGCCGCTGAGCTTAGACGTCGCTTAGACGCCCATAGCTCAGCGGCCCTCCACAATATTTTTAGTTTCTCATGTGGCCCCATGGAAAAAATAATTGCCCACCCCTGCTCTAAGGCCAAGGATTTTAGTGACCTTCTATCACAGGGATGTTCAAAACACTGTAGCAAATTCCACCACGTGTATATAACAGAAAATTGCTGATGAGAATCTCGTGCCCACCACCTCCTTCAAAATACTCTTACCAGATAATAATAAGCTTTAGTGCCTTATTAAAAATCCTCCATGTTTTATTCCTCTCTCATTGGATAGCAGAGCCGGTTAAATATTCTGGTCCCCGCTTTAACAGGTGGAGGTGTGCTTGAATGCCTTATTAGATCCTCAATATTCCATTCCTCTCTTGTTATTAACAGAGCCGATTTGGTATTCTTATCCCACTTTGGCTTTTCCCAGATTGGACAAACCACATAGAAAGGAAAAACCAAATAGAAAAATCTAGCGTAATATCGTTTTAATCATGTGCACTGGTTAAAGCGGACCTTCACTCTGAATAAGAGTCTATCTTATATGTTTCCCCCACCCTGTACATACAGATTGCTCACATTAAAAATCATCCTACCTGCATCTACTGCATGTTATGAGCCTTTAAACATCCAAGATGGCGGCTTATGGAAGCCGCCATTTTATCAGGCAGCCTGCAAACAGGAAGTGCCTCCTGACTGTGCTGCTCTGCATTCTGGGACTGCTGACTTTTACCTGACCCCAGCTCTGATCTGTCTGAGCAAAGCAGAGCTATAACCCGCCCCCCTGTACCTTATCCCACTCTCCTCTCCTCAGTAAGTGTGATGCTTCTGAGTCAAGATGGCGGCGCCCGTATCCTAAATTCCTGAACAGAGTTGCAGCCCAGTGGGGGAAAGAATAATAAGTTAGTGACCAAAAATGTTAAATATATTAATTTTAGAGGCTGGGGAATCGTTTTTTAAGAGTTTGGGCTTTTCATTAAATCATGGTGAAGGTCCGGTTTAAGTTAAAAATGCACTCACATAAAAACAATGTGTATCAAGTATTTAGGAGACGGCAGGCAAGATTCTCACCAAATCCTCAATGTGTCTAGGCCGACTGATGTCTCAAAGGGAGGGAGGGGAAGTGAAGTATCCCTGGAGTGTAGCTTGCCCGCGCACTGATAAGATCCGTCCACCGCCGTCAACGCGTTTCATTGGTACCAATTGGTCATATTTTGAAGGAGGTGGTGGGCACGAGATTCTCATCAGCAATTTGCTGTTATATACACGTGGTGGAATTTGCTACAGTGTTTTGAACATCCCTGTGATAGAAGGTCACTAAAATCCTTGGCCTTAGAGGATACTCTCAAAACATATAAGATAGGCTCTTATTCAGGGTGAAGGTCCGGATTAATGTGAGCAATCTGTATGTACAGGGTGTGGGAAACATATAAGATAGGCTCTTATTCAGGGTGAAGGTCTGCTTTAAAGCGGACCTTCACTCTGAATAAGAGTCTATCTTATATGTTTCCCACACCCTGTGCATACAGATTGTCCCCATTAAAAATCTTCCTACCTGCATCTACTGCATGTTATGAGCCTTTAAACATCCAAGATGGCGGCTTATGGAAGCCGCCATCTTATCAGGCAGCCTGCAAACAGGAAGTGCCTCCTGACTGTGCTGCTCTGCATTCTGGGACTGCTGACTTTTACCTGACCCCAGCTCTGCTCTGTCTGAGCAAAGCAAAGCTATAACCCGCCCCCCTGTACCTTATCCCACTCTTCTCTCCTCAGTAAGTGTGATGCTTCTGAGTCAAGATGGCAGCGCCCATATCCTAAATTCCTGAACAGAGTTGCAGCCCAGTGGGGGAAATAATAATAAAGTTAGTGACTAAAAACGTGAAATATATTAATTTTAGATGCTGGGGAACCGTTTTTTAAGAGTTTGGGCTTTTCATTAAATCACGCCGGGTGGTTCTCCTCAGTAATCAACATCTTGTTAGTCGTTTATCACCCGCCAGACTTGAACTGAATGCCATATTCATTAACTCCCCCTTAGGCACAGAATGGTACTGCCCTTTCCCAATCATGGCTATAGCACTGCGGACGAGCTCACAGTGTAAACGGGGGAGGTGCTGTATTTGCTTTCTGGTTGCTGTTGGCAACCATTAATAATTTAAAGACCCCGGGTGGTTCTCCTCAGTAGTCAACGTCGTGTTAGACGTTTATCACCCGCAAGACTTGAAATTAATGCCATATTCATTAACTCCCCCTTATGCACAGAATGGTACTGCCCTATCCCAATCACGGCTATAGCACTGCGGACGAGCTCACAGTGTTAAAGGGGGAGGTGCTATATTCACGTTCTGCTTGTTGTTGGCAACTGCTCTATGCAAGAAAGTGACTAGTGGCCTTTTGTTGCCAATGGCGACCAAATAGTAAATAATTGTCCTAATGCGTTAACAATAGGGTATGAAGTTCAGCCAAAAGTGCTTATATTAGCTTTTAGTGAGGCAAGGCTATAACCACTTGAATGTACCCAATTGAGGGAATGTCTCCCAAGTGTCCCTGATTTGGAGGGATTGTCCCTCTTTTGAGTCTGTCCCCCTGTCCTTCGTTGTCCTATTTGTCCCTCTTTGAGGTGTAACATGCAGATCTGCAGCAATAAATGATTCATTTTCCTATTCAAAGTGTTTCTATTGTTGTAACTGAACATCCTATCCATCCCTCAATGAGGGGGCGTGGCTTCATCCTTCCCTCAATGAGGGGGAGTGGCCTAATTTAACAAATGTCGCTCTTTCCCACCCAGTAAAGTTGGTAGGTGTGCAGTAGCAGGATACATGGTAGACACAAATTGCAGATACATGATACACATGGCATACACAGTGTGTGTACACATAGCAAATACACACAGGTATATGCAACATGGTTATTTATGGTGTATAGTACACATGGTGCACACACACACTGCATACATGGACACAAAGTGGGGATACACAATGCATAGGGCACATAGATACATGACACACACACACATTGTACACATGGCAAGTTCTATACACGCGGCAGGCAGACAGAGACACACACATACGTCAAGCAGACAGACGCCCTATACACGCAGCCACACACACACTATACACACGTCAAGCAGGCAGACGCCCTATACACGCGGCAGGCAGACACACACACACTACACACGTCAAGCAGACAGACGCCCTATACACACGGCAGGCAGACACACACACACTACACACGTCAAGCAGACATACGCCCTATACACGTGGCAGGCAGACACACACACTATACACACGTCAAGCAAACACACACTATACACACATCAAGCAGACAGACGCCCTATACACGCGGCAGGCAGACACACACACTACACACGTCAAGCAGACAGACGCCCTATACACGTGGCAGGCAGACACACACTATACACACGTCAAGCAAACACACACTATACACACATCAAGCAGACAGACGCCCTATACACGCGGTAGGCAGACACACACGCACACACTATACACACGTCAAGCAGACAGACGCCCTATACACACTGCAAGCAGACACACACGATATACACACAGGAGGCAGACACAAGCTATACACATGGCAGGCAGGCACCCACTAGCTATAACCAAACGCTATACACACGAGCTATATACACATGGCAGGCAGACACACACGAGCTATATACACATGGCAGGCAGACACACACGAGCTATAACCACACGCTATACACACACGGCAGGCAGACACACACGAGCTATATACACACGGCAGGCAGACACACATGAGCTATAAACACGGCAGGCAGACACACAAGCTACACACAGCAGGCAGACACACACGAGCTATAACCACACGCTATATACACACGGCAGGCAGACACACACGAGCTATAACCACACGCTATATACACACGGCAGGCAGACACACACGAGCTATAACCACACGCTATACACACGTCAGACACACACACACGAGCTATAACCACACGCTATACACACACGAGCTATAACCACACGGCAGGCAGACACACACAAGCTATAAACATGGCAGGCAGACACACACAAGCTATATACACACGGCAGGCAGACACACACGAGCTATAACCACACGCTATACACACATGGCAGGCAGACACACACGAGCTATAAACACGGCAGGCAGACACACGAGCTATATACACATGGCAGGCAGACACACGAGCTATATATACACACACACACGGCAGGCCGACACACACGAGTTATAACCACACGCTATACACACAAGCTATATACACACAGCAGGCACACATGAGCTATAACTACATGCTATACACACCGCAGGCAGACACACACAAGCTATAACCACACTCTATACACACGGCAGGCAGACACACACAAGCTATAACCACACTCTATACACACGGCAGGCAGATACACACAAGCTATAAACATGGCAGGCAGATACACACAAGCTATATACACACGGCAGGCAGACACACACGAGCTATAACCACACGCTATACACACATGGCAGGCAGACACACACGAGCTATAAACACGGCAGGCAGACACACGAGCTATATACACACACGGCAGGCCGACACACACGAGTTATAACCACACGCTATACACACAAGCTATATACACACAGCAGGCACACATGAGCTATAACTACATGCTATACACATGGCAGGCAGGCAGACACACACGAGCTATAAACACACGCTATACACACGGCAGGCAGACACACGAGCTATAAACACATGGCAGGCAGACACACACGAGCTATACACGCGGAAGACAGACACTAGATATACACGTGGCAGGCAGACACACACAAGCTATAAACACACACTACACACAGTAGGCAGACACACACGAGCTATACACTCACGCTATACACACGGCAGGCAGACACATGCTATACACGTGGCAGACAGACACACACGCTATACACATGACAGGTAGACACACACTACACACGGTAGGCAGAAACACATGAGCTATACACTCACGCTATACACATGGCAGGCAGACACACACGCGCTATACACACATGCTATACACATGGCAGGCAGACACACACACTACACATGGTAGGCAGACACACGCACGCGCGCTATACACCCGTCAGGCAGACATCCCTCAATGAGGGGGAGTTGCCTAATTTAACAAATGTCGCTCTTTCCCACCCAGTAAGTTGGTAGGTGTGCAGTAGCAGGATACATGGTAGACACACATTGCAGATACATGACACACATGGCATACACAGTGTGTGTACACATAGCAAATACACACAGGCATATGGAACATGGTTATGTATGGTGTATAGTACACATGGTGCACACAGCAAGCACACACACTGCATACATGGACACAAAGTGGGGATACACAATGCATAGGGCACATAGATACATGACACACACACATTGCCGCGTGTATAGAACTTGCCATGTGTACAATGTGTGTGTGTCATGTATCTATGTGCCCTATGCATTGTGTATCCCCACTTTGTGTCCATGTATGCAGTGTGTGTGCTTGCTGTGTGCACCTTGTGTACTATACACCATACATACACACGGCAGGCAGACACACTTTACACACAGTAGGCAGACACATGCTATACACGTGGCAGACAGACACACACTACACACGGTAGGCAGAAACACATGAGCTATACACTCACGCTATACACACGGCAGGCAAACACACAAAACACACAGTAGGCAGACACACGCACGCGCAATACGCGCGGCAGGCAGACACGTGCTATACACACACATGCTATACACATGGCAGGCAGACACACACGTGCGCGTGCGCGCTATACACCCCGTCAGGCAGACACCCGTCCCTCAATGAGGGGGAGTGGCCGGATTTAACAAATGTCGCTCTTTCCCACCCAGTAAAGTTGGTAGGTGTGCAGTAGCAGGATACATGGTAGACACACATTGCAGATACATGATACACATGGCATACACAGTGTGTGTACACATAGCAAATACACACAGGTATATGCAACATGGTTATTTATGGTGTATAGTACACATGGTGCACACAGCAAGCACACACACTGCATACATGGACACAAAGTGGGGATACACAATGCATAGGGCACATAGATACATGACACACACACATTGTACACATGGCAAGTTCTATACATGCGGCAGACACATGATATAAACACGGCAGGCAGACACACACACACGAGCTATAAACACACACACTATACACACGGCAGGCAGACACACACGAGCTATATACACACAGCAGGCAGACACACACGAGCTATAAACACACTATACACACGGCAGGCAGACACACACGAGCTATATACACACAGCAGGCAGACACACACGAGCTATAAACACACGCTATACACATGGCAGGCAGACACACACGAGCTATATACACACAGCAGGCAGACACACACGAGCTATAAACACACACTATACACACGGCAGGCAGACACACACGAGCTATATACACACAGCAGGCAGACACACACGAGCTATAAACACACGCTATACACATGGCAGGCACACACTACACAGAGGGCAGACACGCTATACATGCAGCAGACACACACGAGCTATAAACACACACTATACACATGGCAGGCAGACACACACGAGCTATATACACACAGCAGGCAGACACACACGAGCTATAAACACACACTACACAGAGGGCAGACACGCTATACATGCAGCAGACACACACGCGCGCTATACGCGCGGCAGGTAGACACACACGAGCTATACACACGGCAGGCAGACACACATGCGCTATAAGCATACGCTATACACATGGCAGGCAGACACACACAAGCTATATACACACACACTATACACACGGCAGGCAGACACACACAAGCTATAAACACACTACACATGGTAGGCAGACACACAAGCTATACACTCACACTATACAAACACACAACACACAGTAGGCAGACACACACGCTAATACACATGGCAGGCAGACACGCAAGCTATAAACACACGCTATACACATGGCAGGCAGACACACACTACACACGGTAGGCAGAAACACACGAGCTATACACTCACGCTATACACGGCAGGCAGACACACACACAACACACAGACGGCAGACAGGCGCTATACGCGCGGCAGACAGGCGCTATACACATGGCAGGCAGACACACACGCGCTATACGCACGGCAGGCAGACACGCTATACACATGGCAGGCAGACACACGCTACACACGGTAGGCAGACACACACGCGCTATACACTCATGCTATACACGGCAGGCAGACACACACACAACACACAGTAGGCAGACACACACACAACACACAGTAGGCAGACACATGCTATACGCGCGGCAGACACACGTTATACACATGGCAGGCAGACACACGCGCTATACGCACGGCAGGCAGACACGCTATACACATGGCAGGCAGACACACGCTACACACGAGGCAGGCAGACACGCGCTACACACGAGGCAGGCAGACGCACACGTGCTATACACACGGCAGGCAAACACACGCTATACACACGGCAGGCAAACACACGCTATACACACGGCAGGCAAACACACGCTATACACACGGCAGGCAAACACGCGCTATACACACGGCAGGCACACAGACACGCTATACACGCGGCAGGCAGACACACACGCTATACACGCGGCAGGCAGACACACAAGCTATACACGCGGCGCAGTTAAAGGTATTAGAGGCGGGGCTAGAGAAATACTTTAATACGAAGCGTCTGTAACTTTGGTTTACTCGCAGCAAATCGCTTTAAATTCATACGAAACGAGAAAGAAAAAAAATAATAAATTCATGTACAAGGAAGTGATGCAGCGATACACGGAGGAGGGGGCGTGCGATATGTCGCTGCACGGGCGAGACTTTGGTATTCGAATATAAAGTGTGCATGCAATAAGGGGGAGGGGCCTATGTACACGTGTGTGTGTGTGTTAAATGCGATGTGCATGGCTCCGTGTGCCCTGCAGCAGCCAGAGAGGATTCAGCTATGGCTCCGGGAGACCCCTTTAACATTTAACAGGGGCGAGACGGTCAAAAGGTCAGGATAGTCAAAATCCTGTATTTTGGTCTACTTTAAAGTGTCAACATTTTATTCTAAATTCCATGCAGGTAAAAATGTATCACGCGTCATTTTTGCAGCAATCAGTCCAGTTCCACTTTGTTCCTTTTGAGGCCTTTCAGTGCGTAAACTTTGTTTTAACACATAACAACCCTTATGAAGGTTAGTGTATATCATTATTGCAGTGGGACGCGTTTCGTCCGCTTGTATCCAGACTTCCTCAGAAACCTTCCTCCTGTATAATTCTGACAACATAGACTATAGAGATAGTTCTCAAAATGACAGTGAAGAAGATATTAAACAGCACATAGTGTAACCTCTATTGGACCTCTTCCAGGTGAGAGGGCGTGCAAAGCCAGCCATGGCGATTGATGTATGGCGGCGGCACCTTAGCTGGCCATACGTCTGGGTCTTCTCCGAAATTGGGCCGGCCAGCCCTGGTCTCCCACGGTTTAGGACAGATATATATGTGAGGAAGGCTTCTGAGAAAGTCAGTACAGAACCGAAACGCGTCAAACATATTTGAGAACACACTACAAGAAGAGGAATATACACGACCATTCAAAGGGGATTTGTATATATATATATTTTGTTAATCCAATAATCCTGGAGAAATCTCTGGGAACCCCATTGCTTTGTTGCCTCCCATGGCCCTATTATGGGAGATATCTCTGGGAACTCCATTGCTTTTGTTGCCTCCCATGGCCCTATTATGGGAGATATCTCCGGGAACCCCATTGCTTTTGTTGCCTCCTAGTCGGGCCCTATGGGAACCCCATTGCTTTTGTTGTCTCCTCTTGGGGCCCTATTAAGGGAGATATCTCTGGGAACCCCATTGCTTTTGTTTTCTCTCATGGCCCTATTATGGGAAATATCTCCAGGAACCCCATTGCTTTTGTTGCCTCCTCTTTGGGCCCTACTAAGGGAGATACTCCCAGGAACCCCATTGCTTTTGTTGCCTCCTATTCGGGCCCTATTATGGGAGATATCTCCGGGAACCCCATTGCTTTTGTTGCCTCCCATGGCCCTATTATGGGAGATATCTCCGGGAACCCCATTGCTTTTGTTGCCTCCCATGGCCCTATTATAGGAGATATCTCCGGGAACCCCATTGCTTTTGTTGCCTCCCATGGCCCTATTATGGGAGATATCTCCGGGAACCCCATTGATTTGTTGCCTCCCATGGCCCTATTATGGGAGATATCTCTGGGAACCCCATTGCTTTTGTTGACTCCCATGGCCCTATTATGGGAGATATATCCTGGGGAACCCCATTGCTTTTGTTGCCTCCCATGGCCCTATTATGGGAGATATATCCTGGGGAACCCCATTGCTTTTGTTGCCTCCCATGGCCCTATTATGGGAGATATATCCCGGGGAACCCCATTGCTTTCGATGCCTCCTATTGGGGCCCTATTATGGGAGATATATCCCGGGGAACCCCATTGCTTTTGTTGCCTCCCATGGCCCTATTATGGGAGATATCTCCGGGAACCCCATTGCTTTCGTTGCCTCCTATTGGAGCCCTATTATGGGAGATATCTCCGGGAACCCCATTGCTTTTGTTGCCTCCTATTGGGGCCCTATTATGGGAGATATCTCTGGGAACCCCATTGCTTTTGTTGACTCCCATGGCCCTATTATGGGAGATATCTCAGGGAACCCCATTGCTTTCGTTGCCTCCTATTGGAGCCCTATTATGGGAGATATCTCCGGGAACCCCATTGCTTTTGTTGCCTCCTATTGGGGCCCTATTATGGGAGATATCTCCGGGAACCCCATTGCTTTTGTTGCCTCCTATTGGGCCCTATTATGGGAGATATCTCCGGGAACCCCATTGCTTTTGTTGCCTCCTATTGGAGCCCTATTATGGGATATATCTCCGGGACCCCCATTGCTTTTGTTGTCTCCCGATCTTTCCAGGAACCCCATTGTTTTCGCCGCCTCCCATCTCACAGGCAGGGGGCGCCCTTTTTGAAGAAGCTCGCCCACTTTCCTGCAAACATTAGAAGGGAAGAAGAGGAAATGGCCCCAATATGTCTCCGTAGGTTGTGTATCCTCCTTATTATGTCATATAAATGGCTGACATTCGCTGCTCCGGCACCACGGAGACCATGCACATCCCATAATGGAAGTTGGGGGGGGGGGGTCATCACTTTCACGTCGGGTGTATGTGTCGTATTTTAAGGCAAAAGGTAGTAGTAACAAGTCACTAGACATCTCTACAGTACGGAAGGATGGAGTCCGGATGGAGTAGAATCCAGGCTCGGTCAGACGGCGGGCAGGCGGACGTGGGATTGTCAGGCGACCCCGGAACAGGGGGCGAGAATGAAATAGAAGATAAGCTCCAGCATGCAGCGGCTCTGACCGCCATCGTTATTGCCGTTCTTTTATTATGACACGATCCCGTAGTGTTCCAGTCTGTGGCAGAGAAGGAGTTAATGTAGAGGTCACCCCTCATCCCCCCCAAATTCTACAAAACCCAAAAGAAGAAGATAGAAGGCACAAATCAGTATTGGTGACCGGAAGCCACAGATCGTCATGTGCTATGAAGAGCCGACTTGTGCTGAGGCCCATCTGCAGGGCTTCCACTCGCCCCCGCCGTCTTCAGGGCTCGCTCCACCCCCGTATTGTCTACCTTGCGTGTGATTGAGGAGGGGGAGGGAGGGGGGGGGGGGGGGGGTCCCGGTTCTCATTTTGTGCACCCCTGATAGCGAGAGAAGGAAGCCCCCCCCCACCCCCACGGAGGCGAGTTAGAGAGGATAAAGGATCGCCGGCATCCCGTAACGGAGGAAGAAGCCAGAAGGTTTGGTGGTCTGTGGCTCAGGAGGTGGCGGGACTCACTGTCTCCGCTCCACTGGTTGCTGGAGGCACAGCTCGCTGCCGGCCGAGATGATGGGCAAGTGATTGTCCATGTGGTAGCTGATCAGGTGGCTCACGCTCTCGAAGCGGTGGTCCTTAGTCCGAACCTGACACAAAAAAGGAACAAAACTAGAACATAAAAATTCTCTAAACCGCGCTTAAGCCTTTGAATCATTTTTGTGCAATAATTATGCGAAACAATATTAGACTGTTGTCACACCAGTCTCATACCATATATGGCACCACTAATAATCAATGAAAATTATTTATTGAATGATAAAGGTCACATTAATTGTATACACACAAGACTCATTAAAAAACAAGAGACGACATTGGGCCTTTCCCTTCCTTATTGACAAACAAACCAGGACATGTCCTGAGGAAGTGACGCTGGTGACGTCACGCAACGCGTAGACGAGGGGGGCAGTGGGCTGGTGGTCGTTTTTTTATATGTAAGTGAATTTTTGGTTTTCAATTTGGGGGTTTTCCATCTCATTCGCTCCCTCTGGTTGGTTCGTATATTGCACAGATTGTCCTTCGAGTCAGAGTAGTGGATAGATATTGATGATAGTTGCACTTTTATTAGATATAGGTTATTTCATAATACGTTGGTTTGTTTAAATAATGATTGGTTGATGTGCACTAGAAGCACTTTATTATTATTAATTTTTCTTGTACCAGACAGTTTTTATTAACTTTGTAACATCTATTATTATAAACGCATTTCCACTGGCCCCCCTGCCCCCCCCCCCCCCCCCCCCCCCCCATATTTGGGCCTTTCCCTTCCTTATTGACAATGTCGTGCCTTGAATGTTTTTTAATGAGTCTTGTGAACCAAAATTATTGGCAGGTGGCACCGTACTATTGTGTTAATATTCTACACGTACAGGGTGCGCTGCCCAATCAGGGACCCTATTGCAATTGCATACTGAATGAAGCTCATCACCATACAGCCTTGAGAAAGAGCCCTAGAGGCTCGGAACGCGTGGGCTTGCCGTGGGGATCCATTTTGGCCAGTAGCACAGTAAGATTGTTTACTCATGATTTTTTGTATATTGTCTCATCTGTCACCTTGCACTTTTGTCCCTCGCTGGGCCTGCTTCTTGTTAGGGGTCCTGCTTGGCTAGATTGATGTAATTTGTTTACAAGCACTTAGCACTTTATTAGATAGGTTAGCATTTAAATATTTACCATGTATTTCAGCACATTATAGTTAAAGTGGACCAACACCCAGGGGGGATCGGCCCGGGAATCTATAAGATTCCCGGACCGATCAGATCCCTCCCCGCGGGGCATCCGAAATCGGGATGTCCCGCGGGGAGGAACCCCCCAGGAGGCCCACAATCCTTACCTTACCGGCGATCCAACGGCGCATGCGCGAGACGCGGCCGCATCTCTCGCTTCCCTCTAGCAGGGCGCGCTCCCGCGCCGGCCGTTTTGTGAATGGCTGGCGCAGGCGCGCTCCCTGTTAGAGGGAAGCGAGAGACGCAGCCAATGACAGCGCTCTGGTATGCGCGTCCAAGCGGCTTTGGACGCGCATACCAGAGCGGCTCTGAGCGCTGTCATTGGCCGGACGAGGTCACGTGGGAGCGGGGAGAGGTGAGTTTTTGCGGCGATCGGGGGGGTTTCACACAGCGGGGCACCCCCGATCGGGGTGCCCCACCTAAGTGGACCAACACCCAGGATAGTCAAAATCCTGGGTGTTGGTCCACTTTAAAGGTCTAGCCGTTTGGCTCCTCCATGTGGTTATTTACGGTATGGCATCATGAATTGCTGTTATTTTTAATCTGTTATTCATAATAAAGTATTGTATGAATTAATTTTGGAGAACATTTTTTGGAGTGCGAGGGTTAGTCCCCAGGGGCCCTTGGTGGAGTAATGAGTCTTGTGTGTATACAATTAATGTGACTTTATCATTCAATAAATAATTTTCATTGATTATTAGTGGTGCCATATATGGTAGGGGTTTTTTTTGGAAGGAGTGGGACCTTCCTTTTTCTGCTTTATATACACTAAGATTACCCCCCGTGTGCACACTATACATTAAGGTCATTTATTATTTGGGGTGGTGCAGTCTCAATTTGGTTGCTAACACCAGTCTCATCAATACAGTTCATCCAATATTTACGGTATATAGCACTAGGAAACGTATTACGCCATTGCAGCGCTTTTGTTTTTATCTCTTACGTGTTACTAATAAATCTGGAGAGGTTTTATCTTATATATTGGAATTGGTCCCTTATTGAATCTGGTGACCAAGTGTTGTAAGGGGAAGAATATCTGAGTAAATTAACCACTAGGAGCCTGCAAATATAATAACAGCTGGTTGACAGGATATTAAAGTGGAGCCAAATGATGAATCTAGATGAGCCCATTTTCTGGTACGTTGTTTATATGAAGGTGGTGGAGTCACAAATCTGACACGAAGATAATACATAAGAGCACCGTGCGGGTCACGCTGAGCCTCTATATATAGTCATAGTGCTATATAAATATTGGATGAACAAAAAAAGGAACAGTTTTAGCTGGTTTAATGTCTTAAAGTGGATCAAAATGTGGAGTTTTCAGTATCCCGGGTTCTAGATGTTCCCCCCGGGGGCACCCCGCTGCGCATAACCCCCCAGAACGCCAGACAGACTTTTGAATCTAGATGAGCCCATTTGCTGGTACGTTGTTTATTTGAAGGTGGCGGAGTCACAAATCTGACACGAAGATAATACATAAGAGCACCGTGGGGGAATAATAAACCTAATCGATCCAACCAGCATATACCAGTGGTGCGCAGCATCCCTGGTTCTGGCCCTTCCCCTGGGGGCCTGGTTGGGGGTGCCCCGCTGTGAGAAACCCCCCCAGAACTCCAGGCAGACTCACCTCTCCTCGAGCCCAAGGTACAGACGCGGCCCCTCCTCCAATCAGCTTCTCCCCCCGCCCCTGGCCAGCCCCACACATCCCTGCTGAGGCCCCTCCAACCATGATGCCGGGGCTATAGCCTTGGGGGCTGGGGTTCCTTTGCTTGTGGGTACAGTGCGGCTGAGGTTCCTCGGCTTGTGGGTACAGTGGGGCTGGGATTCCTTGGCTTGGGGGTATAGGGGGCTGGGGTTCCTTGGCTTGTGGGTACAGTGGGGCTGGGTACAGGGGACTGGGGTTCCTTGGCTTGTGGGTACAGTGGGGCTGGGGTTCCTTGGCTTGTGGGTACAGTGGGGCCGGGTAGGGGGCTGGGGTTCCTTGGCTTGGGGGTACAGTGGGGCTGGGTACAGGGGACTGGGGTTCCTTGGCTTGTGGTTACAGTGGGGCTGGGGTTCCTTGGCTTGTGGTTACAGTGGGGCTGGGGTTCCTTGGCTTGTGGTTACAGTGGGGCTGGGTAGGGGGCTGGGGTTCCTTGGCTTGTGGTTACAGTGGGGCTGGGGTTCCTTGGCTTGTGGTTACAGTGGGGCTGGGTAGGGGGCTGGGGTTCCTTGGCTTGTGGGTACAGGGGGCTGGGGTTCCTTGGCTTGTGGGTACAGTGGGGCTGGGGTTCCTTGGCTTGTGGGTACAGTGGGGCTGGGTACAGGGGACTGGGGTACCTTGGCTTGTGGGTACAGTGGGGCTGGGGTTCCTTGGCTTGTGGGTACAGTGGGGCTGGGGTTCCTTGGCTTGTGGGTACAATGGGGCTGGGGTTCCTTGGCTTGTGGGTACAATGGGGCTGGGGTTCCTTGGCTTGTGGGTACAGGGGGCTGGGGTTCCTTGGCTTGTGGGTACAGTGGGGCTGGGATTCCTTGGCTTGGGGGTATAGGGGGCTGGGGTTCCTTGGCTTGTGGGTACAGTGGGGCTGGGTACAGGGGACTGGGGTTCCTTGGCTTGTGGGTACAGTGGGGCTGGGGTTCCTTGGCTTGTGGGTACAGTGGGGCCGGGTAGGGGGCTGGGGTTCCTTGGCTTGGGGGTACAGTGGGGCTGGGTACAGGGGACTGGGGTTCCTTGGCTTGTGGGTACAGTGGGGCTGGGTACAGGGGACTGGGGTTCCTTGGCTTGTGGGTACAGTGGGGCTGGGGTTCCTTGGCTTGTGGTTACAGTGGGGCTGGGGTTCCTTGGCTTGTGGTTACAGTGGGGCTGGGTAGGGGGCTGGGGTTCCTTGGCTTGTGGGTACAGGGGGCTGGGGTTCCTTGGCTTGTGGGTACAGTGGGGCTGGGTACAGGGGACTGGGGTACCTTGGCTTGTGGGTACAGTGGGGCTGGGGTTCCTTGGCTTGTGGGTACAGTGGGGCTGGGGTTCCTTGGCTTGTGGGTACAATGGGGCTGGGGTTCCTTGGCTTGTGGGTACAGGGGGCTGGGGCTCCTTGGTTTGGGGGTACAGTGGGGCTGGTGTTCCTTGGCTTGTGGGTACAGTGGGGCTGGGGTTCCTTGGCTTGTGGGTACAGTGGGGCTGGGGCTCCTTGGCTTGTGGGTACAGTGGGGCTGGGGCTCCTTGGCTTGTGGGTACAGTGGGGCTGGGGCTCCTTGGCTTGTGGGTACAGGGGGCTGGGGCTCCTTGGTTTGGGGGTACAGTGGGGCTGGGGCTCCTTGGCTTGTGGGTACAGTGGGGCTGGGGTTCCTTGGCTTGTGGGTACAGGGGGCTGGGGCTCCTTGGTTTGGGGGTACAGTGGGGCTGGTGTTCCTTGGCTTGTGGGTACAGTGGGGCTGGGGTTCCTTGGCTTGTGGGTACAGTGGGGCTGGGGCTCCTTGGCTTGTGGGTACAGTGGGGCTGGGGCTCCTTGGCTTGTGGGTACAGTGGGAAGGGGCTCCTTGGTTTGTGGGTACAGTGGGGCTGGGGCTCCTTGGCTTGTGGGTACAGTGGGAAGGGGCTCCTTGGTTTGGGGGTACAGTGGGGCTGGGTATAAGGGACTGGGGTTCCTTGGCTTGTGGGTACAGTGGGGCTGGGTACAGGGGGCTGAGAGGGAGACTAAAGGGGCAGGAAATGAATGTGGGTGGTAAAAGCAGCAGCCCAACTGGCCCTAAAGCAGTGTAGCCCTCCAGGCATTGTCCCTTGTCCCCCTATGGCCAGTGGCACTGCATCTCTTGCTCCCTTCGGCTGTGCACAGCCATTCAGAAAGAAGGGATGCCGGTGCCGAGCATGTGCCGTAGGCTCGGGGGAAAGTTAAGAATTTCAGGCGTCCTGGAGGGGGGTTTCACACAGTGGAGTATCCCAATACAGGATGCCCTGGGGGGGGGGGCAAGCATGCCTGTCTGCCTGCCCTGGAGTCTCAGAGACTCCAAGGCAGGTTTTAGTCCACTTAAAAACATAAAAACATGTCCTCATGGGAGGACCCCCCCCAACAATAACGCAGCCTTGATCCAACACAGTGTGAGACTCACCACGCCCTCGGGATCCACCAGCAGCAGGTGCTTGGGCTGCCCGTTCTGGAGGCCGGTCAGGACGTACTGCCCGGGGGTGGTGGTGCTCTCCCTCACCAGGAAGTCTCCATTCACTCGGAGCAACCTCTCGGCCTCCTTGCGGGTCATCTTCCCGTGATACCACGGCTCCCGCTTCAGTTGCTCCTCCATGCTGACTAGGGCCTGACCTGGGGGAAGGGCGTCTTCAAATGGCTCTAGAAGGTAAAAACACATTCTAACGTTAGATAATATACAACCTACCAGGTGACATGTTTGGCCTGGCCAAGAAAGAGACGAGGGCAAGCATGAGGCTAGGAACATAGAAGGGTGGCGGCAGAAGGAGACCATACGGCCCATCTAGTCTGCCCTTATGTGTATACTGTATGTTCTCTGTATCTTATGTATATATACTGTATGTTCTCTGTATCTTATGTATATATACTGTATGTTCTCTGTATCTTATGTATATATACTGTATGTTCTCTGTATCTTATGTATATATACTGTATGTTCTCTGTATCTTATGTATATATACTGTATGTTCTCTGTATCTTATGTATATATACTGTATGTTCTCTGTATCTTATGTATATATACTGTATGTTCTCTGTATCTTATGTATATATACTGTATGTTCTCTGTATCTTATGTATATATACTGTATGTTCTCTGTATCTTATGTATATATACTGTATGTTCTCTGTATCTTATGTATATATACTGTATGTTCTCTGTATCTTATGTATATATACTGTATGTTCTCTGTATCTTATGTATATATACTGTATGTTCTCTTTATCTTATGTATATATACTGTATGTTCTCTTTATCTTATGTATATATACTGTATGTTCTCTTTATCTTATGTATATATACTGTATGTTCTCTTTATCTTATGTGTATACTGTATGTTCTCTTTATCTTATGTGTATACTGTATGTTCTCTGTATCTTATGTGTATACTGTATGTTCTCTGTATCTTATGTATATATACTGTATGTTCTCTGTATCTTATGTATATATACTGTATGTTCTCTGTATCTTATGTATATATACACTGTATGTTCTCTGTATCTTATGTATATATACGGTATGTTCTCTGTATCTTATGTATATATACGGTATGTTCTCTGTATCTTATGTATATATACTGTATGTTCTCTGTATCTTATGTATATATACTGTATGTTCTCTTTATCTTATGTATATATACTGTATGTTCTCTGTATCTTATGTATATATACTGTATGTTCTCTGTATCTTATGTGTATACTGTATGTTCTCTGTATCTTATGTATATACTGTATGTTCTCTGTAACTTATGTGTATACTGTATGGTCTCTGTATCTTATGTATATACTGTATGTTCTCTGTATCCTATGTGTATACTGTATGTTCTCTATATCTTATGTGTATACTCTATGTTCTCTGTATCTTATGTATATACTGTATGTTCTCTGCAACTTATGTGTATACTCTATGTTCTCTGTATCTTATGTATATACTGTATGTTCTCTGTATCTTATGTGTATTCTGTATGTTCTCTGTATCTTATGTGTATACTGTATGTTCTCTGCAACTTGTGTATACTGTATGTTCTCTGCAACTTATGTGTATACTGTATGTTCTCTGCAACTTATGTGTATACTGTATGTTCTCTGTATCTTATGTATATACTGTATGTTCTCTGTATCTTATGTATATACTGTATGTTCTCTGTATCTTATGTGTATTCTGTATGTTCTCTGTATCTTATGTGTATACTGTATGTTCTCTGCAACTTATGTGTATACTGTATGTTCTCTGCAACTTATGTGTATACTGTATGTTCTCTGCAACTTATGTGTATACTGTATGTTCTCTGTATCTTATGTGTATACTGTATGTTCTCTGTAACTTATGTATATACTGTATGTTCTCTGTATCTTATGTGTATACTGTATGTTCTCTGTATCTTATGTGTATACTGTATGTTCTCTGTATCTTATGTGTATACTGTATGTTCTCTGTATCTTATGTGTATACTGTATGTTCTCTGTATCTTATGTGTATACTGTATGTTCTCTGTATCTTATGTGTATACTGTATGTTCTCTGTATCTTATGTGTATACTGTATGTTCTCTTTATCTTAGGATAGATGGAGGCTTATCTCAGGCATGTGCTCATTCAGTGACTGGCGATTTGTCACCCATCTCTGCTGGAAGTTTGTTCCTGGCATCTACTATTCTTCCTGTAAAATAATATTTTCTAACATTGCTCCTGATCTTCCCCTCGACTAGCTTCAGGTTGGGCCCCTTGTTCTATAATTAAGTTTCTTCTTATAAACACTTCCCTCCTGTCACATATATAAAGGTCTCCATCACGTCCCCTCTCTCCCTTCTTTCCTTCAGATTGTACAAATTAAGTTCTTTAAGTCTCTTCTAAGTCTCTTTTAAGTTTAAGTCCTTCCACCATTTTTGTTGCCGGCCGTTCTATTTGAATAATGTATTTTTGCAGGGGAGGTCTCCAGAACTGCACACAGTATTCTAGCTGTGGCCTCACCAGGGCTCTATACAGCGGCATCACAACCTCCCTCTTCCTACTGGTGATGCCTCGAGCTATGCAGCCGAGCATCCTGCTTGCTTTTCCCACTGCCTGGCTACACTGTCCACTCATCTTGCAGCTATCAGTAATCAGTGTCCCTAAATCTCTCTCCTCCGAGGTCCTGGATAACACAGTGCTGCCCATACGGTGCTCAGAGCCGGGATTCCTTCTGCCCAAGTGCAGGATTTTACATTTAGAGACATTAAACTCTAGTTTCCACACTTTGGCCATTTATCTAGTAAAGGAACCATAGTGTTTTGGCATTGGGGTGAAATCCCGATCTGGGATGCCCTGCTGTG
Source organism: Gastrophryne carolinensis (assembly GCA_027917425.1). NCBI lineage: Eukaryota > Metazoa > Chordata > Amphibia > Anura > Microhylidae > Gastrophryne > Gastrophryne carolinensis. Next base: position 160,796,020 of record CM051244.1, on the reverse strand, counting down.
TGAAACCCCTCAGGTTGCCCGATCGAACCTTTCCCCGGCCTAGCATTTTGGAACAGAAAATAAACACTTTCAAAAATGCCATCAAACGTGGCTTACCCTTTAAAGGGGAACAAAACCCAGCAGAGTCCGGCTTGGAAGCTAAAAGATTCTAGGGCCCCCCACTGGCTTTTCCCTGGGAATGGTGAGTGTTTATGGGCAAACTGGGGGGGGGTTTCATACAGAGGGGCACCATTCCCTGCTCCAACAGCGCATGCGTGGACTCTCATCCAATGAGAGCCGCCCGCTATGACTATGTCATTCGGCAGGCAGCTCTCATGGTTTACAATGGAGAGTGCATGCGGCCGCATTTCCGGTGTTGTCCACAGGAGGCAGCATCCCCAGTGTTATCTGTGCCTGCTGCAGGCTGGGACTCTCATTGAGTTGAATGGGGTGGGAGCACACGCACGGCTGGGGATGCTGCAGCGCACGTGCTCCCGCCCCATTCAACTCAATGAGAGCCGCCTACCGAGTGACGTAGCGACAGCTCTCATTGGACAAGAGCTTGTGCATGCGGCGTTTGAGCCTGGCCTAGAGAGGCCAGTTTCCCTGGGCAAACAGGCGGGTTGCACACAGCGGGGCATCCCTCTTCTGGATGCCCCGGGGGGCCTGGAACAAAACCCGGGAAATTGAACTCCCAAATTTGTTTCCGCTTTAAAGAGGTCCACAAGTCACAACTGGAGATCCTCTTGTGATGGATGGAGGTCAGAATCAATAAAATGAATATATATGTGAACATTCCCTCTCCATTAAAAATAGATTCCCATCTTTGCATTGTATGCTTTAGTGGCTAATAAAGGTGAAATAAACCCTCAGCAAGCCACTTATCTCTGCGCTGGTTCTTTCCTTTGCTTGTACTGAATTAGAGCAATAAAGTTAATGAAGCATGCTGCTATTAACATATTACTGTGAACAAGATGGCGCTGAGAAGCTGGACAACACCTTATTATGTCCGGCCCCTAGGCGTCCCTAACATTCTTAAGAATATCAGTTTTGGCTGTGATGACCAATCATTGAGCCAGTAATTAGATTTTTCCTTATATGATGATGTCCAATAGATGACGTGTGCTGTGTTTTTTTCTTCGATATAAAATAAAGTGTTGCTGGGCGGAGTGGCAGAACGTGTTTTCCTGTGTAACATCGAGCACATACTGTTATGTCTGTGTCCTTCGTTACGCATATTCACTACCTTAGATTATTTTGGAAGACCGAACGAAACCAGAGAAATCTCTCTGAACCTTAGAGAGCAAAAGGGGTCTGCCCACGGTTTCCTTATCACTCTCACTGTTGAAACATGGGGCCACCGCCATTTCCTGCGGGGATGTGCAAAGCTAATACTTGCACCTCCTCCATTCCCTCAACGGCCGCCATTCTCGTGACCGAAAATGAGAACACTGCCGTCAAGTGCCAATCAGACTCGACACGCCCACTTCATTTATTTCAAAGAAGGGGGTGTGCCAGTCCTGGAACAACCCCATCTAGGTACACACCCTCTACTGCTGTAAATGGAGTGGGTGTGCGGAAGGGGCGCAAGTCCATCTAGAATGAGGAAGGTAAGTACAGCTTTTTTTTTCATCCAGGCAGACAGGAACTGTCAATAACAACCTCCACTTTCCCCACACTACGTCTTTAAAGTGGACCCACTTCCTCCCTTGAAGATCCGAAGAGGGCCCTGGTCCGCAAGGACACTAAACTAACCTATTATGCTATGAAATCGGAACGTCCTGCATCAAAAAGATACTCAACCTTTTCCCGGCAGAGCTCCATCTGATGGAGGAGAGGAGTCACGCCTCACTGCAGCGCACACCTGTCCCCCATCATGCAGAGGTCCAGGAAGAAAAGGGGCTTACAAGCAGCCAGAGTAGCTGTAGTCCCTATGGACCCAGTAGAGTTGTATGCTCGGTTATAAGCAGCTAGGAGTATTACTCATATCAAAGATGTCTCTCTGGCCGTTGGTGGCTCCGCGCGCAGGCTGCCGTGACTTCTCCATGTTCTGGACATTTACGTACGAGAAGTCGTCAAAGAGGTCCGGCCGGTTCGTGGGCTTGGCTCCTGGAACGGGGAATCGCTCTTTACCTAAACAAATGAAACAGGAACGACATTAAAATAATAGGGGGAGAGTGTGGTGCATGCTGAAGGGATATTTTGGAAGGGTAGCTTGGGGGAATTATGGGAAGACATATCTGGTCTGAGGTTCAGACATAATAAATAGGTTGAGGAATTGTGGGGAAAATGGATGACAAATAATACAATTCTGTGATTACTCACCTGTAGAATTAATTTTACTGTGTACAGCATGGCCTGTTTCATTCAATCATTACTTCTGGGTATTCCAGAGAGTAACGGCAGGCAGTTCAAGCCACTACCGCATGAAGCACCTTGCGGCCAAAAACAGCATCAGCTGAGGCCTTAACATCAACCTTGTAAAACTTGGAAAAAGTATGAACAGAAGACAAAGTAGCGGCCTTGCAAACTTGTTCAACAGAAGCTTGGTGCTGAAAAGCCCAAGAGGCACCAATAGCGCGAGTGGAATGAGCAGTAATCCTAAAAGGAGGAACCTTCCCCCTGGCAGAATAGGCCTGCTCCACTGCCTGACGGATCCACTTGCTGATAGTGGATTTAGCCGTAGGCAAACCTTTCCTAGGTCCAGCAGGAAGAACAAAAAGAGCATCAGATTTCCTGAAAGACACAGTAGCAACCAAATAAAACTTCAGAGCCCTGACAACATCCAAAGAATGAAGGGTACGCTCCTTGGAATTAGCAGGATTAGAACACAAAGAAGGCAAAACAGTGTCCTGATTGAGATGAAAAGCAGACACAACCTTAGGCAAGAAATCCGCCTTAAGGTGAAACACCACCTTATCCTGATGTCGCTCAAAAATACAATTCTGTGATTACTCACCTGTAGAATTGGTATTATGAGTATACAGTACGTCCTGCTCCAAATCTAATACTTACAGTTGGGACATCCAATAGCAGTGTCCATAAGTAGGGTGGGATCCCCAAGAAAAATCAGCAGCAGACAGTTTAAACCACTGCCGCCTGCAGAACCTTTCGGCCAAAAGCAGCTTCAGCTGAGGCCCTAACATCAACCTTGTAAAACTTTAAAAAGGTATGAACAGAAGACCAAGTAGCGGCCTTGCAAACTTGTTCAACAGAAGCCTGGTGCTGGAAGGCCCAAGAGGCACCAATAGCACGAGTGGAATGAGCAGTAAGGCGGAAGGGAGGATTCTTCCCCTTAGCAGAGTAGTCCTGAATCACAGCCTGACGAATCCACTTGATAGTAGACTTGGCAGGAGCCAAACCCTTCCTAGGACCAGAAGGGACCACAAAAAGAGCATCAGTTTTCCTGAAAGGTGCAGTAACCACCAGATAGTACTTCAGACACCTAACCACATCCAAAGAGTGCAAAACCCTCTCCTTAGCATTGCTAGGATTAGGGCACAAAGAAGGAAGAACAATATCCTGATTCAATGAAAAGCAGACACTACCTTAGGCAGAAAGTCAGGTTTGAAATGAAACACCACTTTGTCCTGGTGTCTCTCATAGTAGGGGGCTGAATGGAAAGCGCCGCCAACTCAGACACACGCCTGACCGAAGTGATAGCCACCAGAAATACAACCTTGAGCGTAAGAATGGCCAAGGCAGCATCCTGCACAGGTTCAAAAGGAACACCCTGCAAGGCTGACAGAACCAAGTTCAAATCCCAAACAGGCACCATAGGTTTACGTGGGGGACGCACATGAGAGACCCCCTGGAAAAAAGTCCTGATCAGAGGGTGCTGAGCAAAGGACTTCTGGAAGAAAATAGCCAGGGCAGAAACCTGACCCTTCAGAGTATGGAGTTGGAGCCCCATCTCCAACCCATGCTGCAGGAACCCCAGAATCCTGTGAATAGAGAACACACGACAGGGAAGAGACTTAGACTCACACCAGTCAATGTAGGCACGCCAAACCCTGTAATAAATGGAAGAGGAAGACTTTTTCCTAGCTCTAATCAAAGTATCCACAACCGAGGAAGACAGCCCCTTCTCCATCAAGATGGAGGCTTCAGCAGCCAAGCCGTCAAAGCCAGAGTTTGTAAATTGGGATGGCGTAGTGAGCCCTGAGTGAGCAGATCTGGCACCAAGGGCAGAGCGTACTGATCTACCACCAGCTGCACCACGTCTGCGAACCACACTCTTCTTGGCCACCTGGGGGCCACCAGAATTGCTGGCACTCCTTCCAGAGCAATCTTGCGCAGAACCCTGCCCAGCAGGGGGATTGGAGGCAAGACATACAGGAACTGAAAGTCCTGCCATGACATTGCTAGGGCATCCGTGGTCAAGGCCAGAGGATCCTGGGACAGAGAGACAAAAGCTGGAATCTTGTGATTGTGGCGGGACGCAAACAGATCCACATCTGGTTGGCCCCAACGGAGACACAGAGATTGAAACACCCTGCTGCATAGGGACCATTCTCCCTGGCGAGAGGTCCCCCTGCTCAGAGAGTCCGCCAGGTGATTTTCCACCCCCGGGATGTACACAGCTGATATGCAGGGGACATTGGCCTCCACCCAAGTCAGGATCAGAGACACTTCCTGGAGGGCGCCCTTGCTCCGGGTCCCTCCCTGATGATTGATGTAGGCGACTGCCGTCTGGTTGTCCGAGCGCACCTGAACAGGCAGGCCCCGAAGGTGAGTAGTCAAGTGAGCCAGAACTAACCTGATCGCTCGTAGTTCCAAGACATTGATAGGTGTGTGGGCCTCCTGAGGGCCCCACCTCCCCCGGAACTGCAGGGACTTCCAGAAACCCCCCCAACCTGACAGACTGGCATCCGTGGTGACCGTCTCCCAGGAAGGGGCAAGAAAGGATTTTCCCCCCAACAGGTTCCTTGAGTCCATCCACCACGACAGGGACCTCCTGACCAGGGGGGGGGGGAGAGCACACAGACCCTGTCCAGGGACGCTGGGTCCTTGTCCCATACTGACAATAGGAGAAGTTGCAGGGGCCTCAAGTGGAACTGAGCATAAGGGACCGCTTCGAAGCATGCCACCATCAGGCCCACCAGCTGCATCCCCTGCTTGATGGAGGGATGGGGACAAGCTAGGAGGGACTAAGCCTGTGCAATCAGACTGTCCACCTTCTGTTGAGGAAGGAAGATCCTTGCCTGAACTGTATCCAGATTCATTCCTAGGAATGGAGTTACCAAGGAAGGGGACAGTGAGGACTTGGGGTGGTTGATCACCCATCCAAATCACTCCAGAGTAGACACCACCAGCTGAGTATCCAACTCTGCCTGATGTAGAGACTGGGAAGTGATGAGAATGTCGTCCAGATAGGGAAGCAAGCGGACGCCCTGACATCTGAGCAGAGACATCACGCCAGCCAGCACCTAGGTGAACACCCTGGGAGCTGAAGTGAGGCCGAAGGGCAAGGCCACAAATTGGTAGTGTTGATCCATCAGAGCGAACCTGAGGAACCTTTGATGACCTGGGAACACAGGAATATGAAGATAAGCATCTTTGATGTCCACCGAAGTCAAGTCAAAAACCTTGACCTGAGAAGTATCCAGCGTCATGCCTAGGAAGGACCTCGCCAAGACGGAGATAGAGACGACTTGGGATAGTTGATCACCCAGCCGAAGGACTCGAGAGTGGACGTCACCACCCGAGTATCCCTCTCGGCCTGATGAAGAGACTGAGCAGCAATCAGAATGTCGTCCAGGTAAGGAAGGATGCGGATGCCCTGGTTACTCAGGAGAGCCATGATGTCGGCCAACACCTTGGTGAAAACCCGAGGAGCCGAGGTGATACCGAACAGCAAGGCCACAAACTGGTGGTGTTGATCCCCCAGAACGAACCTCAGGAACCTCTGATGACCTGGGAAGATTGGCACATGAAGATAGGCATCCTTGATGCCCACCATGGTTATGAAGTTGCCCGGCCGAAAAGAACTGACGGCCGAACGTAGAGTCTCCATGCGAAAGTGCTTGAACAGGACAAACTTGTTGAGACCGTTCAAGTCCAGGATGGGCCTCAGGGAACCGTCCTTCTTGGGCACCATGAACAGATTGGAGTAGTACCCCCGACCCTGTTCCTGGTGAGGTACCTGAGAAATGACTCCTGACTCCAGCAGACGTTGAACGGTTAGACGCAGACCCAGAGCCGACACAGGGTTTAGAGATATCCGGGATAGGAGGAATCTTGGGGGAGGCCAGGCTGCAAACTCTGTCTTGTAACTGGAGGACACCACCTTCTGAATCCACCGGTCTGAGACGCGAAGCCTCCAGACATGAACAAAAAGCCGAAGCCGTCCCCCCAACCGGTCGGGTGAGGGCGCCTCCTCATGCCTGAGGAGCCTTGGGAGGGGGTTTAGACTTGGTCCCCCAGGAGAGACCGCGGGATCTGCCTCGGCCCCAAGAGTCTCTGCGACTACCTGAGAAAGAGGGGCCACGACCTCCCCTTGAAGGACAAAAGGAGGAGGATCCCTGAAAGACCCAAGTCTGCTTCCTACGCTGGGGGAGCCTACCATCCTCGGCCAGAAGAACATCCAGATGCTCACCTAAAGCCGGAGACCCGTGAAGGGAAGCCCGGTGAGAGACTTCTAAGCTGCAGTGTCAGCCGCCCACTGACGCAACCAAACAGACCAACGCATAGCCACCAAGAGGGCCCAGGCCCTACCGCCCAGCCGGACGGCATCATCCATGGCAGCCAGCACAAAGGCTATAAAATCAGAGCAAAGCAAGAGGTCCCTATAATCCTCCTTTCTCTTTCCGTAATGGCTGCGGTGCAGAGCCGTGCTATCACGCAGTGTAGTAGTGTCAAGGGGACGGCATGACCGACGTGCTAGACAGCCCCAGGACTGGAGCGTCCACCTCAGGAGGACACGACCAGCACTTAACCAAATCAGCCAAAAAGGGATACCTTCTGTCCAAGCCCTTGGGCACCAAGGGTAACCTATTAGGGCATTCCCACTCCTTAAGCACCATATTGGAGAAATGTCCCTGTTCTGGGAACTCCAAGCATTGCTCGTCAGGGTGGAAAAGCTTGCCCTGCTTCTTCTTCGCCGCCTTGGGGGGGGGGGGTTGGCATATAGGGACAGCGCGGCGTCAAGGTGCCGCTTCTTGCCAGAGGCCTTGCGCACCGCCGGTCGGGCCAACTGCTGTTCAATGCTGGCCATGCGCAGCGCCAAATCTGATTGCGACCCCCTGCCAGTATCCCCCTCACTGGGGGCTAAATGCAGGCACAGAGGGGCAGGAGATGCAGTAGGGAACGCAGGACTGGAAAGAGAAGCGCTCGGCCCAGCCTGATCCGCAATAATACTTTGGGCGCACAGCACACAAACCATGCCACCACCACTCAAAGGGGATGCCCTACACATGAAACACAGCCGAGGCTGCCCCGAGGGGCCCCCAAGCTCGCTATCTCCAGAAGCCTCTATATGGCGATTATCAATCAGGGCACTAATGGCTAAAACAGAGCCAACCCGGGATGCCCCCAAGGGATGCCCCACAGAGCTGGGACAGGTGGAGGGGGGGGGGGTATTGGACTGGGAGAAACCACAATGCTGAATCCCGTCTGCAAGACATAAGCAATACCATCATAAGCATCCCACAGCACATGCACCAAAAACCAACCCCCGTTGGATCACTCACAGACCAGCTGAGCCGCACCGCAGCACGCACAGGAGCCAGGCAACCGCAAGAGAACACCAGCGACGAAGGGAGGCAGACCAGGCAGAGGGAGTCCCAGCGGCAAAGCGTGGAGCCTTCCAAAATGGCGCAGACGATCCTCGAGGGGCGGGCCGCAGGGGGATGACGCGAAAAGCGAGAAAAAGGGCGAGAGACGCTGGCACCCATACTAACAATGGCGCCGACGTCAGCCATGCCAGTCACAAAGACTCCCGCCGCGGAACGCAATGCGCTCGTGGCGGCGGGATAAAAACACTGCAGCGAGCGGCAGAAGCACGCTTGCGCCCGACCCCGACCACCCACACCACACCCCCCATCCCCACCCCGCCAGAACCGCGTAATAGAGAAGCCGGAGGCGAGGGGAGGGAGAGGGGAGAGAACGCACAGCGCGTGGGAACAACCGGTCAAAGAGGGGGGGGGGAGGGGGAGAACGGAGCCCCCTATAAGAAGAGTCCCCCACACAGCACAGTCCCTAATAAAGGACTCACCCCGAGAATGCACAACACAGTCAGCAGTGATTCCTCCATCCCCCAAGGCTCACCATAGGCCTGTGGACCGGCTACCCTTCAGTAATAGGGTCTGCGGTCTGGAGCAAAGCTCACCGAGCAGCTCGACCCAGGCACTCCCTTACCGTCACCCGATCCGACAGCCAGGGCTGGGAGGCAGAAGGGTCTGGAAGCGGGTGGAAATAGGCTTGCAGGGCCGCAGGCTTGGTTGCCCTGCTCACCTGCGAATAACCGTAGAGAGACATCTTCTGGTCTTCGCAGTGGCGGAGTACCCAGAAGTAATGATTGAATGATAGTGCACATACATAGAAAAAGAAATTAAAGAGTGTGCAGCTCTCCAATGAACCTCTGGGTGGCAGCACAAGCAAACCAAAATTTCATAACATATTAAAGTGGACCAACACCCTCCCGTGATCGGCCGGGGAATCTACAAGATTCCCGGACCGATCAGCCCCCTGACTGCGGGGCACCCCGATCGGGGGTGCCCCGCTGTGTGAAACCCCCCAGAAACCCCTAAATCCCTACCTGATCCTCGATCCAGCGGCACCCGTCGCCGCCTCCCGCGTGTCCCTCTAGCAGGATGGGCACCCGCGCTGGACGTTTGTGAATGGCCGGCGCGCGCCCTGTAAGAGTGTGTCACTCTTACAGGGCACGCGCCGGCCATTCACAAACGTCCAGCGTGTCACGGGAGGCGGCGGCGGGCGCGCTCTCTTGTCCGTTGCTGCCTCCTGCTTGTCGGCAGGGATTGGCAGCAGCGGTCACGAGGGAGCGGGGAGAGGCGAGTTTTTGGGGCTTTCTGGGAGGTTTCACACAGCGGGGCACCCCCGATCGGGGTGCCCCCCGAAATGGACCAAAACCCAGGATAGTCAAAATCCCGGGTGTTGGTCCACTTTAAATTACATCACTCAAAAGAAAAAACTACATGTACTCATAAAAACAATGACCCCGGGAAGAACACTGGAGGAAACATAGTAAAGCTGGATTTTTTTTTTTTAATTTCTTCCCGTCCTCATAGTTTAAAGCTGAGTGTACTGTTGTTTGTTTCACCTTGCACTGTTGCTATTTAAACTTTTATTAAAGGTTTATATTAAACAGTTTAAAATATAAGATGCTTTATATCCTCTTATGTAGGTTGTATAAGGGGATGTTTGATTAGCACTTGCACTTTTGACAATTAAATGTATTAAATGACATCACTCACAAGACAAGACTACACATGCTCATAAAAACAATGACCCGAGAAGAACACTGGATGAAACATAGTAAAGCTGGAGGCTGCAATAATTGACAAGGTGCTACAACAAGGTGCAAAGTATAAATTCCCTGATGTAGTGGTTTAGCTACCACTAAACGTGTTTTTTTTTTTAATTTCTTGTCGTCCCCATAGATTAAAGCTCAGTGTACTGTTGTTTGTTTCACCTTGCACTGTTGCTATTTAAACTTGTTTGTCACAATATAAGATGCTTTTATCCCCTATTATTGAGGTTGTATATGGGGATGTTTGATTAGCGCTTGCACTTTTGACAATTAAATTATATCACTCATAAGACAAGACTACACATACTCATAAAAACAATGACCTGAGAAGAACACTAGAGGAAACATAGTAAAGCTGCAATAGATGATAAGGTGCTGCAATAGAATAAGAAGCTATAACAAGGTGCAAAACATTATTTCCCTGATTTAGTGGTTTAGGTACCACAGAACATGTTTTTTTTGCCGCCCTCATAGAGCGTACTGTTTGTTTCACCTTGCACTATCGCTATTTAAAGTGGATCAACACCCAGGATTTTGACTATCCTGGGTCTTGGTCCACTTCGGTGGGGCACCCCCGATCGGGGTGCCCCGCTGTGTGAAACCCCCCCGATCACCCGAAAAACTCACCTCTCCCCGCGCCGACGGACAAGAGAGTTGACAGCCGCGGACAAGCGGCTCCTCCGCCGCCGCCTCCCGCGCGTCACTCTTGACGCGCGCGCGCCCGCCATTCACAGACGGCCGTCGCGGGCACGTCTAGAGGGGCGCGAGGGAGGCAAGGTAAGGGGATTTGGGGGGGGTTTCACCCCGCGGGACATCCCGATCTCGGATGTCCCGCGGGGAGGGAGGTGATCGGCCCGGGAATCTTATAGATTCCCGGGCCGATCACCGGAGGGTGATGGTCCACTTTAAACTTGTTTGTCACAATATATGATGCTTTTATATCATCTTATGTAGGTTGTATATGAGGATGTTTGATTAGCACTTGCACTTTTGACAATTAAATTGTTGCACCTTATCCATTGTTACAGACTCCAGCTTTACTATGTTTCCTCCAGCGTTCTATTCAGGTAATTGTTTTTCTGAATACGTGTTTTACGAGTGATGTCATTTAAAAAATTAATTCTGCCCTCCAGAAACAGGAAGAGCCCCGTTTGGGCAGGAGGGGGAAGATTAGCAAACAAACTACTCCACCCAAATTCCCCATTTCAAAGACCTATTGCCGATTCCCCTCAAACCTTCATTAGACAGGAGGCCTGGCCTGTCTGGCCACCTGGTTGCGAGACTGGATGGCCGTGGACTTGAAAGAGATCCCTCAGACATCCAGAATATAATACCGTACCGGGAATTACTGGGCCCTAGCCACAAGCCGGGTATATGGGCAAAATCGGGGGGCTCAGACTTATTCACACATTAGTTGTCCCATCTCTCTAGCTAACATAGAAGGTCAGGAGATCTAAGGTCCTAATTCATACTAACCCCCCCGTTCGATGATTAGATGCCACGGATCTGGTGAGTCTACGGTCACCAGAACCAGGGCCCTACGACCATCTAACAAATGCCCCTTGTGACAAAAGCTCTTCCAGAAACAGCAACGGTCTCATTTGGGCAGGAGGGGGAAGATTAGCCCTTTCCAGGACGATGATCAAACACATTTCTCCACCAAATTCCCCATTTCATAGACTTACGACACCTTTCCCAATCACCTGACACCAGAACCAGGGCCCTACGACCATCTAACAAATGTCCCTTGTGGTAAAAGCTCTTCCAGAAAATAGGAACGGCCACGTTAGGGCAGGAAGGGGAAGATTAGCCCTTTGCAGGAAGATGAGCAAACAAACTTCTCAACCAAATTCCCCATTTCAAAGACCTATGGCATCTTTCCCAATCGCCTGGCACCAGAACCAGGGCCCTACAACCATCTAACAAATGTCCCTGGTGACAAAAGCTCTTCCAGAAACAGGAACCGCCCCGTTTGGGCAGAAAGGGGGAACATTAGCCCTTTCCAGGAAGATGAACAAATACATTTCCTCACCAAATTCCTAATTTCAATGATCTGTATCTTTCCCAATCGTCTGGCACCAGAACCAGGGCCCTACGACCATCTAACAAATGTCACTTGTGACAAAAGCTCTTCCAGAAGCAGGAACAGCCCCGTTTGGGCAGAAGGGGGATGATTAGCCCTTTCCAGGATGATGAGCAAACAAACTTCTCCACCAAACTCCCCATTTCAAAGGCCTACGGCATCTTTTCCAATCACCTGATACAAGAAACAGGGCCCTACGACCATCTAACAAATATCCCTTGTGACAAAAGCTCTTCCAGAAACAGGAACTGCCCCATTTGGGCAGGAGGAGGAAAGATTAGCCCTTTCCAGGAAGATGAGCAAACAAACTTCTCCACCAAACTCCCCATTTCAAAGGCCTACGGCATCTTTTCCAATCACCTGACGCCAGAACCAGGGCCCTACGACCATCTAACAAATATCCCTTGTGACAAAAGCTCTTCCAGAAACAGGAACTGCCCCATTTGGGCAGGAGGAGGGAAGATTAGCCCTTTCCGGGAAGATGAGCAAACACATTTCTCCACCAAATTCCCCATTTCAAAGACCTACGGCATATTTCCCAATCGCCCGACACCAGAACCAGGGCCCTACGACCTTCCTGGCAAAAGTTACGACCCAAAATAGCTTGTGGGGATGTGCCTCAGCAGTAAGACCTGGCCGTACCTTGCACCGAAGGCTGTGCCGGCAGCTTCCGCAGGTCCTGCTCCGCCCCCGCCATCTGTCCCACCGGCTGCACAAGAGAAAGAGAACAAGTCAGCTCCCCGCACTGGTTTCCTGCCACCTCCACCCGTTCCCGGTCCCTCCGGTCTCACCAGCGTGGCCCCCATGTGGTTAGGACTTTGCCTGGGCACCGCAGGGGCGGCTCCGTCGCGCAGCCTCATGTCCACCACCCCGCCGATGGGAGGCTCCTTCCCTGGGAAGTCGTTGTAATAGGCGTGGTCTGGAAGCTCCTCCTCCTCCTCGTCCCAGGCGGAGCCGTCGAAGCCGGCCATCCTAAGGGGGAACACAGAAGCAGATGGGATATAACAATGGCTTTAATGTAACCGCGCATGCACACAGAGGCCGCGGGGGCCATACCTGTCATGTGGGGTCACCAGCTTGGGAGGATTCTTGAGGTATTGCTTGAAGCGGAGCTCAAAGGCCTGTCCGATGGTGCTGATCACATCCTGGGCGAGACCTTCGGGGCACTCCAATATATGGCAAGCTGCGGGGAAAGAGGCAGACGTGTTATGAGAGGGGCGCGCGCCCCGGGGCCTCCAACACTTGCCCTGCAAAAGGGGCCTCCAACAACCTTTGGGTAATGGTCTGGATGGCTTTTCAGTCTTTCAGGGACGGATTATGAGAGGGGCGCGCACCCCGGGGCCTCCAACACTTGCCCTACAAAAGGGGCCTCCACCAACCTTTGTGAATTGGTTTGGTCTAGATGGCTTTTCAGTCTTTCAGGATCGGATTATGAGTGGGGCGCGCACCCCGGGGCCTCCACCACTTGCCTTACAAAAGGGGCCTCCACCAACCTTTGGGTAATGGTCTGGTCTAGATGGCTTTTTAGTCTTTCAGGGCCGGATTATGAGAGGGGTGCGCACCCCGGGGCCTCCACCACTTGCCCTGCAAAGAGGGGCCACCACCAACCTTTGCGTAATGATCTGGTCCAGATGGCTTTTCAGTCTTTCATGGCCGGATTATGAGAGAGGCGCGCACCCCGGGTCTTGATGGAAAGGGGGCCAAACACCGGGGCCTCAAACACTTGCCCTGCAAAGAGGGGCCACCACCAACCTTTGGGTAATGGTCTGGTCTGGATGGCTTTTCAGTCTTTCAGGATCGGATTATGAGAGGGGTGCGCACCCCGGGGCCTCCACCACTTGCCCTACAATAGGGGCCTCCACCAACCTTTGGGTAATGGTCTGGTCCGGATGGTTTCTCAGTCTTTCAGGGCTGGATTGTGAGGGGGTGAGCACCCCGGGGCTCAAACACTTGCCCTGCAAAGAGGGGCCACCACCAACCTTTGGGTAATGGTCTGGTCCAGATGGCTTTTTAGTCTTTCAGGGACGGATTATGAGAGGGGCGCGCACCCTGGGGCCTCCACCACTTGCCTTACAAAAAGGGGCCTCCACCAACCTTTGGTTAATGGTCTGGTCCAGATGGCTTTTCAGTCTTTGGTCTGATGGGCTGGCAACAAAGCAATGGGGGGGTTTTGGTCCGCTTTATAACTTGCCGGTAGTCCACAAGGACACTAAACATTACAGAGAGCTTTTTTTTTAGCTTTTCTTAGCAGAGCTCTATCTGACTGGGGACTGGAAACAGCTGCACACATAACTGTATCAGCCACACCCTCTACAATAGGTGTCCAGCTCTTTCCTAACCCACCTCCCATGTGGGAAACGTTACAGCGGACCAAAACCCGGGGTTTTGCCTATAACAGGCCCTGTTCCCTGCCCCGGGGGCATCCCGAAGTTTCGCTTCGTTAAACCCCCCCCAGACCGCCAATCCATGCACTGGCTCTCGTCCAATCAGTGCTGTCGTTTAGACTCCAAGGCCGGTGGCTTTGGGTTTTGTTCCGCTGGAGATGCTCTTAGCCTGCAGCATTTCTCATCCCCTTTTTCTGGTCACACTATGTGCAGGCAGGCTGGAGACGCTCTTAGCCTGCATCATCTCTCATCCCCTTTTTCTGGTCACACTATGTGCTGGCAGGCTGGAGACGCTCTCAGCCTGCAGCATCTCTCACCCCCTTTTTCTGGTCACACTATGTGCTGGCAGGCTGGAGACACTCTCAGCCTGCAGCATCTCTCACCCCCTTTTTCTGGTCACACTATGTGCTGGCAGGCTGGAGATGCTCTTAGCCTGCAGCATCTCTCGCCCCCCTTTTTCTGGTCACACGTTGTGCTAGCAGGCTGGAGACACTCTTAGCCTGCGGCATCTCTCACCCCCTTTTTCTGGTCACACTATGTGCTGGCAGGCTGGAGACGCTCTTAGCCTGCAGCATCTCTCGCCCCCTTTTTCTGGTCACACTATGTGCTGGCAGGCTGGAGACGCTCTTAGGCTGCAGCATCTCTCGCCCCCTTTTTCTGGTCACACTATGTGCTGGAAGGCTGGAGACGCTCTTAGCCTGCGGCATCTCTCGCCCCCCTTTTCTGGTCACACTATGTGCTGGAAGGCTGGAGACGCTCTTAGCCTGCAGCATCTCTCGCCCCCTTTTTCTGGTCACACTATGTGCTGGCAGGCTGGAGACGCTCTTAGCTTGCAGCATCTCTCGCCCCCTTTTTCTGGTCACACTATGTGCTGGAAGGCTGGAGACGCTCTTAGCCTGCGGCATCTCTCGCCCCCCTTTTCTGGTCACACTATGTGCTGGAAGGCTGGAGACGCTCTTAGCCTGCAGCATCTCTCGCCCCCTTTTTCTGGTCACACTATGTGCTGGCAGACTGGAGACGCTCTTAGCCTGCAGCATCTCTCGCCCCCTTTTTCTGGTCACACTATGTGCTGGCAGGCTGGAGACGCTCTTAGCCTGCAGCATCTCTCGCCCCCTTTTTCTGGTCACACTATGTGCTGGCAAGCTGGAGACGCTCTTAGCCTGCGGCATCTCTCGCCCCCTTTTTCTGGTCACACTTTGTGCTGGCAGGCTGGAGACGCTCTTAGCCTGCGGCATCTCTCGCCCCCTTTTATCCATTTTCTGGTCACACTATGTGCTGGCAGGCTGGAGACGCTCTTTGCCTGCAGCATCTCTCACCCCGGCCATACATGACACGGGCCCGTGGGGTGACTCTCTGGCCTTGTGTATTGCATGGAAGCATAATGGCTGGCACAACTGATATCTCCCCTTCCATGCTGGCCATGGAGTCGCCATGATGTCTTAACGCTAGCACTATGGGTTAAAGCGGAACAAAACCCAAAGCGACCGGCCCTGGAGCCTAAAAGACGACGCAGATTGGATGAGCGCCATTGGATCGGCGATCTGGGGAGTTTCACACAGTGAAACATCGGGATGCCCCTGGGGCAGGGAACAGAATCTGGTATAGTCAAAATCCAGAGTTTGGTTCAGCTTTAAACTGGATTGTTAGAACCTAACAGGGTCCAGGTTCGCGGGGGAACCCACCACCTACTGCCACTGCCCATGAATCAAAATGCAGCCGAGAGTGGCGATGGCTGTGTACCTGCTAGTCTGTAGCGGCCAGCCCTGGAATTTACCTAGCCGGCCCGAGACATCCCTGCTGAGGCTCCGCCCCCCAACCATGCCCAGTGCCAGTTATAAAGCTGCATGCATTCGCCTTGGGATCGGGGTGGGTTATACCGGGAATCCAGGGTCGGGCATCTCACATCGGGATGCCCCCGATTATGTCTTATAGACATCCAGGGCTTTGCTACACCTTAAAGTGGAGCTAAATCCTCTTTTGTAACAGGAAGCATCCTGTTCCCTAACCCGCTTCCTCCTCGACTTACCTCTTTGATTTACTGGATCTTTGGCAACGTAAGCGACATATTCTGCGGTGTCCTGAAGAAAAAACAACAACATGTAGGCACAATGGTTAGCCGGTATACTCCCCGTCAACCCCAGCATGGCCCCGCCCCCTGTACACGACACGCCCCCTGCACGGCCCCGCCCCCTGTACACGACACGCCCCCCTGCACGTACCGGATCTCCCCCGGAGGCGAAGGATATAGACTGCATGTGGTGGTTGGCGATGATCTGTAACAAAGGAGAAAGAGATAAGTCATTAGCAGGGGCCAAAAACCAGGGCAGATAGATTCCTTCTGCCCAGAATCGGGATGCCCCGCTGTGTGATACCCCCCCAGGTCGCCCCATATACTTACTGCCCAGAATCGGGATGCCCCGCTGTGTGATACCCCCAGGTCGCCCCATACACTTACCTCAATCCCGGTCCAACGGAGCATGTGCATCCCCGCCATCCCTCTAGCAGGGAATTTGTGAATGGCTTGCGCAGGGTCGTTCCCTGTTAGAGGGAAGCTGGGGATGCGGCAATCAGCGCTCTTGGGGCCGCTGGCCTTAGACGATGTGACATCAGTGGCTCCGAACGCGGTGATTGGACGAGCGACTGTGCATGCGCAGTAGGACCGGGAAGAGGCGAGTTGCGCTTGGTGATCTGGGGGGTTTCACACAGCGGTGCATCCCCGATCGGGGGGCAAGGACCAAAACCCAGGATACTCAAAATCCTGCGATTCGGTGTACTTTAAAGTGGACCAAAACCCACACTGATTGGCCCAGGAACCTATAAGAATCCCTGGCCGATCGATTCCCCCCCCCCAAAGGGCTTCCAAAATCGGGATGCCCCGCTGTGTGATACCCCCCAGGTCGCCCCATACACTTACCTTGCTTCCCGGTCCAATGGCGCATGCACAAGCCACTGCCGCATCCCCGCTATCCCTTTAGCAGGGCACGTGCCTGCGCCTGGCATTTGTTAATGGGCACGCTCCCTGTTAGAGGAAAGGTTATACACCATATATACACACCATATAGACACATCATATATACACACATATATACACACACCATACAATACCATATATACACACATATATATACACACACCATACATCCACATATATACACACACACCATATAGGCACATCATATATACACACACCATACATACCATATATACACACACACACACATATATACACACACCATAGATCCACATATATACACACACCATATAGACACATCATATATACACCAGACATACACACACATATATACACACCATACATACACACACATATATACACACACACCATACATCCACATATATACACACACACACACCATATAGACACACACTATATACACATACACCATACATATCATACATACACACACCATACATACACATATATACACACACCATATAGACACATCATATATACACCATACATACACCATATATCCATACACATATATACACACACACACACACACACCATACATACACATACATATATACACACACACCATACATACACACACATATATATATATATATATATACACACACACACACACACATATATATATACACACACACACCATACATACACACACATACATATATATACACACACACCATACATACACACACACACCATACATACACACACACACATATATATACACACACACACATATATATATATATATACACACACACACACACACATACATACATATATATATATTATATACACACACACACACTATACATACACATATATAAACACACCATACGTACACATATATACACACCATACGTACACATATATACACACACACCATACATACACCATATATACATCCACATATATACACACACCATATAGACACATCATATATACACACACTATATACACATACACCATACATATCATACATACACACACCATACATACACATATATACACATCATACGTACACATATATACACACACACCATACATATCATACATACACACACATATATACACACACCATACATACACATATATATACACACACATATACACACCATACGTACACATATATACACATCATACGTACACATACACACTACATACAAATATATACACACCATATACACACACACACACACACACACCCCATACATATGCACCACCACCAGTGCGCCCTCAGCGCACTGATTGGACGAGCGGTCGCACATGCTGTGTAGGACCGGGAAGAGGTGAGTTGGCTTCAGCGATCTGGGGGGTTCCACACAGCGGGGCATCCCCGATAGGGGACCAAAACCCAGCATGGTTAAAATCCTGGGTTTTGCTCCACTTTAAGCAAAAAGCCAAAGTCATAGTCACAACTGCACTGGATGGCCAATCATGGAGGGAGTAAGGTGAGTATCGCGCTTGGTTTTGGTCCACTTTAAGCAAAAACCCATTTGGTCACAGTCACAGCTGCACTAGATGGTCAATCATGCAGGGAGTAAGGTGAGTATAGTGGTTTTTACAGCTGCACTAGATGGTCAATCATGCAAGGAGTAAGGTGAGTATAGTGGTTTTTACAGCTGCACTAGATGGTCAATCATGCAGGGAGTAAGGTGAGTGTTTTGTGTTTTCTTTTGCTTTCTTTGTACAGCACCACGGACAAGGACGGCGCCATGACATAAAAATAGCTGCAGATAGCGCCCCCTGGGCAAGGCTCACCTGTTTGCAGTCGGACGCCATGAGGTTGAGGCTGCTGGTGGACACGGTGAGGGTGATGGGCATGCCGGCAAACTTCAGGTTACACTTGCCCAGGATGGAGTTGAGGGAGCGGCCGGCGGCCGTCTGCAGGAGACACAATCACACCGATCAATAGGCTCCATTACGCCTGATTAGCCCGAGCACATGTCAGAGAGCCCGGCCCTGGAACATATCAACCCCCCCCCACCCCATCCCCCACCCCAGACCGCACCCGCCCATTAACCGCTGGAAATATTGATCAGCCCCTGTTATTAGTGTCACTTAACTGTTACACCACCGGACGTGTCCATGTGATGCCCCCGATAATGATAGGAAAACGCATCATCACTGCTGTCAGCACAATGAGGGGACTCTAGGGCTGGTTAACGGGGGCTACTGCTGAGACAGCTTCTATGTACAGTGCTGTGGTATATGTCAGCGCTATGTAAGTGTATAATAACAGTGTGTGAGTGTGGAGGAGACATTAGAGTGTGAGCTCTGAGGGGCAGGAGGTCATGTGACTGCTTCTATGTACAGCGCTGTGGTATATGTCAGCGCTATATAATGTATAATAACAGTGTGTGAGTGCGGAGGAGACAGAGTGTGAGCTCTGAGGGACAGGGAGGTCATGTGACTGCTTCTATGTACAGCACTGTGGTATATGTCAGCGCTATATAAATGTATAATAACAGTGTGTGAGTGTGGGGGAGACATTAGAGTGTGAGCTCTGAGGGACAGGGAGTCATGTGACTGCTTCTATGTACAGCGCTGTGGTATATGTCAGCGCTATATAATGTATAATAACAGTGTGTGAGTGTGGGGGGAGACATTAGAGTGTGAGCTCTGAGGGACAGGAGGTCATGTGACTGCTTCTATGTACAGCGCTGTGGTATATGTCAGTGCTATATAATGTATAATAACAGTGTGTGAGTGTGGAGGAGACATTAGAGTGTGAGCTCTGAGGGACAGGAGGTCATGTGACTGCTTCTATGTACAGCGCTGTGGTATATGTCAGCGCTATATAATGTATAATAACAGTGTGTGAGTGTGGGGGAGACATTAGAGTGCGAGCTCTGAGGGACAGGTCATGTGACTGCTTCTATGTACAGCGCTGTGGTATATGTCAGTGCTATATAATGTATAATAACAGTGTGTGAGTGTGGGGGGAGACATTAGAGTGTGAGCTCTGAGGGACAGGAGGTCATGTGACTGCTTCTATGTACAGCGCTGTGGTATATGTCAGTGCTATATAATGTATAATAACAGTGTGTGAGTGTGGAGGAGACATTAGAGTGTGAGCTCTGAGGGACAGGAGGTCATGTGACTGCTTCTATGTACAGCGCTGTGGTACATGTCAGCGCTATATAAATGTATAATAACAGTGTGTGACTGTGGGGGAGACATTAGAGTGCGAGCTCTGAGGGACAGGTCATGTGACTGCTTCTATGTACAGTGCTGTGGTATATGTCAGCGCTATATAAATGTATAATAACAGTGTGTGAGTGTGGAGGAGACATTAGAGTGTGAGCTCTGAGGGACAGGAGGTCATGTGACTGCTTCTATGTACAGCGCTGTGGTATATGTCAGCGCTATATAAATGTATAATAACAGTGTGTGAGTGCGGAGGACACATTAGAGTGTGAGCTCTGAGGGACAGGAGGTCATGTGACACACTCACAATGGAGGGCTGGGGCGTGGCAATAAATGTTAAAGCTTACCCACCTTTCTCCTCCGCATAGCGCCCTTTGCCCCAGGGACGGCATCACAGACCAGACTGATGGCTTCCCTGTAAGGAGAGACATATGCCGTTAGACCATTCTAACCTATTACACAACAGCTTACACAGGTGGCAACAACTTTAAAGCAGATCAAAACCCGGGATTTCCACCCTCTTGGGCTCTTATTCAGGGTGAAGGTCCGGATTAATGTGAGCAATCTGTATGTACGGGGGGGAACATATGAGATAGGCTCTTATTCAGGGTGAATGTCGGGGGAAACATATAAGATAGGCTCTTATTCAGGGTGAGGGACCGGATTAATGCGGGCAATCTGTATGTACAGCGGGGGAAACATACAAGATAGGCTCTTATTCAGAGTGAAGGTCTGCTTTAACTCGCCATCATGGAGCATGTTCAGGTCTCCAGCAGCATCCCCAGCTCCCCTCCATCCAATGCGCACTCTCCCGCCAGGCCTGGCTGAATCACCGGCGGTGGGTGGTCGCAAGCATCCAGTGAAAGGAGGCCGCGCATGTGCAGTGTGATTGATACCCAAGGACCATCCCCGTCTATTTCACACAGCAGGGCATCCCAAATAGGAGACAAGCTTTTACCTGGCCCTGGAGTCTTTCAGACTCTAGAGGCGTGTCACTAGTTTTTTGCTTGTTCTGTTCTTCACCCTGAATAAGAGCCTATCTTATATGTTTCCCACACCCTGTACATACAGATTGCTCACATTAATCCGGACCTTCACCCTGAATAAGAGCCTATCTTATATGTTTCCCACACCCTGTACATACAGATTGCTCACATTAATCCGAACCTTCACCCTGAATAAGAGCCTATCTTATATGTTTCCCACACCCTGTATATACAGATTGCTCACATTAATCCGGACCTTCACCCTGAATAAGAGCCTATCTTATGTGTTTTCCCCACCCTGTACATACAGATTGCTCACATTAATCCGGACCCTCACCCTGAATAAGAGCCTATCTTATAGGTTTCCCCCACCCTGTACATACAGATTGCTCACATTAATCCGGACCCTCACCCTGAATAAGAGCCTATCTTATATGTTTCCCACACCCTGTACATACAGATTGCTCACATTAATCCAGACCTTCACCCTGAATAAGAGCCTATCTTATATGTTTCCCACACCCTGTACATACAGATTGCTCACATTAATCCGAACCTTCACCCTGAATAAGATCCTATCTTATATGTTTCCCACACCCTGTATATACAGATTGCTCACATTAATCCAGACCTTCACCCTGAATAAGAGCCTATCTTATATGTTTCCCACACCCTGTACATACAGATTGCTCACATTAATCCGAACCTTCACCCTGAATAAGAGCCTATCTTATATGTTTCCCACACCCTGTATATACAGATTGCTCACATTAATCCGGACCTTCACCCTGAATAAGAGCCTATCTTATGTGTTTTCCCCACCCTGTACATACAGATTGCTCACATTAATCCAGACCCTCACCCTGAATAAGAGCCTATCTTATAGGTTTCCCCCACCCTGTACATACAGATTGCTCACATTAATCCGGACCCTCACCCTGAATAAGAGCCTATCTTATATGTTTCCCACACCCTGTACATACAGATTGCCCACATTAATCCGGTCCATCACTCTGAATAAGAGCCCATCTTATATGTTTCCCCCCCTGTACATACAGATTGCTCACATTAATCCGGTCCTTCACTCTGAATAAAAGCCTATCTTATATGTTTTCCACACCCTGTACATACAGATTGCCCACATTAATCCGGACCTTCACCCTGAATAAGAGCCTATCTTATATGTTTCCCACACCCTGTACATACAGATTAGCTACATTAAAATTCATCCCACCTGCGTCTACTGCATGTTATGAGCCTTTAAACATCCAAGATGGCGGCCAATGGAACATCAGGCAGCCTGCAAACAGGAAGTGTCTTCTGACTGTCGCTCTGCATTCTGGGATTACTGACCTTTTCCTGACCCCAGCTCTGCTCTGTATAACCCCGCCCTCTGCACTTTTCATCCTTCTCCTCACCTCAGTATGTGACGCTTCTGAGACAACATGGCGGCGCCCATATGCTAGAGTCCTGAACAGAGTTGAAGCCCAGTGGGGGAAAGAATAATAAGTGACTAAAACTGTAAAATATATTAATTTTAAATGCTAGGGGAATAGTTTAAGGATTTGGATTTTTCATAAAATCATGCTGAAGGTCCGGTTTAAAAGGTTTCATCTTTAGGATAAAAGGTGAGCACACACTTCCTGTCTGCGCACACACTTCCTGTCCGCCTTCCTGTGTCCCCACACACACTTCCTGTTCCTCGCCCACAACCATAAAGCTGGCCAGAGATTAAGCTCATGTGCTGGAGGCCTCATGGCAGCAGCTCCTCTCCCATCCCCATAGTGTACCGCCAGACCTACAGCCCCCCCCTCCTCCCCATCTTCTGACCGCAGGTCATGTGACCGGCGGGGCTTACCGTGTGACTTGTGTCCGTGTGCTGAAATCCAGAGCGCGCATAGACTGCAGGACCTCCACACAGCCCATGTACTGCAAGACAAGAGCGGACAGGAAACGTCAGCCGAAAGGGAGAGAATGTAGACCTACATAATGGCGCCGTCTGTCATGTGATGAACACAGAACAGTGTACACACAGGAGGCATAGGGGTATAATGATAAAAGGGCAAATACAGTATGGAGAGAGGTGTACACAGTGCTGTATAGACAGCATGGATAGAGGTGTACACAGTGGTGTATAGACAGTATGGATAGAGGTGTACACAGTGGTGTATAGACAGCATGGTTAGAGGTGTACACAGTGGTGTATAGACAGTATGGATAGAGGTGTACACAGTGGTGTATAGACAGCATGGTTAGAGGTGTACACAGTGGTGTATAGACAGTATGGATAGAGGTGTACACAGTGCTGTATAGACAGTATGGATAGAGGTGTACACAGTGGTGTATAGACAGCATGGTTAGAGGTGTACACAGTGGTGTATAGACAGCATGGATAGAGGTGTACACAGTGGTGTATAGACAGCATGGATAGAGGTGTACACAGTGGTGTATAGACAGTATGGATAGAGGTGTACACAGTGGTGTATAGACAGCATGGTTAGAGGTGTACACAGTGGTGTATAGACAGCATGGATAGAGGTGTACACAGTGCTGTATAGAAAGCATGGATAGAGGTGTACACAGTGGTGTATAGACAGTATGGATAGAGGTGTACACAGTGGTGTATAGACAGCATGGTTAGAGGTGTACACAGTGGTGTATAGACAGCATGGATAGAGGTGTACACAGTGGTGTATAGACAGCATGGTTAGAGGTGTACACAGTGGTGTATAGACAGCATGGTTAGAGGTGTACACAGTGGTGTATAGACAGTATGGATAGAGGTGTACACAGTGGTGTATAGACAGCATGGATAGAGGTGTACACAGTGCTGTATAGACAGCATGGATAGAGGTGTACACAGTGGTGTATAGACAGCATGGAGAGAGGTGTACACAGTGGTGTATAGACAGCATGGAGAGAGGTGTACACAGTGGTGTATAGACAGCATGGAGAGAGGTGTACACAGTGGTGTATAGACAGCATGGATAGAGGTGCACACAGTGGTGTATAGACAGCATGGAGAGAGGTGTACACAGTGGTGTATAGACAGCATGGAGAGAGGTGTACACAGTGGTGTATAGACAGCATGGAGAGAGGTGTACACAGTGGTGTATAGACAGCATGGAGAGAGGTGTACACAGTGGTGTATAGACAGCATGGAGAGAGGTGTACACAGTGGTGTATAGACAGCATGGATAGAGGTGCACACAGTGCTGTATAGACAGTATGGATAGAGGTGTACACAGTGCTGTATAGACAGTATGGATAGCGGTGTACACAGTGGTGTATAGACAGCATGGATAGAGGTGTACACAGTGGTGTATAGACAGCATGGATAGAGGTGTACACAGTGGTGTATAGACAGCATGGATAGAGGTGTACACAGTGGTGTATAGACAGCATGGAGAGAGGTGTACACAGTGGTGTATAGACAGCATGGAGAGAGGTGTACACAGTGGTGTATAGACAGCATGGAGAGAGGTGTACACAGTGGTGTATAGACAGCATGGTTAGAGGTGTACACAGTGGTGTATAGACAGCATGGACAGAGGTGTACACAGTGGTGTATAGACAGCATGGATAGAGGTGCACACAGTGGTGTATAGACAGTATGGATAGCGGTGTACACAGTGGTGTATAGACAGCATGGATAGAGGTGTACACAGTGGTGTATAGACAGCATGGATAGAGGTGTACACAGTGGTGTATAGACAGCATGGATAGAGGTGTACACAGTGGTGTATAGACAGCATGGATAGAGGTGTACACAGTGGTGTATAGACAGCATGGATAGAGGTGTACACAGTGGTGTATAGACAGCATGGATAGAGGTGTACACAGTGGTGTATAGACAGCATGGATAGAGGTGTACACAGTGCTGTATAGACAGTATGGAGAGAGGTGTACACAGTGGTGTATAGACAGCATGAAGAGAGGTGTACACAGTGGTGTATAGACAGCATGGATAGAGGTGTACACAGTGGTGTATAGACAGCATGGATAGAGGTGTACACAGTGGTGTATAGACAGCATGGATAGAGGTGTACACAGTGGTGTATAGACAGCATGGAGAGAGGTGTACACAGTGGTGTATAGACAGCATGGAGAGAGGTGTACACAGTGGTGTATAGACAGCATGGAGAGAGGTGTACACAGTGGTGTATAGACAGCATGGAGAGAGGTGTACACAGTGCTGTATAGACAGCATGGAGAGAGGTGTACACAGTGGTGTATAGACAGCATGGAGAGAGGTGTACACAGTGCTGTATAGACAGTATGGATAGAGGTGTACACAGTGGTGTATAGACAGCATGGATAGAGGTGTACACAGTGCTGTATAGACAGCATGGATAGAGGTGTACACAGTGGTGTATAGACAGCATGGATAGAGGTGTACACAGTGGTGTATAGACAGCATGGATAGAGGTGTACACAGTGGTGTATAGACAGCATGGATAGAGGTGTACACAGTGCTGTATAGACAGCATGGATAGAGGTGTACACAGTGCTGTATAGACAGCATGGATAGAGGTGTACACAGTGCTGTATAGACAGCATGGATAGAGGTGTACACAGTGCTGTATAGACAGCATGGATAGAGGTGTACACAGTGCTGTATAGACAGCATGGATAGAGGTGTACACAGTGCTGTATAGACAGCATGGATAGAGGTGTACACAGTGCTGTATAGACAGCATGGATAGAGGTGTACACAGTGCTGTATAGACAGTATGGATAGAGGTGCACACAGTGGTGTATAGACAGCATGGATAGAGGTGTACACAGTGGTGTATAGACAGCATGGAGAGAGGTGTACACAGTGGTGTATAGACAGCATGGAGAGAGGTGTACACAGTGGTGTATAGACAGCATGGATAGGAGGTGTACACAGTGGTGTATTGACAGTATGGATAGAGGTGTACACAGTGCTGTATAGACAGCATGGAGAGAGGTGTACACAGTGGTGTATAGACAGCATGGTTAGAGGTGTACACAGTGGTTTATAGACAGCATGGAGAGAGGTGTACACAGTGGTGTATAGACAGTATGGAGAGAGGTGTACACAGTGGTTTATAGACAGCATGGATAGAGGTGTACACAGTGGTGTATAGACAGTATGGAGAGAGGTGTACACAGTGGTTTATAGACAGCATGGATAGAGGTGTACACAGTGGTGTATAGACAGCATGGATAGAGGTGTACACAGTGGTGTATAGACAGTATGGAGAGAGGTGTACACAGTGGTTTATAGACAGCATAGACAGAGGTGTACACAGTGGTGTATAGACAGCATGGATAGAGGTGTACACAGTGGTGTATAGACAGTATGGAGAGAGGTGTACACAGTGGTGTATAGACAGCATGGATAGAGGTGTACACAGTGCTGTATAGACAGCATGGTTATAGGTGTACACAGTGCTGTATAGACAGCATGGATAGAGGTGTACACAGTGGTGTATAGACAGCATGGAGAGAGGTGTACACAGTGGTGTATAGACAGCATAGACAGAGGTGTACACAGTGGTGTATAGACAGCATGGATAGAGGTGTACACAGTGGTGTATAGACAGAAGGGTCACTATACATACAGGAGGAGTTACAGGTGTACCAACAGAATGATGACTATAGAGGGGGTTGTACAGTGTATACATGGGAGACATAGGAATGTAATGAGATAAATGGTAAATATACACAGAAGGAGTGACAGGTGTACAGAATCATGTATATACATGACGAGTAGGACACAGTGGTGTATGCATAAGAGGTGTGCATACAGAATGCTGTATATGCAGGAGGGTTAGGGGTGTAATGACCCTATAGGAGGAGTTGGTAGACCAGAGACAGATCAGCATATACGCAGAAAAGGTCAGAAGTAGGGGCACAAACAGTGTATATTCATGGACATTAGTGGTATAGTGACTGTATAGTGCAGTGTTGGAGATGTAAAGGCAGAACAGCGTGTACACAAGAATTTTAGAGTTGTAATGAGAGAGAAGTATATATACACAGGAGGAGTTACAGGTGTACAGACAGAATGATATATACACAGAAAAACTCGGAAATGTAGAAATAGAATGGCCTATAAACAGGTGTAGAGGAAGTGGTATATGTACAGTATGAATATTGGTGTATATTACAGGATGTTAGCAGTCTACAGAGTGGTGTATATACAGCGTTGGTCAAGGTGTACAGACAGAGTGGTGTATATACAGCATGGGTAGGGGGTGTACAGACAGAGCGTTGTACATAAAGGTTAGAGGTATACAGATAAAGTGGTCTATATACACAAAGGGTAGGGGGGTGTACAGACAGAGCGTTGTACATAAAGGTTAAAAGGTATACAGTTAAGGTGGTGTATATACAGCATGGGTAGGGGGTGTACAGACAGAGTGGTGTACATAAAGGTTAAAGGTATACAGTTAAGGTGGTGTATATACAGCATGGGTAGGGGGTGTACAGACAGAGTGCTGTAAATAAAGGTCAGAGGTATATAGACAGTTGTGCATATACACCATGGGTAGAGGTGTACATACAAAAGTGGTGTATATACAGCATGGCTAAAGTGCGGTGTATATATTGGTTAGATTTATACAGAGAGAGTGATGTATATACAGCATGGGTAGAGATATACAGAACACGTGGTGTGCATACAGCATATGAGGGGTGTACAGAGTGTTGTTATATAAAAGTTAGAGGTATACAGAGCGAGTGGTGGTAAAGGTGTACAGACAGAGTGATGTATATAAAGGTTGGAGAGTATATACAGGAGCAAGAGAGTAGTAGAGTAGGAAGGGTTAGTAGCGCAGGGTGGTGTACAGACAGCATGGCAGGAGTGTACATAGTGGTGTGTATAATGGGTAGAGGTATACAGAATGGTGTGTATACAGCATGGGAGGGGTGTACAGACAGAGTGGTGTATATAAAGGTTACAGAGAATATACAGGAGCAAAAGAGTAGGAAGGGTTGAAAGCGCAGGGTGGTGTATATACAGCATTGGAGGGGTGTAGATAGTGGTGTATGTAATGGTTAGAGGTATACAGAATGGTGTATATACATACAGATGGAGTGGTGTATATAAAGGTTAGAGAGCAGATACAGGAGCAGAAGAGTAGGAAGGGTTGAAAGCCCAGGGTGGTGTATATACAGCATGGGAGGGGTGTACATAGTGGTGTATATAATCATTATATGTATACAGAGTGGTCTATATACAGCACGGGTTGAGGTGTACAGATAGAGTGGTGTATATAAGGTTAGAGAGCATAAACAGGAGCAGAAGTAGTAGAGTCGGAAAGGTTAGTAGCTCAGGGTGGTGTATATACAGCATGGGATGGGTGTACAGACAAGAATGGTGTATAGAATGGTTAGAGGTATACAGAGTCGTGTATATACAGCATGGATTGCGGTGTACAGACAGAGTGGTATATATAAAGGTTAGAGAGCATATACAGTAGTAGAGTAGGACGGGTTGAGAGCCCAGAGTGCTGTATATACAGCACGGGAGGGATGCACATGTGGTGTATATAATGGTATAAGAAGTGGTGTATATAATGGTATACATAGCGGTGTATATACAGCATGGGTAGAGGTGTACAGGCAGAGTGGTGTATATAAAGGTTAGAGAGCATATACAGGAGCAATAGAGTTGTGCATACAGAAGAGTAGTAGAGTAGGAAGGGTTGCAAGCGCAGGGTGGTGTCCAAACAGAGTGATGTATATACAGCATGGGAGGGGTGTACATAGTGGTGTATATAACGGTTAGAGGTATACAGAGTGGTTTATATATAGCATAAGTAGAGGTGTACAGACAGAGTGGTGTATATAAGGGTTACAGAGCATATACAGAAGCAGCAGATTAGTAGAGTAGGAAGTGTAGGGTGAGTATATACATCATGGGATCGGTGTACAGACAGAGTGGTGTATATAAGGGTTAAAGAGTATATACAGGAGCATCGGAGTAAGGAAGGGTTAGTAGTTCAGGGTGGTGTATATACAGCATGGGAGGGGTGTACAGAGTGGTGTATATAAAGGTTACAGAGCATATACAGGGGCAGAAGAGTAGGAAAGGTTAGTAGTTCAGGGTGGTGTATATACAGCATGGGAGGGGTGTACAGACAGAGTGGTATATATATATATATATATATATATATATATATATATATATATATATAAGGTTACAGAGCATATGCAGGAGCAGAAGAATAGATTAGGAAAGGTTAGTAGCTCAGGGTGGTGTACAGACAGAGTTGTGTATATAAAGGTTACAAAGCATACATAGGAGCAGAAGGATAGCAGAGCAGGAAAGGTTAGTAGTTCAGAGTGGTGTATATACATCATGGGAGGGGTGTACAGACAGAGTGGCGTATATAAAGGTTACAGAGCATATACAGGAGAAGAAGAATAGCAGATTAGGAAAGGTTAGTAGCTCAGGGTGGTGTACAGACAGAGTGGTGTATATGAAAGGTTACAGAGCATATACAGAAGAAGAATAGCAGATTAGGAAAGGTTAGTAGCTCAGGGTGGTGTACAGACAGAGTGGTGTATATAAAGGTTATAGAGCATATACAGGAGCAGAAGAGTAGGAAAGGTTAGTAGTTCAGAGTGGTGTACATACTACATCATGGGAGGGGTGTACAGACAGAGTGGCGTATATAAAGGTTACAGAGCATATACAGGAGAAGAAGAATAGCAGAGTAGGAAAGGTTAGTAGCTCAGGGTGGTGTACAGACAGAGTGGTGTATATAAAGGTTACAGAGCATATACAGGAGAATAGCAGAGTAGGAAAGGTTAGTAGCGCAGAGTGGTGTATATACAGCATGAGTAGAGGCGTACAGACAGAGTGGTGTATATAAGGGTTACAGAGCATATGCAAATTAAGAAAGGTTAGTAGCACAGGGAGGTGTACAGACGCTGCGTACCCGCACAAGGTAGGAGACTCCGGGGCCCATCACTTTGTCATCGGGGTGCAGCCAGCCGCGGGTGGGCTTGTTGACAAAGCTGCCATGGCGCGTCCACTCGTCTCCGGCCAGTTGTCCACCTTCCACCCGGGACTTCCTCCCGCAGCTCAGCTTGTTCATATCCTGGGAGAAAACAGTGAAAGTCCTGCCTAAGTCGGGGCTCTGTGCTTTGTCGGGCGTCTCGCCCGCGTCCTTGCCCACCCCGGAGGAGGAGGAGAAGCCGCGCAGGCTGAGCAGGTTGGCCGGGTTGGACAGCTTGAGGTTGGCCATTTTGGGGAAGAAGGAGCAGAGGGTGGTGGGACTGTCCTCGGACTCGGACGACAGCTCGGCCAGGGGCAGCATGGGGGCCAGGGAGGATGAGGACGCCGAGCTGGGCAACGCGTCGTCGGTCGCCGCCGTCTCCGTCCCCACCACATCCACGACGGTACCAAGGCCCAGGGCCTCCTCCACCGAGCTGACCGACTCATTGCGTAGGTGGTTGTACTTGGTCTTGGGCAGGAGATCCATGATGCCGCTGGGCAGCTTACACTCGACAGAGAGCGGGGGCCCGGGTCTCATAGTCACAAAAGCCAGTCCCGGAGACGGAATCCTACGCCCGCTCCCCCGCGGTGGGTACCCGGTCCGGCGTCCGCCAGCTTACATTGCACCGAGCAAACCCCAGCGACGAGATCTCTTCCTAATCCCGAGACCCCACGAGAAGAAGGGAGGGCATGGCCTTCGGAGATCAATGGAGGCAGCGATCGCTACCTCCTTGCCCGGACAGCGGGTGACACACCCAGAGGAAGGAAGAGCGGAGACTGCGGAGGGCAGGAAGGAAAGGTGAGCCGGGTTCGGAAATCGGACAGGTACGCAGGAAAAGGTCAGTGAGCGAGAAGGTGCAGCGCGAGAGAAGACCCGGCGCAGCCCTCTGCAGTCAGTCACACGAGATCCGGAGGGGAGGAGGGTGGACCAATATATATGAATGGAGACAGGAGCGAGCGATGGGAGAGCGAGCCAAGTGCCTGATTAGCCATTCACATGCTCCCAGGAGAGGCGGCCGGCGGCCAATCGCGGATGCTCTGCTGACTCACAGGCGCGCGCTGACAGGAAGAGCGACTAGCGGGCTTCGGTTAGGCACGGCAGAGGATGACAGCGGCTCATTTCCTGCGCTTGTAGCCCCTGCACCCCCCACCGACCCATCCTCTAATTAGCTTTCCACAGCAACCCACCCCACCCCGATCTAACAGCAGGCGGAGACCTTCCGCAAGGTCACACCTTAGCTGCGCTGCCCTTCTGTCACGGGGTACCACCACCCCCCCCCATCGGGACCCACGGGAGGGCTCCTAATGGCCGAGGAGTCATCACCGAGCTGAGCTGTCGGCGCGCTGCTGCCTAGGACTGGGGGGGTTGTCATGGAAACAATTAACCTATTATAAGGCAGATGGATTTCCGCGTCTGATCTAATAGAGAAAAGCAGTTGTGATGCTATCAGTGGCCCGCACAGCGCCCTCCGGCGGGGGGTGCACAATTTGGGGCCCCTTATTTAACATTATTTAATCTAAAATGCTAATACATTGAAACTGTCTCCGTTATAAGAATACTATTAACATCCCAAATATACTTAATTATAATTACTATAATAATGAATACATGAAATGTGTCCATTATAAGAATACTATCAACATCCCGAACATATAAATATATATATATTTTTTGTTATTTAAGATTAATAATTACTATAATGAATACATGAAATGTGTTCATTATAAGAATAACATATATTTAGAATAATTATAATTAATATATTAATGAATACATGAAATGTGTCCATTATAAGAATACTATCAACATCCCGACCATATAAATATATATATATATGTTTTTGTTATTTAAGAATAATTATAATTACTATAATAATGAATACATGAAATGTGTTCATTATAGGAATAACATATATTTAGAATAATTATAATTAATATATTAATGAATACATGAAATGTGTCCATTATAAGAATACTATCAACATCCCGACCATATAAATATATATATTTTTTGTTATTTAAGAATAATTATAATTACT
Source organism: Gastrophryne carolinensis (assembly GCA_027917425.1). Taxonomy (NCBI): domain Eukaryota; kingdom Metazoa; phylum Chordata; class Amphibia; order Anura; family Microhylidae; genus Gastrophryne; species Gastrophryne carolinensis. The sequence goes on along the minus strand of CM051244.1, from coordinate 160,763,940 downwards.
ATAATAATGAATACATGAAATGTGTTCATTATAAGAATAATATATATTTAGAATAAATTATAATTAATATAATAATGAATACATGAAATGTGTCTTATTATAGGAGTCTTATTAACATCCCAAATATATTAAAATTATAATTAATATAGTAATGAATACATGAAATTTGTCCATTATAAGATTATTAACATCCCGAATATATGAAAATAATAATAATTACTACAATAATGAATACATGAAATGTGTCCATTATGAGGTTATTATTAACATCCCAAATATATTTAAATAATTATAATTACCGTACTATAATAATGAATACATGAAATAAGAATATAAGAATACTAGTAACATCCCAAACACACACATATTATATATATATATATATATATATATATATATATATATATATATATATATTAGAATAATCATATCTAATATAATAATAACAACATAATGACTACATGAAATGTTGCCTTTATATAGGAATACTATTAACATCCCATATATTTAAAAATGATTACGGTATAATTACTATAATAATAAATACATGAAATGTTTCCTTCATAAGAATACTATTACCATCCCATATATATTAAAATAATTATATATATATTTTTTAAATTAATGATAATATAATAAGAAATGTATACCTTATAACAATACTATAACATAATATATATATAATTATTTTAATTATATATTAGACATTCTCATAATGGACACATTTTATGCATTATTGTAGTAATTGTATTTATTGTAAACATTATAAAAATTAATGTATATAGAAAACATTGATATTTTTTATAATGGACACATTTTGTGTATTCATTATAATTATTATCCATTATAAAAAATATCAATGTTTTCTATATACATTAATTTTTATAATGTTTACAATAAATACAATTACTACAATGCATAAAATGTGTCCTGTATGAGAATATCTAATATATAATTAATATATATCATTAATATATATATATATATATATATATATAATATATTCAATTGTTATTCTAAAATATATATATTTATATTAATATATATTATTAATAATACTATTAATACTTTTCATTGTGCCCTTGCTGTCCATGGTACCAGCTTTCCAGCTACCCCACTCATGCACCTGTAAGTCATATGTGCCCCTATTTTCAGGGCCTGTACCTGTTAGCTTCCACTCAGTGCTGTAAACCTCCCCCAAAACCCACTGGAAATACTCACCTTTATCCCGCCAACTGGTGATGGGAGGACCAGAAGCTGCAAACCACAGTGTCGGCTGATACCTACCACAAGCAACGGGGGACTAAGTCAACACTAAGCCTGGAGGGGAAGTGGGAGGGACTTGTTGAGTCATGAGTTCTAAGACTTTACATTCTGTGCAGGTAAGTTGTTATTTCGTTTCCTAACCTGATCATTACAGCTAGTGCTCCCCCTAGTGGCCAAAATCAGGCTCTCTGCTATAGTGTGGCCTAGACTGGGTGGAGCGCATGTATGCCCAACTCCAGACCAAACAGCAGGTTAGGGACTATAACATGCTGTGTGGTTGTAAGCAAGCTTAGACGCCCCTGAAAACATTTTTCCCCGAGTTCTGTTCCTCGCCCCCACGGCCTCCCAACCTGGCAAAGAACAAAAGCCAGGAAAGTCAAACTCCTGGGTTTTGTTCTGCTTTAAAGGCCTGATTCAAAGCGGAACAAAACCTGGGATTTTTACTTTCCCGGGTTTTGCACCGCACCCCCGGGTATCCCGCATTGGGATGCTGCACTGCGGGGAAACCCCGCCATCGCTGCATTCAGACTCACCTCTTCCCAGTCCGACGGCGCCTGCACGGGCTCCTGTCCAATCAGAGCCGCCCACTGAAGTGACGTCATTCGGCGAGCAGCTCTGATTAGAGTGAATGGGGAGCAAGAGTGGCCGCTTCCCCCGCGCATGCGCCCCGACCTATCTGAATGGCCAGGACAGGGGAGCGCGCACACAGCCCAGTGCACAATCAGAGCCAGCTCTGATTGGACGAGAGCCCAAAACCCAGGCGAGTGAAAATCTGGCACATCAGTCCGCTTTGAAGTGGACCAAAACCCAGGCGAGTGAAAATCTGGCACATCAGTCCGCTTTGAAGTGGACCAAAACCCGGACAAGTGAAAATCCGGCACATCAGGTCCGCATTAAAGTGGACCAAAACCCAGGCGAGTGAAAATCCGGCACATCAGGTTTGCATTAAAGTGGACCAAAACCCAGGCGAGTGAAAATCCGGCACACCGGGTCCGCATTAAAGTGGACCAAAACCCAGGCGAGTGAAAATCTGGCACATCAGGTCCGCATTAAAGTGGACCAAAACCCAGGCGAGTGAAAATCTGGCACATCGGGTCCGCATTAAAGTGGACCAAAACCCAGGCGAGTGAAAATCCAGCACATCGGGTCCGCATTAAAGTGGACCAAAACCCAGGCGAGTGGAAAGCCAGCACATCGGTCCGCTTTAAAGTGGAACAAAACCCGGACGAGTGAAAATCCGGCACATCGGTTCCGCTTTAAAGTGGACCAAAACCCAGGCTCTGGCGGAAGGTAGGTGCACAATGGAGGCGTAACCGGAAAGCTCTCTGGGTTGGACAGCACTTTGCAATGCCACATTATCAGCAATGGCGATCAATAGACTATGCAGAAGATTCAACGGGAAAGGCCAGAGTGTCCACAAGACAGGAAGCCCCACCACCACACCAGCGCCCCCTACTGGAAGTACAAGGTATCCACAGGGTATGAAGTTCATTGATCAGGAAATAAATGGGTGTCCCCTGCGGGACATTGGACGCGACTTTCATGCCACATGGAGCACACGTTTACTTATCCTGAGGAGCACCACAATGCCCAGCAATCCCAGTATACACCTCATCACACCTTGTCCGGAGGAGCACCACAATGCCCAGCAATCCCAGTATACACCTCATCACACCTTGTCCGGAGGAGCACCACAATGCCCAGCAATCCCAGTATACAGCTCATCACACCTTGTCCGCAGGAGCACCACAATGCCCAGCAATCCCAGTATACACCTCATCACACCTTGTCCAGAGGAGCACCACAATGCCCAGCAATCCCAGTATGCACCTTACCACACCTTGTCCAGAGGAGCACCACAATGCCCAGCAATCCCAGTATACACCTTACCACACTTTGTCCGGAGGAGCACCACAATGCCCAGCAATCCCAGTATACAGTTCATCACACCTTGTCCGGAGGAGCACCACAATGCCCAGCAATCCCAGTATACAGCTCATCACACCTTGTTCGGAGGAGCACCACAATGCCCAGCAATTCCAGTATACACCTTACCACACCTTGTCCGGAGGAGCACCACAATGCCCAGCAATCCCAGGACGCCCTGTATAAGTTGGGTAGGGTCGGCCTGGTGTCAACAGAAGCCGTTTCCAATCGCCATGACGACCAATCCAAGGGCCAAGCTTCATTTATCACTAACTAATCTGGATGGCTGCTATGGGCAACCGATACCTTTTTGCCATACTTCCCCTATAGTACGGTAACCTATAGCAACAGCTTCCGTTCACTGTATTAGGGTCCAGTGAGCGATTCCTCTGACCAATCGTGGCTGCGGAGGAATATAGGGGCCCGACATCCCACCCCCTGCTGTTGCTATGGGTTACAGCTAATCTCCTGTATACTCCATCCTCCCCGAGCTTCCTCCATTATCCCCCTCCTCCATCTTCCTCTGGCCTTCTCAGATGCTGTTTTATTAATTGACCGCACAGCCGGCCTCCGGGGACCACGACCCCACAGCTTCCTGTAGCCTCCCCCCCACCACACAGGAAGCCAGCCCCGGGGCCCCACAGATTAACCCCGTCCCTGCTGGAGGGAGGGAGGGAGGGAGGGAGGAGCGCACCTCGGCACACCCTGCCCAAAGGGGCCTGGGAAACCCCAGTCTTATTGTTACTGAACTACAAGTCCCAGCATGCAATGCAACTCTGGTTACTGAACTACAAGTCCCAGCATGCAATGCAACTCTGGTTGCTGAACTACAGGTCCCAGCATGCAATGCAACTCTGGTTACTGAACTACAGGTCCCAGCATGCAATGCAACTCTGGTTACTGAACTACAAGTCTCAGCATTCCCCTTTACTCTCAGTCTTGTTACTGAACTACAAGTCCCAGCATGCAATGTCACTCTGGTTACTGAACTACAAGTCCCAGCATGCAATGTCACTCTTGTAACTGAACTACAAGTCTCAGCATTCCCCTTTACTCTCAGTCTTGTTACTGAACTACAAGTCCCAGCATGCAATGTCACTCTGGTTACTGAACTACAAGTCCCAGCATGCAATGTCACTCTTGTAACTGAACTACAAGTCTCAGCATTCCCCTTTACTCTCAGTCTTGTTACTGAACTACAAGTCCCAGCATGCAATGTCACTCTGGTTACTGAACTACAAGTCCCAGCATGCAATGCAACTCTGGTTACTGAACTACAGGTCCCAGCATGCAATGCAACTCTGGTTACTGAACTACAAGTCTCAGCATTCCCCTTTACTCTCAGTCTTGTTACTGAACTACAAGTCCCAGCATGCAATGTCACTCTGGTTACTGAACTACAAGTCCCAGCATGCAATGTCACTCTTGTAACTGAACTACAAGTCTCAGCATTCCCCTTTACTCTCAGTCTTGTTACTGAACTACAAGTCCCAGCATGCAATGTCACTCTGGTTACTGAACTACAAGTCCCAGCATGCAATAGCACTCTGGTTACTGAACTACAAGTCCCAGCATGCAATAGAACTCTGGTTACTGAACTACAAGTCTCAGCATTCTCCTTTACTCTGTCTTATTGTTACTGAACTACAAGTCCCAGCATGCAATAGCACTTTGGTCACAGAACTACAAGTCCCAGCATTCTCCTTTACTCTCTGTCTTATTGATACTGAACTACAAGTCCCAGCATGCAATGCAACTCTGGTTACTGAACTACAAGTCCCAGCATGCAATGTCACTCTGGTTACTGAACTACAAGTCTCAGCATTCCCCCTTACTCTCAGTCTTGTTACTGAACTACAAGTCCCAGCATGCAATAGCACTCTGGTATCTGAACTACAAGTCCCAGCATGCAATAGCACTCTCGTTACTGAACTACAAGTCCCAGCATGCAATAGCACTCTGGTTACTGAACTACAAGTCGCTGGGACTTGTAGTCCTTTACTCTGTCTTATTGTTACTGAACTACAAGTCCCAGCATTCCCCTTTACTCTCAGTCTTATTGTTACTGAACTACACATCCCAGCATGCAATGCCACTGTTACTGAACTACATGTCCCAGCATTCCCCTTTACTCCCCGTCTTATTATTACAGAACTACAAGTCCCAGCATTCTCCTTTACTCTCTGTCTTATTGTTACTGAACTACAAGTCCCAGCATGCAATGTCACTCTGGTTACTGAACTACAAGTCCTAGCATGCAATATCACTCTGGTCACAGAACTACAAGTCCCAGCATTCTCCTTTACTCTCTGTCTTATTGTTACTGAACTACAAGTCCCAGCATGCAATGTCACTCTGGTTACTGAACTACAAGTCCCAGCATGCAATGCAACTCTGGTTACTGAACTACAAGTCCCAGCATTCCCCTTTACTCTCAGTCTTGTTACTGAACTACAAGTCCCAGCATGCAATGTCACTCTGGTTACTGAACTACAAGTCCTAGCATGCAATGTCACTCTGGTTACTGAACTACAAGTCCCAGCATGCAATGCAACTCTGGTTACTGAACTACAAGTCCCAGCATTCCCCTTTACTCTCAGTCTTGTTACTGAACTACAAGTCCCAGCATGCAATGTCACTCTGGTTACTGAACTACAAGTCCCAGCATGCAATGCAACTCTGGTTACTGAACTACAAGTCCCAGCATTCTCCTTTACTCTGTCTTATTGTTACTGAACTACAAGTCCCAGCATTCCCCTTTACTCTCAGTCTTGTTACTGAACTACAAGTCCCAGCATGCAATGTCACTCTGGTTACTGAACTACAAGTCCCAGCATGCAATGCAACTCTGGTTACTGAACTACAAGTCCCAGCATTCTCCTTTACTCTGTCTTATTGTTACTGAACTACATGTCCTAGCATTCCCCTTTACTCCCCGTCTTATTATTACAGAACTACAAGTCCCAGCATGCAATATCACTCTGGTCACAGAACTACAAGTCCTAGCATTCTCCTTTACTCTCTGTCTTATTGTTACTGAACTACAAGTCCCAGCATGCAATGTCACTCTGGTTACTGAACTACAAGTCCTAGCATGCAATGTCACTCTGGTTACTGAACTACAAGTCCCAGCATGCAATGCAACTCTGGTTACTGAACTACAAGTCCCAGCATTCTCATTTACTCTGTCTTATTGTTACTGAACTACAAGTCCCAGCATGCAATGTCACTCTGGTTACTGAACTACAAGTCCCAGCATGCAATGCAACTCTGGTTACTGAACTACAAGTCCCAGCATGCAATGCAACTCTGGTTACTGAACTACAAGTCCCAGCATGCAATGCAACTCTGGTTACTGAACTACAAGTCCCAGCATTCTCATTTACTCTGTCTTATTGTTACTGAACTACAAGTCCCAGCATGCAATGTCACTCTTGTCACTGAACTACAAGTCTCAGCATTCCCCTTTACTCTCTGTGTTATTGTTACTGAACTACAAGTCCCAGCATTCCCCTTTACTCTCAGTCTTATTGTTACTGAACTACACGTCCCAGCATGCAATGCCACTGTTACTGAACCACATGTCCCAGCATTCCCCTTTACTCCCCGTCTTATTATTACAGAACTACAAGTCCCAGCATGCAATAGCACTCTGGTCACAGAACTACAAGTCCCAGCATTCTCCTTTACTCTCTGTCTTATTGTTACTGAACTACAAGCCCCAGCATGCAATGGCACTTTGGTTACTGAACTACAAGTCCCAGCATTCCGCTTTACTACCTGTAAGGTATTGCTACTGCACTAAAAGTCCCAGCATTCCTCTTTTATAAAAAAAAACACTTTAAAGTGGACTTAAACCCTCCCTAGGTGTATCTTATATGCATAATAAATAGCAAAGAAAAAAACACAAACCAACCAACCAAAACATCAAAACACGGTGGACTTTAAAGTAGACCATCCTGAACAGAATAGTCTGTTTTCTCAAAAAACATTGTGCTGTACTAATATATAGTGAGGTTTCAATTTAAAGAGGACCTAAACCTACATTATCTCTGTTTTATGGGGGGTGGGTAAAAAAAAAACGAATAAAAATGCACTGGTATCATCTGTGTTTTCTCCCAAAACATTGCAGTGTACCACATTAAAGAGGACCTAAACACTCCTTGGCAGTATACTGCACGTTTTACCCCCCCCCCCACAAAAAAAGGGATGTTCCATTTTAAACTGGACCTAAACTCTCCCTGCTTGAACTTCTGGCAACAGCAGCTGCCTCACCATCACGTGTGGTTACAATAATTGCAATGTTTGTGGGGGAAAACAAAATGTGGCTCCACTTCAAAGTGGACCTAAACCCTCCCTGGCTGCATCTCCTTTGGTTATTTTATTTTTAAATGCAGCGCTCCACTTTAATGTGGACCTAAACCTCCTCTGGTTGTATCTTCTATGTTTTTTTTTTATTAATATCACGGTGCTCCACTCTAAAGTGGGCTTAGATCCCTCCCTGATTATATCTTCTATGATTTATATTAAAAATAGCGGTGCTCCACTTTAAAGTAGACCTAAACCCTTCTGATTGTATCTTCTATGATTCATGAAAAAAAAACAAAACATGTGCTCCATTTTAAAGTGGATTAAACCCCTCCCTGGTTATATCTTTTATGATATATTTATAACAAATTGTGGTGTTCCACTTTAAAGTAGACCTAAACCCTTCTGATTGTATCTTCTATGATTTATAAAAAAAAAAGTTTACGGTGCTGAACTCTAAAGTGGACTTAAATCATCTATGATTTATTTATATTAAAAATTGGGGTGCGCCACTTTAAAGTCGACCTAAACCCTTCTGATTGTATCTTCTGATTTATAATAAAAAAAAAAAAAAAAGAAAGAAAAGATCACGGTGCTGAACTCTAAAGTGGACTTAAATCATCTTTATTTATATTAAAAATGGGGGTGCTCCACTTTAAAGTGGACCTAAACCATCCATGATTGTATCTTCTATGATTTTTTTTTAAATCACGGCGCTCCACTTTTAAGTAAACCTAAACCCTTCTGGTTGATATATATATATATAAATATATCTCTATATACCAGTATATCTATATATATAATATATATATATCTATATCTATCTATATATATATCTATATATATCTATATCTATATCTATCTATATCTAACTGTGCTCCACATTAATGTGGACCTAAACCCTCCCTGGTTATATCTTCTACGATTTATTTATATTAAATATTGTGGTGCTCCACTGGACCTAAACCCTTCCTGATTGTATCTTCTTTGTTTTATTATTAAAAAAAAAAATAATCACATTGCTCCACTTTAAAGAGGACCCAAACCCTCCCCGGTTGTATTCTCTATGACTTATTTAAAAAAATAACATGTCGCTCCACTTTAAAGACAACCTAAACCCTCACTAGTTGTATCTTCTATGATTTACCGAATAAAAATAACGGTGGATCCCCGATTGCAACTCTTCTGTGATTTATATAAAAAAAAAAAAAAAAAACATGGTGCTCCACTTTAAAGCAGACCCAAACCCTTCCAGGTTGTATCTTCACATACCGCAACGTTTACAAGTGCTGCCATTGAGAGTTTGGGTCCTATTTAAAGTTTTTTTTTTTTTGGAATAAAAGATTTGGTCAGGTGACCTAATAAAAATGTCAGCTCACAGCAGAGCCATGGGTGGCACTGAGACAGGAAGTGAGGGGGGGGGGGGGTGAACACGCCCCCGTTTCCTTCTTAGGGATACCCACGGAAATCTCCCCACATTAACCTACAGATAACCCGTCTCTCCAGCAGTGAAAGAAAAAGGAGCCCGACAGCAGCCCTCCACCACCATCACCGCGCGCACACCCCCGCCACCACTACCACCATCACCGCCAGGGCAAGAGGGGCCCCGTGTGCTTACCACGTACTCCATCCCAGCCAGCCACGGCCGCCTGCTGCTGCTGCTCTTCTAGGACCTGCATGGCGGCAACAAGAAGGGGTTAAATCAGGGGGAACGGCGCAGGAGGGGGCGAGACGCAACTGGAAAAAAAAAAAAACTTTTCCCAAAAAAAAAAAAATAAAGAAAACTTTTCTGGAACAAAAAGTGAACGAGAGCAGAAGTGGGAAACGGGAGCTGGCGACTTACCTTCCTCTCCCACACTCCCCCGCACTTCCTGGATCTCTCTGCTCCACTGATAAGATCGCCCCACACCTCCCCCATCCATCCCGCAGCAGGCGGAGGGGGGGGGGGGGTGCTGCCCAGACACATACAGGGAATGTCAGGAGCAACTTCCTGCCTGACGGAGGATACCTGAATCACCCCCCCCCCCTCCGCTGCTACTGATACTAACCTGGACCCTACTGTTACCTGTGCCGGGACCACCTACTGCTCCCACACACCCTCATCACCTACACCAGCCCTACTACTATCACCCCCCCCCCCCCACTGATACTAACCTGGACCACCTACTGCTCCCACACACCCTCATCACCTACACCAGCCCTACTACTATCACCCCCCCCCTACTGATACTAACCTGGACCCTACTGTTACCTGTGCCGGGACCACCTACTGCACCTACACCAGCCCTACTACTATCACCCCCCCCTACTGATCTACTGATACTAACCTGGACCACCTACTGCTCCCACACCCCCTCATCACCTACACCAGCCCTACTACTATCACCCCCCCCACTGATACTAACCTGGACCACCTACTGCTCCCACACCCCCTCATCACCTACACCAGCCCTACTACTATCACCCCCCCCCCCACTGATACTAACCTGGACCACCTACTGCTCCCACACCCCCTCATCACCTACACCAGCCCTACTGCTATCACCCCCCCCCTCCGCTGCTACTGATACTAACCTGGACCCTACTGTTACCTGTGCCGGGACCACCTACTGCTCCCACACCCCCTCATCACCTACACCAGCCCTACTGCTATCACCCCCCCCCCCCCTCCGCTGCTACTGATACTAACCTGGACCCTACTGTTACCTGTGCCAGGACCACCTACTGCTCCCACACCCCCTCATCACCTACACCAGCCCTACTACTATCACCCCCCCCACTGATACTAACCTGGACCACCTACTGCTCCCACACCCCCTCATCACCTACACCAGCCCTACTACTATCACCCCCCCCACTGATACTAACCTGGACCACCTACTGCTCCCACACCCCCTCATCACCTACACCAGCCCTACTACTATCACCCCCCCCCCTACTGATACTAACCTGGACCACCTACTGCTCCCACACCCCCTCATCACCTACACCAGCCCTACTACTATCACCCCCCCCCACTGATACTAACCTGGACCACCTACTGCTCCCACACCCCCTCATCACCTACACCAGCCCTACTACTATCACCCCCCCCCCACTGATACTAACCTGGACCACCTACTGCTCCCACACCCCCTCATCACCTACACCAGCCCTACTGCTATCACCCCCCCCTCCGCTGCTACTGATACTAACCTGGACCCTACTGTTACCTGTGCCGGGACCACCTACTGCTCCCACACCCCCTCATCACCTACACCAGCCCTACTACTATCACCCCCCCCCCCCACTGATACTAACCTGGACCACCTACACCAGCCCTACTACTATCACCCCCCCCCCCCTACTGATACTAACCTGGACCCCCTACTGCTCCCACACACTCTCATCACCTACACCAGCCTTACTACTATCACCCCCCCTACTGATCTACTGATACTAACCTGGACCCTACTGTTACCTGTGCCGGGACCACCTACTGCACCTACACCGGCCCTACTACTATCACACCCCCTACTGATCTACTGATACTAACCTGGACCCTACTACTCCCACACACCCTCATCACCTACACCAGCCCTACTACTATCACCCCCCCCCCCACTGATCTACTGATACTAACCTGGACCCTACTGTTACCTGTGCAGGGACCACCTACTGCTCCCACACACCCTCATCACCTACACCAGCCCTACTACTATCACCCCCCCCCCTACTGATCTACTGATACTAACCTGGACCCTACTGTTACCTGTGCCAGGACCACCTACTGCTCCCACACACCCTCATCACCTACACCAGCCCTACTACTATCACCCCCCCCCCACTGATCTACTGATACTAACCTGGACCACCTACTGCTCCCACACACCCTCATCACCTACACCAGCCCTACTACTATCACCCCCCCCCCCACTGATCTACTGATACTAACCTGGACCACCTACTGCTCCCACACACCCTCATCACCTACACCAGCCCTACTACTATCACCCCCCCCCCCCCACTGATCAACTGATACTAACCTGGACCACCTACTGCTCCCACACACCCTCATCACCTACACCAGCCCTACTACTACTATCACCCCCCCCCCTACTGATCTACTGATACTAACCTGGACCCTACTGTTACCTGAGCCGGAACCACCTACTGCACCCACACACCCTCATCACCTACACCAGCCCTACTACTACTATCACCCCCCCCCCCCCCACTGATACTAACCTGGACCCCCTACTGCTCCCACACACTCTCATCACCTACACCAACCTTACTACTATCACCCCCCCCCCCCCCTACTGATCTACTGATACTAACCTGGACCCTACTGTTACCTGTGCCGGGACCACCTACTGCTCCCACACACCCTCATCACCTACACCAGCCCTACTACTATCACCCCCCCCCCACTGATCAACTGATACTAACCTGGACCACCTACTGCTCCCACACACCCTCATCACCTACACCAGCCCTACTACTATCACCCCCCCCCCCCCTACTGATCTACTGATACTAACCTGGACCCTACTGTTACCTGTGCCGGGACCACCTACTGCACCTACACCAGCCCTACTACTATCACCCCCCCCCCCACTGATCAACTGATACTAACCTGGACCACCTACTGCTCCCACACACCCTCATCACCTACACCAGCCCTACTACTACTATCACCCCCCCCCCTACTGATCTACTGATACTAACCTGGACCCTACTGTTACCTGAGCCGGGACCACCTACTGCTCCCACACACCCTCATCACCTACACCAGCCCTACTACTACTATCACCCCCCCCCCCTACTGATACTAACCTGGACCCCCTACTGCTCCCACACACTCTCATCACCTACACCAACCTTACTACTATCATCCCCCCCTACTGATCTACTGATACTAACCTGGACCACCTACTGCACCCACACACCCTCATCACCTACACCAGCCCTACTACTATCACCCCCCCCCCCCCCACTGATCTACTGATACTAACCTGGACCACCTACACCAGCTCTACTACTATCACCCCCCCCCCCTACTGATCTACTGATACTAACCTGGACCCTACTGTTACCTGTGCCAGGACCACCTACTGCTCCCACACACCCTCATCACCTACACCAGCCCTACTACTATCACCCCCCCTACTGATCTACTGATACTAACCTGGACCACCTACTGCTCCCACACACACTCATCACCTACACCAGCCCTACTACTACTATCACCACTATCATAAGCGACCTATACCCTCCCTACTACTACTACTATCACCCTTATCATACACCACCTATACCCTCCCTACTACTATCACCCACATCATACACCACCTATACACTCACTACTACTACTATCATCCTTATCATACCCAGCCTACACCCTCCCTACTACTACTATCACCACTATCATAACCGACCTATACCCTCCCTACTACTACTACTACTACCACCCTTATACACCACCTATACACTTTCTACTACTACTATCACACTTATCATACACTACCTATACCTTCTCTACTACTACTACTACTATCACCCTTATACACCACCTATACACTTTCTACTACTACTATCACACTTATCATACACTACCTATACCTTCTCTACTACTACTACTACTACTATCACCCTTATACACCACCTATACACTTCCTACTACTACTATCATACCCACCTATACCCTCCCTACTACTACCACCCTTATCATACACCACCTATACACTCCCTACTACTACTACTATCACCCTTATCATACCACACCTATACCCTCCCTATTACTACCACTACTATCACCACTATCATAACTCACCTATATCTTCCCTACTACTACTATCACCCTTATCATACCCCACCTATACCCTCCCTACTACTACCACCCTTATCACACCCAGCTTATTCCTAGCCTACACAATACTACAATCACCCTTATCATACACCACCTATACCTTCACTACTACTACTACCCTTATCATACACTCCCTACTACTATTACTATCACACTTATCATACACCACCTATACCCTCTCTACAACTACTACTACTACTACTACTACTACTACTACTACATACAACCTATACCCTCACTACTACTACTACTACTACTACTACTATCCCCCTTATACACCACCTATACACTCCCTTACTACTACTACCATCACCACTAACATACACCACCTATACACTCCCTACTACTACTACTATCACCCTTATCATACACCACCTATACCCTCCCTTCTACTACTACTACTATCCCCCTTATACACCACCTATACACTCCCTACTACTACTACTATCACCCTTATCATACACCACCTATACACTCCCTACTACTACTACTACTATCATCACCACTAACATACACCACCTATACACTCCCTACTACTTCTATCACCCTTATCATACACCACCTATACCCTCCCTACTACTACTACTATCACCCTTATCATACACCACCTATACCCTCCCTACTACTACTACTATCACCCTTTCATAGCACACCTACACCAGCCCTACTAGCTCAACAACACAGCCTACACCCTCACCAAATACTACTATCACCCTTATCATAGCTAGCCTACACCCTCCCTACTACTACCACACCTGCACCAGCCCTACTTCCTCTAAAACCTCTACCCTGCCCACTACTACTACCCTTATCGTACCCCACCTATACCCTCCCTACTACCTCTACAACACAGTCGACACCCTCCCTACTACTACTATTATCGTCCTTATCAAACCCCAACTTATTCCCAGCCTACACCCTCCCAACTACTACCACCCTTCTCACACACCACCTATACCCGCCCTATTACTACTACTATCACCCTGATCATACCCAAACTTATTCCCAGCCTACACCTTCCCTACTACTACCATCCTTATCATACCCCACCTATATCTTCTCTACTTCTACCACCACTATCATACCCCACCTATATTCTCTCTACTACTACCACCCTTATCATACCGCACCTATACCATCACCATCCCTTCTACCTTTATTATACAGTCCACATCCTCCCTACTACCACCACCCTTATCATACACCACCTATACCCTCCCTACTACTATCACCCTTATCACACCCCACCTTATTCCCAGCCTACACCCTCCCTGATATTACCATCACCCTTATACTCAATCTACACAATCCCTACTACCTCTAAAACACAGTACACACTCTCCCTACTACTACTAACAACCTTATCATACCTCACCTACACCAGCCCTACTACATCAACAACACAGCATACACCCTCCCTACTACTATCACCTTTCTCACACACCACCTATACCTTCCCTACTATTACCATCACCTCTATCATAGCCATACTTATATACTACTACCAACCTTATTATACCCCACCTACACCAGCCCTAATACCTCTAAAAAAAACAGCCTACACATTCCTTACTACTACCACCACCCTTATAACAACTCCCCCCAACACCTTTGGTTGAACTTGATGGACATATGTCTTTTTTCAACTGTATTAACTATGTAAATACCCCACCTACACCATCCCTACTACACCACAACAACACAGACTACACCCTCCCTACTACTACCATCCCCCTCATCATACTCCAACTACAATACCAGCACTACTACCTCTAGAACACAGCCTACACCCTTCCAACTACTACCACCACCCTCATCATACTCCACCTACACCATCACTACAACCGCAACAACACAGCCTACACCCTCCCTACTACTACCTAAAACACCAACACTACTACCTCTAGAACACAGCCTACACCCTCCCTACTGCTACCACCCCTCATCATACCTCACCTACGACACAAGCACTACTACCTCTAGAATACAGCCTACACCCTTCCTACTACTATCACCACCTACAACACAAGCACTACTACCTCTAAAATACAGCCTACACCCTCCCTACTACTACCACCCTTATCATACCCCACCTACACCAGCCCTACTACCTCTATAACACAGCCTACACCCTCCCTACTACTACCCCCCTCATCATACCCCACCTACACTATCCCTACTACCTCTATAACACAGCCTACACCCTCCCCACTACTACCACCCTTATCATACCCCACCTACACCAGCCCTACTACCTGTAACACAGCCTACACCCTCCCTACTACTACCACCACCTACAACACAAGCACTACTACCTCTAGAACACAGCCTACACCCTCCCTACTACTACCCTCCTCATCATACCCCACCTACACCATCCCTACTACCTCAACAACACAGCCTACACCATCCATACTACCACCCCCCTCATCATACCTCACCTACGACACCAGCACTACTACCTCTAGAACACAGCCTACACCCTCCCTACCACTACCCCCCTCATCATACCCCACCTACACCATCCCTACAACAACACAGCCTACACCCTCCCTACTAATACCTAAAACACCAACACTACTACCTCTAGAACACAGCCTACACCCTCCCTACTGCTACCACCCCTCATCATACCCCACCTACGACACAAGCACTACTACCTCTATAACACAGCCTACACCCTCCCTACTACTACCACCACCTACAACACAAGCACTACTACCTCTAGAACACAGCCTACACCCTCCCTACTACTACCCCCCTCATCATACCCCACCTACACCATCCCTACTACCTCAACAACACAGCCTACACCCTTCCCACTACTACCACCCTTATCATACCCCACCTACATCATCCCTACTACCTCAACAACACAGCCTACACCATCCATACTACCACCCCCCTCATCATACCTCAACTACGACACCAGCACTACTACCTCTAGAACACAGCCTACACCCTCCCTACTACTACTAAACCCCTCGTCATACCCCACCTACACCATCCCTACTACCGCAACAACACAGCCTACACTACTACTGCACAAGGGCAGCCATCTTGTCACAATTTTGACAACCCTGCTTCTGAAAAAACAGTCCTACAGTCAGAATTACCCTAAATCTCTTATAAATAAAGTTTTATTTCTGGCCAGAAGTAAAATGGCATCAGCCGTAATGACTCGGCGCCGCTCAGTAAGCTCGTAAAGCATTGTATCAACACTGGGGTCGATTCAGGTCCTGGTGAGAAAACTGCCATTCACTTTCATTGTCTACCGGGTGAAAGTTTTCACCTGGGCCTGAATCAGCTCCAAGGTAGACTATAAAAGTGAATGGGAATGAGAATCCTCACCCGGTTCTGAATCAGCCCCAAGGTTGACAATGAAAGTCAATGGGAGTGATAATCCTCACCCGGCTCTGAATCAGCCCCAAGGTTGACAATGAAAGTCAATGGGAGTGATAATCCTCACCCGGCTCTGAATCAGCCCCAAGGTTGACAATGAAAGTCAATGGGAGTGAGAATCCTCACCTGGCTCTGAATCAGCCCCAAAGTAGACAATGGAAGTCAATGGCAGTTTCTCACCCAGCTCTGCATCCACCACATTGTAAACAACTCTGCAGCCATTGATTTACATTAATACATAGTTACACTCATCCCCTCCAGCAGCTGGTGATTCAGTGTGTGTAACATGACAGACATGCTGATCCTTTTTCTGAGGTAAATCTCTCTTTCTCAGTTTGGTGTGGGCCGTTTATAGCTAAATCCCAAGATCCTCCCTGCCCTGTGTGGAGAAGTAATATCACACAGGCACACTGCAGCCATTGATTTACATTAATACATAGTTACACCCATCCCCTCCAGCAGCTGGTGATTCAGTGTGTGTAACATGACAGACATGCTGATCCTCTTTCAGAGGTAAATCTCTCTCTCTCAGTTTGGTGTGGGCTTCTTATAGCTAAATCTCAAGCTCGGGCCTGCCCTGCATGGAGACGTAATATCACACAGGCACACTGCAGCCATTGATTTACATTAATACATAGTTAAACTCATCCCCTCCAGCAGCGGGTGATTCAGTGTGTGTAACATGATAGACATGCTGATCCTCTTTCAGAGGTAAATCTCTCAGTTCGGTGGGGGCTGCTTATAGCTAAATCCCAAGCTCGGGCCTGCCCTGCGTAGAAGTGATATCACACAGGCACATTGCAGCCATTGATTTACATTAATACATA
>CM051244.1:160609140-160746160 GCA_027917425.1 Gastrophryne carolinensis | reverse complement strand
TCAGGCACATTGCAGCCATTGATTTACATTAATACATAGTTACACTCATCCCCTTTAGCAGCTTGTGATTCAGTGTGTGTAACATGACAGACATGCTGATCCCTTTTCAGAGGTATATATCTCTCAGTTTGGTGTGGGCTGCGTATAGCTAAACCCCAAGCTCGGGCCTGCCATGCGTGAAGAAATAATATCACACAGGCACACTGCAGCCGTGCTGATAATCAGTGCTACATACACCTAGAGAGGTTCTGTATGGATCTGTATGGAAACTGATTGACTGCTCATAGAAGCTCCCAGCCCAACTGCATTGTGTCTGTGTGTCAGCAAAGGTGCCCCCCCCATTCATGTTCATGTGTAAGCAGGGCTCTCAGGTATAATCCAAGATGGCTACTTCCATGTAACTCTAGGAGCGCAGGTACAACATCTGCAAATCTCAAACAGCATACGCCACTGATTGTCAAAGAGAACCGTAGAGGAAAAAAGAGAAAATTACTAAACACAATTTTCTTGACTGAAGGTCCGCTTTAAGAGCCGGGCAGAGGCCCGCAGCGGGGGGGGGGGGGGGGGGGGGTAGAGCCGGGCAGAGGCCCGCAGCGGGGGGGGGGGGGGAAGAGCCGGGCAGAGGCCCGCAGCGGGGGGGGGGGGGGGAAGAGCCGGGCAGAGGCCCGCAGCGGGGGGGGGGGGGGGGGGGGGGAAAGCCAGGCAGAGGCCCGCAGCGGGAGGGGGGGGGGGGAAGAGCCGGGCAGAGGCGCGCAGCGGGGGGAAGAGCAACAGCCAGGCAGAGGCAACAGCCAGGCAGAGGCAACAGCCAGGCAGAGGCAACAGCCAGGCAGAGGCAACAGCCAGGCAGAGGCAACAGCCGGGCAGAGGCAACAGCCGGGCAGAGGCAACAGCCGGGCAGAGGCAACAGCCGGGCAGAGGCAACAGCCGGGCAGAGGCAACAGCCGGGCAGAGGCAACAGCCGGGCAGAGGCAACAGCCGAGCAGAGGCAACAGCCGAGCAGAGGCAACAGCCGAGCAGAGGCAACAGCCGAGCAGAGGTGTAGTAGGGCCAGTGTGGGCGTGCTATGGTGGTACCACACCACTTACTCCCCTCCTATTATCAGCTTGGTCCCCCCTCCCTGCAGCCACCTGTATCCCCCTGTCTCCATAGCAGCGGTGATGTGACAGTTGGTGCAGTTTGCAGGCCATCACACACAGGAAAGGGAAGGCGGATGCCCCCGCTGTAAGGATACAGATCACAGGTGACCGGGGTCTACACACAGGATACCGCCCCCCCCCCCCCTCGCCATATAACGCTTTCGGCGGATACCTCCTGCGCCATGAATGTACAGCTGTCCAGCACCAATGCCGCGCCGTAACCTATGGCAACCAAATCACCATCGCCTCCCGTCTGATCAGACAACGCAGTGTCGCTGCTGGTTACTCCCAGCATTTCTCATAGGCCGCTGCTTCATCATGTGCCGCCAGTTACCCATAGCAACCAGCCGCCAGGGTCAGCGCTCATCGGGGGTACCATCAGTGACAGAATGGGAGGGGCTAAAGTGGAGGAGTTAGAGGTGTAGTGAAGAGGGGTTACAGTAGGAGGAGCTATAGTGAGGGAGGGGTTACAGTAGGAGGAGCTATAGTGAGGGAGGGGTTACAGTAGGAGAGGATATAGTGAGGGAGGGGTTACAGTAGGAGAGGATATAGTGAGGGAGGAGTTACAGTAGGAGGAGCTGTACTGAGGAGGGGTTACAGTAGGAGGAGCTATAGTGAGGGAGTGGTTACAGTAGGAGGAGCTATAGTGAGGGAGTGGTTACAGCAGGAGGAGCTATAGTGAGGGAGGGGTTACAGCAGGAGGAGCTATAGTGAGGGAGGGGTTACAGTAGGAGGAGCTATAGTGAGGGAGGAGTAACAGTAGGAGGAGCTATAGTGAGGGAGGGGTTACAGTAGGAGGGGCTATAGTGAGGGAGGGGTTACAGTAGGAGGTAAAAAATGAGGGAGGAGTTACAGTAGGAGGAGCTATAGTGAGGGAGGGGTTACAGCAGGAGGAGCTATAGTGAGGGAGGTGTTACAGTAGGAGGAGCTATAGTGAGGGAGGAGTTACAGTAGGAGGGGCTATAGTGAGGGAGGGGTTACAGCAGGAGGAGCTATAGTGAGGGAGGAGCTATAGTGAGGGAGGGGTTACAGTAGGAGGTAAAAAAGTGAGGGAGGAGTTACAGTAGGAGGAGCTATAGTGAGGGAGGGGTTACAGCAGGAGGAGCTATAGTGAGGGAGGAGTTACAGTAGTAGGAGCTATAGTGAGGGAGGAGTTACAGTAGGAGGGGCTATAGTGAGGGAGGAGTTACAGTAGGAGGGGCTATAGTGAGGGAAGGGGTTACAGTAGGAGGGGCTATAATGAGGGAGGGGTTACAGTAGGAGGAGCTATAGTGAGGGAGGGGTTACAGTAGGAGGAGCTATAGTGAGGGATGGGATACAGGAGGAGCTAGAGCAAGCAGTGTAGTGGGAGGGGCTTTAGTGAGGGATACAGTGGGAAGTGATGCTACAGCAGGAGGGGCTAAAGTGAGGATAAAATGGGGGAGGGGTTAGAGTAGGAGGGGCATTAGTAGGGATGCAAGGTGGTGAGGTTACAGTGGGAGGGGCTAAAGTGAGAATGTAATGGGGAGGGGTTAGAGTAGGAGGGGCTTTAGATGGGGTGTGAGGTAAGGTTACAGTGGGAGGGGCTAAAATGAGGAGGAAGGGGTTAGAGTAGGAGGGGCTTGTGTGCAAGGAGGTAAGGTTACATTGGGAGGGGCTAAAGTGATGATGCCAAGGGGGAGGAGTTAGAGTAGGAAGAGTCTTAGTAAGGAGGTTGTTTTAAATGATCTATAGTGGGGTGAAATGTGGGAGGGCCTAAAGTAAGGAGGCGCTATAAAGCTCGGGGTGCAGTGGGAGGAGTGACATATGGGGGAGGGGCCACGTCTAATTGCTGGAGCCGTGTGGTAGTCCTCACGCATGTGACGTGGGGTTGGCTCAATGGCGTCTCACTCACCGGGGCAGCATGAAGCGGGAAGGCGGGTCGGGGGTCTCTCAGGCCCGGGACTTCTCGCTTGGAGAAACTTTCCTCCTCTTCTCCTCGCAGTCACCAAACTTTTTCTTTTCCGCCACTTCCGGCTCCGCCGAACCCGACGTCATGCTGACGTCAGCATCAGGCCTCTCCCTCGCGCCATATTGGAAAGGTGCGTTCCAAGCCTCGCTTTGCTAGGCGGAAGTCTCCGCCCACTGACTCCGCGCGCGGGGATTGGCTGTGCGGCGCGTCCAATGGCAGCGCGTCTTTTGGCCAGTTTGAAGCGCGAGCGGGAAGAAACGGTCTGTGAGGAAAGATGTCCGTCAAACAGATTTACTATTCGGATAAATATGACGACGACGCCTTCGAGTACCGGTAATGGCGCGGGGCGGGGAGGTGTCAGCGGGTGTCTGTGCGCGTAATGGCCGCCTATTAACCCGCGTGTGTCCGTTACGGGCGAGGCTGGCCTTGCTTTCTCATTCGCGAGGAAATCGTTTTTGTTTATATCCTTGTCACGTGATGATGCCGCTCATTGTATGGAGCAACGTCGTATCAAACGTGGCACAAAATAGGTCTAAAGGGTTAAAGCGGCCCCTTCACTCTGAATAAGAGCTTATCTTGTTTCCCTCACCCTGTACATACAGATTGCCCACATTAATCCGGACCCGCACCCTGAATAAGAGCCTATTTTATGTTTCCCCCCTGTACATATAGATTGCCCACATTAATCCGGACCTTCACCCTGAATAAGCGCTTATCTTATATGTTTCCCCCCCTGTACATACAGATTGCCCACATTAATCCGGTCCTTAACTCTGAATAAGAGCTTATCTTATATGTTTCCCACACCCTGTACATACAGATTGCCCACATTAATCCGGACCTTCACCCTGAATAAGAGCTTATCTTATATGTTTCCCCCCACCCTGTACATACAGATTGCCCATGTTATGAGTCTGCAAACATCCAAGATGACGACTCATGGAACGTCCGACAGCCTGCAAACAGGAAGTGTCTTCTGACTGTGTCGTCCGGCATTCAGGGATTGCTGTCCTTTCCATGACCCCAGCTTTGCTCTGTCTGAGCAAAGCACAGCTATAACCCGCCCCCTGTACCTTATCCCACTCTCCTATCCTTAGTAAGTGTGATGCTTTTGAGTTGAGATGGCGGCGCCCGTATCCTAAAGTCCTGAACAGAGTTGCAGCCCAGTGGGGGAAAGAATAATAAGTAAGTGACTAAACACTTAAAATATATTAACTTTAGATGCTGGGGAATCGTTTTATATGGGTTTGGGCTTTTCATTAAATCATGGTGAAGGTCCGGTTTAAATGGCTTTGGGTCACCGATGCCACATTGAGGGGGTCTGAGGTGACCTTCTAAACCACAAACAGGTGAGATCAGCCTGCCTCAAAGTGGTTCTGGCCTTAAAGTGGAC
This sequence comes from Gastrophryne carolinensis, assembly GCA_027917425.1. NCBI lineage: Eukaryota > Metazoa > Chordata > Amphibia > Anura > Microhylidae > Gastrophryne > Gastrophryne carolinensis. The sequence goes on along the minus strand of CM051244.1, from coordinate 160,741,698 downwards.
CAAAACCTGCCCTGCAGTCTGAGAACATTTGGTGTTTTGGTCCCCTTAAAAGCTGGCATTAAAGTGGGCACAGCCATCTTATCAATGGTGCGAATAAGTAACGGCTGTTTTTAAAGGGTTAAATGGCTTTGGGTGACTGATGCCACATTGTGGGGGGTCTGAGGTGACCCTCTACACCACATACAAGTGAGATCAGCCTGGCCCAAAGTGGTTCTGGCCTTAAAGTGGACCAAAACCTGCCCTGCAGTCTTTGATAGAAAATCCTGGGTCCAACTTTAAAGTGGACCGTCACCCTCCTGTGATCGGCCCGGGAATCTATAAGATTCCCGGGCCGATCACCTCCCTCCCCGCGGGACATCCGAGATCGGGATGTCCCGCGGGGTGAAACCCCCCCCCCCAAATCCCCTTACCTTGTCTTCGGCGGCGGTCGGCCCCTGCCGCCTCCCTCGCGCCCCTCTAGACGTGCGCGCGCCCACGCCGGCCCTCTGTGAATGGCGGGCGGTGGCGTCAAGAGTGACGCGCGGGAGGCGGCGGCGGCGGAGGAGCTGCTTGTCCGCAGCTGTCAAAAGTCTTGTCCGTCGGCGCGGGGAGAGGTGAGTTGTTCGGGGGGGGTTTCACACAGCGGGGCACCCCGATCGGGGGTGCCCCACCGAAGTGGAGCAAGACCCAGGATAGTCAAAATCCTGGGTGTTGGTCCACTTTAAAACTGGCATCAAAGTGGGCACAGCCATCTATCTATTCAATGGTGTGAATAAGCAACAGCAGTTTTTTAAAGGGTTAAATGGCTTTGGGTCATTGATGCCACCAGGGCTGTGGAGTCGGTAGATAAATGTTCCGACTCCTCAGTTTTTTGTACTTCTGACTCCTCTGTATTAATATGTGAATGTATTTTATACATTCCTTGAAGGAAAGAAAAGCAACATGCATGTCATTACTTCTAGCAGAGAGAGGTAGTTGGGCAGAAGCTGCCTTCTCCTTTCTGTGTGCTGATCTTCTGCTGAAGATAGGGCAGTGGGAGGATCTATAAGATTCCCGGGCCGATCACCTCCATCACCGCGGGACACCCCAAATAAACTCCGCCTCCCGCGCGCTCCTCCAGACGTGCCCACGCCGGCCGTTTGTGAATGGCCGGCGCGGGCCCTGTCAGAGCGACGTGCGGGAGGCGGCGGCTGGCGCACTGTCTTGTCCGCCGCTTGTCGTGGCCACGTGGGAGCGTGTTGAGGTGAGTATTGGGGCTTTCTGGGGGGTTTTACACAGCGGGGCACCCTGCAGAACACAACACTATGCAAAGTATAAGTATTGCCACTTCTAATTGTGCGTTGCGTGCCATATAGTGAAGCACATGAAAAGCACGCTTCTTCACAGTCACTTAAAGTGGACCAACACCCTCCCATGATCGGCCCGGGAATCTATAAGATTCCAGACCGATCAGACCCCTGACTGTGGGGCACCCCGATCGGGGGTGCCCCGCTGTGTGAAACCCCTAAATCCCTATCTTATCCACGATCCAGCGGCCCTCTAGCAGGACGCGCGCCCTGTAAGAGTGACGCGCGGGAGGCGGTGGCGGGCGCGCTCTCTTGTCCGGCGGCGGGGATTGGCAGCGGCGGTCACATGGGAGCGAGGAGAGGTGAGTTTTTCGGGGTTTCTGGGGGGTTTCACACAGCGGGGCACCCCCTTTCGGGGTGCCCCGCCGAAGTGGACCAAAACCCAGAATAGTCAAAATCCTGGGTGTTGGTCCACTTTAACGTGTTCGTTTTGCGGTTACGTGAGGCACTGCATGCATTGGTCTTTATTCTTACAATAGAGAAGTCATTAATTATAACTTTTTGTGAATTGGGACATTTAAATTTGCTAAATCAAAATTTAGTAGGAGTCTGAGTCGGTGCATTGTTTGCCGACTCCAGGTACCCAACATTTTCTCCGACTCCACAGCCCTGGATGCCACAGCACCAACTGACAGAGGGTGACCCCCCTGCACCGCATACAGTTGAGATCAGCCTGGCTCAAAGTGGTTCTGGTTTGGAAACTGGCCTCAAGGTTGGCACAAAGCCTTATTTTCAATAGAGTGAATAAGTGACAGCAATTTTGAAAAGTTAAATGCCTTTGGGCCACTGATGTCACAGCACCAGCTCACACGGGGGGGGGGGGGGGGGTATCTGCATCACATACAGTTGGGATCACCCCTGGCCCAAAGTGGTCCTGCTCTTAAAATTTTGACTATTCTGGGTTCTGGTCCTTTCCCCTGATCACCCAGCGCAACTCGCCTCTTCCCAGTCCTACGGTGAATGCCCGGCTAGTTGTCCACTTGGCGAGCTTGGAGCCACTGACCTCTTGTCATCTAAGGCCAGTGGCTCTGAGCGCGCTGGCGGTTGCATCCCCTGCTTCCCTCTAACATGGAACATTCCCGCGCCAGCCATTCACAAATGCCTGCTGTAGCCACGCGCCCTGATAGAGGGATAGTGGGGATGCGGCGCGGCTCGTGCATACGCTGTTGGACCGGGAAGCAAGGTAAGTGAACGGGGCGACCTGGGGGGGGGTTTCACATGGCGGCGTATCCCGATTTTGGATTCCCACGGGGGAGGGGAGGGAATCTTGTAGATCGGCACCTCTGAAGAGATGTCCAGAACATGTTTGGGCCAGGCTGGACTCCACTGTATGTGGTTCCGGGGTGAGGGGGACCCTCTGTGAGTTGGCGCTGTGACATCCGTGGCCCAAAGCCATTTAACCCCCCTTGAAAAACAGCTGTTATTCAAATCTGTGAAAGTTGAGATTTGTGCCCACTCTGATGCCAGTTTTAAGGGCAGAACCACACTGTGCCAGGCTAAACTCCAATGTATGCGGTGCAGGGGGGTCACCCTGTGTGAGTTGGCACTGTGACATCAGTGGCCCAAAGCAATTTTACCCTTTAATTCACATTCCTCATTGCCCGATTTGTGCTACTGTTTAATGTGACGTTGCACAGCTCGCTCCATATCATAACCCGCATCAATGGACATTTTCCTTTAAACCGGGCCTTCAGCATCATTTAAAGTGGACCAACACCCAGGGGTGATCGGCCTGGAAATCTATAAGATTCCACCCAGAAACCCCAAAAACATCTTACCTGATCCGCCGCCTCCCACGCGCCCCTCCAGACGTGCCCGCGCCGGCCCTCTGTGAATGGCCGGCGGGGGCGCGCGCGCGCCGAGAGTGACGCGCGGGAGGCGGCGGCGGAAGCGGCTTGGACGTTCCTGATCCCCGCCTGGACGTTGGCGGGGATTGGCTGCGGCGTTCACGTGGGAGCGTTGAGAGGTGAGTTTTTTGGGGTTTCACACAGCGGGGCACCCCCGATCGGGGTGCCCCGCCGAAGTGGACCAAAACCCAGGATAGTCAAAATCCTGGGTGTTGGTCCACTTTAATGAAAAGCCCAAACCTCTAAAAAATATTCTTCAGCATCTAAAATTTTAGTCACTTATTATTCTTTCCACTGCTGGGCTGCAACTCTGTTCAGGACTCTAGGATATGGGCGCTGCCATCTTGCCTCAGAAGCATCACATACTGAAAAGAGGAGAGGGGGGGGATAGTGCAAGGTGCAGGGGTTATAGCTGTGCTTTGTACAGACAGAGCAGAGCTGAGGTCAAGAAAAGGACAGCAATCCCAGAATGCAGAGCAGCATAGTCAGAAGACACTTCCTGTTTGCAGGCAGCCTGAGACTGCCATCTTGGATGTTTAAAGGCTCATAAAATGCAATAGATGCAGTTAGGATGATTTTTAATGTGGGCAATCTGTATGTACATGCTGTGGGAAACATATAATATAGACGCTTTTCAGGGTGAAGGTCCGGATTAATGTGGGCAATCTATATGTACAGGGTGTGGGAAACATACAACATAGGCTCTTATTTATGGTGAAGGTCCGCTTTAAGGCTAGGCAAAAACACAGTTGTTGCGGGCCTCTGCCTGGCCAATGGCAGAGGCTGTGGGGGGGGGTCTTGGACCTAGGGTAGGGCGACTCAGGTTGGTGGGGTGAGGTGCACTTACTCATCAGTCGTCGCTGGTCTCCAATCATGACCCTTCTTGTATAAAACAGGCTCTTTATTTGGGGTTTCCATCCGGGATAACGGCATCATCCATCCAGGAGCAGTTACAAATCCTTCCCCTCTTCACATCTAGCCCAGAACTAGCATAGAGAACCTTCTGGAAGGGTTGGGTCCTTCTCTATCTAACCTCCTAAATGTTGCTACTCCTAACTATGTATCTAACTCCAACCAATGGCAGAGCAGGGGATGTTGCTAATGCCATCTGGCTTAGTCTCTATTTACCTAACTAAAGAGGTTGCTAGACTAATTATTACTAACTTGTCTCATTCCTTAGGCAACACTGCCATCTTGTGGATTCATGATGCAATGACACTATTACTTATTAAAGTTACTAACACTATCAGGGCCTATTCTACTGACAAGGGCTCTAATCCTTTTAGTCTCTATTTACCTAATTAAAGGGGTCGCTAGACTAATTAAAGTGGACCAACACCCAGGGGGGATCGGCCCGGAAATCTATAAGATTCCCGGACCGATCAGATCCCTCCCCGCGGGGCATCCGAAATCGGGATGTCCCGCGAGGAGGAACCCCCAGGAGGCCCACAAACCTTACCTCAGCGAGCCGCCTCTCGCGCTTCCCTCTAGCAGGGCGCGCTCCCGCGCCGGCCGTTTGTGAATGGCCGGTGGAGGCGCGCTCCCTGTTAGAGGGAAGCGCGAGACGTGGCCTCCAGCGCTCAGAGCCAGCTGAGCTGGTATGCGCGTCCAGGCGGCCTTGGACGCGCATACCACAGCGGCTCTGAGCGCTGTGATTGGCTGGCGCGGTCACGTGGGAGCGGGGAGAGGTGAGTTTTTTTGGGGCTTTCTGGGGGGTTTCAGACAGCGGGGCACCCCCGATCGGGGTGCCCCACCGAAGTGGACCAAAACCCAGGATAGTCAAAATCCTGGTTGTTGGTCCACTTTAATACTAACTTGTCTCATTCCTTAGGCAACACTGCCATCTTGTGGATTCATGATGCAATGACACTATTACTTATTAAAGTTACTAACACTATCAGGGCCTATTCTACTTTCCTAATTAAAGGGGTTGCTAGACTAATTAATACTAACTTGTCTCATTCCTTAGGCAACACTGCCATCTTGTGGATTTATGATGCAATGACGCCTAAGCCCTGCTTTCCATTTATTACTCATTAAAGTTCATTAAAGTGAACCAACACCCTCCCGAATCGGCCCGGCAATCTTCGATCCCTCCCTGTGGGGCATCCAAAATCGGGATGCCCCACTGTGTGAAACTCCCCAGGACGCCCAGGAACCTTACCTTGATCCCAATCCAATGGCGCGGGCTGCGGCTGCATCTCGCGCTTCTCTCTAGCATTTGTGAATGGCTGGTGCGGGCGCGCTCCCTGTTAGAGGGAAGCGCGAGTTGCGGCCGCCAGCGTGCTCAGAGCTGCTGTGGTTGTACGTCGCTTGGGCGCGCATACCACAGCTGCTCTGAGCGCGCTGATTGGACGAGTGGCTGTGCATGCGCCGTAGGAGTGGGGTGAGTTTTTACGAACGATCGGGGGGGTTTCACATAGTGGGGCACCCCCCAATCTGGGTGCCCCGGAGAAGTGGACCCAGAATAGGCAAAATCCTGGGTGTTGGTCCATTTTAAAGGGCCTAGATGTAGGGAAACAGGCCTGTGACCGGAAGGTGGCAGGTTCGATTCCCAACCATGGTACATGACTGACGTGCCCTTGAGCAAGGCACCGAACCCCAATTGCTCCCTGGGCTCTGAGTTTAGGGCGACCCACCGCTCTGGTCATGTGTACACTTCACTGCCCCTTAGTTTGTAATTCACTTGTGTATAGTCACTCACATGGTGTTTAGTTACTGGTGTGTACACGGAGTTGTGGTGATCACAGTGCACAGATGGGTAAAATGCGAAATACCATGTGTGCGTTAGCCACTATTGCAATATTACTATTCTACTGACAGGGCTCGGATTCTTTACTGTACCTACCCGTCACACAGTACTTGCCTGATAGCTTGCAGGTTTCATCCCATGGAGCTGGTACAGATGCACCACCTTCTACCATCCACAAGGTGTTTGATCTTTATTGATTTGACACACACCCTCTAAATCATGGCAGCTGTGGGGCATCCCGATTGGTCCATTGCAAGCCAAGTCCCTGGTGCCCAAATACACAGAAGCCACATGACCAGTGGCGACGGTAACGATCATACCACAGTCGGGCACCTAAATAAAGGGGTACGCTAGATTAATTAATATTAACTTGTCTCATTCCTTAGGTGTCATTGCATCATAAAACCCCATGATGGCAGTGTTGCCCAAGTCCTGCTTTCTATCTATATACTTATTAAAGTCACTAACACTATCAGGGCCTACTTTACTGAAAGGTCTCTAATCCTTTTTAACTGTACCTACCCGTCACGCAGCTCTTGCCTGATAGCCCACAGGTTTCATCCCATGGAGCTGGTACAGATGTGATGATGCTCATATGCACCACCTTCTACATTCCACAAGGGCGTTGATTTTTATAGTTGACACGCGCCCTCTAAATCATGGCAGCTGTGGGGCATCCCGATTGGTCCCCTGCAGGCCAAGTCCCTGGTGACCAAAGCCACATGACAGGTGGCCGCAGTCATTTTCATACCACAGCCGGACGCCTAAATAAAGGGGTACGCTAGATTAATTAATATTAACTTGTCTCATTCCTTAGGTGTCATTGCATCATGTATCCCCATGACGGCAGTGTTGGCTAAGTCCTGCTTTCCATCTATTGCTTATTAAAGTCACTAACACTATCAGGGCCTAGTCTACTGACAGGGCTCTAATCCTTTTAGTCTCTATTTACCTAATTAAAGGGGCCGCTAGACTAATTTTAATAACTTGTCTCATTCCTTAGGCAGCACTGCCATCATGTGGATTCTTGATGCAATGACGCATAAATCCTGCTTTCTATCTATTACTATTACTATCTATTAGATGTGATGCTCATATGCACCACCTTCTACCTTCCACAAGGGGTTTGATCTTTATAGCTGACACACACCCTCTGAATCAGGGGAGGGCAATTATTTTTTTCCATGGGGCCACATGAAAAACTAAAAATATTGTGGAGGGCCGGGATGAAAGGCTGAACTCAATTCTGCATAATATAATTGTATTTCTTCATAAAAAGCAGTAAATGGCATTGTGTGACAAGCTGCTACGAGTATATGTTATAGTTGAACAATGAAAAAGTGAGGTTGCCTTACAAAAAATTGTAATTTATTAAATAAACCACATTTTGTGTGTCCAGTGAGGTCTCGCACAGCAGGGCACCCCAAATTGTGATGCCCCAGAGGCATGATGCCTGTAACCCAGCCCTGGATTCCTTCACACTCCAAAGGGCTGGGTTACACGGGTTTTGGTCTGCTTTAAAACATCATGACCAAATCAGGTTAGGATGGAATTAACCCCCCTCCTTTACATTATTATTAAAGTAACACAGCGCTGCTCACACTTTTTACTCTTTTGCTTTTCAAAAAGTGGAGCATCCTGATTTGGGATGCCTGGGGGGGGGGGGAGACCAGTGGCCGGCCTTGGATAAATGGCTTTGTGAAACCCTTCCCACCTTGCAGCATGGACCCCCGCCCTCCCAAAGGCATTGGTCTGGCCAGAAATGGACTACGAGAGCCAGTGCACCATCAGGCGCTGCGTATTGCATGTAACACATTTGGTGTGGACTACAAGTGCCAGCAGCCTGCGACGTGACGCACAGACAAGTGGCTGGAGTACCTCCATCTCCGGCGTCGGCTCCGCAGCGGCTGACACATGACGCACAGCACAGGCCAAGGGCGGGAAGAGAAACCTGCAGGAGGGAGCTGTCCAATAGAATGCTACATTAGACTCACTATAGAGGGACAAAAGTGCTGTTCAAACCTGGCACTATCTTTTCTGGCAAGACTGCACGGACAGTGGGCGGGACTGAGCGGCGGGGGTGTCGGCAGCGTGCGGCCGCGCACCTTACAGGGAGCGCTGGTCACGGGCGAGTCAATCAAAGGGTCGTATGTGGCCTTACAATGCCCAGGTCTGCTCTAAATGATGGCAGCTGTGGGGCATCTCGATTGGTCCCCTGCGAGCCAAGTCTCTTGGTGCCCAAATACATAGGAGTCACATGACCGGTGGCCGCAGTAATGATCACACTGCGGACAGGGGGTCACTTTGATGTGTTGGTGGTCACAGTCGGCCAGGTCCTGTAAGAGGAGCGAGGACAGAATTATTTCTTGGTGTCCGAAGCGAGTAAAAAAAAAAGACTAGAAGTGTAATGGTTGCTAATGGATAAGAGATATTAATTTTTGTATACATCTGAATGTACTTCGTTGTTTTGTTTTCTTGCAAAATTCAATAAAAATTATTGAAACCTAAAACAAAGCACAAACCATCTGCCGAATTTTACAGGCACGTCATGTTGCCCAAGGACATCGCCAAGATGGTGCCCAAGACGCACCTGATGTCCGAAACGGAGTGGAGGAACCTGGGGGTCCAGCAGAGCCAGGGCTGGGTGCACTACATGATCCATGAACCAGGTTGGTACCTTGTGACAAGAGGCTGCTGCGTGACGCCGGCTTTGTTCTCCTCTTACTGTGATGTGTCTCCTGTCCCCCCCACAGAACCGCACATCCTGCTCTTCCGCCGGCCGCTACCCGTCAAGAAGTCGTAACCTGCGCCTCTCCTCCTCGGCCTGCTGACTGCGCGCACCTTCTCTCTCGTCCTATTTATACTGTCTGCATCTCTCCCGCCCTGCCTCCCGCAGGAGAGCTGCGGTATTACAGGAACTGTCTCTTCTGTGTGTTATCGCACCCCTGTCGCTCTCCAAATCTGTTGTATATTTGTATGTTGTGCGTCACCTGGTTATGGCGGCCTCTCCATTGTGGGGTTCAAGCTGTGGCCCTCAACCCTCCTTTTCAGCCAATTGACGTGTTTCCCCCTTTGCTGCCATCAAACCTGAACGGGGGGAAACTATTAACAATAGCCAAGACACTTACCATTGACTACCATGTTGGGGGATCTTCCACTCCATTGCTCTATAAATAACAGCAGGGCTCAAGCTGTGGCCCTCAACCCTCCTTTTCAGCCAATCAACTGGTTTCCCCTTTGCTACCATCAAACCTGAACGGGGGAAACTATTAACAATAGCCAGACACTTCCCATTGACTACCGTGTTACGGGATCTTCCACTCCATTGCTCTATAAAGAACAGCGGGGTTCAAGCCCTCCTTTTCAGCCAATCGACGTGTTCCCCTTTGCTGCCCTCAAACCTGAATGGGGGGGCGGAAACCATTAACAATAGCCAGACACTTACCGTTGACTCCCGTGTTATGGGATCTTGCAGTTATTACAGGTTTGGTGCAGGTGGGTGATGTGAGCTGGTCTCCCGCATCCTGCTCTTCATTTAGAGGTCGTCATAACCACTAATTTCTCGCCACTTAGGTGTTTCCTTTGCCACAGCCACCTCTGAATTTTTATTGGTAGGTAGACAGGTTGCCATTATGAATCGGCAAGGCTGATCTAAACAAGTGGGTCGAGCTCCCGGCTGCAGGTTTGTTTGGGGCGTTTGTATTTTCTGCTTTGTTAGAACCTCTTCTTCTTAGCTTTAAGGCGGACCAACAGTCACCCTGGATTTGGAGGAGAAAAATTAGAAAAAATTCTGATCCAAATGTTGTGCTAAAATACCCCCCCCCCCCCAATCACCCCATTATAGACGGTGTACAGAATTCCCCCCGATCACACCATTACAGACCCCACTTTACAGGCAGTAAGCAGTATTCCACATTAAGGGCAGTGTGTGGGCATCCCCGGGGGCCGGGCGGTGTGTGGGCATCCCCAATACATACGGGCAGTGTGTGGGCATCCCCGGGGCTGGGCGGTGTGTGGGCATCCCCAATACATACGGGCAGTGTGTGGGCATCCCCGGGGGCCGGGCGGTGTGTGGGCATCCCCAATACATACGGGCAGTGTGTGGGCATCCCCGGGGCCGGGCGGTGTGTGGGCATCCCCAATACATACGGGCAGTGTGTGGGCATCCCCGGGGGCCGGGCGGTGTGTGGGCATCCCCAATACATACGGGCAGTGTGTGGGCATCCCCGGGGCCGGGCGGTGTGTGGGCATCCCCAATACATACGGGCAGTGTGTGGGCATCCCCGGGGCCGGGCGGTGTGTGGGCATCCCCAATACATACGGGCAGTGTGTGGGCATCCCCGGGGGCCGGGCGGTGTGTGGGCATCCCCAATACATACGGGCAGTGTGTGGGCATCCCCGGGGCCGGGCGGTGTGTGGGCATCCCCAATACATACGGGCAGTGTGTGGGCATCCCCGGGGGCCGGGCGGTGTGTGGGCATCCCCAATACATACGGGCAGTGTGTGGGCATCCCCAATACATACGGGCAGTGTGTGGGCATCCCTGGGGCCGGGCAGTGTGTGGGCATCCCCAATACATACAGGCAGTGTGTGGACATCCCTGGGGCCGGGCAGTGTGCGAGCATCCCCAATACATACAGGCAGTGTGTGGACATCCCTGGGGCCGGGCAGTGTGCGAGCATCCCCAATACATACAGGCAGTGTGTGGACATCCCTGGGGCCGGGCAGTGTGTGGGCATCCCCTGGCGTTTCTGACGCTCCCCGCCGCAAGTTCAGAGCGGGCCGATTCCCGCCTGGGGGGCGTGGCCTGTGACTTCTGCTAGCGTCCAATGACGCTGGCCGGATTCACAGGCCACGCCCTACCCAGGAGCCGAAACTGGATGCTCTGAACTTGCACCGGAAAGGCAGGCAGTGGAGACTAAGGAGTTGGGGGATCCATGGAATGTGTTTTTTTTTTTTTTTTCCCCCTTTTGGGCAAAAAATACGGTAAATAAGACCAGTATCACAAACGGCGCTCATATGCCCCCTCTCCAGGGCAATTTAGTTAGAAAAAGGTAAATTATTTTTTATATGCAGCTAACGCCTACTGGGATACATTTTAAAAGCCAGATGGCCGCCTGTTGGGAGAGGAAGCTCCAAAATGGCTGCTACTTTTCTTTTCCAACTGTTCCAGGCTGTTGGTTCGCTTTAAGTATCTTTAAAATTTTCGGTTTGTATTGTAGAGCGAGTGGTTAGATATTACGTAGAAATAGTCTTGTAAATCACGGCAGGAGCAGTTTTGTCTGACGCTGCCTTTACGTGTGTTGGAAGGCCTCTACCTATGAAATGCAGCCCTGCCATTTAGGGGTGGGGCTTGTCATTGCTCTGAATGGGTCGTGGATATATATATATATATATATATATATATTATTATATATCCAGAACAAAGCCATCCTGCAAGTGAGATTAATTGAAGAAGCCCGATGAGCACCATTAAAGGAGCGCTATCGCGAAAAAAATGGACCAATGATAAAAATCCATATAAATATGTTGGATGGGGGGAGGATAGATACACCCGACATCAGGACATACCCAGGCAGACTTATTTTATTTTAATGGACGGAAGAGGAAGTCAGGGGTGACATGTTCTGTCACCCCTCATAGACAAAAACTGTCACCCTTGGATTTTGTTCTTACCATGTGAGAATAAACCACAAGCTTGGGGCTGGAGTTTTATTCAGTTCGGGGTGTATAAGTGTTTTCTGACTTTGCTGCTCTGCATTCTGGGATTGCTGTCCTTTTCCTGACCACAACCCCTTTCGGTCTGTGCAAAGCACAGCTATAACCCCCCCCCCCCCCCCCACTCCTCAGTATGTAATGCTTCTGAGGCAAGATGGCGGCACCCAAGTGGGGGAAAGAATAAGTAGTAAGCGACTAAAAATGTAAAATATATAAATTTTAGATGCTGGGGAATAGTTTTTAAGGGTTTGGGTTTTTCATTTATTGATGTTGAAGGTCCGGCTAAAGAAAAATAAGTAAAAGAAAAACCTTCCCACACCAACTCCTCCCAGTATTCACGTTGGCCCATCTGCATGGCTGTAAGATCTGTAATGAATTATTGTCATATATATATATATATATATATATGTCGCCATCCTCTGCTGTGGTCTCCTCCAATAAAACATCTGGATTTTTATGTGTTGGTGTTTATATGTTCTGGGGTCGCACTGGACGGGGATCTCGCTCTGTTACGCCCAGTAAAACCTTAAATGAAAGGCAGAAGCACAATTACCGTATTTTTCGCCCTATAAGACGCACCTGCCCATAAGACGCACCTAGGATTTGGGGGAAGAAAATAAGAAAAAAAAATTTTCAATCAAAAACGCACCATTACAGACAGTGTCATTCCCCTATCCAATTCCCATAGGCCGTGTGGGATGCCCCCATTCCATAGACAGTGTAGCATGCCCCCATCCCATTCCCCATATATCCAGTGTGGCATCCCCCCCTTCCATTCCCCATATACCCATTGGCTGTGTGGCATCCCCCTCTCCCCCCATTAGTATAGGCTGTGTGGCATCCCTCTCCCCACATTCCCATAGGCTGTGTGGCATCCACCTCTCCCCCCATTCCCATTGGCTGTGTGGGTTTCCCCCTCCCCCCATTAGAATAGGCTGTGTGGCATCCCTCTCTCCCCATTCCCATAGGCAGTGTGGCATCCCCCTCCCCCCATTAGCATGGGCTGTGTGGCATCCCCCTCTCCCCATTAGCATGGGCTGTGTGGCATCCCCCTCTCCCCATTCCCATAGGCTGTGTGGCATCCCCATCCCCCCATTCCCATAGCCTGTGTGGCATCCCCATCCCCCCATTCCCATAGCCTGTGTGGCATCCCCATCCCCCCATTCCCATAGCCTGTGTGGCATCCCCCTCCCCCCATTCCCAAAGGCTGTGTGGCATCCCCATCCCCCCATTCCCATAGGCTGTGTGGCATACCCCTCCCCCCATTCCCAAAGGCTGTGTGGCATCCCCATCCCCCCATTCCCATAGCCTGTGTGGCATCCCCATCCCCCCATTCCCATAGCCTGTGTGGCATCCCCATCCCCCCATTCCCAAATGCTGTGTGGCATCCCCATCCCCCCATTCCCATAGGCTGTGTGGCATCCCCATCCCCCCAATCCCCTTAGGCTGTGTGGCATCCCCATCCCCCCATTCCCATAGGTTGTGTGGCATCCCCATCCCCCCAATCCCCTTAGGCTGTGTGGCATCCCCATCCCCCCATTCCCACCCCCCTCCCCCCGTTAGTATAGGCAGGCGCCATAGTAATAAAAAAAAAAAAAGTTAAACTCACCTGTCCGCTGACACCACTGCGCTGAGCGGCCGGCTCCGTGAATGGGGTGGGCGTGGCCTGCGCCGCAGCGTCGACGCAGGCCACGCCCACCCCATTCACGAGCTGGCTCTGTCCCGGCCCCGCCGCTGCGATCGCTGTCTTTTCAGGCAGCGATGACAGCGGCGGGGCCAGAGACAGAGCCCCCGCCGCTCCTCCATCTGCTCCCCCACATGCGATCACGAAGGTCCTGCGCCGGTGCAGGCCACGCCCACCCGCTGCCCGGACCTTCGTGCTCGCTTGTGGAGGAGCAGATGGAGGAGCGGCGGGGGCTCTGTCTCTGGCCCCGCCGCTGTCATCGCTGCCTGAAAAGACAGCGATCGCAGCGGCGGGGCCGGGACAGAGCCCCCGCCGCTCCTCTGGCCTCTCGCAGTGTGCCAGACAACGCGGGAGCGCCGGGGACGGGTGAGTTTTTTTTTTTTTTTTTAATTTTTTTTTAATTTTTTTTTTACATTCGCCCGATAAGGCGCACTGACATTTTCCCCCCACTTTTGGGGAAAAATAAGTGCGTCTTATAGGGCGAAAAATACGGTAATAATTGCCATACCCCAAATGACCATTAGGAGGCAGCTGCTTACCAACATGATCGGATATGCACAACCTATGGAGGAGAAGGTCTCTCTCTTCGATTTCCTCCCCCCGGCGCATCCATACTTCCCGGTCCAACGGCGCATGTGCGGGCCGCGGCCCCATCCCCGCTATCTCTCTAGCAGGACGTGTGCCCACGCCAGCCATTTGTGAACGGCTGTCCCGGGCACGCTCCCTGTTAGAGGGAAGCGGGGGATACGGCTGCCAGCGCGCTTCAGAGACGCTCTGCTAAGACACGGCTTAGACGTGCATAGCTCAGCAGCTCCGAGGGCGCTGTTTGAACGAGCGGCCGCATATGCAGCATAGGACTGGGATGAGGTTTCCTTGGGCGATCTGGGGGGTTTCGTGTAGCGTGGCATCCCCCGATCGGGGTCCGATCCCAGGACCAGAACCCAGGATAGTCAAAATCCTGGGTGTTGGTCCACTTTAAGACCGGACAAGTGCCAGGTCCTGAGATGGGTACCATTACACTGCTTAGTAGCCCCTTACATCCAACCTTGGCTGGAGTCATTATACAATATTAGTATGAGACTTTTCTCCCCTCTTCCTTCAGGACAGCTCCCCCCCCCCCCCCCCCCAGAGAGGAAACGCAAACTGGGATAGCTTAAAAGCCCCGCCCCTTCCTCAGTTTTATTCTAAGTATGTCACACACCCCGCTTCAAGATATCCATAACATGTGGGTAATGCCGACCTGAAGAGGGCGTTCCTGCAGAGATGATAGCAAAAAAGAAAGCCCCTCCCTGATCCATAAATACCTGGGACCTCCCACTCATTACCCAGTTTTCCATCTCTGCAGACGGCGAGCAAGTCAGAAGATGATGTCTCCTCCTTGCACAGGGGGACTTGAGGTAGCCGGGATTATTCCCGGCCCGCTTTTTATTCTATTTCCGCCCAGATGCCCCTTATTATTACTATACATGCCTCCCAGCCTTGGCTGAGGTCTGGGCGAGGGTAGAATGGCACATTAGGTAACCAGGAGCTATGCTCCACCGTGAGACCCTGTATCAGAGGGTAGGCGGTGATCCGGGCTGGTGACCCCGGTTTGGGATGCCCTGTCCCTCGGCCATTTCACCCCAGGTGGTGTTCCCCTCTCCGGATGCCCTTCTCCTCGAGGGGGGGGGGGGGGTGTTGGGGGGCCTTTATTAATGTGTAGTGTGTATTAGTGCTTTTCACTGTGTTATTGCTGGCTGAGGAGATCCCTCTCCTCAGCTTTCTACTTGGAGGCGGGGCCGGGCGCTGGCACGTCGCCGCGGCCCGCCTGTATGCGGTGTCTTTACCTTGTACAGGCGCCGCGGCCGCCGCCATTGACCGCGGCGCAGGTACCCTGTCACCTTGCCGGCGCGCGGGTGAGGAGATTGTCTCCTCACATGCCGGAGTGGGGGGGGCGGGGCGTCGGAGCGTCGCCGCAGCCCGCCCCCCTCCATCCTGCCTGTCTGCTTACCGGCGCCGGTCTTTGGCCAGGTCTTGTGTCGTGAGGGGAGAGCTCCCCTCACGCTTGTGTTACAGGGGGCGGGACGGCTTTCGGCGGGACGCCGAGGCCCGCCCCCGTTCGGCAGGCGCCGCCGCGGAGCCTGGCCGTGACATGGAGGGGGGGCGGGGCCATGGACAATCGCGCTCTCCGCGCTGGCCACGCCCCCATTCTCCTTCTGCCTCCGTGCTGCTGCTGGCTCCTGTGAGGCGGACGCCATCTTGAAAGGAGGAAGCACTGTGAGTGGCCCTGCTGGCCCCATATCTTTTTTTATTCCTTGTTGTCCTTTTTAATGTGCTCCTAGCTTATTCTATTGTGTCTTGCAGGTAGACCTACGTTAGGTTTAGGGGGTTTCTCCCGGTCCTAGGGTTTCTGGGTTAACTTTACCTACTTCAAATCCTCCCACTTGGGACATTAAAGGGGCATCCCGGGTTGCTTATACGCGTAATTCCCCTGGTCATAGCGACTACTTATAAGTTCACCATATGGAGGCATCCCCGGATACTGGGCTCAGGATCCCCTCGGGGCAATTCCGGAAGTGTATGTTGTGTGGGGTTTCCATTACTGGGGACGATGTACTTCTGTGTATACCTTGTGCACAGCAAACTATTACATGGCAGTCCGAACCCCAGGCGTCTGGGTCAGCACCGCCGGTCGCTTCTTCTCCTCCCAGCTTGATACGCACCCCGTGTGACGTTGTCATGGGTGGGAAGCTACAATCTGAGATGTGCGCCAGATTAGCCAACCTTGAAAAATTAATCTCCAGCTCGGTCGCCCGTAAGGCTCCGGCGAAGAGAAAGCACTTGTCGCCGGCCCCGCCGGTGGATGACCTTGATGTTAATAATCTGGATTATTCTGATTATTCCCCGCTAGAGGAAGGGGAGGTTTATGAGGACTCTGATAATTCAGACGATGAGCAGTTTGTTGGCGCTGATGCTGAGCTGGGGGACTTGGGGAGATCCTCGGATACTCCTAACGCTCTGGCTCAGATGTTTGAGGTTTTGGCTATTTCTCCTCCCGAGGAGGCTCCACAGCAGAAGGGGGAGTTTTTCGAGGAATCCAGGCTGCACTTGGAATTTCCTAATCAAAAACACTTTGACATAATTATTGCTAAGGAATGGGACAGGCCGGCTCGGCTCCCTGGTATTCCTCAGGGGTGGGATAAGAAATATCCCTTCCCTTCGGATACGGTTAAGCGTTGGGCATCCCCCCCGAGGTGGATGCACCGGTTTTGGGGTTGTCCAACACTTCTGTTTTAAATAATCCCGATTGTTCCACTCTCAAAGATGGAGAGGATAAACGCATTGACCAGATGGCTTGTCATGGTTTTGCTAGCGTTGGGTCAGCCATGCGGCCCGTTTGTGCTTCGGCGCTGATGGTGGTGGCCGCCAGGTCCGTGGTCAGGGACCTGTTGACTTCTTCTGGGCTTCGTCCTGGTAGTGACGAGTTCCTTGGCCTTAAAAGGTGTGAGTTGTTTTTGTCTTTTGTATTAGCCGCCTTGGATGACACTTTGATGATGTGTGGTAGGACGTCGGCTCTGCTGGTGACTATTCGGCGGTCGGTGTGGTTGCGCCAGTGGGCGGCCGATTTTATGTCCAAAAAGTCGCTGACGGCTCTACCTTTTGTTGGATTACGGCTCTTTGGAGAGGAATTGGTTTCTGTCACCAAGGGTGGTAGGTTACCACAACGCAAGAAACAACGCCGTCCCTTTCGGGGGGCGCTTTCCTTTACCCCTTCCTTTCGTGGGGCCAGATCTGGCAGGGGATTTGCCTTCCCCTCTTCCAGAGGAGATTCCGGGAACAGGGGCAGAGGACGTGCCCGTCCAGGATACAGTTGGGGCTCTAAGCCCAAACCTGCTGTTAAGCCAGCTCAGCAATGAGGGGGCGCCCTCACCCATGCGGGTGGGGGGACAGCTGCGACACTTCCCAGGTCTGGGATCAGGAGGTCTCGGACAGATGGATCCGGGAAGTGGTGTCTTCCGGTTACAAGCTGGAGTTCGAGCTCCGGCCCCCTCCCAGATTTTTCAGGTCTCGGGTGCCTTCGGAACCTCTGGGCTCCTGGTGGCAGTAGAGAGTCTTCTGGACATGGCTGTCATTTGCCCAGTGCCCCCCTCAGACCAGGGCAGGGGCTTTTATTCCAATCTGTTCACGGTTCCCAAGAAGGACCGATCGGTCCGACCCATCTTGGATCTGAAGTTTCTCAACAGGTTCATCCGGCCGCGGAAATTCCGCATGGAAACGCTGCGTTCGGCTATCCACTCTCTTCGTCAGGGGGACTTTCTGACGTCCATAGACATCAAGG
Source organism: Gastrophryne carolinensis (assembly GCA_027917425.1). NCBI lineage: Eukaryota > Metazoa > Chordata > Amphibia > Anura > Microhylidae > Gastrophryne > Gastrophryne carolinensis. The sequence continues at coordinate 160,724,054 of CM051244.1, read as the reverse complement.
ATGCTTACCTGCACGTTCCGATTTTTCCAGCACACCAGAGGTTTCTCAGGTTCGTGGTGGAGGATCGGCATTTTCAGTTTGTGGCACTCCCTTTCGGTCTTTCCTCGGGTTTTCACCAAGGTGCTGGCGGGGGTGATGGCTCTACTCAGGATTCAGGGTATCCGCGTTGTGCCCTATTTGGACGATATGCTAATTATGGCATCTTCCTTCAGCCAATCAGAGTTGGATACCAGAACGGTGGTAGCCACTATGGAGAGATTCGGTTGGGTGATCAACTACCCCAAGTCATCTCTGTCCCGGTCCAGGGTAGTGACCTTTCTGGGAATGTCTCTGGATACTTTGCAGGCCAGGGTGTTTCTGCCCCCAGGCCAAGGTTCTTTTGATTCAGGAGTTGGTTCGGCTTCTCTTGTCGGTCCCTCGTCCGGCCATCCGGCTGGGGATGAGGCTGGTGGGGTTGATGGTGGCCTCATTCGAGGCAGTTCCCTTTGCGCAGTTTCACACAAGGACGCTCCAGCTCCATCTGTTGACGGTTTGGGACTAGTCTCCTCTATCGTTGGATCAGTCCTTCCGGATGACCCCCCGAGTTCGTCGATCCCTGCAATGGTGGCTGGGGTCTGTCAATCTGTCGAAGGGCAGATCTTTTCTGGCACCGTGTTGGGAGACAGTCACCACGGATGCCAGTCTGTCAGGTTGGGGGGGTGTCTGGAAGGATCTTCAGTTTCAGGGTCTGTGGGGCCCTCAGGAGGCTCACGAGCCCATCAATGTTCTGGAATTGAGAGCCATCAGGTTGGTTCTGTTTCGTTTGACTCATCAGTTGCAGGGCCTGCCAGTTCAGGTTCGGTCGGACTATCGGACGACGGTTGCTTGCATCAATCACCAGGGAGGGACTCGCAGCAGGAGTGCCCTCAGGGAAGTGTCTTTGATTCTGGACTGGGCGGAGAGCCACGTCCCGTGTATCTCAGCAGTCTACATTCCAGGAGTGGAGAACACGGAGGCGGACTCTCTGAGCAGGACCTCCTCTCGCCAGGGGGAGTGGTCTCTTAGTCCCCAGGTGTTTCGCTCGATTTGTCTCAGGTGGGGGTTCCCGGCGGTGGACCTCTTTGCCTCTCATCACAATCACAAGCTTCCGGTATTTGTGTCTCTCTCGCAGGATCCACTGGCCCTGGCGGTGGATGCCATGTCCCTGAACTGGAGGGATCTGGGGTTTCTTTACCTGTTCCCTCCGTTCCCAATGGTAGCCAGAGTGGTGCGCAAGCTGGCCCTGGAGGGCGCGTCGGCGATTCTGGTGGCACCAAGGTGGCCAAGGCAGGTTTGGTTCGCAGACCTGGTAAGACTGGCAGAGGATCAGTTCGTTCTGCCTCTACTGCCGGACCTGCTCACCCAGGGTCGGCTACTCTATCCCAATTTACCTTCGCTGGCTTTGACGGCGTGGCTGCTGAAACCGCCATCTTGAAGGAGGAAGGTCTTTCTGACGCGGTGGTTCAGACTCTTATTAGCCCCAGGAAGCGCTCTTCCTCTACTATTTACTATAGGACTTGGAGGTCTTATATTGACTGGTGTGAAAGTAGGTCTTTCTCTTGTCGGGAGTTCTCCATTTCCAGAATCCTGGAGTTTCTTCAACATGGTCTGGATCTGGGGATTCAACTTAGTACCTTGAAGGGGCAGGTTTCTGCCCTGGCGGTGTTCTTTCAAAGGTCCTTTGCACTTCATCCCTTAGTCAAGACCTTTTTCCAAGGAGTTTCGCATGTACGGCTTCCTAGGAAGCCCTTTGTTCCAGTTTGGGATTTGAACCTGGTTCTTTCTGGTCTTCAGGGTCCTCCGTTTGAGCCCTTGAATGAGGTTGCTTTGTCTTCACTTACTCAAAAGGTGGCCTTTTTGGTGGCTATCACTTCGGTTAGGCGTGTTTCTGAGTTGGCGGCTTTATCCATTAAAGCTCCGTACTTCGAAAGGCATCAGGACAAGGTTGTCTTTCGTTTCAAGCCGGATTTTCTTCCTAAGGTGGTCTCTGCCTTTCATCTGAATCAGGACATTGTTCTGCCTTCTCTATGTCCTAATCCCAGCAATGACAAGGAAAGGGCGCTGCATTCCTTGGATGTAGTTCGTGTTGTGAAATATTATCTGGTGGTTACGTCTTCCTTTCGTAAGACTGATGCTTTTTTTTGTGGTGCCCTTTGGGCCTAGGAAGGGTTTGGCTCCTGCCAAATCTTCCATTAGTAAATGGATTCGTTAGGCCATCATTGGGGCCTATTCTGCCAAGGGGAGGAGTCCCCCTTTTCGTGTCACTGCTCATTTTACTCGTGCGGTTGGGGCGTCCTGGGCTTTTCAGCACCAGGCTTCTGTTGTACAAGTTTGCAAGGCTGCTACTTGGTCTTCTGTTCACACTTTTTCCAAGTTTTACAAGGTTGATGTTCGGGCCTCAGCGGATGCTGTTTTTGGCCGCAAAGCTCTGCAAGCTGTTGTGGTTTAAGTTGTATATTGTTGCCTTGTTTTGGATCCCCGCCCTTTTATCGACACTGCTATTGGATGTCCCACATGTTATGGATATCCTGAAGCGGGGTGTGTGACATACTTAGAATAATACCATTTTGTAAAATACTCACCTGTAAAATGGGTATTATAAGTATGTCACACACCCCGCTTCACCCGCCCTTGTGGTGTTCTGGATCTTTTATATTGTGAACTTTGCGTTGCTTTGGTTTATATTTGCCTCTTCCTGGTCCCTTACCTTACTGCTTTATTTATACTGGGTAATGAGTGGGAGGTCCCAGGTATTTATGGATCAGGGAGGGGCTTTCTTTTTCCTATCATCTCTGCAGGAACGCCCTCTTCAGGTCGGTATTACCCACATGTTATGGATATCTTGAAGCGGGGTGTGTGACATACTTATAATACCCATTTTACAGGTGAGTATTTCACAAAATGGTATTTTTTATTCCTCTCTAGGAAACTGCTGGGATTATCATCACCACATCATCAGGGAGCCTGCTGGCCTTTGTAGTTCCTCAGCGGGAGCTGCAGGGCGGTTCTTTAAATTCTGGGGGGTCTGTAAAAAAAATGTTCTGACTCCAGGAATGCAATATTCTCGAACGAGGAGATGAACAACCAACATTTTCCTAGTGCATGGCACGGCCTGCTTTACAAAGTCATAACATCTGGCATTCCGCCACAAGGTGGCGCAGTGGCAGAAGAGTTGTGGCTCCGCCCGGTACCATAGACTTGTCCAGTTGTTCTCTGCAGTGCTTTACTGCGAAGATAGAAGATGGCTCTCTCTCTATGCGCAGGTGTGCGGGGCAACCAAGCCATAGGCTTTATGGTGAGCCTGATAGGGATGCGGAGTTCCTGTCCTAGCTTCTGAGGGGGTGACTGTTTTTGGACATGTTTTCTATGTTCGGGGTCCCCCCCCCCACTGGCCTGGGATTCGCTGTTGCCTGTCGCTCTCCTCCCCTTCGGGGGGGGGGGTGGTAGTGTGTGTGTTTTTAAACTGTTTTTGTATGCTTTTGCCGCCGCTTTGTACTGCGCTCCGCGGCGGGTGGCGCTATATTTGTGAGGCGTTTTTCCATTGTGGGGATGACATCGACGCGGTCACGTGAGCGCCGTTTTCGCGCACTTCGGGGGGCGGGGCCGGCGGATGATGCCGTAACTGCTATTGCTCTTAAGAGACTGATCAATCGTCTACTTGCTGGCGCTACAGCTGGAAGGGATGAGTATAGGACCCTCTTGCTGTGCTCTGAATTTGTTGCCTTTATCCTTACTGCCATGGATGATGTAGTACGGCTGAGTGGTATGACCTCTGCCCTCTTGGTGGCTATGCGCCGCTCTGTTTGGTTGCGTCAGTGGGCAGCTGACGCTGCTGCTAAGAAGGCTCTCGCTGGACTCCCCTTTGTGGGGCTGCGGCTCTTTGGTGAGCGCCTGGATGTTTTAGCCAAGGATGGTAGGCTGCCTCAGCGTAGAAGGCAGCCTTGGCCTTTTCGGGGGCCCTCCACTTCAGTCTCCTCCTTTCGTACCCCCAGAGGAGGTCGAGGGTCCCTCTTTTCAGGTGCCCGCAGGGGGCCTTGTGGCCGTGGCAGATCCCGTGGTCATCCCGGGCTCTCATGGGACCCCAAGCCCAAACCTTCTGCCAAGCCCCCTCAGGCATGAGGAGGCGCCCCCACCCACCCGTTCGGCTCTTTGCTCACGTCTGGAGGCTACTCCGCGTCTCAGACCGGTGGATTCAGGAGGTGGTGTCCTTCGGTTACAAGATAGAGTTTGCAGCCTGGCCGCCCCCCAGATTCCTCAGATCCCGGTTGCCTCACAACCCTCTGTCAGCTCAGGGGTTGCGCCTTGCCGTTAACGTCTGCTGAAGTCAGGAGTCATTTGCCCGGTGCCTTCCCAGGAACGGGGTCAGGGTTTCTACTCCAATTTGTTCACGGTCCCAAAAAAGGACGGGTCCCTGAGGCCCATCCTGGACTTGAAGGGTCTCAGGTCCTGTTTGCATCCCGCCACAACCACAAGCTTCCCAGGTTTGTCTCCCTGTCACAGGATCCTCTGGCCGTCACCACGGATGCGCTAGCAATGCCTTGGACAGAGTTTCGGTTCCTCTAGGTGTTCCCTCCCCTTCCTCTGATGGGCAAGGTGCTGCGCAAGATAGCCCAGGAGGGGGTACCTGCCATTCTGGTGGCCCCCTGCTGGCCAAGGAGGGTGTGGTTCGCAGACGTCGTGCAGTTGGCAGTGGATCAGTATGTCCTGCCCAAGGATCCAGATCTGCTCACTCAGGGACAGCTGTGCCATCCCAATTTACAAACGCTGGCTTTAATGGCTTGGCTGCTGAAACCTCCATCTTGATGGATAAGGGTTTGCTGGCCTCTGTTGTTGATACCATGATTAGGGCTCGGAAGAAGTCCTCGTCTTTATCTACTATAGGATTTGGCATGTTTACTTTGCCTGGTGTGAGTCTAGGTCTCTGCTTTGTAGGGTGTTTTCTATTCCCATGATTCTGGATTTTTTGCAACATGGCCTGGATTCGGGCCTTCAACTTACAGGTGTCAGCCCTGGCAATTTTCTTCCAAAGGTCCTTTATCAATCATCGGTTGGTCAAGACTTTCTTTCAGGGAGTTACTCATGTGTGTCCACCATGTAAACTTATGCTACCGGTTTGGGATCTAAATTTGGTGTTGTCTGCTCTGCAGGGTCCTCCCTTTGAGCCTATCAGTGGGGCTGCCTTGCCCATTATGACTCTTAAGGTGGCCTTCCTGGTGGCCATTACCTCGGTTAGGTGAGTCTCTGAGCTGGCTGCTCTTTCCAATAAACCTCCTTATTTTGAGCGGCATCAGGATAAGGTGGTGTTTCGGCTAAAGCTGGATTTCTTGCCTAAGGTTGTGTCTGTTTTTCATCTCAATCAGGACATTGTTTTGCCTTCTCTGTGTCCTAACCCTGCTAATTCCAAGGAGCGGACGCTTCATTCTCTGGATGATGTCAGGCCCCTGAAGTTTTATTTGGTTGCTACTGAGTCTTTCAGGAAATCTGATGCTCTTTTTGTTCTCCCTGCTGGACCTAGTGGATTTAGCCGGAGGCAAACCCTTCCTATCAGCAAGTGGATCCGTCAGGCGGTGGAGCAGGCCTACTCTGCTAAGGGGAAGGTTCCCCCCTTTGGGGTTACTGCTCATTCTACTCGTGCTATTGGTGCCTCTTGGGCTTTTCAGCACCGGGCTTCTGTTGAACAAGTTTGTAAGGCCGCTACTTGGTCTTCTGTTCATACTTTTTCCAAGTTTTACAAAGTTGATGTTAAGGCCTCAGCTGATGCTGCTTTTGGCCGCAAGGTACTTCAGGCGGTGGTGGTCTAAACTGTCTGTTGTTACTTTTTGGGGATCCTACCCTACTTTATGGACACTGCTTTTGGATGTCCCAGATGTTATGACTTTGTGAAGCAGGCCGTGCCATGCACTAGGAAAAAGACAATTCTGTGAGTACTCACCTGTAGAATTGCTTTTGCTATGCATGGCACAGCCTGCTTCACCCCACCCTTGTTACGTTGTTCTTGGTTGCCTCTTTAAGGTGATTGTTCCAATTTTAGTTGGGGTTGTTTTCTTTATTTGTTCCCGGTTCTTGTATCACTGCTTGTCAACTACTGGATAAGTCTATGGTGATTCCATTTTTATATGGTACCGGGCGGAGCCACAACTCTTCTGCAGTGCCACTGCGCCACCTTGTGGTGGAATCCCAGATGTTATGACTTTGTGAAGTGGGCCGTGCCATGCATAGAAAAAGGTGAGTACTCACAGAATTGTCTTTTCGATGCAAAAAAGTGTAGTGAGATTTAATTGGGGATGTTGTACACAATAACGTAGGCGACAGAAATAATCATAAAAACAGGGATATAGTAATAGATATACAGACAATGACCGCTAGGTGGTGCTGTGGAAACCGGCATCAGTAATAAGGGAGCACCTATAAACCAGACACTGACCATAATCATACAGAGAAGATTTAACAGTGTTTGATCAAAGCCAAGGCAGTATCAAGTGCATGGAGTCTGGGTAATTCCCCCACAAACAACTACCACAACACATTTGGGCATCAGCAATATAAAGCAGATAAGCAATAAAACAGTACAAGAAAGATAAGAGCTTACAGGCAGCACCGATGGGTGGACAGGAAGTAACGCTCAACGTTTCGGTTTGCTATCCCTCTTGACAAAGGTGCAAACCGGAACGTTGAGTTGTTTGGGGGTGCAAACCAAAACATTGAGTTGTCCATCAATGAATGAGGGGGTGTGGCTTCATCCATCTCTCAGTGAGGGGGTGTGGCTTCATCATCTCTCAATGAGAGGGTGTGGCTCCATCCATGAGGGGGGCGTGGTTTCATTTACATATTGTCCCTCTCTGAGGTGTAACATGCAGATCTGCAGCAATACATAATTCATTTGCCTATTAAGTAGCTATCCCTCTTGACAAAAGTGCAAACCGAAATGTTAAGTTGTCCATCAATGAATGAGGGGGACGTGGCTTCATACCTTCATCCACGAGGAGGGCATTGTTTCATTTACATATTGTCCCTCCTTGAGGTGTAACATGCAGATCTGCAGCAATAAATGATTCATTTTCCTATTCAAAGTGTTTCTATTGTAACTGTTACAATCTCCTATTCATCAATCACTGAGGGGCATGGCTTCATCCATCCCTCGATGGAGGGGCGTGGCGTCATCATCCCCCAATGAGGGGGGTACAGCGTCATCCATCCCTCCACAAGGAGGTCGTGGCTTCAATTACATATTGTCCCCCTTTGAGGTGTAACATGCAAATCTGCAGCAATAAATGATTCATTTGCCTATTCAAAGTGTTTCTATTGTAACTGTTACATCCTATTTCCTATCCATCCCTCAATGAGAGGGCGTGGCTTTACCCATCCCTCAATGAAGAAGCATGGGTTTTCCCTATATCCAGTCCAGGTCGTCCCAGTGATGACATGTGGGTATTCCGCCCCCAGGGGGGTGCTCGACTGCAAGATCAAAAGATGTAGCTCCTTCCAGGCCCCCTATAAAAGCAGGTGTCCCTCTATGATTTCCCAGTGTTCATCTTGCAGTCTGGCTGCTGAAGATCGTTGGATACTCTCTTGTATTTCGGCAGCAGAGCGGGGCCTTCTAGCCCGTCGGCCGCTGCAGGCCCTGTTGCCACTGATTCCGTCTGACCCATTCCTGCCTCCCAGCCGCTGGCTGCTACGGGATCGTGACGGTAGGGTGAACGCCGGGGTCGGGTGTTCGGCAGAGCTATGCTCTGGGCCGCAGACCCTGTCTTAAAGGGTAGCCGGCCATAGGCTTATGGTGAGCCTGAAGGGTGGGGGAAACCACTAGTTAGGGCTTTAGGATGCCCTCCCTAAAGTAATTTAGTTGGATCGAAAGCACACGACAAAACACAAAAGCTTGATATGCAATTAAAATTGTATTAGGGTATCATACATGTACAGTAATAACAATTCTCTTGGTCACATGCATCAGGTAAAAAAAGGATACAATGAATAATTCTGTAGGTATGGGGTTCTGGGTGTCATCAGGAGCGTTTGTTCACCTCAATGTAAAAAGGAAGTAAAGGAGTTAACACTAACATCTATGGCAGAATACAGTGTTCTATATAAAGGTAACCGTGCATTACCATAAGGAGCTATGGGGTGAACCTGTCACGATCCTGATGAGGGAGCAGGGGATGCAGGCTGAAATGCTGAGTCAAGGAGAAAAACATGCACAATATTCAAAACAGATCATGTGTAATCAAGCCACTTCTGGTCAGTACAGCCACTATCATCCGCCCTGCATCATACCAGAAGACATCCATCAAATATGTACAGAAGAATATACATGAGTAATCATGACACAAAAAAGCAATTCTGTGAGTACTCACCTGTAGAATTATTTTTGTTCTTGCATGGCACGGCCCGCTTCGGTATTCATAACAGATGGGTTATTCTGCCACTAGGTGGCGCAGTAGCACTGAAGAAAGCTGTGGCACCTCCCGGCTCCCTATAAAAACGGGATTAACCAACAAGTTCCCAGCGTAGACGAGCAGTGAGACAAGAAGCCGGGAGAGAATAAAGGTGAGAATGTAGAAAAGGTAAAAAACCCCAATTTAACTTGGAACAATCACCATAAATAGGCAACCAAGAACAACGATAACAAGGGTGGGGCGAAGCGGGCTGTGCCATGCAAGAACAAAAACAATTCTACAGGTGAGTACTCACAGAATTTTACTTTATTGCATGGCACAGCCTTCTTCGGTATTCATAACAGTTGGGACATCCAAAAGCAGTGTCCAGAGTAGGGTGGGATCCCCAATGAGTAACAGCCAGTAGTTCTAGACACTACCTCCTGAAGCACCTTGCAGCCAAAAGCAGCATCCGCTGAAACCTAAACATCAAGTTGTAGAACTTAGAAACAGTATGAACAGAAGACCAATTAGCGTTCTTACAAACTTGTTCAACAGAGGCAAGGCGCTGAAAAACCCAAGAGGCACCTATAGCCCGAATGGAATGAGCAGTCACCCTAGAGGGAGAATTCCTCCCCTTAGCAGGACAGGTTTGAACCGCCGCCTGACGGATCCACTTTCCGATAGTGGATACAGCAGGAGGCAAAAACCTCTCCTAGGCTCAAAAAGTGAGAACAAATAGAACATCAGACTTCCTAAAAGTCTTAGTAGCAATCAAATAGAACTTCAGAGCCCAGACCACATACACAGAATGTAGAGTCTGCTCCTAGGAATCAGTAGGATTGGGACACAATGAAGACAAGACAATGTCCTGATTGAAATGAAGAGCAGACGCAGCCTTAGGTCGGAAATCTGGCCTAAGCCTAAAAAACCCACCCTATCCTGATGCCACTCAAAATAAGGAGGGTTGATGGAAAGCGCCGCTAGCTGAGAACTCGCCTTACATAAGTGATAGCCACCAAAAAAGGCTACCTTAAAGCGGACCTTCACTCTGAATAAGAGTCTATCTTATATGTTTCCCCCACCCTGTACATATAGATTGTCCACATTAAAAATCATCCTACCTGCATCTACTGCATGTTATGAGCCTTTAAACATCCAAGATGGCAGCTTATGGAAGCCGCCATCTTATCAGGCAGCCTGCAAACAGGAAGTGCCTCCTGACTGTGCTGCTCTGCATTCTGGGGCTGCTGACCTTTACCTGACCCCAGCTCTGCTCTGTCTGAGCAAAGCACAGCTATAACCCGCCCCCCTGTACCTTATCCCGCTCTCCTCTCCTCAGTAAGTGTGATGCTTCTGAGTCAAGATGGCGGCGCCCGTATCCTAAGTTCCTGAACAGAGTTGCAGCCCAGTGGGGGAAAGAATAATAAGTAAGTGACTAAAAACGTAAAATATATTAATTTTAGATGCTGGGGAATCATTTTTTAAGAGTTTGGGCTTTTCATTAAATCACGCTGAAGGTCCGGTTTAAGAGTCAAACCGGGCAAGGCAGCCTCCCAGAGAGAATCAAAGGGAGGCCCCTGCATAGCAGACAACACCAGATTTAGATCCCAGACTGGTAGATGGAGTATGGTGTGGACGCAGGTGAGAAACACCCTGTAAAAACCTGAACCAGCCAGTAGGTGGCAAAAGCACAATGGAAGAAAATTGCCAGAGCAGAAACATGGCCTTTGAGAGTACTAAGTTGAAGGTCCAAATGCAAACAAGTTGCAAGAATTCCAGATTCCTGGGAATAGCAAAACACACTACAGGGAAGAGACTTAGAGTCCTCCTGGCAATATAAACATGCCAGACCCTGTAATAGACAAAGTACAAGGACTTCTTCCTAGGTCTAATCATGGAATCAACAACAGAAGCGGAAAACTCCTTCATCACCAAGATGGAGGTCTCAACAGCCAAGAAGGGGCCACCAGGATGGCCGGTACCTGCTCCTGGGCTATGTTGCATATAACACTGCCCAGAAGAGGAAACAGAGGGAACTCATAGAGAAGCCTAACTCCGGCCAAGGGAATGGCAAGGCACTCATAGCAAAGACAGGATGATCCTGAAACAGAGAAAAAATCTGAAAGTTTATGATTGTGGTTGTACCCAAACAGGGCCACGTCCAGATGACCCCAGCGGTGAAACAGGGAGAGAAGCACCCGATTGTTGAGGGACCATTTCCCCAGACGAGACAACCGCTTGCGCCGGGAGTCCGCCACCTGGTTTTCCACCCCCATAATGTAAACCGCTGAGATGCAGGGAACATGCTGTTCCGCCCAAGACAGAATCAGGGACCTTCCCTTGAAGGCTCACTTGCCCCAAGTACCTCCTTGATGGAAGATGTAGACAACCACCATATGGTTGTCTGAGCGGATCTGAACAGTCCAACCCTGAAGGTGAGTGGTCGGGTAAGAAGAACCTACCTGATCGCCCACAGTTCCAGGACGTAGATGGAAGCATGGTCCTCATGTGGGCCCCACCTTCCCTGGAACCTCAGGGATCCCCAGAAGTTCCCATAACCGGTCAGACTGGCATCTGCGGCAACCGTCTCTCAGCACAGGGGCAGGAAGGACCTGTCCCCCAGAAGGGTCCTGGAGTCCAGCCTCCACAAGAAGGACCGTCTGGCCAGAGGAGACATATCAAAACTCCCGATCGCAGTGCCCCGATCCCAAACTGACAAGAGGTTCAACTGAATATGTCTTATGTGAAACGAGCAAAGGGGACTACCCAAAGCAGGACACCATCAGGCCCACCAACTGCATCCCCCGACAGATGTAGGGATGAGGACATGGTAGCAGAGCCCAAGCCTGCATCTAAAGACCCTTTACCCTCTACTGGGGAAGGAACACTTGACCTGAGATATCCAGGGTCACACCCAGAAAAGAACCTCACCAAGGACGGGAACAGAGAAAACTTGGGATGGTAGATCACCCAGCCAAGGGATTCTAGAGTGGAAGTCTGAGTGACCTGCCCGACCTGAGGAAAAGACTTGGCCCCATCCAGGTCAGGAATGAGTCGGATGCCCTGTTCCCTTAGCAGAGCTATCGCCCCTGTCTGGAATCAGACAATTTTGTTGAGGCCCAGAAAGGGCCTCAGAAAGCTTTCCTGTTGGGGAACCTATGAAAAGACTCCTGACTCTAACAGTTAAGGAACCACCAGAAAAAAACCCTTGAGCAGACAGGGGGTTCAAAGACATCTGGGATCTGATGAATCCTGGAGGCAGCCAGGCCACAAACTCTATCATGCAACCGGAGGATACTACCGTAGCTCCTGAATCCACCAGTCTGAGATGTGAAGCCTTCAGATATGAGTAATAGGCCAAGGCCATCCCCCCACCCGGATGGGTGAGGGCGCCCCTTCATGCCTGAGGGGGCTTGGGAGAGGGTTTGGGCTTAGCACTCCAGGAAAGACCGGGACGACCACGGGATCTGCCAAGGCCCCAAGGATCTCTGCGGCCACTAGAAAAGAGGGAGCCACGACCTCCTCTGGGAGTATGAAAGGAAGGGAGGGGGATGGAGGACCCATGAAAGGGCCGAGACTGCCTTCTGCGCTGAGGCAGCCTGCCATCCTTGGCTAAAACATCAAGACGCTCCCCAAATGCCGCAGCCCTACAAAGGGGAGACCAGTGAGAGCTTTCTTAGCCGCAGCGTCAGCTGCCCATTGGCGCAACCAGACAGAGCGGCGCATAGCCACCAAGAGGGCGGAGGCCCTACCGCTCAGTCGCACAACATCATCCATAGCAGTAAGGATAAATGTAACAAAATCAGAACAAAGTAAGAGAGTCCTATATTCCTCCCCCACACTACCAGCAGTAGCGCCATCAAGAAGACGCTTGAGCAGCTTCTTAAGGGCAATAGCCGTGATGGCGGCAGCACAGGTGCAAGCCAGCCCCCACACAGACAAAAGCATGGCAGGCCACTTGATCCATGCGCCGGTCCTCACCCTCCCTCAGAGTGGTAGTGTCAGGTGAAGGCACAACTGAAGTATTGGACAAGCCTAGCATGGGAGGGTCCACTTCAGGGGGAAATGACCACCTCTTAACAAGAACAGCAGGAAAGGGATACCTTTTATCCAAACCCTTGGGCCCAGCAGGCAACTTGTTAGGACGTTCCCATTCTTTAAGCACCAAGGTGATGAAATGTTCCTGTTCAGGGAACTCTAGACGCTGTTTACCAGGGCGAAAAAGCTCCCCCTGCTTTCTCTTAGCTACCTCAGGGGCAGCAATGTGCAAAATTTCAAAAATATGTGACAGTATATTATCAGTGTCCTCAGGGTACCATGATTCCTCTCCGGACGCAGACCCAGGGTCACTATTGCAACCCTCCTGCTGTTTCCCAGAGGAGTCAGAATCCTGGGAAAACTCTCCCATCACAAGGGGGTGACAGTCACCAAGCTCATCAATCCCCACATACATCTCAGGAATAGGGGAGGATCTGGGGTCCAGGTGTCTCTTCTTGCCAGAGGCCTTCCTGGGAACAGACCTGGCAAGCTGCTTTTCAATGTTGGCCACCCGCAGGGCCAAATCAGAGTGTGACTCCCTGCCAACATTCCCCTCATTGGGGCCCAATTGCAGGAGCGGGGGAGTAGGTGAAGCCGAGTGAGGAGCAGAGCTGGGAAGCAAACAGGCAAACCAGCTTGAAGCGCAAGGACATTTTCAGCGCACGGCACGCACAGCGTGACACTGTTACTCACAGGGGATACCCCACACATGGAACACAGCCGTGCTTGCCCTGAAGGACCTCCCAAGCACGCTATCCCCAGAAGCCTCCATATGGTGATTAATACCGGCACAATAGGCCAGTGGTGGGTAAAGGCTAATACAGAAGCCACCCGGGATGCCCTCCCACGGGATGCCCCCAGATAATAGTGAAGGGGAAAATAAGGGGGAGGAAGGAGTGGAGCCGGGAGAAACCACAACCCAAGGGTATCCCGCCTGAAAGACATAAAAAGGCACATGAGGATCCCGCAACAAATACACCCCATGCAATAAAAAAAAACCCCAAGGGGGACTCACGGACCACAGACACAGTAGGGTCGCTCAGGTACAGACCACCGTTGACCCGCTGGAGAAAGCAGCGCTGCAGCCAGGAAGGGAGAAAACCAGACGCGCAGCTTGTCCAAAATGGCGCCAGCAGAGGTACCTCGAGGGGTGGGCCACGGGGGGACGACGCGATACGCATCATCACCAGCCCCCCCCCCCCCCGAAGAGCGCGAAAAATGGCAAAAAAAAAGCAAAATCACCCACAGCCGCGGAGCACAGTACAAAGCAGTGTGGCAGCTAAAAACACCAAAAAAAACACAAATATCACCGCTCGCCGCCACCCCCCCCAAAAAAAGTCAGAGAGGGGGGGGAGAGAGAGAGACGAGAAGGCAGCGGCGAGTATCCAGGCCAGGGGGAGGTGGGGGGACCCCAAAAGTGAAAATAAGGGGACACAGTCCACAAGCAACTCACCCCATCAGAAGACTGACAGAAACTCCGCATCCCTAGTAGGCTCACCATAAAGCCTATGGCCGGCTACCCTTTGTGGTACAGGGTCTGCGGCTTGGAGCAGCGCTCCAGGAGCACTTGACCCTAGTGCTCTTCTACCCTCACCCGATCTGTCAGCCAAGGCTGGGAGGCACAGAGGGTCCAGAAACGGGTGGAAATAGACTTGCAGGGCCGCAGGCTTGGTAGCCCCGCTCACCTGCGCAGGAGAGAGAGACATTATTATTATTATTATTGTTTATTTATATAGCGCCATCATCTTCCGTAGCGCTTTACAAGGTAGACATCTTCTAACTTCACAGTATCACTGCAGAGGAAACTCTGGGGAACTTGTTGGTTAAGCCCGTTTTTATAGGGAGCCGGGAGGTGCCACAGCTTTCTGCAGTACCACTGCGCCACCTTGTAACGGAATAACCCATCTGTTATGAATACCGAAGCGGGCCGTGCCATGCAATAAAGAAAAACAGTGATCATAATGTCAAAACATGGGCAATATTACCAATCGGTAGCAAGTTAGTCAGTGATCGCAGTACACCGTTTCGGAGCCCTCTGCCCCTTTGTCAAGGCCTGCGATACCTGAGAATACCTTACTGGTGCCTCTTATTCTGTTCCCCCCTGGCCGGCCAGTGTGGCGTTTCCGGGCGCGCTCGTGAAGCGCTGTCCGGAACGTCACTTCCGGTTCCAGACTGACGTCACATCCGGCGTCTGGCTGGCAGGTGTAACACAGGCGGAAGCGACGTCAGCGCATGGGGGCTCCCGTCGCCAGAGGCTGCGCATCGCTGGAGCGTTTGACAGGTAGTAGTATATGCAGTATAACAGTACGCCGCAGGAAGATAGCAATGGCGCTGGGGAGTTCTGTGATCAGCGCAGTTTACAGCAGCATCTATGGCACCAGCTCATTTTCTAAAATATACAGAAATTAAACATTACAAAAACAGTTTATATAAAAAAAGAAAATAAAAGCAGCGATCACTGCTACTAGTACCCATTCTATACCAAACATTATCAAGTGGATTATACAAGGCTATATGCCTCGCAAGCCAGGATGATCAATTAAAGTGGACCAACACCCAGGGGTGATCAGCCCGGGAATCTATAAGATTCCGGGGCCGATCAGATCCCTCCCCGCGGGGCATCCGAAATCGGGATGCCCGCTGTGTGAAACCCCGCAGGATGCCCAGAAACCTTACCTTATCCCCGTTCCAATGGCGGATGCGCGGATTTCACTTTCCCCCTTTATATTTATATTTTTTTCAGCAGTCCTCGAGGGTTTGTGCCGGCACAAAAAAATATTAAATTTAATATAATCAATAAAATCATCAGTAAATTGCAACTTTGATTAAATTAAAAACTGAATAAAGAATTAATAAGTAGACAGAATTAAATTGGACATCCATTTTATATATAAAATAATTGATTAGTGATATTGAACCAGATATTGAACCAGATATTTAGCAGCTTTCCCCAGGGATGATTATAAGAATAATTATATGCATATTTGCATTATTATCAAATGGTTATTGATTTTGTATCAGATAGGATATTGTTTGGACAGATGCAGTCGAGGTTGTTTGTGTTGTATATGTCTGTTTTTTATGCTACGTGTTTTGATATTGTACAAATAAAATGCTATTTGGATTTTTTATGATGTGTCGGTGCTCCTATTTGGAGGGAGTTGTAGGGCCTAGGGTACTAAGCCCCTCCCTCTGCGTTTGTGTAGTTAGTTGTCTATAGTGAGCACATAAGCATTTGTATACATCTTTTGGTGCCACCCTTTCTTTATTTGCTTATTGAAGTTATACTTAGATGAATTTAATTCCGTAATCCTGTCTGGACTAAATAACATGAGAAATGGTATTCAGTATGGGGTATTATAATCCTATTGTTATAGGAAGGGAGTGTAGTCTACCTCTTCATTTAGGCCTCTAGGAGACCTTGTTTGGAGTGTCTGAATCCAAAATAACTCGAACCTCAGAAGGGTTTTGTTTCTGTCGCCACCTCTAGAGGGGGGTAATACTTGGTCAATGGCTTGGAAGTGAAGTTGTGATACCTGATGGCCTATTTCAAGGAAGTGACGGGTAAGTGGAGAGTCTAGGTCACATCTGCGGATGGCGCTGCGGTGCTCACTGATGCGTGAGCGTAATGCTCGGATAGTTTTACATTTAGGACATTTAATCAAGTAGATGACATGGTCGGAGCTGCTATTGAGAAATGTTTTGATGGTGAATTTCTGTCCAGTGTGGGGATGCGTAAAATGATTGCCTTTGGTCACAAATCCACATTTGGCACAGTGGCCGCATGGGAACATGCCCTTAAAGTGGACCAACACCCAGGATTTTCACTATCCTGGGTGTTGGTCCACTTCTGCGGGGCACCCCGATCGGCCGGCGCGGGTGCGCGCCCTGCTAGAGGGACGTGTGAGAGGCGGCGGTGCATGCGGTGTTGGAACGGAAGAAGGTAAGGTTTGTGGGCGTCCGGGGGGGTTTCACACAGCGGAGCATCCCGATTTCGGATGCCCGGGGGGGAGGGAGCTGATCGGCCCGGGGTCCACTTTAATAGGAGGTAAGTCATGTTCGTGAGACTGTGTGTTCTATAGGGCGTTTAGTCTCAGCTCTGATCAGTCTGTCTCTGAAGGGAATCCCTACTTTCTTACAAACCAAAGAAATCCAGTAATAGAATCCCAGTGATACTCACCTATTCTAGAATGACACCACAAATAGAACGTATCATTCGCAAACATTGGCACGTATTAACAAGAGACGAACGTTTGCAGCCTAACTTTCAATCACCACCAATGTTCATTCACAAACGTCCTAAAAATCTCAGAGATAGACTGATCAGAGCTGAGACTAAACGCCCTATAGAACCCACAGTTGTTGCTTTTGAGTGTCAGGTGGTGAGGCACTCTGGATCGCTTATAGCACCCCCTCTACTATATCTATTTGGTGTGCCGATTACCAATCTCGAATTCTATTGTATTACCCTCCCTACCCACAAGCTTTATTGGTGTGTGTGTGTCACTTGTGCTTTGGCTGTTTTCTCACTTTCTGCTCCTCGCTGGCTCTGCTGGGCCTTGGCGCATGACATCTTACCTCCCTCGCTCCCTCGTGGTACCTTGCGGGCTTGGGCTGCATTCTCCCCCCTCCATCTTGATTCTGTCTCTGACGGCCGTCCGTGATGGGCGCTGTGGTGATGGTGACGGTGGGCGTCGTGTATTTTTGCCCTGCCGGAGGGGGCGCAGCCGTGCGCTGACGTGTTCCGCGTCATCTCGCCTGCCCCTCCTGGAACGCTGTGGAAGCTGGGCTCGGCGTGTCTGTGCTGTGGGCCTGCTCTCTGCTTGTGTCCTGCGCTGCTGCTGCCTGGGATCCCGTCATCGGTGGTTGTGTATGGCTACAGGGACCTACCTTGTCGGTGTTGTGAGTCCCTCTTTTGCATAATCTGTTTTTATGATGCACCTGGTCCTTTGCTGAGTCTGATGGGCATCTCTCATCCTCTCTGTATAGGTAGTGGGCTTAGAGGTCGAGGGTTGTGATTTTTCCCGGTCCCCCCTTTTGTTCACTATATCCAGTCCAGGTCGTCCCAGAAGTGATGACAGTTGAGTAATCCACCGCCAGGGGGCGCTCGACTACAAGATCAAAAGCTGTCGCTCCTCCCCGCCCCCTATAAAAGCATGTCTCACTATGATTCCCCAGTCTTCATCTTGTAGTCTGCTGCTGAAAATCGTTTGGATACTCTCTCCTGGATACTGCAGCTGCCTGGTCGCCCTCTGCGCTGCCATCGCTGTCGTGAGTCCCTCTTGTTAAACTGTTTATGGCTGTTATATTGTGCATGTGCTGCGGGATTCTTATGGTTTTTTTCGCTTGTGTCTTCTAGGTGGGCCCCCTTGATAGATTAAGGGTCCCTCTCCCTATTAAGAGGGATCACAAAAGAGGGACTAATTTTGAGGGCTTATTAGGTATGGGCCGTCAGTGCCTTGTAACCTGCATACCATTACTCTAATCACCATAATGGAGGCTTCTGGGGATAGTGAGCTAGGGGCCCCTTCTGAGCGGGTGAAGCCCTGTCCCATGTGCGGTACTAGCCCTCTGGGCGGATTCTGTACTGTTTGTGTCACCTGCGCCAGGAGCGTCATTTTGGAGCATGATCGGGCGGGCGTTGTTGCCTCTAGCCCCTTATTACCTGCACCCTCTCCAGAACCCCCGCTGCTGCACTCAGCCGCCAGCGAGGGGGAAGCCAGTAGGGGGTCCCAAGCTGATTTGGAATACCGGGTGGCCAGCCTTGAGAGACAGATCTCTCGCACGGCTCCTAAGAAGGCCACGAGTAAAAGGTGACACATTGAGCCTGTTTATTCGGATAATGATGGCGTCGATTATGATCTTTTTGGAGGTCTGGGCTCCGTGGAGGAGGGCGAGTTGCATGAGGACTCTATCTCCACTGTGGATTATTCTGTCGGTTATGATAGCGGGCCTGGTTCTTCCTCGGACGAGGATACATGGCTCCCTGATGATACGGAGAAGTTGTTGGCTGCAGTCTTTGAGATGCTGCACAGCGGCTAAGCGGAAGCAGGGTGATTTGTTTAGACCTGAGAGACAGAGACGTGTCTTTGCTGAGCAGGCCCATTTTTCTAACATGATTTTCAAGGGATGGGAAAGGCCTAACAAGTTACCGTCGGTGCCCAAGGGCCTGGACAGGCGGTATCCCTTTCCAGAGGAGCTGGTCCAGCTATGGTCCCGTCCTCCTGAGGTGGATGCCCCCGTGTTTGTCCAACACTACGGTTATGCCTTCACCCGATACTGCTTCCCTACATGATCCGGCTGACAAGCGCATGGATTAGCTGGTCTGTCATGCCTTCACCTTTGCCGGTGCTTGGTTTCGCCCTGTGTGTGCCGCGGCTATTGTCTCCCTAGCCATCAGAAAGAAGGTGAGACGTCTTGTGGACATTGCTAAGTCTCGCAACCGGGCGGAGGAGTATAAGGACCTCAAGGCTTGCATGGAGTTTATTGCCTTTGTTGTCTTTGCCATGGATGATGGTGTCCGGCTCGGTGCCAGGGTCTCGGCCCTGCTTGTTGCGCTTCGCCGCTCGCTCTGGTTGCAGCAATGGTCGGCTGATGCCGCAGCCAAGAAGTCTCTCACTAGTATTCCCTTCATGGGCCACAGATTGTTCGGGGAGCGTCTGGACCTCCTGGTCAAGGATGGGAGACTCCCTCAGCAACGGAGGCCTGCTCGGCCCTTTTGGGGCTCGTCTGCCTATCGCTCCTTTCGAGGAGGAAGAGGCTCTTCATTTTCAGGTACTCGCAAAGATTCCTGGGGACGAGGTAGGTCTCGCAGCCGATCCAATACCTCTTGGGGTTCCAAGTGCAAGCCCCCTACCAAGGCCCCTCAGGCATGAGGAGGCGCCCTCACCCATCCGGGTGGGGGGACGGCTTCTGCTATTTGCTTATATCTGGAGACAGCGCGTCTCAGATCGGTGGATTCAGGAGGTGGTGTCCTCCGGTTACAAAATAGATCTGGCAGTTTGGCCGCCCTCAAGATTTCTTCACGCGGTCGAGGATCTCCCAGAACCCATTGCAGGCACAGGGCCTACGAATGGCCGTCCAGCACCTTCTGCGGTTAGGTGTGATTTGTCCTGTACTTCGTCAGGAACAGGGTTAAGGCTTTTACTCCAATCTGTTCATGGTGCCCAAGAAGGACAGGACACTGTGACCTATCCTGGACCTGAAGGGTCTCAACAGGTTTGTCAGAGTCAGACATTTCCGCATGGAGACCTTACGGTCCGCGGTGAGCTCGCTTCGATCCGGCGACTTTATGACCACGGTGGACATCAGGGATGCTTATCTGCACATTACGGTATTCCAGGGGCATCAGAAGTTCCTGAGGTTTGCGCTGGAGGATCAGCACTACCAGTTTGTGGCGCTGCCGTTTGGGATATCCTCAGCCCCCCGTGTGTTCACCAAGGTGCTGGCGGGCGTCATGGCTATCCTGAGGAACCGGGGCATTCGCGTGTTGCCTTATCTGGGCGATTTACTGATTGCGGCTCAGTCCCTTCAGCAGGCCGAGAGGGACACCCGGACGGTGTTTTCCACTCTCGAGGATTTCGTATGGGTAGTCAATTACCCCAAGTCTTCTATCACTCCCTCGATGGTGAGGTCCTTTCGGGGCATGACATTGGACGCCTCTCAGGTCAAGGTATTCCTGCCACAACAGAAGGTGGTGGGCCTCCAGACGCAGGTGCAGGCCTTGCTGTCTTGTCAGCGACCATCGATCCATCTGGGGATGAAACTGGTGGGCCTTATGGTGTCATGCTTCGAGGCAGTGCCCTTTGCCCAATTCCACATGAGACCTTTTCAATTGAATCTGTTCACCGGTTCGGACCAGACGCAGGAATCACTGGAACAGGAGTTTTCACTGTCCCCCTGGCCAGACAGTCCCTCTTGTGCTGGGTGGACTCCAGAAACCTTCTGGTAGGCAAGTCCTTTCTGACTCCCCGGTGGGAGATAGTTACCACGGACGACAGTCTGACCGGCTGGGGAGGAGTTTGGCAAACGCAGAAGATCCATGGTCAGTGGGGGCCGCAGGAGGCCCACTTGCCCATAACTCTCTTGGAGTTGAGAGCGATGCGGTTGGTGCTTCTTCACCTGACTCTCCATTTAACGGGTCGTGCGATCCAGGTTCGCTCGGACAATCAGACGGCTGTCGCCTACATCAATCACCAGGGCGGGGCTCAGAGCAAGAGAGCTCTCAAGGAGGTGACCCAGAGTCTGACTTGGGCAGGGGAGAATGTTCCCTGCATCTCGGCGGTCTACATTCCCGGGGTAGAAAACCTGGAGGCAGACTGGGGGAATTGTCCCTCAGCAACAAGACCTTTCACGCTCTGTGCCTCTGCTGGGGGCAGCCGGATGTGGACCTGTTTGCGTCCAGACACAATCACAAGCTTCCAAGGTTCGTCTCCCTCTCGAGAGATCCTCTGGCCATTGCCACAGACGCTCTGGTGATTCCCTGAATGGAGTTCAAGTTCCTTTATGCATTCCCTCCTTTTCCGCTTCTGGGCAGAGTGCTGCCAAGATAGCCCAGGAAGGGGCACCAACTATCCTGGTGGCTCCAAGGAGTTGGTTTGCGGACATAGTTCAGATGTCAGTAGATCGCTACATCATGCCCGACGACCAAGGGCTTCTCACACAGGGGTCGCTGCGGCACCCCAATTTACAGATGCTGGCTTTGACGGCCTGGCTATTGAAACCTCAATCCTGATGGCAAAGGGGCTGTGGGCCTCGGTTGTGCATACCATGATTCAGGCACAAGTCTTCCTCCATGATATACTACAGAGTTTGGCACGCCTATATTGCTTGGTGCGAGTCCAAGAGTCTTCCTTGCCGCACATTTTCTATTTCTATGATTCTGGAGTTTTTACAACACGGCTTAGACTTGGGTCTCCATCTGAGCACCCTCAAGGGCCAGGTCTCGGCTTTAGCCATCTTCTTCCAGAGATCCTTTGCCAACCATAGGTTGATCAAGACCTTTTCCAGGGAGTCACCCATGTCCGAGCACTGCGTAAGTCAATATTACCGGTGTGGGACTTGAATTTAGTACTATCTGTTCTTCGACTGCGACTGAATCCTTCAGGAAATCGGATTTGCTCTTTGTCCTAACAGAAGGTTCTAGGAAAGGTTTGCCACCAGCCAAGTCCACTATCAGTAGGTGGATCAGACAGGCGGTGGTGCAAGCATATTCTGCCAAGGGGAAGGAACCCCCTTTTCGTGTTACAGCTCATTCTACCAGAGCTATTGGTGCCTCCTGGGCTTTTCAGCACCAGGCATCTGTTGAACAGGTTTGTAAGGCCGCCACTTGCTCTTCAGTTCATACCTTTACCAAGTTTTACAAGGTGGATGTCAGGGCCTCAGCTGATGCTGTCTTTGGCCGAAAGGTGCTTCAGGCGGTAGTGAAATGAACTACATGCTGTTCCGCACTGGGGATCCCGCCCTAATGGACACTGCTTTTGGGATGTCCCACATGTCATCACTGGGACGACCTGGACTAGATATAGGGAAAAATACAATTCTGTGAAACTCATCTGTAGAATTGTTTTTGATTATATCCAGTCCAGGTCATCCCACCCCGCCCTTTGTTCATTATCTCTTGTTGCCTGTTATGGTGATTACCATTTTTTATTCATTGGACTTGTATCCTTAAGTCTTGTTAGAGAGAGTACAAGCTGAAGCTATGTGAAGTAACATGGTTTCTTGGCCTCCCGGCCTGTCTCTTGTTCTTACTGCTTTTTAACCACTGGGAAATCATAGTGAGACACCTGCCTTTATAGGGGGGCGGGAGGAGCGACCGCTTTTGATCTTGCAGTAGAGCGCCCCCTGGGGGTGGAATACCCACATGTCCTCACTGGGACGACCTGGACTGGATGTAATCAAAAACTATTCTACAGGTGAGTTTCACGGAATTGAATTTCTTCTGTCCCGTAATGAGGGGGTGTGGCTTCATCATCCCTCAATAAAGGAGCATGGCGTCATTCATTGATTGAGTGAGGGGGAGTGGCTTCATCTGCAGCAATAAATGATTAATTTGCCTATTCAAAGTGTTTCTATTGTTGCAACTGTTATAATGTATCTCCTATCCATCCCTCAATGAGGGGGCGTGGCTTCATCCATCCCCCAATGAGGAGGCGTGGCTTCATCCATCCCTCAATGAGGGGGCGTGGCTTCACTCATCCCTCAACGAGGGGGCGTGGCTTCATCCATCCCTCAATGAGGGGGCGTGGCTTCATCCATCCCTCAATGAGGGGGCGTGGCTTCATCCATCCCTCAATGAGGGGGCGTGGATTCATCCATCCCTCAACGAGGGGGCGTGGCTTCATCCATCCCTCAATGAGGGGGCGTGGATTCATCCATCCATCCCTCAATGAATAAAATGTGTTTATGGTTTTATGCCGTTGTGGCACTGTTGTCATTGTTGGTATTGTAGTGTTATTTGTAATTGTTATTACCAGTTGTGCGAATCTTTGTGAATCGATAAATATAGTAGAACTTTTTATTCATCCCAGTGTGTGCGGCCATTGTTCTGGGAATTCTAGGGGGCAGCTCCAGGGCCCCACTAGTCCACATATTCATTAGATGAGCTATGAGACGAAGGGGCGGGAGCAGATCCGAGCTCACTGATTGGAGGCTAGGGATGTGGATGCGCCGTAGGATCGGGAAGAGCCGAGTTCGTTCAGGCGATCTGGGGGGGGGGGGGGGGTTTCACACAGTGGGGCATCCCCGATTGGGGTACCCCAGGGGCAAGGACCAAAACCAGGATCGTCAGAATCCTGTGTTTTGGTCCACTTTAAAGTGGACCAACACCCAGGATATTCACTATCCTGGGTGTTGGTCCACTTCCGCGGGGCACCCCGAGCAGGTGAAACCAGATCCACCAATCACCGCCGACGGACAAGGTGAGAGCACCCGCCGCCGCCTCTCGTGCGTTCCTCTTACAGGGAGCGCGCCCGCGCCGGCCATTCACAAACGCCCGGCGCGGGTGCGCGCCCTGCTAGAGGGATGCGAGAGAGGCGCATGCGCCATTGGAACGAGGAACAGGTAGGATTTGCGGGCGTCCTGGGGGGTTTCACACAGCGGGGCACCCCCGATCGGGATGCCCCGCAGGGAGCTGATCGGCCCTGGAATCTTATAGATTCCAGGGCAGATCAGCGGTGGATCACACGTGAATTTCACATTTCGGGTTAGTGTTCCTCTAAGTGGGGGCATCCCAAATATGCTGTTTGTATCCCCCTAGATTGCCCCATATACTTACCTTCCTGTCGCTCCCACGACGCAGACTCGGGGGCGAGAACGAGCGTGCTAATTGGCTGAGCGGCCACATTCGCTCGCTCCCTACAGCGCCGGCGACAGCTAAGCAGCCGAGTGCACGGCCGGCCGCATCCCCTGCTCCCCTCCTAGCCACCATGTGCCGTTGCCGCCCATCCAGAAAGGCCGGGCGCGGGCATGGCTAGAGGTGAGCCGGGATGCGGACACGGCAGAAAGACGCGGTGATGGGACAAGGTGAGTGACACACGGCTTCTGGGGGGCACATCCCAAACTGGAAGCAGTGGAACTCGGATGGCCCTGGAATCTTTTAGAATCCAGGGCCTCCAATGTTCCTCTTTAAGACTGGCTGCAATTCCCTTGAAGGTGGCTAAAGCCTCCATTAGCACTTCCTCCATATACATCCCGGTGACCCCCCATGGCACAGCCGCGCTTATGCCCAGCACACAGTGTCCCTGTATTGGGCCACTAGCAAAACATCCAGTTGCCTTGGTTTCCACCTTCAGCTAATCCCATGAGCAGCTCATTGCTGTACACACAGGGAATCTGGACAAGATGGAGGAGCCATTTCTACTGTCTTTTCCTAGCAGAGCTCCATCCAATGGGGGACAGGAAACGTCTGTGTACTAATGCAGCAGCCATACTCACCTTTTCCTAACAGAGCTTCACCCCAATGGGGGACAGGAAACGTCTGCATACTAATGCAGCAGCCATACTCACCTTTTCCTAACAGAGCTTCACCCCAATGGGGGACAGGAAACGTCTGCGTACTAATGCAGCAGCCATACTCACCTTTTCCTAACAGAGCTTCACCCCAATGGGGGACAGGAAACGCCTGCGTACTAATGCAGCAGCCATACTCACCTTTTCCTAACAGAGCTTCACCCCAATGGGGGACAGGAAACGTCTGCATACTAATGCAGCAGCCATACTCACTTTCTAACAGAGCTCCATCCAATGGGGGACAGGAAACGCCTGCGTACTAATGCAGCAGCCATACTCACCTTTTCCTAACAGAGCTTCATCCCAATGGGGGACAGGAAACGCCTGCATACAAATGCAGCAGCCATACTCACCTTCTAACAGAGCTCCATCCAATGGGGGACAGGAAACGTCTGCATACCAGCAAAACATCCAGTTGCCATGGTGTCCACCTTCAGCTAATCCCATGAGCAGGCCATTGCTGTACACATAAGGAATCTGGACAAGATGGAGGAGCATGTCCCTGACTCCCCTGTGTTATGTGCAGCAGAGATCTAGGTAAGTAATAATTCCTGTGCCCCATTACCCTGACACTGATTGGCTGCTGGCCTTGGGTGTTACAGTCAATTGACTCATTTGATGGGCGGGGCTTCTGAACCAATCGCATTGGCTGCTGGAAGAACAGGACCGGCCTGTTGTGTGATGTCATGACCACTAGAGGTCACTGCAGGAGAACATATTGTTATTCACTGATAACATTAGTATGCAGACGTTTCCTGTCCCCCATTGGGGTGAAGCTCTGTTAGAAAAAGGTGAGTATGGCTGCTGCATTAGTACGCAGACGTTTCCTGTCCCCCATTGGGGAGAAGCTCTGTTAGGAAAAGGTGAGTATGGCTGCTGCATTAGTATGCAGACGTTTCCTGTCCCCCATTGGGGTGAAGCTCTTTTAAGAAAAGGTGAGTATGGCTGCTGCATTAGTATGCAGACGTTTCCTGTCCCCCATTGGGATGAAGCTCTATTAGGAAAAGGTGAGTATGGCTGCTGCATTAGTATGCAGACGTTTCCTGTCCCCCATTGGGGTGAAGCTCTTTTAAGAAAAGGTGAGTATGGCTGCTGCATTAGTATGCAGACGTTTCCTGTCCCCCATTGGGATGAAGCTCTATTAGGAAAAGGTGAGTATGGCTGCTGCATTAGTATGCAGACGTTTCCTGTCCCCCATTGGGGAGAAGCTCTGTTAGAAAAAGGTGAGTATGGCTGCTGCATTAGTACGCAGACGTTTCCTGTCCCCCATTGGGGAGAAGCTCTGTTAGGAAAAGGTGAGTATGGCTGCTGCATTAGTATGCAGACGTTTCCTGTCCCCCATTGGGGTGAAGCTCTTTTAAGAAAAGGTGAGTATGGCTGCTGCATTAGTATGCAGACGTTTCCTGTCCCCCATTGGGATGAAGCTCTATTAGGAAAAGGTGAGTATGGCTGCTGCATTAGTACGCAGACGTTTCCTGTCCCCCATTGGGGAGAAGCTCTGTTAGAAAAAGGTGAGTATGGCTGCTGCATTAGTATGCAGATGTTTCCTGTCCCCCATTGGAGAGAAGCTCTGTTAGGAAATGGTGAGTATGGCGGAGGAGGTCAGCAGCTGGCCCGGGAACCTTTTAGATTCCAGGGCTGCCCGCGCTGGGTTTTGTTCTGCTTTAAGAATTTGAGCTGAGAGCAGGGGATAGATCTACAGCTTTACTAAAGAGGACCTAAACCCTCCATGGCAACTCTGCTGCCTCTGAACCTAACCCACCTACTCCTCCCGGCCCGTGAGCCCTGGATTCAGGAAATACTTACTTTTTTCTTTAAGGAGCGCTGTTTCCTATCCCTGAATGGTGCCCCAGTAGGAAAAGGTAAGTATCTCTGCAATACAGGGTTCGCTGATGGTGTGCAGGGGGAAGGTGAGGTTAGATTTGTCTTTTACAACAAGACAACCCCGGGCACATCAATGCAAAGTAGGATTCAGGTCCGCTTTAATGACTGCAAGAGAATCAGGACGAGGAGGGTAAAACGCGCATGCGCCTCCTGTCTTGCATTAAAGCGGACCTACAAACTAACCTACCCCCCCCCCCAAACCATCAGTGGGCTCTGCATTAATACTCACCTTTTCCTAGCACAGCTTCATCACAATGGGGGACAGGAAACGTCTGCGTACTAATGCAGCAGCCATACTCATCCTTTCCTAACAGAGCTTCACCCCAATGGGGGACAGGAAACGTCTGCATCCTAATGCAGCAGCCATACTCACCTTTTCCTAACAGAGCTTCACCCCAATGGGGGACAGGAAACGTCTGTGTACTAATGCAGCAGCCATACTCACCTTTTCCTAACAGAGCTTCACCCCAATGGGGGACAGGAAACGTCTGCGTACTAATGCAGCAGCCATACTCACCTTTTCCTAACAGAGCTTCATCCCAATGGGGGACAGGAAACGTCTGCGTACTAATGCAGCAGCCATACTCACCTTTTCCTAACATAGCTTCATCCCAATGGGGGACAGGAAACGTCTGCGTACTAATGCAGCAGCCATACTCACCTTTTCCTAACATAGCTTCATCCCAATGGGGGACAGGAAACGTCTGCGTACTAATGCAGCAGCCATACTCACCTTTTCCTAACATAGCTTCATCCCAATGGGGGACAGGAAACGTCTGCATACTAATGCAGCAGGCATTCTCACCTTTTCCTAACAGAGCTTCACCCCAATGAGACTTAAATCAGGATCCCATTAGGGGGAGGGGGCAATTGTTAAAGGAGACCTGAAGTCACTTTTGACTATGTAGGAAACAGCTGCTCAGAAGCAGACCTCGTACTGGAAGTGTGTGCAGCCGTTTCCCGTCCCCATATTAAGTTATGCTAGAAAAAGGTGAGTCGCCCTGTAATGCAGGGCTCATTGATGGGAGGGCTGGCAAAGTTTAGGTCCGCTTTAAAGGGAAAGGCCATTTTGATGGTCCCAATAAATCTATTCTAGTCCAAAGTGGACATTAAAGCAGACCTAAACCCTCCCTTGCAGCTCTATATATGGAGGCTCCATGTTTCCCACACACGCTGACGTCATTAGAATTCATCCCGAAGCTGTGGCGAGTGGAACGCTCTTCATTCATGCCATGTTTCCGGGGGAAGTGCTGCTGTTACATACGTTCCTTCTAAGCCAATCCCCATTTAGGTGATTTAGACGGACGGCGAATGTAACCATTGGGAAGCGAGAGGGGCGTGGCAACGCTCTAAGCGCAGCGTGGACGCTTCTCATGTCCACAGTGGAACCCGGAAGCAGGTGAGAGGAGACGTGTGTGAGGTGAGCTGTATCCCCTAGCAACCGGTCCCTATTAACCCTTCCCTCACCACCAGTCCCTCTCTATTCCCTATTAACCCTTCCCTCACCACCAGACCCTCTCTATTCCCTATCAGTCCCTATTAACCCTTCCCTCACCACCAGTCCCTCTCTATTCCCTATCAGTCCCTATTAACCCTTCCCTCACCACCAGACCCTCTCTATTCCCTATCAGTCCCTATTAACCCTTCTCTCACCACCAGACCCTCTCTATTCCCTATCAGTCCCTATTAACCCTTCTCTCACCACCAGTCCCTCTCTATTCCCTATCAGTCCCTATTAACCCTTCCCTCACCACCAGTCCCTCTCTGTTCCCTATCAGTCTCTTATTAACCCTTCCCTCACCACCAGTCCCTCTCTAACCCTTCCCTCACCACCAGTCCCTCTCTATTTCCTATCAGTCCCTATTAACCCTTCCCTCACCACCAGTCCCTCTCTATTCCCTATCAGTCCCTATTAACCCTTCCCTCACCACCAGTCCCTCTCTCTTCCCTATCAGTCTATATTAACCCTTCCCTCACCACCAGTCCCTCTCTAACTCTTCCCTCACCACCAGTCCCTCTCTATTCCCTATCAGTCCCTATTAACCCTTCCCTCACCACCAGTCCCTCTCTATTCCCTATCAGTCCCTATTAACCCTTCCCTCACCACCAGTCCCTCTCTATTCCCTATTAACCCTGCCTTCCCATCAGTCCCTGTTAACCCTTTCCCTTACCAGCCTCTCTCTATTCCCCATCAGTCCCTGTTAAACCTGTCCCCATCGCCAGTCCCCATCTATTCATCATCAGTCCCTGTTTACCCTTCCTTCCCTCCCTTTCCTCCCTATCAGTTCCTGTTAACCCTTTCCTTACCAGTCGCTTTCTATTCCATATCAGTCCCTATTTACCCCCCCTCACCCCAGTCTCTCCCTCTATTCACCATCAGTTCCTGTTAAAGCTTCCCTCACCTCCAGTCCTTATCTATTCTTCATCAGTCCCTATTAACCCTTTCCTCACCACAAGTCCTGCACTATTCCCTATCAGTCCCTATTAACCCTTCCCTCACCACAAGTCCTGCACTATTCCCTATCAGTCCCCATTAACCCTTCCCTCCCCATCAGTCCCTGTTAACCCTTGCTTACCAGTCCCTCTCTATTTCCTATCAGTCTCTATTAACTCCTCCCTCATTGCCAGTCCCTCTCTTTTCCCAATCAGTCCCTGTTAATCCTTCCATTACCTCTATTCGCTCTCTGTTTCCCGTCAGTCCCTGTTAACATCTACCTCACTGCCAATCTCTCTCTATTCATCATCAGTACCTGTTAACCCTTGCCCCACCTCTAGTCCCTCTCTTTTCCCCATTAGTCCCTGTTAAACTTTTGCTCACCACCAATCCCTCGCTATTCCTCATCAATTCCTGTTGACCCTTCCCTCACCGCCAGTCCTTATCTATTCAAAGTCAGTCCCCAGGCTCTATGTATTCCCTATCAGTCCCTGTTAACCTTTCCCTCACCACCAGTCCCTCTCTATTCCGCATCAGTCCCTATTAACCCTTTCCTCACCACCAGTCCCTGTTAACCCTTCATTCACCTCCAGTCTCTATATATTCCCTATCAGTCCCTGTTAACCCTTCATTCACCTCCAGTCTCTGTGTATTCCCCATCAGTCCTTGTTAACCCTTCATTCACCACCAGCCCCTCTCTAATCCCCATTAGTCCCTATTAACCCTTCTCTCACCACCAGCCCCTCTCTAATCCCCATTAGTCCCTATTAACCCTCCCCTCACCACCAGCCCCTCTCTAATCCCCATCAGACCCTGTTAACCCTTCCCACACCACCAGCCCCTCTCTAATCCCCATTAGTCCCTCTTAACCCTTTCTGACCAGCGCCTCTCTATTCCCTATCAGTCTCTATTAACTTCTTCCTCACTGCCAGTCCCTCTCTATTCCCCATCAGTCCCTGTTGACCCTTCCTTCACAGCCAGTCCCTCTCTATTCCTCATCAGTCCCTATTAACTCTTACCTCGCCTCAAGTCCCTCTTTATTCCATATTAGTCTCTATTAACCCTTCCCTCACCACTTGTCGCTCTCTCTATTCCCCATCAGTCCCTGTTAAACCTTCCCTCACCACCAGTCCCTCTCTATTCATCATCAGTCCCTGGTAAACCTTCCTTCACCTCCCTGTCCCGCTTTATTCCTACTCAACCTTTTCCTCACCATTAGTCCTTGTTAACCCTTTCCTCTCCGTGAGTCCTTTCTACCCTTCTATCCACCACCAACCCCTTGAGCTCCTTCCATACTACCAGTCCTCCCCACCAGTCCCTCTCTATGCCTCACCAGTCCCTGTTAACCCTTCCCTCACCACTAGTCTCTCTGTATTCCCCATCAGTCACTGTTAACCCCTCCCTCATCGCCAGTCCTTCTCTTCACGCCCCATCAGTCCCTATTAACCCTTCCCTCACCACCAGTCTCTCTTGCTATTCACCATCAATCCCTGTTAACCCTTCCCTCACCACTAGTCCTTCTCTATTCCCCATCAGTCCCTGTTAACCCTTTCCTCACCACCGGTTCCTGTTAACCCTTTCCTCACCGCCAGTCCCTCTCTATTCCTCATCGGTCCCTATTACCCCTTCATTCACCTCCAGTCTCTATATATTCCCTATCAGTCCCTGTTAACCCTTCATTCACCTCCAGTCTCTGTGTATTCCCCATCAGTCCTTGTTAACCCTCCCCTCACCACCAGCCCCTCTCTAATCCCCATCAGACCCTGTTAACCCTTCCCACACCACCAGCCCCTCTCTAATCCCCATTAGTCCCTCTTAACCCTTTCTGACCAGCGCCTCTCTATTCCCTATCAGTCTCTATTAACTTCTTCCTCACTGCCAGTCCCTCTCTATTCCCCATCAGTCCCTGTTGACCCTTCCTTCACAGCCAGTCCCTCTCTATTCCTCATCAGTCCCTATTAACTCTTACCTCGCCTCAAGTCCCTCTTTATTCCATATTAGTCTCTATTAACCCTTCCCTCACCACTTGTCGCTCTCTCTATTCCCCATCAGTCCCTGTTAAACCTTCCCTCACCACCAGTCCCTCTCTATTCATCATCAGTCCCTGGTAAACCTTCCTTCACCTCCCTGTCCTGCTTTATTCCTACTCAACCTTTTCCTCACCATTAGTCCTTGTTAACCCTTTCCTCTCCGCGAGTCCTTTCTATCCTTCTACCAGTCCCTCTCTATGCCTCACCAGTCCCTGTTAACCCCACTAGTCTCTCTGTATTCCCCATCAGTCACTGTTAACCCCTCCCTCATCGCCAGTCCCTCTCTTCACGCCCCATCATTCCCTGTTAACCCATTCCTCACCGCCAGTCCTTTCTACCTCCCTATTCACCACCAAGCCCTTGAGCTCCTTCCATGCTACCAGTCCTCCCCACTAGTCCCTCTCTTCTCCCCCCCACTGGAGCCGCTTCCCGCTGCCTCTGTTGCCCCTTTCCGCTCCCCTCCATGATGCGCCTCTCTTTGTCTGTAGAGCTGTGGCAGTGAAGGGGTTAGAAAGCGAGCGCCTCTCCCTGATCCCGGCACGCACCTTTGCCCCCCTCCTCTCTCTCTCTCGGCTCACCCACTCCTCTCTTTTATCCCCCCCCCCCAGGCAGGGCTTATTGTGCCGCCGATGTCTCTCGGCGCCGGCCTGTGGCTTGGGAGAGGCGTGTGCCGCTTGGGAAGGCTGCAGGGACACCTGGTCATGTCTGCCAACAACTTCTGCCGAAACGCGTCCCCGGACGATGTCACCAAGCCGGATGATGTCACCAAGCCGGATGATGTCACCGCCGGCATCATCATCATTGGAGACGAGATACTGAAGGTGAGCAGGGGACCGGACCGCGCACATCCGGGATCAGGGGTTGGGGCAGCTCTGAGATGGGGGGGGGGGGGCATCAGATAGCCCTATCCCTGCTCCTGTGGGGTGTCTGTGTCCTCTCTGCTTTAAAGCAGAACAAAACTAAACACACCTTGATTCCATAACACTCCAGGTCCAGCCGCTGGCCTTTCCCAGGGGCATTACAAATCGGGTGCCCCTCTGTGTGAACCCTCTCCTCCACCCCGGGGCGCTACAGACCTCACCTCTGCCCTGGCTACGACAGTGATGTAACCCATGCCAGATGCATCTCTGGGCTGAAGCGATCCAACTGGGACCGGGGGATTTCCAGTTAACCCTGTGGGCCAGTCCGAGCCTGAGCAGAACGCTTACCGGGCAATCAAAATATTTAAGTAGGAGATAAAAAAAAAAAATGTCAGCGCCCATGTTTGCCTTATGAAGGCTCCATGATAAGGTGCTTGGCTCCACGATCAGGTGCTTGACAGGGAAGGGCAGGAGGCTGGGCTGAAGCTTAAAGTGGACCAAAACCCAGGATTTTGACTATACTGGGTTTTGGCCCTTTGCCCCGGGGCACCCTGATCGGGGATGCCCCACTCTGTGAAACCCATATAAACCAAACTGGGAAAAATGAACACCATGGAAAATTATGCCATTAAAGGAGCAGTATTGCGAAATTTGCATTAAAAAATATAAATAATAAAATAGCCACACAATAGCTTATAACATGTGTATGAATAATCTGGCGATAGAAAAAGAAAAAAATATATGCCTCTCTTTTAAATTGTATAATTACAATGGCTCAGTCCATTTGCTGAATAGGGGGATCTGCTGGGTTGTATTTAGTGAGCTGCTTCATTAAGCCCACTGGTCTCCTAGCAACACTTTACCTCAGAGGCTGACACTGTAATCAGTGGTAACGGCTGTGTGTGTGTGAGTGTGTGAGGTGTTGCTTTTGTTATGAGACCAGGTGACTCAAATGTGTAAAATCTATACAAAATAAACTAAACTGACTGAAAATAACTGAAATTCTTCTTTTAATAACTGTGCAGGAAAATCTAAAGGTATTAAAGTGGAACAAAACCCCATTCTAAATGCCCACTGAGTGAAATGACCCCTGGATAACCACAGATCCCCCCCATTTTTCTGGCGCGCTCACGCAGATAGTCATTTAGACAGGCCGGGCGGCCAGGAAGGTTACTGCTCAGGCTCCCCATCTGCGTGCAAACAGCGCTGATTGGATGAGAGCCCGCGCATGCGCTGTGGGACAGGGAAAGGTACGTTTTCACAGGCGAACTTGGGGATTTCACATATCAGGGCATCCCAAGTCGGGAACCCCCTAGGGGCACAAAACAAAACTCCAGATAGTGAAAATCCTGGGTTGGGCTTTGCTCAAAACACACAAAGCTGAAAGAAAGATCATATGGGAAAAAGAAAAATAAGAATATGAAAGAGAAAATGGTAAACTGAAAGATTCTGCAGCAGAGCCAACATGAAGGGAAAACTGTCAAAATCAGCTAAATGACTTCTAGAGCTTTTCTCTCTGTTTTAGATATAGAAGTTCTGGCCAGGCAATGTTGCAATGTTGTTATCTGATACTGGACGGCTGCCAGCACTGAACAGCTGAGACTTTGATACATTCTCCTCAGCATGGAACTGATACATTGTTTCCCCCTCTCCTCAGCATGGAACTGATACATTGTTTCCCCCTCTCCTCAGCATGGAACTGATACATTGTTTCCCCCTCTCCTCAGCGTGGAACTGATACATTTGTATCTCCCTCTCCTCAGCATGGAACAGGCGAAGAGTGTCAGCTGCCGACACTGACAAGACATAAACATGAG
The DNA here is from genome assembly GCA_027917425.1 of Gastrophryne carolinensis. Taxonomy (NCBI): domain Eukaryota; kingdom Metazoa; phylum Chordata; class Amphibia; order Anura; family Microhylidae; genus Gastrophryne; species Gastrophryne carolinensis. The sequence continues at coordinate 160,690,586 of CM051244.1, read as the reverse complement.
CTATTAGCCTCCAACTGTTCAACACACACATCATTTTTTTCTACATTTGTAATTCTTACTCCAACACCTACCTACATTCAAAGTACCATTTAAATATAAGTCACCAGGAAAAATTCGCGATACTGCTCCTTTAAAGTCATGTTTTTAATGCCCATAAGTGTAATTATACAAACAAGTGCAATATATTTACAGTGTAAAAATTGAGGTTCTATAGTACAACAGTGGTGACCTACAATGAGGCACATGGGTATGTAACATATCAAAGGGGTCATACAAGCTCAGTTAATATGAAAAAGGTACAGTAAACATACTCAGAGTCCATGATAGGGAATTCATTAATAATAGTATGGGCAATAAAAACATGACTTTAATGGCATAACTTTCCATGGTGTTCATTTTTCCCAATTTGGTTTATATGGGTTTCACAGAGTGGGGCATCCCCGATCCCCAACCCAGTATAGTCAAAATCCTGGGTTTTGGTCCACTTTATATGGATTGTGTTGGGTACCTGTATGGTACCGGGGAATATTGAACCCACACTTTTTTGCATTCTTGTGTTACTGAGGTTAATTCTATAACAGTGTGCTTCAAGTTTCTTCTAATAACGCCACTGTGTGAAACCCCCCCCAGCGCAACTCACCTCTTCCCGGTCCTACGGCGCATGCACGGCCGCTCGTCCAATCAGCGCACTCGGAGCCGCTGACGTCTAAGCGTTCGTCTAAGGCCAGCGGCTCCGGGCGTGCTGCCGGCCACATCCCCCGTTTCCCTCTAGCGGGGAGTGTGCCCGCGCTGGCCATTCACAAACGCCACGTGCCCTGCTAGAGGGATAGCAGGGATGCGGCCATGGCTCACCGGTGCGACCGGTAAGCAAGGTAAGTGTATGTGGCGACCTGGGGGGTTTTACACAGCGCGGCATCCTGATTTTGGATTCCCCGGGGGGATGGAATTGGCGGCCAACGGCATGGGTTTTGGTCCACTTTAAAGTGGACCAAAAATCACGAAGATCAGCCTAGAAATAAGATTCCAGGGCCACTTGATTTCCTTCCCCCTGCGGCATTCAATATTGGGATGCCCCGCTGTGTGATACCCCACAGGTTGCCCATGAACTCACCTTCTTGCCCACTCCAACGGCGCATGCGCAATCAGTGGCCGCTTCCCAGCTATTTCTCTAGCAGGGCACGTGCCCACGCCAGGCATTTGTGAGTGGCCGGCACGGGCACACTCCTTATTAGAGGGTAGCGGGGGGATGCAGCCGCCAGTCCATCCACTGCGCTGATTGGACGGACTGGGAAGAAGTAAGTTTGTTCGGGAGACCTGGAGGGTTTCACTCAGAGGGGCATCCCTGATCGGGGTGGCCCAGGGGCGAGGACCAAAACCCAGGTTAGTCAAAGTCCTGGGTTTCAGTCCACCCCCCCCCCCCATGGCCCCTACTTACCTTTTGAATGTTGCCGCTGCCTGCTGCTGCGACATCCGGCTACTTCAGGGCCCGATCCTCACCCTGTCGCCCACTTAGCCGTCTGTTAATTTCAAGCATGACTTTAGCTGTGCTCATCAATGTCACAGCTCAGCGAAGTCTCGCAGGATTTCGGGTGGCTCCATTGCAGCCGCCAGTTCAAATCAGCGGCTTTATGCCGTGCATTAGCATGCACCGCATAAAAGAGCTGACTGGACAAGCATCTGCGATTTCTCCGTGGGAACGGCAGAAAGGTGAATGAAAGTGGGTGATCTGGGGGGGGGGTTTCACACAGGGGGGCACCCTCAATGGGATGCCCCTGGGACAGGGACCAATCACCAGGATAGTCAAGGAACTATGACGCGCACAAGGTGCAGCTTCCCAGAGTGATCTGGGCTTTATTGAGGCCGTTCAGTATTTATAAACGATTCACACAAGCAGAACTTTCTAGAAACTGCTACGTCCTTGTGATGTAGGCATCTCTTTGTTAGGGTGTAGGTCTCCCTGGCCATCCTGTTCTCCAGCGTAGAGTGGCCTTTGAATCCCGCAGCGCGCTGGAGACCACTCTTAAGAAACCATGACATGCACAAGGTGCAAGGTGATCTGCTCTTTATTGAGGCAGTTCAGTATTTATACACAACAAGCAGAACTTTCTAGACGCTCCTACATCCTTGTGATATAGCATCTCTTTGTTAGGGTGTAGGTTTCCCTGCAGCATAGAGTGGCCTTGGAACTCCTCAGCGCTGGAGATCACTCTTAAGCAACTATGACGCACACAAGGTGCAGTTTCCCAGAGTGATCTGGCCTTTATTGAGGCAGTTCAGTATTTATACACAACAAGCAGAACTTTCTAGAAGCTACTACGTCCTTGTGACGTAGGCATCCCTTTGTTAGGATGTAGGTCTCCCTGGCTATCCTGTCCTCCTGCATAGAATGTCCTTCGAACTCTTCAACGCTGAAGACCACTCTTAAGGAACTATGACATGCACAAGGTGCAGTTTCCCAGAGTCATCTGGTTTTTATTGAGGGAGTTAGGTATTTATAACGAGCCGATCTTGCTAGAAGCTACTACGTCCTTGTGACATAGGCACCTCTTTGTTAGGGTGTAGGTCTCTCTGGCTATCCTGTCCTCCAGCATAGAGTGGCCTTTCGAACTCCTCAGTGCTGGAGACCACTCTTAAAGCGGACCAAAACCCACTGAACTTGTGAAATACATTTGGCCAAAGCCCCTGCCAATACTCCATTCTAAGGGTGTAGAACTAGAAATGGATATTTTCACTTTTTTTGAATTGTCCCTCTCTGTAAGATGGCAGGCGATCAGTCATTGCATCGGTGTGGCAATGACATCATGGCAATGAATGGAGGAGGTGGAGCTTTACAGCTAAAACAGGTGCCATTATCTAGGATTAGAGTCCAGTAGGGGCAGTGAAAAGTGGCAAAAGGTACTCCTCATGGGGGGAGCAATTCAGGGGATGCTAGTTAAAAATGTTGGTTTTGGTCCATTTTAAGGATCTATGACGCGCACAAGGTGCAGCTTCCCAGAGTGATCTGGGCTTTATTGAGGCAGTTTAGTATTTATACACAACAAGCAGAACATTCTAGACGCTACTACGTCCTTGTGACGTAGGCATCTCTTTGTTAGGGTGTAGGTTTCCATAGCTATCCTGTCCTTCAGCATAGAGTGGCCTTCGATCTCCTCATCGCTGGAGACCACTTTTAAGGAACTATGATGCACACAAGGTGCAGTTTCCCAGAGTGAATTGATCTTTATTGAGGTAGTTCAGTATTTATACACAACAAGCAGAACTTTCTAGACGCTACTACGTCCTTGTGACATAGGCATCATTTTAATTAGCCCCTACAAGCGGTTCAGAGCGGGTTCTCTTATCAGTACATTTCTCAAGGACCCACATGACTTTCAAGAAACAAAACTCTCTGTTCCCTGTAATCGTGGGCTACATGCAAATAGCATTTCGTAAATGTATATATTCCGCACCACACAATCGATAAGTAGATAAAAAACCAATAATGAATATTGTAGGTGCCTGTGCTTGCAATTGGAAACTATAACTCCTGAAGTAGACAAAAAATGATGATGGCGTAGGCATCTCTTTGTTAGGGTGTAGGTTTCCATAGCTATCCTGTCCTTCAGCATAGAGTGGCCTTCGATCTCCTCATCGCTGGAGACCACTTTTAAGGAACTATGATGCACACAAGGTGCAGTTTCCCAGAGTGAATTGGTCTTTATTGAGGTAGTTCAGTATTTATACACAACAAGCAGAACTTTCTAGACGCTACTACGTCCTTGTGACATAGGCATAATTTTAATTAGCCCCTACAAGCGGTTCAGAGCGGGTTCTCTTATCAGTACATTTATCAAGGACCCACATGACTTTCAAGAAACAAAACTCTCTGTTCCCTGTAATCGTGGGCTACGTGCAAATAGCATTTCGTAAAATGTATATATTCCGCACCACACAATCGATAAGTAGATAAAAAAACAATAATGAATATTGTAGGTGGCTGTGCTTGCAATTGGAAACTATAACTCCTGTAGTAGACAAAAAATGATGATGGTGCCAGCAACCACCCTAATGGCAGCACTCCCTCCACCACAAATAATAGATTAAGCCAAATCTCATGAATTCATATTTATTAAATATTATTAAATTAAAAAATCACATTAAGACACACAAATTTAAAAAACATATATACAACACAGACAATCCATTTTTGGGGGTATCCCAAGCAGATCCTACATATCCAACAACATCTATACAACAGATAATACATACAACAAAACCTCAAAATTGATAAAAAATGTAAAACACAATTCATCCAACAATAAAATGCATAAGTGCCAAATTGTGCAAATATCTCTATATTAATCCCACACTAAACTACTAAACTAATGTGGCAAAACGAGCAAGGTTTATAACAAAATATAACTTAAAAAAGTTCTAAAAACCGCGCTCAAATATCAAAAAAATATATATAAATGAATAAACAAATTAAATGTCTTTAATAAATAAACACAAAATGAAACCAAAACACAAAATGAAACCAACACATCACCTGAGTGTGGATCCCGGGATGTCCCTCCCAGTTGTCTGTGTTGTATATATGTTTTTTAAATTTGTATGTCTTCATGTGATTTTTTAATTTAATAATATTCAATAAATATGAATTCATAAGATTTGGCTTAATCTATTATTTGTGGTGGAGGGGGTTCTGCCTTTTGGAACTATTAGGGTGGTTGCTGGCACCATCATAATTTTTTGTCAAATGGTGTCTTAAGATATGCAAAATAAAAACAACACGAACACTGTTCACACAAAGCAAAAGCCATTTATCCCTCTTATTGTGCCTCTTTTCCGCCCTCGCACCAGGGCCACACTCAGGACACAAACTCCTTCTTCATGTGTAAGAAGCTGCGCTCCATCGGAGTGAGGGTCAGCCGGGTTTCCGTCATCCCGGACGACGTGGATGCCATCGCCGGCGAGATCGCCGCCTTCTCCTCCCGCTACACCTACGTGCTGACCTCCGGCGGGATCGGCCCCACGCATGACGACGTGACGTTCGAGGCGGTGGCGCAAGCCTTCGGCGAGAGCGTGGTCCCGCACCCGGAGCTGGTGGCGCTGGTGCACAAGTTTTTTGGCAAATCGGACGCCTGGTGCCCGGAGATGAAGCTGGCGCGGATCCCCGCCTCCTCCAAGCTGAACTACGGCACCGACAAGCGCACCGGCGACTGCTTCAAGTACCCGCTGATCAGCGTGCGCAATGTCTACGTCTTCCCCGGCATCCCGGCGCTGATGGAGCGGGCGCTGGACGGGCTGGAGCACCTCTTCCGCAACGACAAGACGCGTTTCCACTGCCGGGAGATCTTCGTCAACGCCGATGAGGTGTCCATAGCCGCCGCGCTAGAGGAGGTCAACGACCGCTTCCGCAGATACGTCAGCCTAGGCTCTTACCCGGACTGGAGCAACAACTACCACCGCGTGCAGCTCACCCTCGACTCCGACTCCGAGGCCCGGCTGGAGGAAGCCTGCAACTTCCTCATCCAGCGCCTTCCTCCAGGGGTGGTGGTGCCTTTTGTCAAGGACCCCGTGTCACGGGCCGCTGCTGAAGTCTACCAACTGGCACAGTCGGGTAAGTGACGGTGGCCTGTACAGGTTATAGTGAGCTCCCGCAGGTGGTGGAGCCTTTTGTCAAGGACCCCGTGTCACGGGCCGCTGCTGAGGTCTACCAACTGGCACAGTCGGATAAGTGACGGTGGCCTGTACAGGTTACAGTGATCTCCTGCAGGGCGTCATGCTGTCACCTACCCAAAGTGAACCTCCAGTCAAAAATGATTTAGGATCAGGCCCCTAAAATACAAAACAATAAATACACAGAGCTAGCGTTCTTCAAAAGATAAATAAAGTGTCCATAAGTGCATACAAATCAACAATAGAGTCTCTAAATTCTTTAACCATATCCCAAAGTGCATGTGCTCCAAGACGTCTTCTGTGCTCTTATCACCCCTATGTGCACATCCTTACCAGAGGGAAATCTTTAGTACAGCAACACACCTGGTCAAAGTCGCAGTAGCGACGAAACTCGTTGGGAGTTCGGAGGCTTAAAGGATTTGTCCCCTGGATATTGGGTCACACTATGCTTGAAGAGCGTATTACCTTCTGATGAACTAGCGGGAGCGCCAAGGATTGGTGGTGAGACCCGGTTTATCCAGTGCTCTATGTTAGAGCTGACATGCTGTTTTTAAACGTTTACATTGTGAGTGCAAATCTTGGAGTTTTTTAGTGTTATTAAATAGACTTTTTAAACGTCATTGCACTAGATCTGCTATTTTATTTCTTCCCTCATATGCGGTCTGTCATTTATAATATCGAGCAATTGTGGGAGATTATATATGATTCATCTTGTGGAACCAGTATTGGATGTGGATAACTTGAAATCAAGCTTACCATCTATTGATGTGGGGGAGCATCTATTGATCATCTGATTTTTTGCTGTACTAAAGATTTCCCTCTGGTAAGGATGTGCACATAGGGGTGATAAGAGCACAGAAGACGTCTTGGAGCACATGCACTTTGGGATATGGTTAAAGAATTTAGAGACTCTATTGTTGATTTGTATGCACTTATGGACACTTTATTTATCTTTTGAAGAACGCTAGCTCTGTGTATTTATTGTTTTGTATTTTAGTGGAAAATTTAGGAGTTTCTTGACACGTTGAGCTTTACTTTAAGACACTTTTTCTAATCACTTTGGATTTTACAAGCGCGGTGTTACTCAGTTATTTTATATTAGGATCAGGCCCCACTCACCGGCCAAAATCGCCTGGAACTACTCAACAGGTCCGAGCTCCTGTACCAGTCTGGCTGCGAACCGTGGGGTACCAGAACAGCCATTAACAGTGACCTGTAAGTAGTTTTGCCCAACTTCAAGCTTCATTTTAGTATTAGCAAGCTAGAAAATCCCAAATCGGGATGACCCCTGTGGGCTGGTGAGTGGACCACCAGTCATTTTTAACTGGAGTTCCACTTTAAAGGACACTTCATTATAAAATGATACATACCGTATATACTCGAGTATAGGCCGACCCGAATATAAGCCGAGGCACCTAATTTTACCACAAAAAATGGAACAAGTTATTGACTCGAGTATAAGGCGAGGCGGCTTTTTTCAATTGGAATTGGAGTTGACACACAGAAAGAGAGAGACACACACACACACACACACACACACAAAAAGAGACACACACACAGAAAGGGACACACACACAGAAAGGGACACACACACAGAAAGAGACACACACAGAAAGAGACACACACAGAAAGAGACACACACACAGAAAGAGAGACACACACACAGAAAGAGAGAGACACACACACACAGAAAGAGAGAGACACACACACAGAAAGAGAGAGACACACACACAGAAAGAGAGAGACACACACACACAGAAAGAGAGAGACACACACACACACACACAGAAAGAGAGAGACACACACACACAGAAAGAGAGACACACACACACAGAAAGAGAGACACACACACACACAGAAAGGGACACACACACAGAAAGAGACACACACAGACAGAGACACACACACAGAAAAAGAAACAGACACACACACACACACACACACACACACACACACACACACACACACACACAGAAAGAGACACACACACACACACACAGAAAGGGACACACACACACAGAAAGGGACACACACACACAGAAAGGGACACACACACACAGAAAGGGACACACACACAGAAAGAGAGACACACACACACAGAAAGAGACACACACACAGAAAGAGAGAGACACACACACACACACACAGAAAGGGACACACACACAGAAAGGGACACACACACACAGAAAGGGACACACACACACAGAAAGGGACACACACACACAGAAAGGGACACACACACAGAAAGGGACACACACACAGAAAGAGAGACACACACACAGAAAGAGAGACACACACACACAGAAAGAGACACACACAGACAGAGACACACACACAGAAAAAGAAACAGACACACACACACAGAAAGAGACACACACACACAGAAAGAGAGACACACACACAGAAAGAGACACACACACACACACTGTGGGTACCTGCTGCTGCTGCCGCCGCCGCCGCTCTCAGACGCGCAGGTGTCGGGGGTCAGGGTTTGGCCGAGGTTACCCTGCAGAGGGGCAGCGGGGTCCCCCTCCACTCCTCCGCTCCTCCGCAGCCGCCGCCGTTCTCACACACACACACACACACACACCAGCACTTCCTGGCTGTTGCGCGCTCGGCGTCGGTGGGCGTGCCCCATATGAAAACATAGGACGCCGCCCATTGACGACCAGCGCGCAGCAGCCTGGAAGTGCCGGTCAGTGTGTGAATGTGTGTGCGTGTTTGTGTGTATGAGAGCGGCGGCAGCAGCGGGTACAGCAGGGACCGGCCGCCCCTCACCCTCCAGCATCTGTTGGGTTCAGGGTTGCGGCCTTCCCTGGCAGTCCGCCCCTGGACTCGAGTATAAGCCGAGGCGGCTTTTTTCAGCCCAATAAGTGGGCTGAAAAACTCGGCTTATACTCGAGTATATACAGTACCCCCCCCCCCCCCTTTTTCTCCAGGATTTCTCCTCAGTTGCCTTTTTGTTGCCACTTTCAGAAGGAACGCTGACCATGCTGTTCTGAATCTAGCGTTGCCGGACCTCAAGCTCCTCATGCTTTACTGACTGGTGGGGAGCAGGCCGAGCGTTCATTCTCGGAGTAGCAAGGGAGGAGGGTTTATCCAAGCATGTTTATGTGTGTGTAGTGTTTTGCAGTGATCTCCGGGCCCTTTAAATCGGATGAACCCCCCCCCCCCCCCTCCATGCCCCCGGGACATCCTATACCGACTGCTCCGCCATGTGAAACACCCCAGGGCACCAGTGATCTTAGCCATGACACTGTCATCACCAGCAGCCGCATCTCCGGTTTCTCTGCAGCTGTGCGCGCTTTCTTAATGGCTGGCTGTGGGAGCATGTGCGTGCGCAAACAGCATTCCGGGGATGTGCGCAACCATCTGCACCTCGTCCCAGCGGCAACTTTGATATCAGCCAAATGGAAACCTCAAAAGTGTTGCTGGGCGTAACTTCGGTGGTGGAAAAACCCGGTGTTGTTGGAAACCGGGCCAACGTCAAAGCCGATAGCAGTGCGGGGGCTGGGGGGGGGTGGTTTAGAGGGCCCGAACGATAAGTGGTGGAGCTAGAAATGAGTTTCCATATGCTTCAAGAGAGGCTTGACTATATCCACATACAGAGCTTGCTTTAAAGTCTACCAAAACCCTGGATTTTGACTATCCTGGGTTTTGGTCCACTTCCCCGGGGCACCCTGATCAGGGATGCCCCTCTGTGTGAAACCCCCCAGGTTACTTGAAGAAACTCGCCTCTTTCTGGTCCTACGACGCATGCGAGGCTGCTCGTCCAATCAGCGTGCTCGGATATGCTCCCGCCCCTTTGTCTAAGGTGAGTGGAGACTCCGGCGAGAGCAAGTGCCCTGATTGGCCACTGGGCATCTGGGGGGTTTCACACTGTGGGGGCTTCCCAAGGACAGGACTCCGGGGCCTCCGAAGTTCCTCTTTTAAAGTGGACCAATTTCCCCCCCCACGTCCGGCCCTGGAATCTAAAAAAGTCTCCACGGAAGTCCACTAGCCTATCGTATCCTGGATGCCCCGCTGTGTGAAACCCCGTGGGATCACCTTTTTGTATTTGCCAGCGCCCACCTCCCTGTAGCTGTGCGCGCTCCCGTGTCCAGCCACTCAAATAGGCCGGACGCGTACTCTCGTGCCACCGCACCGCGTTAATATGCACAACATAAAGTGCTGATTGGACGAGCGCCCCGCATACGTATTGGGAACTGCGGAAAGGTGAGTGGAGTGGGCGATATGAGGGGTTTCACACACATTTGGGATACCCCCGGGGCAAGAAACTAAAAGTCAAAATCCTGGTGATTTTCTTTATAATTGGTTTTGTTCCCGGCCCCCCAGGGAATCCAGATTTGGGATGCCCCTCTGTGTTAACCCCCCCCCCTCCCAGAGCACCCCGAAAATCACCGTCCCGTTGGGTGGGGGTCACACAGAGGGGCACCCCAGTTTGGGCTGGCCTGTTTTGGGTTTTGAATCAATGCATAGTCACGCCTACCTGATGACATCACGCGTGACATCATTTACAACTGCTAATAGCCAGATACATGTAAAGGGGACTTGGGACGAGTTGAGTCAGGGAAGACCCCGCCTCCGCCGTCTGTGTGAAGAACCCTGTCGATAAAGTTGTTGTTGTTGTTTGGGCAGGCTCCCCGCTGGGCAACAAGGTGTTATTGGCGCTGCACACTGTGGAGGAGGCCCTGAGGCAGTACAGCCTGGAGAAGGTGTGCGTGGCGTTTAATGGCGGCAAGGACTGCACGGCGCTGCTGCACCTGTATCACGCTGTGGTGCAGAGGTAAGTGCCCCTGCCACAGCCCCCCCCCCCCCCCCTTATCTCTGGGGAGAGGTGGGTTACCCATAATGCTGTGCTCTCTGCTTTCTAGGCAGTACCCGGAGTTCCGGGAGAAGCTGCAAGCGCTTTACATCCGCATCGTCTCGCCCTTCCCGGAAATGGAGCAGTTCATGCTGGACACCACCAAACGGTGAGAGGGGGAGGAGCCTCGATGAGCGACTTATCCTGGTGGGCGGAGCCCCGGGCCTGGGCGCCAAAAAAACATGGCTGCCGGGAAAATGATCCCTGAGGTCTCTCCCTTCCTTCTTCCTGTGTCTCTTATCACATCTCTCTGCCCTTCTGCCCTCTTCCACCCCCCCCCTCTCTTTCCCATGGTCTTTTGCCTTTTCCTCCTGTTTTTTTATCACTCTTCCATCCTTGATCTCTCTTTTTCTTTCCCCGGTGGCTGTCTCTTTTTCTCACTCATTCTATCCTCCCTCTCTCTCCTGGTCTCTCTCTACCCTCCTGGACACTATCTCTTTCTTTTCCCTCTTGGTCTCTCTCTTTCCTCCTGGTCTTTCTTTATCTCTCTTCCCTCCTGGACACTATCTCTTTCTTTTCCCTCTTGGTCTCTCTCTTTCCTCCTGGTCTTTCTTTATCTCTCTACCCTCCGTGACACTATCTCTTTCTTTTCCCTCTTGGTCTCTCTCTTTCCTCCTGGTCTTTCTTTATCTCTCTACCCTCCGTGACACTATCTCTTTCTTTTCCCTCTTGGTCTCTCTCTTTCCTCCTGGTCTTTCTTTATCTCTCTACCCTCCGTGACACTATCTCTTTCTTTTCCCTCTTGGTCTCTCTCTTTCCTCCTGGTCTTTCTTTATCTCTCTTCCCTCCTGGACACTATCTCTTTCTTTTCCCTCTTGGTCTCTCTCTTTCCTCCTGGTCTTTCTTTATCTCTCTTCCCTCCGTGACACTATCTCTTTCTTTTCCCTCTTGGTCTCTCTCTTTCCTCCTGGTCTTTCTTTATCTCTCTACCCTCCGTGACACTATCTCTTTCTTTTCCCTCTTGGTCTCTCTCTTTCCTCCTGGTCTTTCTTTATCTCTCTACCCTCCGTGACACTATCTCTTTCTTTTCCCTCTTGGTCTCTCTCTTTCCTCCTGGTCTTTCTTTATCTCTCTTCCCTCCTGGACACTATCTCTTTCTTTTCCCTCTTGGTCTCTCTCTTTCCTCCTGGTCTTTCTTTATCTCTCTTCCCTCCGTGACACTATCTCTTTCTTTTCCCTCTTGGTCTCTCTCTTTCCTCCTGGTCTTTCTTTATCTCTCTTCCCTCCGTGACACTATCTCTTTCTTTTCCCTCTTGGTCTCTCTCTTTCCTCCTGGTCTTTCTTTATCTCTCTTCCCTCCGTGACACTATCTCTTTCTTTTCCCTCTTGGTCTCTCTCTTTCCTCCTGGTCTTTCTTTATCTCTCTACCCTCCGTGACACTATCTCTTTCTTTTCCCTCTTGGTCTCTCTCTTTCCTCCTGGTCTTTCTTTATCTCTCTTCCCTCCGTGACACTATCTCTTTCTTTTCCCTCTTGGTCTCTCTCTTTCCTCCTGGTCTTTCTTTATCTCTCTTCCCTCCTGGACACTATCTCTTTCTTTTCCCTCTTGGTCTCTCTCTTTCCTCCTGGTCTTTCTTTATCTCTCTTCCCTCCGTGACACTATCTCTTTCTTTTCCCTCTTGGTCTCTCTCTTTCCTCCTGGTCTTTCTTTATCTCTCTTCCCTCCGTGACACTATCTCTTTCTTTTCCCTCTTGGTCTCTCTCTTTCCTCCTGGTCTTTCTTTATCTCTCTACCCTCTGTGACACTATCTCTTTCTTTTCCCTCTTGGTCTCTCTCTTTCCTCCTGGTCTTTCTTTATCTCTCTACCCTCTGTGACACTATCTCTTTCTTTTCCCTCTTGGTCTCTCTCTTTCCTCCTGGTCTTTCTTTATCTCTCTTCCCTCCGTGACACTATCTCTTTCTTTTCCCTCTTGGTCTCTCTCTTTCCTCCTGGTCTTTCTTTATCTCTCTACCCTCCGTGACACTATCTCTTTCTTTTCCCTCTTGGTCTCTCTCTTTCCTCCTGGTCTTTCTTTATCTCTCTTCCCTCCGTGACACTATCTCTTTCTTTTCCCTCTTGGGCTCTCTCTTTCCTCTTGGTCTTTCTTTATCTCTCTTCCCTCCTGGACACTATCTCTTTCTTTTCCCTCTTGGTCTCTCTGACCTCTTTCTGGTCTATCCCTTCCCTCCTTGTCTCTCTCTCTCCCCCAACCCCCTAGACTTTGTTTCTTTTCCCTCTCTGACCACGCTTGGTATATTTCTTCTCTCCTGGTCACTGTGTATCTCTTTTTTCCCTACTGGTCTCTTTCTTTTTTCCTCATGGTCTCTTTGACCCCGCCTGACCTCCTGGTCTCTCTCTTTCTTTCTTCCCTCCTGGTTGCTGTATCTTACTCTCTTCCTTTGCTACTCTCTCTCTTTTCCCTCTTGGTCTATCTAACCCCTCCTGGTATCCCTTCTTTCCTGGTCTCTCTCTCTCTCATCCCCCTGGACATTCTCTCTTTTCCCTCTATGACCCTATTTGGTCTATCTATTCTCTACAGGCTGCTCTCTCTCTCTCTCTCTCTTTCTTTCTCTTTCCTACTGGTCTCTTTCTTTTCTTTTTTCCTCATGGTCTCTTTGACCCTGCCTGACCTCCTGATCTCTCTCTTTCTTCCCTTTTGCTAGCTGTCTCTTTCTCTCATCCTTTTCTCCTGGTCTCTCTTTTTACCCACTTCATCTCTCTTACCCCGTCTGACCTCCTGGTCTCTCTCTCTCTTTCTTCCCTCCTGGTTGCTGTCTCTTACGCTCTTCCTTTGCTACTCTCTCTCTTTTCCCTCTTGGTCTATCTAACCCCTCCTGGTCTATCCCTTCTTTCCTGGTCTCTCTCTCTCTCTCTCATCCCCCTGGACATTCTCTCTTTTCTCTCTTGGTCTATCTAACCCCTCCTGGTCTATCCTTTCCTTCCTGGTCTCTCTCTCTCTGTCATCCCCCTGGACATTTTCTCTTTTCTCTCTCTGACCCCATTTGGTCTATCTCTTCTCTACAGGCTGCTCTCTCTCTCTCTTTCTTTCTTTCTCTTCCCTACTGGTCTATTTCTTTCCTTTTTCCTCATGGTCTCTTTGACCCCGCCTGACCTCCTAGTCTCTCTCTCTCTTTCTTCCCTCCTGGTTGCTGTCTCTTACTCTCTTCCTTGACCCCTCTCTCTCTTTTCCTAATGCACAGCACGGCCTGCTTCATGAAGTCCTTACATCTGGGATATTCCGCCACAAGGTGGCGCAGTGCACTGCAGAAGAGTTGTGGCTCCTCCCGGCCCCATATAAAAACCAGAAATCAGCCGTAGACCTCCAGTGTTTCCTCTGCCGTGATACTGCGAAGATAGAAGATGGCTCTCTCTCTTGCGCAGGTGAGCGGGGCAACCAAGCCTGCGGCCCTGCAAGTCTATTTCCACCCGTTTTGGCGGCGGGCGACGGTTGTGCTGTGGTGTCCCGCTGTTGTGTCTTTCATCGCCGCCGAGGGTGTACTGCGCTCCGCGGCGGGCGGCGCTTTTACTAGTGTTTTACTGTGCCTGTCATGGCGGCGCCGGGTTACATGGGCGCCGGGGGCTGACGCGTATCGCGTCATGTCCCCGCCGCGGGCCGCTCCTCGAGGTGCTTGATCGGCGCCATCTTAGCTGCCTGCTGCGTGCTTGTGGCCTGTTCTCTGGAGGCTCCTGGTCAGCGCGGGCTGCGGCGGTGACTTGTGCTGCCTGATCTACCTCTGCGGATCTTCTGACTGTACCCGGTTGCCTGTGTGTGCTGCGCGCGCTGCGCTCTTGGTCCGTGAGTCCCCCATGGGTTTTTTTTCTTGTTAGGGCATGTACTGCGTGATGCTTATGTGTCTTTTTGATTGTCTTTCAGGCGGGATAACAGTGTATTGTGGTTGCTCCTGGTCCTATCCCTCCTCCCCCTTCTTTTCCCTCATGGCCCTCTCTGTGGGCATCCCTTGGGGGGCATCCCAGGTGGCATTTATTAGCATTTACCCTATACTGGTGTGCCTGTGATAATCACCATATGGAGGCTTCTGGGGATAGCGTGCTCGGGGACCCTTCGGGGCAATCCCGGCTATGTGTCATGTGCGGGGCATCCCCTTTGAGTGGTGGTGGCGCGGTTTGTGTGCCGTTTGCCCAAGGTATTATTGCGGACTAGGCTGGGATGAGCGCTTCTCTTCCCAGTTCTGCGCTCCCTCCGGCATCTCCTGCTCCCCCGCGCCTGCATTTAGCCCCCAGTGAAGGGGATACTAGCAGGGGGTCCCAATCTAATCTGGCACTACGCGTGGCCAGCATTGAAAGGCAGCTGGCCCAACCGGTGACGGGCAAGGCGGCAATTTGACGCAGCGCCTTCCCTCTTTGCCGAGGAGAATGGGAGCCTTGATGTGTTTGGCGGCGTGACTCCCTAGAGGAGGGGGAGCTTTTCCATGATTCAGACTCCTCTGGGGACCATCAGATAGAGTACGACAGTGACACGGGGTCCGCCTCGGATGAGGAAACCTGGCTTCCTGGTGACACTGATAGACTGTTGTCGGACATTTTTGAGACATTGCACATCGCCCCCCCTAAGGTGGCGAACAGGAAGCAGGGTGAGCTTTTTCGCCCTGATAAACAACGCTTGGAGTTCCCGGGGCAGGCCACTGTGCCCAAGGGATTGGATAGAAGGTATCCCTTTTCTGCTGACCTGGTCAAGCGCTGGTCCTGCCCCCCTGAGGTGGACGCTCCTGTTCTAGGGCTGTCTAACACCTCGGTCGTGCCGTCCCCTGACACTACTACACTGCGCGGACCGGCGTTTGGATCAGCTGGCCTGTCATGCTTTCACCTTTGTGGGGGCAGGTCTGCGTCCGGTTTGTGCTGCAGCCATTACAGCCATTGCCCTTAAGAAGAAGCTCAAGCGTCTAGCGGATGGCGCCATGGCTGGTAGGAGGAGGGAGTATTATAGGGCCCTCTTGCTTTGCTCTGATTTTGTTGCCTTTGTGCTGACTTCCATGGATGATACCGTCCGGCTGGGCGGTAGGGCTTCGGCCCTCTTGGTGGCTATGCGCCGCTCTGTTTGGTTGCGCCAGTGGACAGCTGACACTGCAGCTAAGAAGTCCCTCACCGGGCTTCCCTTCACGTGACTTCGTCTCTTTGGTTAGCGTTTGGATGTTCTGGCCAAGGATGGTAGGCTCCCTCAGCGGGAAGCAGTCTCGGCCCTTTCGGGGGCCCTCCTCCTCCTTCTCCTTTCGTGCCCCCAGAGGAGGTCGTGGCTCCCTCTTCTCGGGTAGCCGCAGAGATTCTTGGGGCCGTGGCAGATCCCGCGGTCATCCCGGTCTCTCTTGGGGTTCCAAGCCCAAACCTCCTACCAAGGCCCCTCAGGCTTGAGGAGGCGCCCTCACCCATCCGGGTGGGGGGACGGCTTCGGCTCTTTGCTCACGTCTGGAGGCTTCGCGTCTCACACCGGTGGATTCAGGAGGTGGTGTCCTCCGGTTACAAGATAGAGTTTGCAGCCTGGCCGCCCCCAAGATTCCTCAGATCCCAGATCTCTCTAAATTCTCTGTCTGCTCAGGGGTTGCGCCTAGCAGTTCAACGCCTGTTAAAGTCAGGAGTCATCTGTCTGGTACCTTACCAGGAACAGGGTCAGGGGTTCTACTCCAATCTTTTCACGGTCCCCAAAAAGGAGGGTTCTCTGAGGCCCATCCTGGACTTGAAGGGTCTCAACAGGTTTGTCCGGTTCAAGCACTTTCGCATGGAGACTCTACGCTCGGCTGTCGGTACCCTTCGGCCGGGCGACTTCATGACCACCGTGAACATCAAGGATGCCTATCTTCACGTACCTATCTTTCCAGGTCATCAGAGATTACTGAGGTTCGCTCTGGAGGATCAGCACTACCAGTTTGTGGCCTTACCGTTCGGTATCACCTCGGCGCCTCGGGTATTCACCAAGGTGCTGGCGGGCGTAATGGCGCTTCTGAGGAACCAGGGCATTCGCATCCTCCATTACCTGGATGACATTCTGATTGCTGCTCAGTCTCTTCATCGGGCCGTGAAGGATACTCAGGTGGTCACCTCCACTCTCGAGTCCTTCGGCTGGGTGATCAACTATCCCAAGTCTTCACTGTCTCCGTCTTTGGCGAGGTCCTTTCTGGGCATGACTCTGGATACCGCTCAAGTCAAGGTATTTCTCCCTCAGCAGAAAGTGAGGGACCTTCAGATGCAGGCACAAGCTCTGCTCTTGTGTCCTCATCCCTCCATTCGGCAGGGGATGCAGTTAGTGGGCCTGATGGTGTCCTGCTTCGAGGCGGTTCCCTTTGCTCAGTTCCACATGAGATCCCTTCAGTTGCATCTCGTGGTGGCTGGACTCGAGGAATCTTCTAGTGGGCAGGACCTTTCTGCCGCCATGCTGGGAGATTGTCACCACAGATGCCAGTCTAACTGGTTGGAAGGGAGTTTAGAAGTCTTTGAAATTTCAGGGTCAGTGGGGCCCCCAGGAGGCCCATGCACCCATCAACATTCTAGAACTACGGGCGATCAAGTTGGTTCTCTCCCAGTTGACTCCTCACCTTCGCGGTCGGGCTGTTCAGATTCACTCGGACAACCAGATGGCGGTTGCCTACATCAATCATCAGGGAGGGACTCGGAGCAAGCGAGCCCTCAAGGAAGTGTCTCTGATACTGAAGAGAATGTCCCTTGCATCTCGGTGGTCTACATTCTGTGGGTGGAGAACCAGAAGGCAGACTCCCAGAGCAGGGGGACGTCTCGGCTGGGGGAATGGTCCCTCAGCAACAAGGTATTTCACTCTCTGTGTCACCGCTGGGGTCAGCCGGATGTGGACCTGTTTGCGTCCTGCCACAATCACAAGCTTCCAAGATTTGTCTCTCTGTCGTAGGATCCTCTGGCCTTCGCCACGGATGCGCTAGCGATTCCTTGGACAGAGTTTCGGCTCCTCTATGTGTTCCCTCCCTTTCCTCTGCTGGGCAGGGTTCTTCGCAAGATAGCCCAGGCCCCTCCTGGTTCCATTCTGGTGGCCCCCTGTTGGCCAAGGAGGGTGTGGTTCGCAGACGTCGTGCAGTTGGCAGTAGATCGGTACGTTTTGCCCAAGGATCCAGATCTTCTCACTCAGGGACAGCTGCGCCATCCCAATTTACAAATGCTGGCCTTAACGGCTTGGCTGCTGAAACCTCCATCTTGATGGACAAGGGGTTGCCGGCCTCTGTTGTTGATACTATGATTCGGGCTCGGAAGAAGTCCTCGTCTTTTATCTACTACAGAGTCTGATATGCTTACATTGCCTGGTGTCTCCTCCTTGTCGGGTGTTTTCTATCCCCAGGATTTTGGAATTTTTACAACATGGTTTGGATTCGGGCCTTAGTACCCTCAAGGGGTACTGACAGGTGTCAGCTCTGGCAATTTTTTTCCAAAGATCCTTTGCCAATCACCGGCTGGTTAAGACCTTCTTCCAGGGAGTTACTCATGTGCGTCCGCCACGTAAACCTACGCTACCGGTTTGGGACTTGAATCTGGTGTTGTCTGCTCTGCAGGGTCCTCCCTTTGAGCCTATCCGTGGGGCTGCGTTGCCCATTCTGACTCTTAAGGTGGCCTTTTTGGTTGCCATTACTTCTGTCAGGCGAGTTTCTGAGCTGGCGACTCTCTCCGTCAAACCTCCTTATTTTGAGCAGCATCAGGATAAGGTGGTGTTTCGGCTTAAGCCGGATTTCTTGCCTAAGGTTGTGTCTGCCTTTCATCTCAATCAGGACATTGTCTTACCTTCTTTGTGTCCTAACCCTGCTAATACCAAGGCCCGGACCCTTCATTCTCTGGATGTTGTCAGGGCATTGAAGTTTTATTTGGTTGCTACTTTCAGGAAATCTGATGCTCTTTTTGTTCTTACTGCTGGTCCTAGGAAGAGTTTGCCTCCGGCTAAATCTACTATTAGTAAATGCATCCAACAGGCGGTGGATCAGGCCTATTCTGCTAAGGGGAAGAATCCTCCTTTCCGGGTTACTGCTCATTCCACTCGTGGTATTGGAGCCTCTTGGGCTTTTCAGCACCAGGCTTCTGTTGACCAAGTTTGCAAGGCCGCTACTTGGTCTTCTGTTCATACATTTTCCAAGTTTTACAAGGTTGATGTTAAGGCCTCAGCTGATGCTGCTTTTGGCCGCAAGGTACTTCAGGCGGTGGTGGTTTGAACTGCCTGCTGTTACTCTTTGGGGATCCCACCCTACCTTACGGACACTGCTTTTGGATGTCCCAGACGTAAGGACTACATGCAACAGGCCGTGCCATGCAATTGGAAAAATACAATTCTGTGAGTACTCACCTGTAGAATTGCTTTTACTATTCACAGCACGGCCTGTTTCATCCCTCCCTTGTTATCGTTATTCTTGGTTGCCTCTTTATGGTGATTTGTTCCAAGTTAGTTGAGAGGGTTTTTACCTTTTTGACCTTTTTTTTTAACCTTTATTATCTCCCGGCTTCTTGTATAACTGCTTGTCAGCACTGGAGAGGTCTATGGGTGATTCTCGTTTTTATATGGGGCCGGGAGGAGCCACAAATCTTCTGCAGTCCACTGCGCCACCTTGTGGCCGAATACCCAGATGTAAGGATTACATGAAACAGGCCGTGCTGTGCATAGTAAAAACAATTCTACAGGTAAGTACTCACAGAATTGTATTTTTCCCTCTTGGTCTCTCTGACCCCTCCTGGTCTATCCCTTCCCTCCTGTTCTTTCTCTCTCATCCCACTGGTCTCTCTCTCTTTCTTTTCCCTCTCTGATTACGTTTGGTATATCTCTTCCCTCCTGGCCGCTGTCTCTCTCTTTCGTTCTCTACCTTTCGGTTTTCTTTGTTTCTTTTTTCCTTATGGTCTCAATGACCCTGTCTGGCCCCCTGATCTCTCTCTTTTTTATTTTTTTTTTCTCTTCCTCTGCTCCTCTTTCTCTTTTCCCTCTTGGTCTATCTGACTCCTTCTGGTCTCTCTCTTCCCTCCTGGTCACGGTCTACCACTTTTTCCATCCTTGTTTGTCGCTGCCTCTTTCATTCTCTCTCCCTCTACCATCCTGATCTCTTTCTTTCTCTCTCTTCCTTCCGGGTGTCTCTCTCTTTCTTATGCCTCTTGGTTTCTTCCCACCTGGTCTCTCTCTTTCTCTTCCATTCTGATTTCTCTTTTTTTCTCTCTCACTCATCCCTCCTGGTCTCTTTCTCTCTATTTTCACTCTTGGTCTCTCTGACCTCTCCTGGTCTCTCTCTTCCCTCCTGGTTGCTGTCTCTCTCTTTCTTTCTTTTCCCTCATGGTCTCTTTGACCCCACCTGGTCTCTCTCTTTCTACCGTCCTGGTTGCTGTCTCTTACTTGCTCGCGGTCTCTCTCTCACTTTCTTGCCTTCTTGTTTGTCACTGTCTCTTTCTTTACCCTCCTGGTATCTCTTTTTTTTCTTCCACCCTGATCCTCACTCCTCCATCACCCACTGCCTCTCCTCCTTCCCTCCTGGTCACGGTCTCTCTCTGATTCTTTTCCCTCCTAGTCTCTCTCTAACCCCTGGTCTCTCTCTGTGTCTCTCTTTCTCTGGGTTCTCATCTATGTTGTTTCCCTTCTCACTCCTTCCCGTCCCTTCCTCACTCCTCCATCACCCGCTGCCTCTCCTCCTTCCCTCCTGGTCACTGTCCCTCTTTCCCCTCTTTCTCTCTCCTCCTTCCCTCCTGGTCACTGTCCCTCTTTCTCTCTCCTCCTTCCCTCCTGGTCACTGTCCCTCTTTCTCTCTCCTCCTTCCCTCCTGGTCACTGTCCCTCTTTCCCCTCTTTTTCTCTCCTCCTTCCCTCCTCGTCACTGTCCCTCTTTCTCTCTCCTCCTTCCCTCCTGGTCACTGTCCCTCTTTCCCCTCTTTCTCTCTCCTCCTTCCCTCCTGGTCACTGTCCCTCTTTCTCTCTCCTCCTTCCCTCCTGGTCACTGTCCCTCTTTCCCCTCTTTCTCTCTCCTCCTTCCCTCCTGGTCACTGTTCCTCTTTCTCTCTCCTCCTTCCCTCCTGGTCACTGTCCCTCTTTCTCTCTCCTCCTTCCCTCCTGGTCACTGTCCCTCTTTCTCTCTCCTCCTTCCCTCCTGGTCACTGTCCCTCTTTCTCCTCTTTCTCTCTCCTCCTTCCCTCCTGGTCACTGTCCCTCTTTCTCCTCTTTCTCTCTCCTCCTTCCCTCCTGGTCACTGTCCCTCTTTCTCTCTCCTCCTTCCCTCCTGGTCACTGTCCCTCTTTCTCTCTCCTCCTTCCCTCCTGGTCACTGTCCCTCTTTCTCCTCTTTCTCTCTCCTCCTTCCCTCCTGGTCACTGTCCCTCTTTCTCCTCTTTCTCTCTCCTCCTTCCCTCCTGGTCACTGTCCCTCTTTCTCTCTCCTCCTTCCCTCCTGGTCACTGTCCCTCTTTCCCCTCTTTCTCTCTCCTCCTTCCCTCCTGGTCACTGTCCCTCTTTCCCCTCTTTCTCTCTCCTCCTTCCCTCCTGGTCACTGTCCCTCTTTCTCTCTCCTCCTTCCCTCCTGGCCACTGTCCCTCTTTCTCCTCTTTCTCTCTCCTCCTTCCCTCCTGGCCACTGTCCCTCTTTCTCCTCTTTCTCTCTCCTCCTTCCCTCCTGGTCACTGTCCCTCTTTCTCCTCTTTCTCTCTCCTCCTTCCCTCCTGGTCACTGTCCCTCTTTCCCCTCTTTCTCTCTTCTCCTTCCCTCCTGGTCACTGTCCCTCTTTCTCTCTCCTCCTTCTCTCCTGGTCACTGTCCCTCTTTCCTCCTCATGTTCAGGTACAACCTTCAGATCTTCAGCATCCAGGGAGACATCAAGCTGGCCCTGATGGACCTGAAGGTGGAGCAGCCGCAGTTGGAGGCCATCCTGATGGGGACGCGCAGGACGGACCCCTACTCCCGCACCCTCACCCCCATGTGCCTGACGGATGACGGGTGGCCCAAATACATGCGGGTGAACCCCCTGCTGGTGAGTGGTCACATGTGCGGGTGCGCGGCGTCTTATCATGACCCCAGTACTTACCTGTGTCTGTGCCTCACAGGACTGGTCCTACCGGGAAATCTGGGAGTTCCTGCGCAGCCTCTACATTCCCTACTGCATCCTGTACGACAAAGGGTGAGTATACCTCATGTCCCCGTCTGTCCTCCGGCCCGCCTGGCCCTCTAGGGCCGGCTTACAGTTCTAGGGCCGGCTTACAGTCTGTCCCTCTCCTTCCTGGCAGTTACACCTCTCTGGGCAGTATGGAGAACACTGTGAAGAACCCGGCGCTGCGATACACCACGCCGGCCGGTGCCGACAGCTTCCACCCGGCCTACATGCTGCAGAATGAGGAGGAGGAGCGCATGAGCAGGAAGTAACGTACCCTGTCTGCCCGTCCGTCCATCCGTCTGTCCGTCTATACGTCCGTCCGGTCCTTGTGTGACACGCAGACCGCCAGACGCTCATAACCTGGGACTGCTGATGCCAAGGAGCATTCACTGCCTAATAAGCTCCACCCCCTTTGCTGTGATTGGCCGGCCCCATGCAGACTCTTTTTTTTTTTTAACTCGACATGGACAAGTGTACATGGCGGCCACCTGATGCCGAGGAGCATTCACTGCCTAATAAGCTCCGCCCCCTTTGTTGTGATTGGCCGGCCCCATGCAGACTCTTTTTTTTTTTAACTTGACATGGACAATTCTCGGCGGCCCAGACCCTGCAAACCATATTATTCTAAGCATACAGCACGTCCTGCTCCAGTAGTAGTAATAACATGTGGGGTAATCCTCCGCCTCCGGCGCCGTGCACTGCAGACATGTAGAAAACAAGCTCCTCCCGGCCCTACATATACCGAGGGACCTCCCTCAAATCCCCAGATTTCTCTGCAGTGCTGGAACTGCGAAGACATGAAGTATCACGCTCTCGCAGGCGAGCGGGGCTTGACAGCCCGAGGCCCTGCGGGACTATTTCCACCCGTCCTCATTGTGAATTAATGCCTCCCAGCCTGGGCTGCGTTGGTCGGGTGAAGTTAGGCAGCACCTAGTGTGCTTACGGAGCCATGCTCCACCGCAATCCCCCTCCATAGGTTAGGCGGTTAAGGCGAATGGTGAGCCTCTAGTGGATGCCCCTCCCGCACCAGTGCCCCCATGCCCCACGGTGAACCCTCTATTCGGGTCACCTTCCTCCCCAGATTCCCCCGTTAGTGGGGGAAAAAAGAGGGGGGGGGGGCTGTGTGTTTGATGGCCTACTCCTTGCCCTAAGTACACTATAGGCGCTTTACCGCTACCGGGTGTCAGAGCGCGTTTCACTTGTTTACTTTTCAACTGACCGCAGCGTTTTACTGTGCTCTAGGCGCATACGGCAGCACTGTTTGGGGAAGCTACGGCGTTTTTCAAATCTCCTTACTCACTTTGTCTGACTTCTTCTCTGAAGTGATGCTGACGTATCTACATTCTCTCCTGATTGGCTGCGTGCCTTCTAGCTTCGCGCTCTTCGGGGGGGGGGGTGTGGTTTGGTCTGGCGCGTTCCGCGTCATCGCCCGCTCTGGCCCGCCCTTCGAGGTTTGCTGGGCGCCATTTCCTTCTCGCATGCGGTGAAGACGGTCCTCCCCTCGCAGACCTGTAAGTGCCCTCATGGGCGATCTTTTCCCTAGTTTGCTTCTTCGCGCTCAGCTCTGACATCCCTGTTCCCCTTGTGTCTTTCAGACAGCGGTCTTCGGTGGCTTCCCCCGGCCCGGTGTAGCGCCCGGTCCAGACCATTTTTCAGAAATTACTCCCACTTCCCAGCGGGTTATTGGGGCATCCAGGGTTGCTTAAAGCGTCAATCCCTACTGGCATATTGAATTTAATAATCACCATATGGAGGCATCCCAGGACATCGCGAACGGGGTCCCCCTGGGACAAGCCCGTCTGTGTGCAGCTTGTGGGGTCTTACCTAGCAGCGGTGACAATACACGGGTCTGCGTACCTTGTGCTCAACAGGCGCTAGCCGGTCTCCCCACCTCATCCGAGGCTGGGCCCGCACCTCGCCTTACTTCCCCAAGCTTGAGCCTAACCCCCAATACTAGTGGGGATTCTCACGCTGATTTGGCCTCTAGATTGGCTAGTGTGAAAAGCTTCATCGCTGGCTCCTTGGCGCGCAAGGCTACTGCCAAGAGGCGTCATTTGAACCCTGAAGCTACTATTCTCCCTGTAGAATCTGATGATTTACTGCTTTCCTATGCTCAGTCCCCATCAGAGGAAGGGGAACTGCTCTCTGACTCGGGATCCTACGAGGACGAGTCCAGGAGTCAGGAGGAGTCTGGTTCTGATCTTTGGTCCCAGGACGACATTGACAGACTGCTGTCTCAGATCTTTGATGTGTTATCCCTCTCCCCCCCTCCCGCGGCACCTCGGCAAAGGGGCGATCTGTTTCATACCGCTAGGGTGCGGTTGGAGTTTCCCGAACAAACTCACTTTAATAACCTAGTGCTGAAAGAATGGGAACATCCCAGCAAACTCCAGGGGATTCCTAAAGCTGTGGATAAGAAGTATCCATTTCCTGCCGATCTGGTGAAGTGTTGGACATCGCCGCCCGAGGTCGATGCCCCGATTCTGAGTCTGTCCAACACCTCTATTATGCACTCCCCTGACACTACTACGCTGCGGGATTTAGAGGATCGGCAAGTTGATCAATTGGCATGTCATGCCTTTGCATTTGGGGGAGCGTCGCTCCGCCCGGTTTGCGCCTTAGCCATCACGGCGGTGGTGCTCAGGACGGTGGTTAAGACTGCCCTGGAAGGGGCGGATGACCTGCCCTCCGAGGCCGCCAACGCTCTGGCCACCTGTGAGACCTTTGTGAATTATATCCTATCTGCATCGGATGATGCTATTAAGCTGAGCGCTAGATCTTCTGCTCTGGTGGCGGCCATGCGCCGCGCGAACTGGTTACGCCAGTGGGCTGCTGACAACGTCGCCAAGAAGGCCCTTAAGGGGCTTCCATTTAAAGGACTGCGCCTGTTTGGAGAAAGATTAGATATCTTTGCCAAGGGTGGCAAGTTGCCCCAGCGCAAGCGTCAAATTCGGCCCTTTCGTGGTCCAAGCTCCCATTCTACCCCCTACCGTGGGACCAAGCAAGGTAGAGGGGTGTCCTTCTCTGGGTCTCGCACAGAACCCTGGAACAAGAGCAGAGGACGCCGTCCTGGCTCCTCCTGGGGGCCCAAGCCCAAAGCCCCCCCCCAAGACCCCCCAAGCATGAAGGGGTGCCCTCGCCCGTCAGGGTGGGGGGACGTCTACAGCACTTCGAGCATGTTTGGAGACGCCTTGTCCCAGACCGGTGGATTCAGGAGGTAGTCTCCTCCGGTTACAAGATAGAATTTGCTGTGCTGCCCCCTACCAGGTTCGTTGGGTCTCGGATCCCACAGGATCCTGCCTCAGCTCGGGTCTTGATGCTGGCTGTGCAGGACCTTCTGGAGCTCAGGGTCATCTGTGAGGTCCCCTTAAGAGACAGGGGCATGGGGTTTTATTCCAACCTGTTCACGGTGCCCAAAAAGGACGGGTCAGTCAGACCCATTCTGGATTTGAAAATCCTAAACAAGTTTGTCAGAAGCAGGCATTTTCGTATGGAGACTCTGCGCTCGGCCATTGCCTCGCTGCGTCCAGGGGACTTCATGACATCTGTGGACATCAAGGACGCTTACCTGCACGTACCGGTGTTCTCAGGACACCAAAGGTTCCTCAGATTTGCGCTGTTGGATCAGCATTATCAGTTCGTGGCCCTACCATTCGGCCTTACGTCGGCTCCCAGGGTGTTCACCAAGGTGCTGGCAGGGGTGATGTCCCTCTTAAGACTAAAGGGCATACGCGTGTTGCCCTACCTGGACGATATTCTCATCACCTCTCAGTCTCTGCGGCAGGCAGAGCTGGACACTCGGTTGGTGGTGTCCACCCTGGAGTCCTTCGGCTGGGTGATCAATTACCCAAAGTCCTCTCTGTCCCCCTCCTTAGTGACCCCGTTTCTGGGGATGATTCTGGACTCGGTTCAGTCAAGGATATTCCTTCCTCCGCAGAAGGTGGAAGCTCTGACAACCCAGGCGAGATCCCTGCTCGCTAGCCCTCACCCCTCCATCCGGCAGGGAAATCAGTTGGTGGGCTCTATGGTGGCAAGCTTCGAGGCGGTGCCCTTTGCCCAGTTTCATTTGAGAACCCTGCAGCTTCACCTTCTGTCAGTATGGAACAAGGACCCAGCATCTCTGGACGACAGCTGGGTGATTCCCCCCTCGGTCAGACAATCCCTTGCGTGGTGGTTGGACCACAGGAATTTGACAAGGGGCAGATGCCAGTCTTTCGGGCTGGGGGGGATTCTGGAAGTCCCCGCGCTTCCAGGGGAGGTGGGGCCCTCAGGAGGCCCATCTTCCCATCAATGTCCTGGAACTCAGGGCGGTCCGATTGGTCCTGGAACGATTGACCCAGCACCTGAAGGGTCTGGCGGTTCAGGTACGCTCAGACAACAGAACGGCCGTAGCCTACATCAATCATCAGGGAGGAACCCGGAGCAAGGGTGCTCTCCAGGAGGTGTCTCTGATTCTAACTTGGGCAGAGACCAATGTACAATGCATATCGGTTGTCTACATTCCGGGGACGGAGAATCTTCTAGCAGATGCTCTGAGCAGGGGGAATGTTCCCTCTGCGACAGGGTATTTCAGTCACTGTTTCACCGTTGGGGTGTGCCGGACGTGGATCTCTTTGCGTCACGTCACAATCACAAGCTACTGAGCTTTGTATCCCTGTCTCAGGATCCTCTGGCTCTGGCCATGGATGCCCTGTCAATGTCTTGGAAGGAGTTTCGGCTCCTGTATGTGTTTCCACCAATTCCCCTTCTGGGCAGAGTGCTGCGCAAGATCGCTCTGGAAGGGGTGCCCGCGATTCTGGTGGCCCCAAGGTGGCCAAGAAGAGTGTGGTTCGCGGACGTGGTTCAAATGGCAGTAGATCAGTACGATCTGCCAAGGTTGCCAGACCTTCTGACTCAAGGGTCTCTACGCCGTCCAAATTTACTAACGCTGGCTTTGACGGCTTGGCTATTGAAACCTCCATCTTGATGGAAAAGGGTTTGTCTGCATCTGTTGTGGCTACTATGGTGCAAGCCAGGAAGAAGACCTCTGCTGCTATCTATTATAGAGTATGGCGTGCTTACATTGACTGGTGTGAATCCAGGTCCCTTCCCTGCCGGGAATTCTTAGTATCCAGGGTGCTGGAGTTCTTGCAACATGGCCTAGACTTAGGTCTTAAGCTTAGTTCCTTGAAGGGCCAGGTTTCGGCCCTGTCTATCTTCTTTCAGAAGACCTTTGCCCAGCACTCTCTTATCAAGACCTTCTTTCAGGGGGTCACTCATGTGCGCCCCCCTTGGAAACCTATGGTTCCTGTTTGGGATCTGAACTTGGTGTTGTCGGCCCTACAGGGGGCTCCTTTTGAGCCTATCCATGAGGCCGCTCTCGCTGTGCTCACGCTCAAGGTTGTCTTCCTGGCAGCCATCACTTCGGTTAGACGTGTGTCTGAGTTGGCTGCTCTATCTATTCAGCCTCCCTACTTTGAGAGACACCGGGATAAGGTGGTGTTTCGCTTCAAGCCAGACTTCCTGCCTAAGGTTGTGTCTGCATTTCATTTGAATCAAGATATTGTACTTCCTTCCTTGTGCCCTAATCCTAGTAACCCTAAGGAAAGGGTTTTGCATTCCTTGGATGTGGTTAGGTGTGTCAAGTCTTACCTGGTTATCACTGAGGCTTTCAGGAAGACGGATGCTCTCTTCGCTGTGCCTCATGGGCCTAGGAAGGGTTTGGCTCCCGCCAAGTCTACCATCAGTAAATGGATTCGCCAGGCTGTTGTTCATGCCTATACTGCTAAGGGGAAGACTCCCCCCTTTCGCCTTATTGCTCATTCTACTAGAGCTGTTGGGGCTTCCTGGGCTTTTCAGCACCAGGCCTCTGTGGAGCAAGTTTGCAAGGCCGCTACTTGGTCTTCTGTACATACCTTTACAAAGTTTTACAAGGTTGACGTTAGGGCCTCAGCTGACGCTGTGTTTGGCCGCAAGGTTCTGCAGGCGGCAGTAGTTTAGACTGCTTGCTGTTGCCTTCTGTTGGGGATCCCACCCTTCTTTATGGACACTGCTATTGGATGTCCCACATGTTATTACTACTACTGGAGCAGGAGGTGCTGTATGCTTAGAATAATACAACTGTAGAGTTGGTATTATACGCATACCGCACGTCCTGCTCCACCCCACCCTGTTTTCACCTTGTTCTGGATCCCCTGTTGGTGATTGTTATCTTTGATATTTTTGCCAGTTTTGGGTGGTTGTTCCTCCTGGCTTCTCTTTCTCACTGCTTTTCAATGCTGGGGATTTGTGGGAGGTCCTGCGGTATATGTAGGGCCGGGAGGAGCTTGTTTTCTACATGTCTGCAGTGCACGGCGGCGGAGGATTACCCACATGTTATTACTACTACTGGAGCAGGACGTGCTGTATGCGTATAATACCAACTCTACAGGTGAGTACTTCACAGAGTTGTATTATTTGACGCGCGCCCGTCCTGAGGTGCGTCCAGTAATTGGAGTCCCCTCTGGAAACGCCCCCCCCCCCCCCCTCCCGGAGAATAAAACGTTTTATTTTACTTTGCTGGCCCTCCTCTGCCGTCAGCCACTGGGCGAGTTCTTCCTGCTTCACCCTCTTGTTATGCCAGAACTGCCTCTTCCGCTGTTTCTCTATAAAGTGGAACAAAACCCACGCCGATCGGCCCGGGAATCTTATAGATCAATCGATTCCCTCCCTCCCCCTGTGTGACACCCCCCAGGTTCCCCCATACACTTACCTTGCTTCCGGTCCAATGGCGCATGCACAAGCCGCATCCCCGCCATCCCTCTAGCAGGGCGCGTGCACAAGCCGCATCCCCGCCATCCCTCTAGCAGGGCGCATGCACAAGCCTCATCCCCGCCATCCCTCTAGCAGGGCGCATGCACAAGCCTCATCCCCGCCATCCCTCTAGCAGGGCGCATGCACAAGCCTCATCCCCGCCATCCCTCTAGCAGGGCGCATGCAAAAGCCGCATCCCCGCCATCCTTCTAGCAGGGCGCATGCACAAGCCGCATCCCCGCCATCCCTCTAGCATGGCGCGTGCACAAGCCGCATCCCCGCCATCCCTCTAGCAGGGCGCATGCACAAGCCGCATCCCCGCCATCCCTCTAGCAGGGCGCATGCAAAAGCCGCATCCCCGCCATCCCTCTAGCAGGGCGCATGCACAAGCCGCATCCCCGCCATCCCTCTAGCAGGGCGCATGCACAAGCCTCATCCCCGCCATCCCTCTAGCAGGGCGCATGCACAAGCCACATCCCCGCCATCCCTCTAGCAGGGCGCGTGCACAAGCCGCATCCCCGCCATCCCTCTAGCAGGGCGCGTGCACAAGCCTCATCCCCGCCATCCCTCTAGCAGGGCGCGTGCACAAGCCTCATCCCCGCCATCCCTCTAGCAGGGCGCATGCACAAGCCACATCCCCGCCATCCCTCTAGCAGGGCGCGTGCACAAGCCTCATCCCCGCCATCCCTCTAGCAGGGCGCATGCACAAGCCGCATCCCCGCCATCCCTCTAGCAGGGCGCATGCACAAGCCGCATCCCCGCCATCCCTCTAGCAGGGGGCATGCACAAGCCACATCCCCGCCATCCCTCTAGCAGGCCGCGTGCACAAGCCGCATCCCCGCCATCCCTCTAGCAGGGCGCATGCACAAGCCGCATCCCCGCCATCCCTCTAGCAGGGCGCGTGCACAAGCCTCATCCTCGCCATCCCTCTAACAGGGCGCATGCACAAGCCGCATCCCCGCCATCCCTCTAGCAGGGCGCATGCACAAGCCGCATCCCCCGCCATCCCTCTAGCAGGGCGCATGCACAAACCGCATCCCCGCCATCCCTCTAGCAGGGCGCATGCACAAGCCGCATCCCCGCCATCCCTCTAGCAGGGCGCATGCACAAGCCGCATCCCCGCCATCCCTCTAACAGGGCGCATGCACAAGCCGCATCCCCGCCATCCCTCTAGCAGGGCGCATGCACAAGCCTCATCCCCGCCATCCCTCTAGCAGGCCGCGTGCACAAGCCGCATCCCCGCCATCCCTCTAGCAGGGCGCATGCACAAGCCGCATCCCCCGCCATCCCTCTAGCAGGGCGCATGCACAAACCGCATCCCCGCCATCCCTCTAGCAGGGCGCATGCACAAGCCGCATCCCCGCCATCCCTCTAGCAGGGCGCATGCACAAGCCTCATCCCCGCCATCCCTCTAGCAGGGCGCGTGCACAAGCCTCATCCTCGCCATCCCTCTAGCAGGGCGCATGCACAAGCCTCATCCCCGCCATCCCTCTAGCAGGGCGCATGCACAAGCCGCATCCCCGCCATCCCTCTAGCAGGGCGCATGCACAAGCCGCATCCCCGCCATCCCTCTAGCAGGGCGCATGCACAAGCCGCATCCCCGCCATCCCTCTAGCAGGGCGCATGCACAAGCCGCATCCCCGCCATCCCTCTAGCAGGGCGCATGCACAAGCCTCATCCTCGCCATCCCTCTAACAGGGCGCATGCACAAGCCGCATCCCCGCCATCCCTCTAGCAGGGCGCGTGCACAAGCCTCATCCTCGCCATCCCTCTAACAGGGCGCATGCACAAGCCGCATCCCCGCCATCCCTCTAGCAGGGCGCGTGCACAAGCCGCATCCCCGCCATCCCTCTAGCAGGGCGCATGCACAAGCCGCATCCCCGCCATCCCTCTAGCAGGGCGCATGCACAAGCCGCATCCCCGCCATCCCTCTAGCAGGGCGCATGCACAAGCCGCATCCCCGCCATCCCTCTAACAGGGCGCATGCACAAGCCTCATCCTCGCCATCCCTCTAGCAGGGCGCGTGCACAAGCCTCATCCTCGCCATCCCTCTAACAGGGCGCATGCACAAGCCGCATCCCCGCCATCCCTCTAGCAGGGCGCGTGCACAAGCCGCATCCCCGCCATCCCTCTAGCAGGGCGCATGCACAAGCCTCATCCCCGCCATCCTTCTAGCAGGGCGCATGCACAAGCCGCATCCCCGCCATCCCTCTAGCAGGGCGCATGCACAAGCCTCATCCTCGCCATCCCTCTAACAGGGCGCATGCACAAGCCGCATCCCCGCCATCCTTCTAGCAGGGCGCATGCACAAGCCTCATCCCCGCCATCCCTCTAGCAGGGCGCATGCACAAGCCGCATCCCCGCCATCCCTCTAGCAGGGGGCGTGCACAAGCCTCATCCCCGCCATCCCTCTAGCAGGGCGCATGCACAAGCCTCATCCCCGCCATCCCTCTAACAGGGCGCATGCACAAGCCGCATCCCCGCCATCCCTCTAGCAGGGCGCATGCACAAGCCGCATCCCCGCCATCCCTCTAGCAGGGCGCATGCACAAGCCACATCCCCGCCATCCCTCTAGCAGGGCGCATGCACAAGCCACATCCCCGCCATCCCTCTAGCAGGGCGCATGCACAAGCCGCATCCCCGCCATCCCTCTAGCAGGGCGCATGCACAAGCCGCATCCCCGCCATCCCTCTAGCAGGGCGCATGCACAAGCCACATCCCCGCCATCCCTCTAGCAGGGCGCATGCACAAGCCGCATCCCCGCCATCCCTCTAACAGGGCGCATGCACAAGCCGCATCCCCGCCATCCCTCTAGCAGGGCGCGTGCACAAGCCTCATCCTCGCCATCCCTCTAACAGGGCGCATGCACAAGCCTCATCCTCGCCATCCCTCTAGCAGGGCGCGTGCACAAGCCTCATCCTCGCCATCCCTCTAACAGGGCGCATGCACAAGCCGCATCCCCGCCATCCCTCTAGCAGGGCGCATGCACAAGCCTCATCCTCGCCATCCCTCTAACAGGGCGCATGCACAAGCCGCATCCCCGCCATCCCTCTAGCAGGGCGCATGCACAAGCCGCATCCCCGCCATCCCTCTAACAGGGCGCGTGCACAAGCCTCATCCTCGCCATCCCTCTAGCAGGGCGCGTGCACAAGCCTCATCCTCGCCATCCCTCTAACAGGGCGCATGCACAAGCCTCATCCTCGCCATCCCTCTAGCAGGGCGCGTGCACAAGCCTCATCCTCGCCATCCCTCTAACAGGGCGCATGCACAAGCCGCATCCCCGCCATCCCTCTAGCAGGGCGCATGCACAAGCCTCATCCTCGCCATCCCTCTAACAGGGCGCATGCACAAGCCGCATCCCCGCCATCCCTCTAGCAGGGCGCATGCACAAGCCGCATCCCCGCCATCCCTCTAGCAGGGCGCATGCACAAGCCGCATCCCAATCATCCCTCTAGCAGGGCGCGTGCACAAGCCGCATCCCCGCCATCCCTCTAGCAGGGCGCATGCACAAGCCGCATCCCCGCCATCCCTCTAGCAGGGCGCATGCACAAGCCGCATCCCAATCATCCCTCTAGCAGGGAGCATGCACAAGCCGCATCCCCGCCATCCCTCTAGCAGGGCGCATGCACAAGCCGCATCCCCGCCATCCCTCTAGCAGGGCGCATGCACAAGCCGCATCCCCGCCATCCCTCTAGCAGGGCGCATGCACAAGCCGCATCCCCGCCATCCCTCTAGCAGGGCGCATGCACAAGCCGCATCCCCGCCATCCCTCTAGCAGGGCGCATGCACAAGCCTCATCCCCGCCATCCCTCTAACAGGGCGCATGCACAAGCCTCATCCTCGCCATCCCTCTAACAGGGCGCATGCACAAGCCTCATCCCCGCCATCCCTCTAGCAGGGCGCATGCACAAGCCTCATCCCCGCCATCCCTCTAACAGGGCGCATGCACAAGCCGCATCCCCGCCATCCCTCTAGCAGGGCGCATGCACAAGCCGCATCCCCGCCATCCCTCTAGCAGGGCGCATGCACAAGCCGCATCCCCGCCATCCCTCTAGCAGGGCGCGTGCACAAGCCTCATCCTCGCCATCCCTCTAGCAGGGCGCGTGCACAAGCCTCATCCTCGCCATCCCTCTAACAGGGCGCATGCACAAGCCTCATCCCCGCCATCCCTCTAGCAGGGCGCGTGCACAAGCCTCATCCCCGCCATCCCTCTAGCAGGGCGCATGCACAAGCCGCATCCCCGCCATCCCTCTAGCAGGGCGCATGCACAAGCCGCATCCCCGCCATCCCTCTAGCAGGGCGCGTGCACAAGCCTCATCCTCGCCATCCCTCTAGCAGGGGGCGTGCACAAGCCGCATCCCCGCCATCCCTCTAGCAGGGCGCATGCACAAGCCGCATCCCCGCCATCCCTCTAGCAGGGCGCATGCACAAGCCGCATCCCCGCCATCCCTCTAGCAGGGCGCATGCACAAGCCGCATCCCCGCCATCCCTCTAGCAGGGCGCATGCACAAGCCTCATCCTCGCCATCCCTCTAACAGGGCGTGTGCCCGCGTCAGGCATTTGTGAATGAGCACGCTCCCTGTTAGAGGGAAGCGGAGGTTGCGACAGCTGCTCTTAGACGCACCATAGGAACGGGAAGAGGTGAGCTGGTCTTGGCATCCTCTGGGGTTTCTTGCTCCCCGATCGGGATGCCCTCAGGGAAAGGACCAAACCCAACGATTGTCAAAATCCTGGGTTTTGCTCCACTTTAAACCCACAGCCTAGGGATGGTTATGCTTTACAGGGGCATCCTGGTTATGGAACCCCTTGTTTCCCCCCCGTTATCACCTGGAACCGGACATCCCACTGGGCATGTGCAAGGCTCCATCCAACTGCTGTGCATATTAAACCGGACCTTCACTATGATTTAATGAAAAGCCCAAATCCCTTAAAAAACGATTCCCCAGCATCTAAAATCAATATATTTTCAAGTTTTTAGTCGTTTACTTATTATTCTTTCCCCCGCTGGGCTGCATCCTGTTCAGGGCTCTAGGATACGGCGCCGCCATCTTGCCTCAGAGGCATCACATACTGAGGAGAGGAGAGCAGGATAAAGTGCAAGGGGCGGGGTTATAGCTGTGCTTTGCACAGACAGAGCAGAGCTGAGGTCAGGGAAAGGACAGCAATCCCAGAATGCAGAGCGACACAGAAGACACCGCCTGTTTGCAGGCTGCCTGATGTTCCATGAGCTGCCATCTTGGATGTTTAAAGGCTCATAACATGCAGTAGATGCAGGTAGGATGATTTTTAACGTGACCAATCTGTATGTACAGAGTGTGGGAAACATATAACATAGGCTCTTATTCAGGGTGAGGGTCCAGATTAATGTGAGCAATCTGTATGTACAGGGTGTGGGAAACATATAAGAAAGACTCTTATTCAGGGTGAGGGTCCGGTTTAATGTGGGCAATCTGTATGTACAGGGTGTGGGAAACATATAAGATAAGCTCTTATTCAGGGTGAGGGTCCGGTTTAATGTGGGCAATCTGTATGTACAGGGGGGAAAACATACGAGATAAGCTCTTATTCAGGGTGAGGGTCCGGATTAATGTGAGCAATCTGTATGTACAGGGGGAAAACATACAAGATAAGCTCTTATTCAGGGTGAGGGTCCGGATTAATGTGAGCAATTTGTATGTACAGGGGGAAACATACAAGATAGGCTCTTATTCAGGGTGAAAGTCCGCTTTAACGTGGACCAAAACCCACGCCAAACCCTGGGGTGATCGATTCCCTCCACCTGGGGCATCTTGATTTTGTGTGAAACCCCCCAGGTCGCCCCATACACGTACCTCGTTTCCCAGTCCAACGGCACATGCGCAAGCCGCATCCCCGCCATCCCTCTAGCAGGGCGCATACCCGTGTCAGGCATTTGTAAATGGCCAGAACGCTTCCTGTTAGACGATGTGATGTCAGCGGCTCCGAGCACCCTGATTGGATGAGTGGCTGCGCATGCGCCATAGGACCAGGAAGAGGTGAGTCTGGGGGGTTTCACACAGTGGGGCATCAGTGATCAGGGTCCAAAGGACCAAACCCCGGGATAGTCAAAATCCTGTGTTTTTGATCCACTTTAAATGAATCCTGCTCCACGTGGGCGGGGCCTCACTGACATCAACTGCTTCTCTTTTATCTTTTGAAGTGGTGTCTGAGCATCCTGATGTGCGCGCTCCCGTCCCGGCTTATCTGAATGGCTGTGGAGGGAGCGTAAGCGCTAGGCAGGGGATGCAGCAACGCGTGCGTCTCAATGAGGGCCGTCTGCCATATGACACAGTCACAGCCTCTCATTGGACGAGAGACTGCACATGTGCGGTTGGAGCGTGGAAAGGTGACTTTTTACGAGCGAATTGAGGGGCATCCCAATTCGGAGAAAACCCTGGAGTCTTTTAGATTCCAGGCTGGCCGCCGCTGGGTTTTGTTCTGCTTTAAAGAGAGCCTGTTACAGAAGAAACTAAGGGCTTCCCTATCTACCTAGGAACAGGTGAGCCAATCAGAAGCTCTGACAGCGGTCTCCTTTAGCATCCTAAAAAGCAGCCATGGTAGATTCCTACCTAAGTAGAAGAAAACCCAAAGCTGCCGACCCTGGATTCTAAAAGATTCCATGGCCGTCCGCTGGCGCAACCCAAGTAGTGATCCCCCGCGACTCACCTTTGCCCTGGCTCCTGTGGTGATGGAAACCATGCTGGACATCCCCAGCATCTGTGGGCTGAGGCATTCGTAGTGCAGGAGCGCGCCCACGTCTAAAGGGCACTGGGGATGCAACCACTTCCGCACCCTGCTCCAATTAAGGGGAGTCTACAGCGCCACGGAGGAGTTTTACACTGTGGGATGCCCCTGGGAACCAGGCTTCGGCATATAGCCACCGGCGGTTATATATCGGTCACTCCGCGCGACATACAACGTCAAAGTTCAACGCCAAAAGTGTTCTATTTCCATTGAGGTGCGTTTATCCCACCACCTTATAAGTATAAATCACGTACCGGATTTCTTTAGAAAAAACGCCTTGTAGTCCATAGCAAATAATTTAGTTCCTCCTTAAGGATTGGGATCTGCTACTTTCAAATTCATCCACTTTTTCACTTCTTAATGGCAATAAAAACGGGTCTTGTTATATTTTTACATCAAGCATTCGCTCCAAATTTAATGTTGATTTGCAATAAAAAAACAAAAACGCCAACACAGGTTCCTGGTTCAATTGCCCCCACTATGTAATGCTCACCAAATATAGCAATAAAATCCAGCATATAGTGTTTTTGAGAAGGCAAAGCTGCGCGTTACCACCAGCGGTCTCGCCACCGCAATCGGCTCAAGCTCCTACCGCTCTGCATATATGTTTATCCGACGCCTCGGACGCAGGCTCGGTAATCTCCGTCTTCCTTCGAAAGTAACATGGTCACTAGGCTCCGCCCGACGCGTTTCGTCCTATCGACTTACTCCTTCGGCTATATGCAGAGCGGTAGGAGCCTGAGCTGATGGCGGTGGCGAGACAGCTGGTGGTAACACGCAGCTTTGCCTTCTCAAAAATACTATATGCTGGATTTTATTGCTATATTTGGTGAGCATTACATAGTGGGGGCAATTGAAGCAGGAATCTGCAATTTTACAGTTTGGCGTTTTTGTTTTTTTTATTGCAAATCAACATTAAATTTGGAGCGAATGCTTGATGTAAAAATATCACGAGACTCATTTTTATTGCCATTAAGAAATGAAAAAAGACAATTCTGTGAGTACTCACGTGTAGAATTGCTTTTACTATGCATGGCACGGCCTGCTTCAAGAAGTCCTTACGTATAGGTTATTCCGCCACAAGGTGGCGCAGTGCACTGCAGAAGAGTTGTGGCTCCTCCCGGTACCATATAAAAACCGGATCACCATAGACTTCTCCAGCGTTGACAAGCAGTTATACAAGAAGGCGGGAGAATAATAAAGGTAAAAGGAGTAACAACCCCAACTAACTTGGAACAAACACCATAAAGAGGCAACCAAGAATAACGATAACAAGGGTGGGGTGAAGAAAGCCGTGCCATGCAGAGTAAAAGCAATTCTACAGGTGAGTACTCAAAGAATTGTATTTTTCCTATTGCATGGCACGGCCTGCTTCAAGAAGTCCTTATGTATGGGACGTCCAACAGCAGTGTCCGTAAGGTAGGGCGGGATCCCCAAAAGGTAACAGCGGGCAGTTCAAACCACCACCGCCTGAAGCACTTTGCGACCAAAGGCAGCATCAGCCGAGGCCTTAACATCAACCTTGTAAAACTTGGGAAAAGTAGGAACAGAAGACCAAGTAGCGGCCTTACAAACTTGTTCAACAGAAGCTTGGTGCTGAAAGGCCCAAGAGGCACCAATAGCACAAGTGGAATGAGCAGTAATCCGGAAAGGAGGAACCTTCCCCTTAGCAGAGTAGGCCTGCTCCACCGCCTGATGGATCCACTTGCTGATAGTAGATTTAGCCGGAGGCAAACCCTTCCTAGGTCCCGCAGGAAGAACAAAAAGAGCATCAGATTTCCTGAAAGACTCAGTAGCAACCAAATAAAACTTCAGAGCCCTGACAACATCCAAAGAATGAAGGGTCTGTTCCTTGGGATTAGCAGGGTTAGGACACAAAGAAGGCAAAACAATGTCCTGATTGAGATGAAAAGCAGACACAACCTTGGACAAGAAATCCGGCTTAAGCCGAAACACCACCTTATCCTGATGCCGTTCAAAATAAGGAGGTTTGATAGAAAGCGCCGCCAGCTCAGAAACTCGCCTGACCGAAGTAATAGCCACCAAAAAGGCCACCTTAAGAGTCAGAATGGGCAACGCAGCCCCACGGATAGGCTCAAAGGGAGGACCCTGCAGAGCAGACAACACCAAATCAAGTCCCAAACCGGTAGCATAGGCTTACATGGCGGACGCACATGAGTAACTCCCTGGACAAAAGTCTTAACCAACCGGTGATTGGCAAAGGATCTTTGGAAAAAAATTGCCAGAGCTGACACCTGTCCCTTGAGGGTACTAAGTTGAAGGCCCGAATCCAAACCATGTTACAAAAATTCCAGAATCCTGGGGATAGAAAACACCCGACAAGGAAAAGACTTGGACTCACACCAGGCAATGTAAGCATGCCAGACCCTGTAGTAGATAAAGGACGGGGACTTCTTCCTAGCCCGAATCATAGTATCAACAACAGAGGCCGGCAACCCCTTATCCATCAAGATGGAGGTTTTAGCAGCCAAGCCGTTAAAGCCAGCGTTTGTAAATTGGGATGGCGCAGCTGTCCCCGAGTGAGAAGATCTGGATCCTGGGGCAAGACGTACCGATCTACTGCCAACTGCACGACGTCTGCGAACCACACCCTTCTTGGCCAACAGGCGCCACCAGAATGGCTGGTACCCCCTCCTGGGCTATCTTGCACAGCAGCCTGCCCAGCAGAAGAAAGGGAGGGAACATATAGAGGAACCGAAACTCTGTCCAAGGCATTGGTAGCGCATCTGTGGTGAAGGCCAGAGGATCTTGCGACAGGGAGACAAATCTTGGAAGCTTGTGATTGTGGCGGGACGCAAACAGGTCCACATCCGGCTGACCCCAGCGGAGTTGCTTAGGGACCATTCCCCCAGCCGAGACGTCCCCCTGCTCAGGGAGTCTGCCTCCAGGTTCTCCACCCCCGGAATGTAGACCGCCGAGATGCAAGGGACATTCTCTTCCGCCCAAGACCGTATCAGGGACACTTCCTTGAGGGCTCGCTTGCTCAGAGTCCCTCCCTGATGACTGATGTAGGCAACCGCCGTCTGGTTGTCCGAGCGGATCTGATTAGCCCAACGCCGAAGGTGTGTGGTCAGCTGAGAAAGAACCAGCCTGATCGCCCTCAGTTCCAGGACATTGATGGGAGCATGGGCCTCCTGGGGGCCCCACCAACCCTGGAACTGCAGAGACCTCCAAAAGCCCCCCCAACCGGTCAGACTGGCATCTGTGGTGACAGTCTCCCAGCACTGGGGCAGAAAGGTCCTGCCCACTACAAGATTCCTTGAGTCCAGCCACCATGAGAGGGACTGTCTGGCCAGGGGGGACAGAGCAAATTCCTGATCCAGGGACACAGGGTCCCGATCCCAAACTGACAAGAGGTGCAACTGAAGAGGTCTCATGTGAAACTGAGCAAAGGGGATCGCCTCGAGGCAGGACACCATCAGGCCCACCAGCTACATCCCTCGTCAGATGGAGGGATGGGGACACAAGAACAGAGCTCGTGCCTGCTTCTGAAGGCCCTCCACTTTCTGCCAAGGCAGGAATACCTTGACCTGAGAGGTATCCAGAGTCATGCCCAAAAAGGACCTCACCAAAGACGGAGACAGTGAAGACTTGGGATAGTTGATCACCCAGCCGAAGGACTCGGGAGTGGAGGTCACCACCTGAGTATCCTTCTCGGCCTGATGAAGAGACTGAGCCGCAATCAGAATGTCGTCCATGTAAGGGAGGATGCGAATGTCCTGGTTCCGCAGCAGAGCCATCACGCCCGCCAGCACCTTGGTGAACACCCGAGGCGCCGAGGTGATAACGAACGGTAAAGCCACAAACTGGTAATGCTGATCCTCTAGAGCGAACCTCAGGAATCTCTGATGACCTGGAAAGATTGGCATGTGGAGATAGGCATCCTTCATGTCCACGGTGGTCATGAAGTCGCCCGGGCGAAGGGTACCGACAGCCGAGCGTAGCGTCTCCATGCGAAAGTGCTTGAACCTGACAAATTTGTTGAGACCCTTCAAGTCCAGGATGGGCCTCAAAGACCCGTCCTTTTTGGGGAATGTGAAAAGATTGGAATAGTACCCCTGACCCTGTTTTAGGGGAGGCACCAGACAAATGACTCCTGACTCCAACAGACATTGAACTGCGAGACGCAAACCCTGAGCTGACAGAAGGTTTTGAGACATCCGGGATCTGAGGAATCTTGCAACCGGAGGACACCACCTCCTGAATCCACCGGTCTGAGACGCAAAGCCTCCAGACGTGAGCAAAGAGCCGAAGCCGTCCCCCCACCCGGATGGGTGAGGGCGCCACCTCATGCCTGAGAGGGCTTGGGAGGAGGTTTGGGCTTGGGACCCCAGGAGAGACCGGGATGACCACGGGATCAACCACGACCCCAAGAATCTCTGCGGCTACCCGAGAAGCGGGAGCCACGGCCTCCTCTGGGAGCACGAAAGGAGGGGAGGGAAGCGGAGGGCCCCCGAAAGGGCTGGCCTGCCTCCTACGCTGAGGTAACCTACCATCCTTGGCTAGAACATCCAGACGCTCACCAAAGAGCCGCAGCCCCGTAAAGGGGAGCCCAGTGAGAGCCTTCTTAGCAGCAGCATCAGCTGCCCACTGACGCCACCAAACAAAGCGGCGCATAGCCACCAAAAGGGCAGAGGCCCTACCACTCAGCCGTACCGCATCATCCATGGCAGTAAGGACAAAGGCAACAAAATCAGAGCAAAGCAAGAGGGCCCTATAATCCTCCCCCCTCCTACCAGCCGTAGCGCCATCAAGGAGACGCCTGAGCTGTTTCTTAAGGGCAATAGCTGTAATGGCAGCGGCGCAGACCGGATGTAGCTCCCACAAATGTAAAAGCATGGCCGGTCCTCGCTGTCCCGCAGTGTAGTAGTGTCAGGGGAAGGCATGACCGAGGTGTTGGACAGCCCTAGAACGGGAGCGTCCACCTCAGGGGGACCCGACCATCGCTTAACCAGGTCAGCAGGAAAGGGATACCTCTTATCCAACCCTTTGGGAACCGCGGGCAATCTACTAGGACATTCCCACTCCTTGAGCACCATATTAGTGAAATAGCTCTGCTCAGGGAACTCCAGACGCTGTTTATCAGGACGAAAGAGCTCACCCTGCTTCCTCTTAGCCACCTCAGGGGGGGGGCAATGTGCAAGATTTAAAAAATGTGAGACAACAGACTATCAGTGTCATCAGGGAACCATGAGTCCTCCCCAGACTCAGACCCACGGTCACTGTCGCAGCCCACCTGCTGGTCCCCAGAGGAGTCATAGCTTGGGAAAAGCTCCCACTCCTCTAGGGAGTAACGGTCACCAAAAGCATCAATTTCCTCCTGCTCCTCAGTAAAGAGGGAGGGCGTGGGAGCCAGGTGCCGCTTCTTGCAAGAGGCCTTATGTGGAACAGGCCTGGCAAGCTGCCTTTCAATGCTGGCCACACGCAGTGCCAGATCAGACTGTGACCCCCCGATAGTATCCCCCTCACTGGGGGCTAAATGCAGGCGCGGAGGGGTAGGCGATGCCGAAGGGGGCGCAGAACTGGGGAGAGAAGCGGGCAGCCCAGCCTGGGACGCAAT
This sequence comes from Gastrophryne carolinensis, assembly GCA_027917425.1. NCBI lineage: Eukaryota > Metazoa > Chordata > Amphibia > Anura > Microhylidae > Gastrophryne > Gastrophryne carolinensis. The sequence continues at coordinate 160,649,903 of CM051244.1, read as the reverse complement.
GATACCCTGGGCGCACGGCACACACATCCTGACACTGTTACTCACAGGGGATACCCCGCACATGGCACACAGCCGGGATTGCCCAAGCACGCTATCCCCAAAAGCCTCCATATGGTGATTAACACAGGTGCAATAGGGTAAGGGCTAATAAAAAGCCACACGGGATGCCCCCAGAAGCCAGTAAGGGGAGATGAGGGGGGGTAAGGAGCAGAACCGGGAGAAACCACAACCACAGTTGTCCCGCCTGAAAGACATAAGTAAAACACATAAGCATCCCGCAGCACATGCCCCAAGGAAACAAAACCCCCAAAGGGGACTCACAGACCAAGCAGTCACCAAGCCGCCGGACTGCAGGAGGAAGTGATACAGGCAGAGATCACCGCCACAGCTCAGGGAGGAAGAGAGGCCCCAGACACGCAGCAGAATCAAAATGGCGCCGGCAGAAGAACCTTGAGGGGCGGGGGCGCGGGAGGACGACGCGATACGCATCATCCTCCGCCCCCGCCCCCCCGAAGAGCGCATAAACGGCGCTCACGTGACCGCGCCGGCGTCATCACCACACAGCAAAAACGCCTCGCAGATATAGTGCCGCCCGCCGCGGAGCGTAGTACAAAGCGGCGGCGGCGAAAAACCGAACACACGTCGGGGAGGAGGAGAGCGAGCAGGCAGCGGCGAGAGCCCAGGCCAGGGATTGGGAGGAGGTGGGGGGGGGCCCAAACACCAGAAACAAGGCACATAGTCCCCAAAACACTCCTCCCCTCAGAAGCTAGGACAGGAACTCCGCACCCCCAGTAGGCTCACCATAAAGCCTATGGCCGGCTCCCCTTTGTGTTACAGAGTCTGCGGCTTGGAGCAGCGCTCCTTGAGCACCTGACCCTAGTGCTCCTCTACCCTCACCCGATCTGTCAGCCGAGGCTGGGAGGCACAGAGGGCCCGGCAACGGGTGGAAATAGACATGCAGGGCCGCAGGCTTGGTTGCCCCGCTCACCTGCGCAATATAGAGAGAGAGCCATCTTCTATCTTCGCAGTGTCACTGCAGAGGAAACACTGGAGAGGTCTATGGTGATTCCTGTTTTTATAGGGGGCCGGGAGGAGCCACAACTCTTCTGCAGTGCACTGCGCCACCTTGTGGCAGAATATCCCATACGTAAGGACTTCTTGAAGCAGGCCGTGCCATGCAATAGGAAAAGTGGATGAATTTGAAAGTAGCAGATCCCAATCCGTAAGGAGGAACTAAATTATTTGCTATTGACTACAAAGCGTTTTTTCTAAAGAAATCTGGTACGTGATTTATACTTATAAGGTGGTGGGATAAACACACCTCAATGGAAATAGAACACTTTTGGTGTGAACTTTGAAGTTGTATGTCGCGCGGAGTGACCGATATATAACCGGCTGTGGCTATATAACAAAACTTGCTTGCATCTTCTTGGGACTGCTGTGGCTACAGTTCTAATATTACTCCTAGCGAGTGGAGATTTAAAGGAGCAGTATCGCGAATTTTTCTTGGTGACTTATATTTAAATGGTACTTTGAATGTAGGTAAGTGTTGGAGTAAGAATTACAAATTTAGAAAAAAATGATTTGTGTGTTGTGCAACTGGAGACTAATAACTCATGTATGTCTGCTGAGTGTTGGAGCCCCACACTCTGGCCTGTTCCACGCTGGGGAGAGGGGGAAACAATGTAACAAAGTATCAGCTGTTCAGTGCTGGCAGCCGTCCAGCATAATATTGCAACATTGCCTGGCCAGAACTCATATATCTAAAACAGAAAGAAAAGCTCTAGAAGTCATTTAGCTCATTGGTAAATGCAATGCCTTTGAACCAGAGAGTCACTGGTTTGAATCTCAGACTCACCAGTTTGTTTTTTTTTTTGGGGGGGGGTTATTTTATTTCAGAATTGGATTTTTATGTTTACATCCTGTTTTTTTGCTCTAAACATTTTTTTTATTTTGGCAGTTTTCCCTTCATGTTGGCTCTGCTGCAGAATTTCAGTTTACCATCTTTTCTCTCTGTTCTCAACACATTTTTCCATATGATCTTTCTTTCAGCTTTGTGTATTTTGAGCAAAGCCCAACCCAGGATTTTCACTATCTGGAGTTTTGTTTTGTGCCCCTAGGGGCATCCCGACTTGGGATGCCCTGATATGTGAAATCCCCAAGTTCGCCTGTGAAAATGTACCTTTCCCTGTCCCACAGCTCATGCGTGGGCTCTCATCCAATCAGCTCTGTTTGCACGCAGATGGGGAGCCTGAGCAGTAACCTTCCTGGCCGCCCGGCCTGTCTAAATTACTATCTGCGTGAGCGCGCCAGAAAAATGGGGGGATCTGTGGTTATCCAGGGGTCGTTTCACACAGTGGGCATCCTGATTTAGGATGCCTAAGGGGGAAGGTCAATGGTCGGGTCTTATAGACTTCAGGGTCGGCCACTCAGGGTTTTGTTCCACTTTAATACCTTTAGATTTTCCTGCACAGTTATTCAAAGAAGAATTTCAGTTATTCTAAGTATGTCACACACCCCGCTTCAAGATAATCATTACATGTGGTAGTATGGTCTGAAGAGGGCGATCTGCAGAGATGATTGGAGGAAAGAAAAGCCCCTCCCAGTCCATAAATACCTGGGACCTCCCACTCATTACCCAGTCTTCATCTCTGCAGGACGGCGAGCAAGTCAGAAGATGATGTCTCCTCCTTGCACAGGGGGATTTCAGGTAGCCGGGATGACTCCCGGCCCGCTTTTTATCTATTTCCGCCCGGATTCTTTTATATTCCCAAATATACATGCCTCCCAGCCTAGGCTGCGTTCCGGGTGAGGTAGAAAAGCACACTAAGTGCTTAGGAGCAAATGCTCCTCCGTGATACCCTATACAAGAGGGTAGACGGTTATCCGGGTTGGTGACCCCGGTTTGGGATGCCCTGTCCCCTGGCCATTAATCCCTGGGTGATTCCCCCTTTCAGGTCCCTTCTCCCTAGCGGGGGGGGGGGGGGGGGGGGTCCTCTACCTTTCTTGACATTCTCCTAGTTTTTTTTGTTGGAACTGGCCTTTTTAAAAATATACCTCATTGTGTTCCGCATCTTGAGCTCTATCACATGCCGTTTTTACTTGTGTGGTGTGTTTTGTGTGCACTTGGGACGGCGCCGCGACTGTCACAGCGCTGGTACCTCAGAATTCTTTGTGTGAGGTAACTCTCTTTACCTCAGGATTTAAGGGGCGGGGCCGGGCGTTTGGCGCGATGCCGCGGCCCGCCCCTGTGCTTGCAGCCACCGCAGCCAGAACGGTCCCATAGACTAGGCTGGGAGATGCGCCGGCGGCTATTGCCGCGGCGTCTCCCAGCTGTTAAGTGGAGGGTTGCATCTTTCCTCACGAGCGCATACTGGGGGCGGGGCCGAGCGTCAGGCGCGTCGCTGCGGCCCGCCCCCGTGTTACTGGCGCCACTGAGGTGCCTTTCCGGCTCTTGTTCTAGCTGCTCTGTGGTGGAAGGGGGGGCGGATCAAAGCGCGATGCGTGATCCGCGCTGACCACGCCCCCCTTCTCTCTCTCTCTCTCTCTCTCTCTCTCTCTCCCTCTTCTCCTCAGCGTGGAGTGTAGACGCCATCTCAGCCGTGAGTGGCCATGTCGGCCCCTGTTTTATTCATATATATATCTATATATATATTTACTTTAAATACATTGAAATGTTTATGGGGTTCTTTTTAATTATGTTTTTCAGGTGGACCTACATTGGTTAAGGGGTTTCTCCCGATCCTAGGGTCCCTGGGTTCAAATTGGGTTCCTTTTTTTTTTTTTTTTTTTTTTGCCTAAATCCTCCCACTGGGGACATTTAAAAGGGCATCCCGGGTTGCTTATACGCGTAATTCCCTTGGTCATTGCGACTACCAAAAAGTTCACCTATGGAGGCGTCCCCGGATACCGGGCTCCCCTCGGGGCAATCCCGGAAGTGCATGGGCTGTGGGGTATCCCTAACAGGGGATGATATATTTCTATGTATACCATGTGCACAGCAGACTATTACATGGCAGTCAGGACCCCAGGCTTCTTGGTCAGCACCGCCGGCTTCATCCCCTCCCCCTCCCACCTTGACCCGTGCCCCATGTGACGTTGTCATGGATGGGGAGTCGCAATCTGATGTGTGTGCTAGATTGGCCAATATTGAAAAATACATTTCTGCCACGGTTGCCAAAAAGGCACCGGCTAAGAGAAAACATTTGTCACCGGTCACACCGGCATTTGAATATGACGATGTGGATCGTCTGGATTGGTCAGATTACTCTCCTCTAGAGGAAGGAGAGTTATTTGAGGAATCTGATATTTAGGATGATCAGCAATTTGTTGGTGCTGATTCCGAGCGGGGTCTAGGGAGTTCTTCGGATACTCCTAGCGTACTGGCCCAGATGTTTGAGGTTTTGGCTATTTCTCCCCCTGAGGTTGCTCCTCATCAACAAGGGGAGTTTTTATGAGGAATCCAAGCCGCGATTGGAATTCCCTAATCAAAGGCATTTTGACAATATTATTTCCAAGGAATGGGAGAGGCCGGCTCGGCTCCCAGGCATTCCTCAGAGTTGGGATAAAAGATATCCTTTCCCTCCGGATACGGTTAAGCGCTGGGCGTCCCCCCCCCCCCCCCGAAGTGGACGCACCAATTCTGGGGTTATCCAACTCAGCCGTTTTAAATAACCCTGATTGTTCCTCTCTTAAAGATGGTGAGGATAAACGCATTGACCAGATGGCTTGTCACGGCTTTGCCAGTATTGGGGCAGCCATACGGCCTGTTTGTGCCTCGTCACTGTTGGTGGTAGCTACCAGGTCAGTAGTCAGGGACTTGCTGTCCTCTTCTGGTTTGGATCCGGACAGTGACAAATTTCTGGGACTTAAACGTTGTGAGTTGTTTTTTGTCCTTCATGTTAGCTGCCTTGGATGATTCTTTGATGATGTGTAGCAGGGCTTCCGCTCTGCTGGTGACTATCAGGCGCTCTGTTTGGTTGCGCCAGTGGGCGGCTGATTTCGGGTCAAAGAAATCGCTGACGTCTCTTCCCTTCTTGGGGTTACGACTTTTTGGTGAAAAGTTGGACTCCGTAGCTAAGGGTGGTAAGTTACCTCAACGCAAGAAGCAACGTCGCCCTTTTCGAGGTGCGGCTTCTTTCACTCCTTCCTTTCGAGGATCTAGAGCGGGAAGAGGATTTTCCTTCCCTTCTACAAGAGGAGATTACTGGAATAGGGGCAGAGGACATGCCCGCTCAGGATACAATTGAGGATCAAAACCCAAACCCGCGGCCAAGCCTACTCAGCAATGAGGGGGTGCCCTCACCCGTGAGGGTGGGGGGACGGCTGCGGCACTTCTCCCAGATCTGGAATCGGGAGGTTTCGGACAAATGGATCCGGGAAGTCGTGTCTTCCGGCTACAAGTTGGAGTTCGAGTCCCGTCCTCCTCCGCTTTTCTTCAGGTCTAGGGTGCCCCCGGACGCACGGGCCGCCCAGGGGCTTCGGGAGGCGGTTTCAAGTCTTCTGGAGATAGAGGTCATCTCGCCAGTGCCCCTATCAGATCAGGGTCGGGGATTTTACTCAAATCTGTTCACGGTCCCCAAAAAGGATGGCTCTATCCGGCCCATCCTGGATCTGAAGATCCTCAACAGGTTTATCAGGCTGCGAAAATTTCGCATGGAAACGCTTCGTTCAGCTATCCGCGCTCTCCGTCAGGGGGACTTCATGACGTCCATAGACATCAAGGACGCTTACCTCCATGTTCCGATTTTTCCCGCGCACCAGAGATTCCTCAGGTTTGTGGTGGAAGATTGGCACTTTCAGTTTGTAGCTCTTCCTTTTGGTCTCACCACAGCTCCAAGGGTTTTTACCAAGGTGCTCGCTGGGATGATGGCTCTTCTCAGAGCGCAGGGAATTCGCATAGTGCCATATCTGGACGATCTCCTCATCATGGCATCGTCATTCAGCCAAGCGGAATTGGACACCAGGATGGTAATATCCACTCTGGAGAGGTTCGGCTGGGTGATCAACTACCCCAAGTCCTCCTTTTACCCGTCCAGGATAGTATCCTTTCTGGGAATGTCTCTGGATACAGATCAGGCCAGAGTGTTCCTTCCTCAATCCAAGGTTCTTTTGATTCAGGAATTGATTCGGTCGCTCATGTCCATTCCTCGTCCGACCATTCGGCTAGGAATGAGACTGGTGGGGTTGATGGTGGCCTCCTTCGAGGCAGTCTCCTTTGCCCAGTTTCAAACGAGGACGCTACAACTCCATCTATTGTCTGTCTGGGACAGATCTCCTCTGTCGCTGGATCAATTCTTTCTGATGTCTCCCCGGGTTCGCCGACCACTCAGGTGGTGGCTGAACTCAACCAATCTGTTGAAGGGCAGGTCTTTTCAGACCCCTCGTTGGGAGGTGGTCACCACGGATGCCAGCCTCTCAGGATGGGGGGGCTTCTGGAAGGATCTGCAATTTCAGGGGTTGTGGGGACCCCTGGAAGCCCACGAGCCTATCAACATTCTGGAATTGAGAGCCATCAGAATGGTTCTTTTTCGTTTGACTCATCACCTGCAGGGCTTGCCGGTCCAGGTTCGGTTGGACAATCGGACGGCGGTTGCCTACATCAATCACCAGGGAGGGACTCGCAGCAGGAGTGCCCTCAGGGAAGTGTCGTTGATTCTGGACTGGGCGGAGAGCCACGTCCCGTGCATCTCGGCAGTTCACATTCCGGGAGTAGAGAACTCGGAGGCGGACTTTCTGAGTAGGTGGTCAGCCCGCAAGGGGGAGTGGTCTCTCAGTCCCAAGGTGTTTCGCTCGATTTGTCTCAGGTGGGGTTCACCGGTGGTGGACCTCTTTGCCTCCCATCACAAACTTCCGGCATCTGTGTCTCTGGCGAAGGATCCGCTAGCCTTCGCGACGGACGCCATGTCCCTGAACTGGAGGGATCTGGGGTTTCTGTATCTGTTCCCTCCGTTTCCCATGGTAGCCAGAGTAGTGCGCAAGCTGGCTCTGGAAGGAGCGTCAGCATTTCTGGTGGCTCCAAGGTGGCCAAGACAGGTTTGGTTCGCAGACGTGGTAAGGTTAGCAGAAGATCAGTTCGTTCTGCCCCTGCTGCCGGATCTGCACACACAGGGTCATCTACGTTACCCAATTTACCAACGCTGGCTTTGACGGCGTGGCTGCTGAAACCTCCATCTTGAAGGAGGAAGGTCTTTCTGATGCTGTTACTCAGACTCTTATTAGCGCTAGGAAGAGGACTTCTTCTTCCGTTTACTATAGGACTTGGAGGTCTTATATTGATTGGTGTGAGACTAGGGCTTTCCCTTGCAGGGAATTCTCTATTTCTAGAATCCTGGAGTTCCTGCAACACGGTTTGGATCTAGGGCTCCAACTTAATACTCTGAAGGGGCAGGTGTCTGCCCTGGCGGTGTTTTTTTCCAAAGATCTTTTGCGCTTCATCCGCTGGTTAAGACCTTTTTTCCAGGGGGTTACGCACGTGCGGCCCCCTAGGAAGGCTCTGATTCCGGTTTGGGATTTGAATTTGGTTCTTTCTGCTCTTCAGGGTCCTCCCTTTGAGCCCTTGCATGATATTGCCTTGTCTTCCCTTACGCAGAAGGTGGCCTTTTTGGTAGCTATCACTTCTGTTCGGCGTGTTTCTGAGTTGGCGGCTCTGTCCATTCAGGTCCCGTATTTTGAAAGACATCAGGACAAGGTGGTTTTCCGTGTTAAGCCGGATTTCCTTCCTAAGGTGGTTTCTGCCTTTCACTTAAATCAAGACATTGTTTTACCCTCTCTGTGTCCTAATCCCAGTAACGGAAAGGAGAGGGTCCTGCATTCCCTGGATGTGGTTCGAGTTGTGAAGTACTATTTGGTGGTAACGTCTGCCTTTCGTAAGACTGATGCCTTCTTTGTGGTACCCTCTGGGCCCAAGAAAGGTTTGGCGCCCGCTAAGTCTTCCATCAGTAAGTGGATTCGTCAGGCCATTGTCGGGGCCTTTTCTGCTAAGGGGAGGAATCCTCCCTTTCGTGTTACAGCTCATTCTACTCGTGCGGTTGGGGCTTCCTGGGCTTTTCAGCACCAGGCCTCTGTTGAGCAAGTTTGCAAGGCCGCTACCTGGTCTTCTGTTCACACTTTTTCAAAGTTTTACAAGGTTGATGTTCGGGCCTCAGCGGATGCTGTTTTTGGCCGCAAAGTTCTGCAGGCTGCAGTAGTTTAAGTTGTGCTTTATGCCTTGTTTTGGATCCCCACCCTTTATGGACACTGCTTTTGGATGTCTCACATGTAATGATTATCTTGAAGCGGGATGTGTGACATACTTAGAATAATACCATTTTGTGAATACTCACCTTGTAAAATGGGTATTATAAGTATGTCACACACCCCGCTTCAACCCGCCCTTTTGTATTCTGGATCCTTCGTTTTGTGAACTTTGCGTTGGCTCTTCCTGGTCCCTTACCTTACTGCTTTCTTTATACTGGGTAATGGGTGGGAGGTCCCAGGTATTTATGGACTGGGAGGGGCTTTTCTTTCCTCCAATCATCTCTGTAGATCGCCCTCTTCAGACCATACTACCCACATGTAATGATTATCTTGAAGCGGGGTGTGTGACATACTTATAATACCCATTTTACAAGGTGAGTATTCACAAAATGGTATTATTCTAAGTATGTCACACACCCCGCTTCAAGACATTCATTACACTTGGGTATACTGACCTGTAGATGGCGATCTTGCAGAGATGATATAAAAAAAAGGTAAGACGCTCCCGGCCCATAAATACCTGGGACCTCCCACTCATTCCCCAGTCTTTCATCTCTGCAGAGGCGAGCAAGTCAGAAGATGATGTCTCCTCCTTGCAGGTAGCCGGGATGACTCCCGTCCTTATTTCTTCTATTTCTGCCCAGATCCCCTTTGTTTAATATTCCCTGCCTCCCAGCCTAGGCTGCTGGTCCGGGCAAAGGTAGTTGGCACCCCTGGTGCTTAGGAGCCGTGAGACCCCATAACAAGGGGTAGGCGGCTCTCCGGGTTGGTGATCCCGGTTTGGGATGTCCCGTCCCTTGGCCCTACCCTGGCATGGATTCCCCCTCTCCCAGGTACCCTTAGAGGGGGGGAGGGGCCGGGTCCCTTATAAATTCCTATCTTTTGTGTGTGTGTGTGTGTGTATGTTTTACTGTGTGTGCTTTTACTTTCACTTTAATGGCGCCGCGGGACCCGCGGCGCCAGCCTCCGGCGCGCTAAGGGAGCTGTCGTCCATGGCGGCGGTGAGCCCATGAGGGCTTCTTCTCCTCTGGGCGGGGGGGGCGGGACCGGGTGCTCGCACGTGCCTACGGCCCGCCCCCGTGCTGCGAGCGCAGCTTTCATGTCCCTCCTCCTACTGCACACTGCGCGTCGTCACGGTGCCTGGCCTGCGGTACCGAAGGTCGGGTGAGGGGCCTGATGGCCATCACTGTCAGCTGTTATTTAACTCCTTGTACATTTAGCATGGTCTGAGTGTGTGCTTGTGTTCCAGGTGGACCATTGATCATATTAAAGGGGGGTTCTCCCGGTCCAGGGTCCCTGGTTAATTTTTAACTGGCTTAAAATCCTCCCACTCGGGACTTAAAGGGGCATCCCGGGTTGCATTATTGCGTAATTCCCAAAAATAAAAAGAGCATTATATATATATATATATATATATATATATATATATATATATATATATTTATTACTGTAAAATCACCATATGGAGGCTTCCCCGGATACTGGGCTTGTGCCCCCCTCGGGCAATCCAGGCTATGTTTGGGGTGTGGAGTATCCCTTTTGGTGGATGATGTATTTCTATGTGTACCCTGTGCGCAGCGGTCTATTACGCAGCAGACCGGATCTCAGGCGTCTGGTTCTGCTCCGCCAGTCTCCTCCCCGTCTCCCCCTCGCCTGACATGTACTTGTGATGTGGGCATTAGCGGGGAGTCGCAATCTGAGTTGTGTGCCAGATTGGCCAATCTTGAAAAATTGTTTTCCAGTGCCGTCGCAAAAAAAAAAAAAAAAAGGCCACGGCAAAGAGGAAGCATTTGTATACGGCTGCGCAGGCCTTTGATAGGGAGGATTTTGACTCCCTGGATTGGTCTGATTGTTCCCCGCGTGAGGAAGTTGAACTGTATGAGGAGTCTGATGACTCAGACGATCAGCAGTTTGTGGCCGCTAATACCGAGCAGGGCCAGGGGGGATTCCTCGGGTTCCTCCAGGGTCCTGGCTCATATGTTTGAGGTCCTGGCTATTTCTCCCCCCCGAGGCAGCTCCGCTGAAGGGGGAGTTCTTTGAAGAGACGAAGCCCCGCTTGGAATTTCCTTATCAAAAGCATTTTGATGGTATCATTCGCAAGGAATGGGAGAGACCGACGCGGCTTCCGGGTGTCCCACCAGGTTGGGACAAGAAATATCCCTTTCCGGCGGATGCAGTGAAGCACTGGTCGTCTCCCCCCGAGGTGGATGCTCCTGTTTTGGGGTTGTCCAGCTCCTCAGTCCTCCATTCTCTCAAGGATGGTGAGGATAAACGCATTGACCAGATGGCTTGTCATGGTTTTGCCAGTGTTGGATCGGCCTTGCGGCCGGTTTGTGCTTCTGCGCTTGTATTGGTAGCTGCCAGGTCGGTTGTTAGAGGATTATTGACCTCTTCCGGGCTTGACCCGCCTAGTGAGGAGTTTGCCGACATTAAGCGCTGTGAGTTATTTTTGTCCTTTGTGCTGTCCGCCCTGGATGACACATTGGTGATGTGTAGCAGAGCTACGGCCCTGCTTGTGGCTATCCGCCAGTCGGTTTGGTTACGTCAGTGGGCGGCTGATTTTGTGTCCAAAAAGTCGCTCACGGCCCTTCCCTTTGTGGGATTGCGGCTCTTTGGAGAAGAATTGGATTCGGGAGGTAGGTTACCTCAGCGTAAGAAGCAGCGTCGCCCTTTTAGGGGGGCGGCTTCCTTCTCTCAGTCCTTTCGTGGCTTCCCTTCGTCCAGAGGTGATTCCTGGCCTAGGGGCAGGGGACATGCCCGTCCAGGACACAGTTGGGGCTCCAAGCCCAGAGCCGCTGCCAAGCCAGCTCAGCAATGAGGGGGCGCCCTCACCCTTGCGGGTGGGGGGCCGGTTGCAACTCTTCTCCCAGGTCTGGGTCCAAGAGGTCTCGGACAGGTGGATTCAGGAAGTGGTGTCTTCCGGTTACAAGCTGGAGTTCGAATTCCGGCCCCCTCTCAGATTCTTCAGGTCCCGGGTGCCGTCAGATCCTCTGGCCGCCCAGGGGCTTCGCGCGGCAGTAGCAAGTCTCGCGTACATGGCTGTCATCTGTCCGGTGCCCCTCTCAGACCGGGGCCTGGGCTTCTATTCCAATTTGTTTACGGGGCCCAAGAAGGACGGTTCCGTTCGTCCTATTCTGGATCTGAAGTTGCTCAACAGGTTTGTCCGTCCCCGGAAGTCTGCGCTCAGCCATCCATTCACTTCGTCAGGGGGACTTCATGATGTCCATAGACATCAAGGATGCTTACCTGCATATTCCAATATTTCTGGCACACCAGAGATTCCGAAGGTTTATCGTGGACAATCGGAATTTTCAGTTTGTGGCTCTTCCGTTTGGCCTTACCTCAGCTCCAAGGGTTTTTACCAAGGTGTTGGCAGGAGTGATGGCCATCCTCAGAGCATCCACATCCTATCTGGACGATCTTCTCATCATGGCGTCTTCCCTAAGTCAGGCGCAAGCTGGATACCAGGACTGTGGTGTCCACTCTGGAGAGTTTCGGTTGGGTGATCAACTATCCCAAGTCCTGCCTTACTCCCTCCAGGGGGGGTGGAGTTCCTGGGAATATCTCTGGATACTTCTAAGGCCAGGGTGTTTCTCCCCCGATCCAAGGTTCTTCTGATTCAGGAATTGACTCAGCGTCTCCTATCCATCCCCCGCCTGTCCATCCGGCTAGGGATGCGACTGGTGGGATTGATGGTGGCGTCGTTCGAGGCGGTTCCCTTTGCCCAGTTTCACACAAGGACTCTCCAGCTCCATCTCTTGGCGGCCTGGGACGGGTCCCCGTTGTCATTGGATCAGTCTTTTCTGATGTCCCCCCGGGTGCGGCGTTCCCTTCGGTGGTGGCTGAAACCAAGCAATCTGACGAGGGGCCGATCCTTTCTGACCCCTCGTTGGGAGACGGTCACCGCAGATGCCAGCCTATCAGGTTGGGGGGGATTTTGGAAGGATCTTCAGTTTTAGGCCTGTAGGGGCCTCTGGAGGCTCATGATCCCATCAATGTTCTGGAGTTGAAAGCCATCAGGTTGGTTCTGGCTCACTTGACTCATCAGTTGCGGGGCCTACCAGTTCAAGTTCGGCCGGACAATCGGACGGCAGTCGCCTACATCAATCACCAGGGAGGGACTCGCAGCAGGCGTGCCCTCAGGGAAGTGTCTTTGATCCTGGATTGGGCAGAGGGCAATGTCCTGTGCATCTCGGCGGTGTACATTCCGGGAGTGGAGAACACGGAGGTGGACTCCCTGAGCAGGGGGTCGTCTCGCCGGGGGGGAATGGTCGCTCAGCCCCAAGGTGTTTCAGTCGCTTTGCCACCGGTGGGGGACTCCGGAGGTGGATCTCTTTGCTTCTCGTCACAATCACAAGCTTCCGGCATTTGTGTCTCTCTCGCGGGATCCGCTGGCTCTGGCAGCGGATGCCATGTCTCTGAACTGGAGGGATCTGGGGTTTCTGTACCTGTTCCCTCCGTTTCCCATGGTGGGCAGAGTGGTGCGCAAGCTGGCTCTGGACGGAGCGTCAGCAATCCTGGTGGCTCCAAGATGGCCAAGACAGGTTTGGTTCGCAGTCATGGTAAGGTTGGCAGCGGATCAGTTAGACCTGCCCCTTCTGCCGGATCTGCTCACTCAGGGTCTACTGCTCTACCCCAGTTTACCAACGCTGGCTTTGACGGCGTGGTTGCTGAAACCTCCATCTTGAGGGAGGAAGGTCTTTCTGATGCTGTCATTCAGACTCTTGTTAGGGCTAGGAAGCAGTCTTCCTCTGCCATCTATTATAGGACTTGGAGGTCTTATATTGACTGGTGTGAGGTCAGGGCCTTGCCTTGCAGGGCGTTCTCTATCCCGAGGGTTTTGGAATTTCTGCAACATGGTCTTGACCAAGGTTTGCAGCTTAGTACTCTGAAGGGGCAGGTTTCTGCCCTGGCGGTTTTCTTTCAAAAGTCTTTTGCTCTTCATCCTCTGGTTAAGACTTTTTTCCAGGGGGTTACGCATGTGCAGCCTCCTAGGAAGCCTTTGCTCCCAGTTTGGGATTTGAATTTGGTTTTGTCTGCCTTGCAGGGTCCTCCTTTTGAACCTTTGCAGGATATTGCACTTTCTACGCTTACTCAGAAGGTTGTTTTTCTGGTGGCCATCACCTCCATTCGACGTGTTTCGGAGTTGGCAGCCTTGTCTATTAAGGCTCCTTACTTTGAGAGGCATCAGGACAAGGTTGTTTTCCGCTTCAAGACAGATTTCCTTCCTAAGGTGTTCTCTGCTTTTCATTTGAATCAGGATATTGTTCTACCCTCCTTTTGTCCTAAGCCCAGCAATGACAAGGAGAGGGTTTTGCATTCTTTGGATGTGGTTCGCTGTGTGAAGTACTATTTGGTGGCTACTTCCCCTTTTCGTAGGACTGACACCCTTTTTGTGGTGCCCTCTGGGCCTAGGAAAGGTTTGGCTCCTGCCAAGTCTTCCATTAGTAAATGAATTCACCAGGCCATTGTTGGGGCCTATTCTGCCAAGGGGAAGATTCCCCCTTTTCGTGTTACTGCTCATTCTACTCGTGCTGTTGGTGCCTCTTGGGCTTTTCAGCACCAGGCTTCTGTTGAGCAGGTTTGTAAGGCTGCTACTTGGTCTTCGGTTCACACTTTTTCCAAGTTTTACAAGGTTGATGTTCGGGCCTTAGTGGATGCTGTTTTTTGCCGCAAAGTTCTGCAAGCTGCAGTGGGTTAAGTGTAATGAATGTCTTGAAGCGGGGTGTGTGACATACTTAGAATAATACCATTTTGTGAATACTCACCTGTAAAATGGGTATTATAAGTATGTCACACACCCCGCTTCACCCTGCCCTTTTGTATTCTGGATCCTTTATATGGTGAACCTTTGTTAGTTTTATTTGGCTTTCCTGGTCCCTTGATCTTACTGCTATCTTTATACTGGGGAATGAGTGGGAGGTCCCAGGTATTTATGGGCCGGGAGTGTCTCACCTTTTTTTGATATCATCTCTGCAAGATCGCCATTCTACAGGTCAGTATACCCAAGTGTAATGAATGTCTTGAAGCGGGGTGTGTGACATACTTATAATACCCATTTTACAGGTGAGTATTCACAAAATGGTATTATTTTCAGCCAGTTTAGTTTATTTTGTATAGATTTTACACATTTGAGTCACCTGGTCTCATAACAAAAGCGGCACTTCACACACACACACAGCCGTTACCACTGATTACAGTGTCAGCCTCTGAGGTAAAGTGTTGCTAGGAGACCAGTGGGCTAAATGAAGCAGCTCACTAAATACAACCCAGCAGATCCCCCTATTCAGCAAATGGACTGAGCCATTGTCATTATACAATTTAAAAGAAAGGCAGATATTTTTTCCTTTTTCTATCGTCACATTATTTATACACACGTTAGAAGCTATTGTGTGGCTATTTAATTATTTATCTTTTTTAATGCGAATTTCGCGATACTGCTCCTTTAATCTCTAGATTCTAAATTGTTATATTGTTAACTAATAGCGCAACCTTAAATATATTACTTGATTATGCTTGGGCATGGATCCCGGGGGACAGGATTAAAATACAATTCTGTGAAATACTCACCTGTAGAATTGGTATTATATGCATACAGTACGTCCTGCTCCATATATAATACTTACACGTGGCAGATGGCACTGTTCACTGCAGACATGCAAAAACAGGCTCCTCCTGGCCCCTCACACACCCAGGGACCTCCCACAAATCCCCAGTATTGAAAAGCAGTGAGAAAAAGAAGCCGGGAGAAACCAACCACCAAACTGGTAACAATAACAATCACCATACAGGGGATCCAGAAAAATGTAAAACCAGGGTGGGGTGGAGCAGGACGTACTGTATGCGTATAATACCAATTCTACAGGTGAGTATTTCACAGAATTGTATTATTCTAAGCATACAGTACGTCCTGCTCCATATATAATACTTACACATGGGACATCCAATAGCAGTGTCCATAAATTAGGGTGGGATCCCCATCAAAAAAGGCACATCAGACAGTAAAGGCGCTGTCACCTGCAAACCTTGCTACCAAGAGCGACATGAGCAAAGGCTGTAACGTCAACCTCATAAAGACCTTTGAAAGGTATGAACAGAAACAAGCAGCGGTCTAGCAAAACCTGATTAACAGAAAACTGGTGCTGAAAGGCCCAAGGTACCCAAGCACAAGTAGAAACAGAATAAAAAGAGAAAAAGATTCTTCCCCTTAAAGGAATAGGCCAGAGTAACATCCTGACCAGTCCAAATGCAAGAGTAGCCTCGGTAAAACTCAGAGCTCTCCTCATCGGGGAAATTGAAACCTGGTCTCCCACATGACAGGCGGGGATACTGACCACTACACTAACAAGGATCAGCAAGAAGCCAACACCTTTACCTAGGACCAGAAAGGACAATCCATCCAAGCAAGACCAGTCCAAAGGGCGCATAACCCCTGGAAGCAGATGAGATCAGGCACATATGTATGGAGTTGCCCGCAAACCCCAAGGGCCATCAGTCCCCCTAAGGGACAAGAGACAAACCAGGAAAAACTTCAAAACCTGTTGAGGGAATGTAGACCCCCCTTACTTCAGCATTACTAAGAATAAGGCCCAGAGGCAGACAAAAGGACTTGAATAAATGAGCATAAGACACCCCTTGGGCATAAGGTCTGGCGTAAGGCGGAATACCACCACATCATGGTGTATATATAATGAACGAGGGCTAACTAAACAGAGCCACCTTCTCAGGCACACGTCTGACTGAAGCAACAGCCCCCGGAAGGGCAACTTGAAGTAAGAACAGTTCAGACAGCATCCGGAATAGGTCCAAAGGGAACAACCCGCAAGGCAAACAGAATAAAAATTAATCCCAACAGGGACCATAGAACTACTTGGGAGATGCACCTGAGCAATCCCCAAAAGAACGCTTAACAAGGAAGACTGAACAAGACTTCTACGGAAAGGCGGACAGGGCAGAACCTGAACCTTCAGAGCACCGAGATGGGGAGCCAACTCCAACCCATGCTGTGATAACTCTAGAACCCTGGGAACAGAGAACGTCCAACAGGGGAGAGACCTAGACTCACGCCAATCAATATGGGTACGCCATACCCTATAATAGACGGAGGAAGAAGAAGAAGAAGAAGCTTGCTAGCCCCCCATAGACAAAGTCACTCAGAAGATAAACCTGTCTCCAAAAGGGTGAATGGATCAACCGTCAGGCCGTCAGACTAGAGCCTGTAGATTGGACGACATAAGAATGAGCCTGAAAAGGGCAGAACCGCACTCCTGAGAGAGCGTACAGGTCCGCTGTCCTCAGCAGAAACATCTGCGAACCACTCTCCACTAGGCCACCCAGGGGCCATCAGTATCACGGGTCCCCCCTTATCAGCGCAATCTTGCGCAGAACCCCACATAGCAGGGTGAATGAAGATAAAACATATAAAATAGAATGTCCAGACATAAAATTACTAAGCCCCCATGACCAAAGTCAGAATATTCTGGGGCAGTAAAAACAAGGGCAGAGCCACTGTGATAGTAACGGGACCCAACAGAGCCACCCTAGTTGGCTCTCAGAAGGACACCAGGATAGCACAACCTGCCACTGAAGGACATCCATTGGAGTGAATACCACTGAGATGCAGGGAACGTTGACCCCCACCTAGATCAGGATCAGAAACCTTCCAGGAGAATCATCCTGCTCCAAGTTCCACACCGATAATAAATACAGGCCACTGTCCTCCGACAGGCCAAGAGTCCCCAAATAGACAGGTCCTGAAGAGGAGTAGTCCAGCAAGATAGAGCCAAATGAAGGATCACTGTTTTAACAAAATCAGTAGGTAAAATGGACCCTCTAAGGGCCCCTAGCTAGGAACCATGGGGGGTTTTGGAAGAAATTCCCCCCCCCCCCGCCAACCTGCGAGACTTGGTACCCAAGGTGACCATCCACAGGAAGATGCAAGCAAAGGAGGGGGTGCCCCCTGACAGGTTCTTTGAATTTAACCAGCTCAAGAGGAACCACCGTACCAAGGGGGGATGAGCACAGACCTAGCTCCAGGGGTGCTGGAACCCCATCCAGGATTAATAACATACTGTGCCGAAAAGCCCAAGGGCTCTGAATATAAGGGACATCATCTGATCCGCCGCCAACGGGCCCACCAGCTGCAATCCTGCCTGGTGAAAGTAAGGTGACAGCAAAGAGGGACAGAGCCAATGTAACCAGGAGTCCACTTATTGCCAAGGAAGAAGGTTCAAGCCTGAACCGAATCCAAGGAATGGAGATACCGAATAAGGGATAATGAAGGATTGAGGTGATTGTGCACCCATCCAAATAACTCCCAAAGCACACCACCGGCCGACTAACCCACTCGGCCTGACGTAGAGATTGGGAAGTAAAGAAGGACGATCCGGTAGGTCCTAGTGCGGACGCCCCACGGGCATGTCAGAGACATCACCCCCATCCGCGCCTTGGCGAGCAGCCTGGGAGCAGAAGAGAGGCCAATAACAAGGCCCCAATCCGCAGAGTTGGTCCTTCAACACTGACCTGTAAAGGTCTCGGTGTCCGGGGAAACTAAAAGGATCTTAGAACTCCACAGGTGGCAAGAGGCCCCCCTGGCACAGGGCGCCTGTGGCCCAACACAGAGATATCATGCAGGGACTACCTGTGAGTGTAGAATTGCCAAGCCTACCATAGGCCAGCATGGCCCAGACTGCCTCATCCTTTTGAGGGAGAGAGGAAAGGTTAATGTAGAGGCCATCGCCCCAGCCTGTTAAGGGCAACCTGCAAGTGAGCCCAGACCCTGCAGGCCGAGTACGGCCTGCACCAACTCCTGAAGAGAAAACAGGGACTAGAAGCACCCTGACAACCTCTGAGAGGGACCGCTCAGCAAACTCTATCCTGTATCCAGGGGAACTACCTCCTGGATCCACCAGAAGGAGGCGAGACGCTCCCAGATAGGAGCCCGGTGCTGCGGCAGTCCCCTCGCCCAGAAGGGCGAGGGCGTCCCTTCATGCTTGGGAGGTCTTGGCAGATTTGGACTTAGTCCTGCCGGAGGGCCCAAGACGTTGCCTGCCCACCCTGGAGTGGTAATCTACGCCGAAAAGTTGGAAGCACACCTCTGGTTCGTGTTTGACACTAACGTAGGGAGGAGGAGGGGTGTCCCTGCCCCGAGGAGGCCGAGACGGCCTTCTGCGTAGTGATGCCTTACCCTTTTTTCCAAAAAGGTCCAAACGGGCCCCAAATAGACGCCGTCCTCTGAAGGGAAGGCCAGTGAGAGCCTTTTTTGTATCATCGTCAGCACCCCACTGTCGCAGCCAGACCAGGTGGCGAATAGCTACCACAAGGGCAGAGGTTCTAGCACACATCTTAATGGTGTCATCCAGCGCTGAGAGGATGAACCTCACAAAAACATCACAATTGGAAAGTGCATTAAAGACCTCCCAGGGGAGATCCTCAGGTTGGTGATCAAGTAGCTTTCTAATGAGGGTCCTGGCGGCCACCGCAGTGATGGCCGCGGCACAGACCGGGTGCAGAGCCGTCCCTGCACAGGAAAAGGCGTGGGAAGCCAGTCTGTCAATGCGCCGGTCCTCAGCATCCCGAAGGGTACGGTAATTAAGAGCAGTCATGAAGGGGGGGTTAGTAACCCCTATGATCGGTGCATCCACCACGGGAGGTGCTGACCAAAAGTTAACCACATCAGGGGGAAAAGGGTACTTCCAATCCCAGACCCCTGGGACCCCTTTAAGTTTACAAGGCGATTCCCATTCTTTGGATATAAGAGCCTGGAAATTATCCTGTTCCAGGAATTCCAAGCGCGGTGTCGCTGTGTGGAAACTCTCCCTCTTAGGCTTGGGAGCCTCTCCAGGAGGGGAGATTGACAAAACCTCAAAGATCTTTATAAGTAGTTCATCTGTGTCACACAGGCCCCAAGAACCGGGGCCAGAATCATCACGGCTCCAGGGCATCCCATCCGAGGAGCCCGGATCGGAGAATAGCTCACCTTCATCAGAAGGGGCAAGGTCCTGCATAGCAGCAGACTCCTCAGTTTCAGTAGGAACCAGAGAACCAGGAGGCGTCAGGGACCGCCTCTTTCCAGGGCCCAAGCGCTCCGCCAAACTAGATATCACCTGCTCAGCAGGTCCAGGGAGACTGGTGTATTGAAGCGAGGTGCAGCCACTGACAAACCTGATTGCAGGGCCAGTACCTGTTCAGCACACGGTCCGCATACCCGTGCCCTGTCAGCATCAGCATGGGGCTGACCACACACAGTACACAGCTGGTCTTGTCCCCGAGGGACCCCGGGTACATAATTCTGAGATGCCTCCATATGGTGATTATCTGAGCAGTATGCCCGCAGGGATTTACGCAATAGGCAACCCTGGATGCCCCAAGACCCGCTAGGAGTGTGGGAGAATTTTTATGTGAACCCGCTATAATATATGTCAGGCCGGGAGAAGCCACCGAAAGGGGGAGGGTGTCAGAGCCATGCGCAGCTGAACGAAAGATCATAGGAAAAAAAACGCCCAGGAGGGCACTTACATGACCAAGGGAGGAGGAGGATCGCAACCACGCGCGCGCGAAGACCATCAAAATGGCGCCAAGCGAACCTCGAGGGGCGGGCCCAATCTGGCCGTGGCGCGGAGCGTGCCAAGCCATGTCCCCACCTCCTCCAAAGAGCGCAAAGCTTCAACCAGCGGTAACGTTCATGACAAGCAGTGGATAAGATACACAGTTAGAATTTAGCCAAGGGAACCGCCAACTACTGAATGACACTGCCGCCCGGGCCGCACACTTCAGTAAGGGAAACATACACACGCACGCAACCCGTCAAGGGTTATGTGGATCAGGAAGCGCGGCTCTGACACCCAGTTCAAGACAAAACAACGGCCCTAAACGTGTACAACCTTACACTGAGACCGCCACACGCATACCCCCCCCCCCCCTTCCCCAGGGGAAACGAGGGAGGAAGGCGACCCTTCACCCAGGGTTCATCGCTACACAGGGCACGAATGCGGGAGGGGCATCTATTAGAGGCTCACCATCAGCCTAAACCGCCTACCCTATGGTGGGGAACTGCGGTGGAGCGTAGTTCCGTGAGCACACATGGTGCTGCCTACCTTCACCCGACCAGCGCAGCCCAGGCTGGGAGGCACATCACAGGGAGGACGGGTGGTAATAGTCCCGCAGGGCCTCAGGCTGTAAAAGCCCCGCTCACCTGCGAGAGAGTGATACTTCATGTCTTCGCAGTCAGCACTGCAGAGGAATCTGGGGATTTGTGGGAGGTCCCTGGGTGTGTGAGGGGCCGGGAGGAGCCTGTTTTTCCATGTCTGCAGTGAACAGCGCCCTCTGGCGGAGGATTACCCACGTGTAAGTATTATATATGGAGCAGGACGTACTGTATGCTTAGAATAATCTGCATGCTCCTATATAGCATTACTCCCATAGCAGGAAGTACAGCTGCCGCATGTGTGTGTAGCTATATTCTAAGTATGTCACACACCCCGCTTCAAGAATCCATAACATGTGGGTAGTATCGACCTGAAGAGGGCGTTCCTGCAGAGATGATAGCAAAAGAAAGCCCCTCCCTGATCCATAAATACCTGGGACCTCCCACTCATCACCCAGTTTTCCATCTCTGCAGACGGCGAGCAAGTCAGAAGATGATGGCTCCTCCTTGCACAGGGGGATTTCAGGTAGCCGGGGTAACTCCCGGCCTCTTTTTTGATTATTTCCGCTCGGACCCCTGTTTGTCCCTGGATTTACCTTATATTACATGCCTCCACAGTCTTGGCTGCTGGCCCGAGCGAGGGTACATTGGCACCTCTGGTGCTGAGGAGCAGAGCTCCACCGTGAGACCCTAAAAAAGAGGGTAGGCGGTCATACCGGGTAGGTGATCCCGGTTTGGGATGCCCCGTCCCTTGATTTTTCCCCTGGGGGGGGGGGGGGGCCGTTCCACCGTCTCCCTTTTACCAACTATGGGGGCTGGGGGTTCCTCTCATAGGGTTAGCTTTATTCACTGTCTCTTTTGTTGATGTGGCGCATCTGGTAGTAATCCCTCAATGAATTTATTTGTGTGTGTTACTTTGTTGCGGCACTGCGGCTGTCATTGCAGCCTGGCGCCGGGGTCTTTCATTCTCTGTGAGGAGGTATTTTACCTCACGCACTTTGGGGGGCGGGGCTGGCACTCGGCGCTCTGCCGCGGCCAGCCCCCGTTCTCTCTTTCATTCCTCCCGCAGCGTTGTCACGGTCAGCCGGCGCCGCGGTTGTCGGCGGCGCCGATCTCTGGGGACGGTGTGTGAGGGAACTTCTTCCCTCACGCATCATTCAGAGGGGGGGCGGAGCCGGGCTTTCGGCGCGGCTCCGCCCTCCTCTGTACTGGCGCCGCTGCGGAGCTATTGCTCCCTGTTGCTTGTCACTAAGGGGGCACAACTCAGTTTTTGCGCGGGCTGCGCCGACCACGCCCCTGGCACGGCCGTTTCTTCCTTCACCACAGCAAGGTCGCCATTGTTCTGAGGCGGATCGTTGATTGGAGCGTCTGTGAGTGGCCCTGTGGGCCTCATTTATTTCTTCTTTCAATTTCTGTTAAGCCTTATTTTAGGGACTTATTGGTTCTCTCTGTCTTTTAGGTGAAGGTTATTCAGGAGGATCATCAGTAGTATTAGAAGGTCTCTCCTGGTCCTGGGTCCCTGGGTCCATTTTAACATCACAAATCCTCCCACTCGGGACATTAAAGGGGCATCCCGGGTTGTCTAACTGGCGTAATTCCCTGGGTCATAGCGACCACTCAAAATTCACCTTATGGAGGCATCCTCGGATACTGGGACTGGGACCCCTTCGGGGCATCCCAAAAAGTGTATGTTGTGTGGGGTTTCCATTACTGGGGATGATGTGTTACTTTGTATACCATGTGCACAGCAAACTATTACGCGGCAGTCCGAACCCCAAGCATCGGGGTCAGCACAGCCGGTCGCCTCAACTCCCCCTCCCGCCTTGACTCGTGCCCCGTGTGACGTGGTCATGGGCAGGGATCTGCAATCTGAGATGTGTGCCAGATTGGCTAGCCTTGAGAAAATGCTCTCTAGCTCGGTCGCCCGTAAGGCTCCGTCTAAGAGAAAGCATTTGTCGCCGGCTCCGCCGGTGGATGATCTTGATGACATAGATAATCTGGATTGGTCTGATTATCCCCAGCTAGAGGAAGGGGAGGTTGATGAGGGTTCAGAATTTTCGGACGATGAGCAGTCTGCTGGCGCTGATGCCGAGCTTTCTGACTTAGGGAGATCCTTGGACTCTCCTCACGCTCTGTCTCTCATGCTGGAAGTTCTGAATATTTCCCCTCCCGAGGAGGCGTCACAGCAGAAGGGTGAATTGTTTGAGGAATCCAGGCCGCGCCTGGAGTTTCCTACGCAACAGCATTTTGATAGTATCATTGACAAGGAATGGGATAGGCCGGCTCGGCTCCCTGGCATCCCTCAGGGGTGAGATAGGAAATATCCCTTTCCTTCTGAGGCGGTCAAGCGCTGGGCATCTCCCCCCGAGGTGGATGCACCGGTTTTGGGGTTATCCAACTCCTCGGTTTTAAACAGACCTGATTGTTCCATTCTCAAGGATGGAGAGGATAAACGTATTGATCAGATGGCTTGTCATGGCTTTACTAGCATTGGGTCGGCCATCCGGCCTGTGTGTGCTTCGGAACTAATGGTGTTGGCTACCAGGTCTGTGGTCAGGGACCTGTTGACTTCTTCCGGGCTTCGTCCTGGTAGTAACGAGTTCCTTAGCCTTAAACGGTGTGAGTTGTTTTTATCCTTTGTGTTGACTGCCTTGGATGACACTTTGATGATGTGTGGTAGGACGTCGGCTCTGCTTGTGGCTATTCGGCGGTCGGTGTGGCTGCGCCAGTGGGGGGCCGATTTTATGTCCAAAAAGTCACTGACGGCTTTACCCTTTGTTGGTCTACGGCTCTTTGGAGAGACATTGGATTCTGTCACCAAGGGTGGTAGGTTACCTCAACGTAAGAAACAACGCCGCTCCTTTCGGGGGGCGCCTGCCTTTACCCCCTCCTTTCGGGGGGCCAGATCTGGCAGGGGTTCTGCATTTCCCTCTTCCAGAGGAGATTCCGGAAGCAGGGGCAGAGGACGTGCCCGTTCTGGATACAGTTGGGGCTCTAAGCCCAAACCGGCTGCTAAGCCGGCTCAGCAATGAGGGGGCGCCCTCACCCATGCGGGTGGGGGGACGGCTGCAGCACTTCTCTCAGATCTGGGATCAAGAGGTCTCGGACAGATGGATCCGGGAAGTGGTGTCTTCCGGTTACAAGCTGGAGTTCGAGCTCCGCCCCCCTTCCAGATTTGTCAGGTCTCGGATGCCGTTGGAGCCTCTGGCGGCGCAGGGGCTCCTGGTGGCAGTGGAGAATCTTCTGGACATGGCTGTCATTTGCCCAGTGCCCCCTTCAGATCGGGGCAGGGGCTTTTATTCCAATCTGTTCGCGGTACCCAAGAAGGACGGGTTGGTCCGACCCATCTTGGATCTGAAGTTTCTCAACAGGTTCGGGCCGCGGAAATTCCGCATGGAAACGCTGCGTTCGGCCATTCACTCTCTTCGTCAGGGAGACTTTCTGACGTCCATAGACATCAAGGATGCTTATCTTCACGTTCCGGTTTTTCCAGCACACCAGAGGTTTCTCAGGTTCATGGTGGAGGATCGGCACTTTCAGTTTGTGGCACTTCCTTTCGGTCTCACCTCAGCTCCTCGGGTGTTCACCAAGGTGCTAGCGGGGGTGTTGGCTCTGCTCAGAGTTCAGGGTATCCGCATCGTGCCCTATTTGGACGATCTACTGATCATGGCCTCTTCCTTCAACCAAGCGGAGTTGGACACCAGAGCGGTGGTGTCCACTCTGGAGAGGTTCGGTTGGGTGATCAACCACCCCAAGTCTTCTCTTTCTCCGTCCAGAATTCTGACCTTTCTGGGAATGTCTCTGGACACCTCACAGGCCAGGGTGTTTCTGCCCCAGGCCAAAATTCTTTTGATTCAGGAGTTAGTTCGGCTTCTCTTGTCAACCCCTCATCCGACCATCCGGCTAGGGATGAGGCTGGTGGGGCTAATGGTGGCCTCATTCGAGGCAGTTCCCTTTGCGCAGTTTCATACGAGGACGCTTCAGCTTCATCTGTTGAAGGTTTGGGACAAGTCTCCACTATCGTTGATCAGTCCTTCCGGATGTCTCCCCGTGTTCGTTGATCCCTGCAATGGTGGCTGGGGTCTGTCAATCTGTTGAAGGGCAGATCCTTTCTGGCGCCGTGTTGGGAAATGGTCCCCACGGATGCCAGTCTGTCAGGTTGGGGGGGTGTTTGGAAGGACCTCCAGTTTCAGGGTCTGTGGAGTCCGCAGGAGGCTCACGAGCCCATTAATATTTTGGAGTTGAGAGCCATCAGGTTGGTTCTGTTTCGCTTGACTCATCAGTTGAGAGGCCTGCCAGTTCAGGTCCGGTCGGACAACAGGACGGCGGTGGCTTATATCAATCACCAGGGAGGGACTCGCAGCAGGAGTGCCCTCAGGGAAGTGTCTTTGATTCTGGACTGGGCGGAGACCCACGTCCCGTGTATCTCAGCAGTCTACATTCCGGGGGTGGAGAACACGGAGGCGGACTTGCTGAGCAGGGCCTCCTCTCGTCAGGGGGAGTGGTCTCTCAGTCCCAAGGTGTTTCGTTCGATATGTCTCAGGTGGGGGGTCCCAGCGGTGGACCTCTTTGCCTCTCGTCACAATCACAAGCTTCCAGTCTTTGTGTCTCTCTCGCAGGATCCTCTGGCTCTGGCAGTGGATGCCATGTCTCTGAACTGGAGGGATCTGGGGTTCCTTTACCTGTTCCCTCCGTTCCCAATGCTAGCCAGAGTGGTGCGCAAACTGGCCTTGGAAGGCGCGTCGGCGATTCTGGTGGCCCCAAGGTGGCCAAGGCGCGTTTGGTTCGCAGATCTTGTAAGGCTGGCAGAAGATCAGTTCGCCCTGCCTCTGCTGCCGGACCTGCTCACCCAGGGTCGGCTACGCTATCCCAATTTACCATCGCTGGCTTTGACGGCATGGCTGCTGAAGCCGCCATCTTGAAGGAAGAAGGTCTTTCTGACGCGGTGATTCAGACTCTTATCTGTGCCAGGAAGCGCTCTTCCTCTTCTATTTACTACAGGACTTGGAGGGCCTATATTGATTGGTGTGAAAGTAGGTCTTTCTCTTGTCGAGAGTTCTCCATTCCTAGAATTCTAGAGTTTCTTCAACATGGTCTAGATCTGGGGCTCCAGCTTAGTACATTGAAGGGGCAGGTTTCTGCCCTGGCGGTGTTCTTCCAAAGGTCCTTTGCACTTCATCCCTTAGTCAAGACCTTTTTCCAAGGTGTTACGCATGTACGACCTCCTAGGAAGCCTTTTGTTCCAGTTTGGGATTTGAACCTGGTTCTTTCTGCTCTCCAGGGCCCTCCGTTTGAGCCCTTGAATGAGGTTGCTTTGTCTTCTCTTACGCAAAAGGTGGCCTTTTTGGTGGCTATCACTTCGGTTAGGCGTGTTTCTGAGTTGGCAGCTTTATCAATTAAAGCTCCATACTTCGAGAGGCATCAGGATAAGGTTGTCTTTCGTTTCAAGCCGGATTTTCTTCCTAAGGTGGTCTCGGCTTTTCATCTGAATCAGGACATTGTTTTGCCTTCTCTATGTCCAAATCCCAGCAACGACATGGAAAGAGCGTTGCATTCTTTGGATGTAGTTCGTGTTGTGGAATATTATCTGGAGGTTACGTCTTCCTTTCGTAAGACTGATGCCTTTTTTGTGGTGCCCTGTGGGCCTAGGAAAGGTTTGGCTCCTGCCAAATCTTCCATTAGTAAATGGATTCGTCAGGCCATCATTGGGGCCTATTCTGCCAAGGGGAGGAGTCCCCCTTTTCGTGTTACTGCTCATTCTACTCGTGCAGTTGGTGCGTCCTGGGCTTTTCAGCACCAGGCTTCTGTTGAGCAAGTTTGTAAGGCCGCTACCTGGTCTTCTGTTCACACTTTTTCCAAGTTTTACAAGGTTGATGTTCGGGCATCAGCGGATGCTGTTTTTGGCCGCAAAGTTTTGCAAGCTGTAGTGGTTTAAAGTTGTGCATTGTTGCCTAGTTTTGGATCCCCGCCCTTGTTATGGACACTGCTATTGGATGTCCCACATGTTATGGATTCTTGAAGCGGGGTGTGTGACATACTTAGAATAATACCATTTTGTGAATACTCACCTTGTAAAATGGGTATTATAAGTATGTCACACACCCCGCTTCACCCGCCCTTTCTGTATTCAGGATCCTCTATTTTGTGAACTTTGCGTGGTTGTGGTTTATATTTGCCTCTTCCTGGTCCCTTACCTTACTGCTTCTGTATACTGGGTGATGAGTGGGAGGTCCCAGGTATTTATGGATCAGGGAGGGGCTTTCTTTTGCTATCATCTCTGCAGGAACGCCCTCTTCAGGTCGATACTACCCACATGTTATGGATTCTTGAAGCGGGGTGTGTGACATACTTATAATACCCATTTTACAAGGTGAGTATTCACAAAATGGCATTTTCCTGTCCCCCCATCGGATGGCGCTCAGCCAGGTTTGATCATCCTTCCTGAACTTGCATGTATGGCCGGCATCAGATCTCCAGGAGGGGCTACAGCATGGGGGGCCGGGAATCTGGCTGCACAAGAGAAGGAGGGGGTAGGCAGGGCTGACAATTGATCAGACACCAGACCGGCGCCCCCTACAGGTCAATCAGGACTGTCTCCTTGTTTTTCGTCTTCCTGGTCTCTGATTGGCTGGTGCATTCTCATGCCTTCTCTTCTCCTACCAGCCTGCAGGTGTCATCTGGCGACAGTCTGGAGTAGATGCCAACCCAGAAGAAATGTGCCACCCCTGAGCCAGAGCAGGGGCATGATGGGTAATAGAAGTAGAAGGTGCCCGCTGTGTGTGCCAGATCCTCTCCTGGGTGCCCGCAGTGTGTGCAAGACCCTCTCCTGGGTGCCCGCAGTGTGTGCCAGACCCTCTCCTGGGTGCCCGCAGTGTGTGCCAGACCCTCTCCTGGGTGCCCGCAGTGTGTGCCAGACCCTCTCCTGGGTGCCCGCAGTGTGTGCCAGACCCTCTCCTGCGTGCCCGCAGTGTGTGCCAGATCCTCTCCCGGGTGCCCGCAGTGTGTGCCAGATCCTCTCCCGGGTGCCCGCTGTGTGTGCCAGACCCTCTCCCGGGTGCCTGTAGTGTGTGCCAGATCCTCTCCCGGGTGCCCGCAGTGTGTGCCAGACCCTCTTCTGGGTGCCCCCTGTGTGTGCCCGCAGTGTGTGCCAGACCCTCTCCTGGGTGCCCGCAGTGTGTGCCAGATCCTCTCCTGGGTGCCCGCAGTGTGTGCCAGATCCTCTCCTGGGTGCCCGCAGTGTGTGCCAGATCCTCTCCTGGGTGCTCCCTGTGTGTGCCAGATCCTCTCCCGGGTGCCCGCTGTGTGTGCCAGACCCTCTCCTGGGTGCTCCCTGTGTGTGCCAGACCCTCTCCCGGGTGCCCGCTGTGTGTGCCAGACCCTCTCCCGGGTGCCCGCAGTGTGTGCCAGACCCTCTCCTGGGTGCCCGCAGTGTGTGCCAGACCTTCTTCCGGGTGCCCGCTGTGTATGCCAGACCCTCTCCCGGGTGCCGGCTGTGTGTGCCAGACCCTCTCCCGGATGCCGGCTGTGTGTGCCAGACCTTCTCCCGGGTGCCCGCTGTGTGTGCCGGACCCTCTCCCGGGTGCCCGCAGTGTGTGCCAGACCCTCTCCCGGGTGCCCGCTGTGTGTGCCGGACCCTCTCCTGGGTGCCCGGTGTGTGTGCCGGACCATCTCCTGGGTGCCCCGTGTGTGTGCCGGACCCTCTCCTGGGTGCTCGCTGTGTGTGCCAGATCCTCTCCCGGGTGCCCGCTCTGTATGTTGGCTCCTCTCCTGGGTGCCCCATCTGGGTGTTGGCCCCTCTCCTGGGTGCCCGCTCTGTATGTTGGCCCCTCTCCTGGGTGCCCGCTCTGGGTGTTGGCCTCTCTCCTGGGTGCCCGCTCTAGGTGTTTGCCCCTCTCCCGGGTTCCCGCTGTGGATGTTGGCCCCTCTCCCGGGTGCCTGCTCTTGATTCCGGCCCCTCTCCCAGGTGCCCGCTCTGTATGTTGGCCCCTCTCCTGGGGGCCGCTCTGGGTGTTGGTCCCTCTCCCGGGTGCCCACTCTGTATGTTGGCCCCTCTCCTGGGGGCCGCTCTGGGCTTTGGCCCCTCTCCCGGGTGCCCGCTCTGGGTGTTGGCCCCTCTCCCGGGTGCCCGCTCTGGGTGTTGGCCCCTCTCCCGGGTGCCCGCTCTGGGTGTTGGCCCCTCTCCCGGGTGCCCGCTCTGGGTGTTGGCCCCTCTCCCCGGTGCCCGCTCTGGGTGTTGGCCCCTCTCCCCGGTGCCCGCTCTGGGTGTTGGCCGCTCTGGGTGTTGGACCCTCTCCTGGGTGCCTGCTCTGGATTTTGGCCCCTCTCCTGGGGGCCGCTCTGGGTGTTGGCCCCTCTCCCGGGTGCCCGCTCTGGAAGTTGGCCCCTCTCCTGGGGGCCGCTCTGGGTGTTGGCCCTTCTCCCGGGTGCCCGCTCTGGATGTTGGCCCCTCTTCCGGGTGCCTGCTCTTGATTCCGGCCCCTCTTCCGGGTGCCTGCTCTGGGTGTTGGTCCCTCTCCCGGGTGCCCGATCTGTATGTTGGCCCCTCTCCTGGCGGGCGCTCTTGGTTTTGGCCCCTCTCCCGGATGCCCGCTCTGGATGTTGGCCCCTCACCTGGGGGCCGCTCAGAGTGTTTGTCCCTCTCCCGGGTGCCGGCACTGGATGTTGGCCCCTCTCCTGGGTGCCTGCTCTTGATTCCGGCCCCTCTCCCTGGTGCCTGCTCTTGATTCCGGCCCCTCTCCCTGGTGCCCACTCTGGGTGTTGGTCCCTTCTCCCGGGTGCCCGCTTTGGGTATTGGTCCCTTCTCCAGGGTGCCCACTCTGGGTGTTGGTCCCTTCTCCAGGGTGCCTGCTCTTGATTCTGGCCCCTCTCCCGGGTGCCCGCTCTGGGTGTTGGTCCCTTCTCCGAGGTGCCCGCTCTGGTTGTTGGTTCCTCTCCTGGGTGCCCGCTCTGGTTGTTGGTTCCTCTCCTGGGTGCCCGCTCTGGATGTTGGCCCCTCTTCCGTGTGCCCGCTCCAGATGTTGGCCCCTCTTCCGTGTGCCCGCTCCAGATGTTGGCCCCTCTTCTGGGTGCCTGATCTGGATTCCGGCCCCTCTCCTGGGTGCCCGCTCTGGTTGTTGGTTCCTCTCCTGGGTGTCCGCTCTGGTTGTTGGTTCCTCTCCTGGGTGTCCGCTCCAGATGTTGGCCCCTCTCCTGGGTGCCCGCTCTTGATTCCGGCCCCTCTCCTGGGTGCCCACTCTGGGTGTTGGTCCCTCTCCTGGGTGCCCGCTCTGGGTGTTGGCCCCTCTCCTGGGTGCCTGCTCTTGATTCCGGCCCCTCTCCTGGGTGCCCGCTCTGGTTGTTGGTTCCTCTCCTGGGTGTCCGCTCTGGTTGTTGGTTCCTCTCCTGGGTGTCCGCTCTGGTTGTTGGTTCCTCTCCTGGGTGTCCGCTCCAGATGTTGGCCCCTCTCCTGGGTGCCCGCTCTTGATTCCGGCCCCTCTCCTGGGTGCCCACTCTGGGTGTTGGTCCCTCTCCTGGGTGCCCGCTCTGGGTGTTGGCCCCTCTCCTGGGTGTCCGCTCTGGTTGTTGGTTCCTCTCCTGGGTGTCCGCTCTGGTTGTTGGTTCCTCTCCTGGGTGTCCGCTCCAGATGTTGGCCCCTCTCCTGGGTGCCCGCTCTTGATTCCGGCCCCTCTCCTGGGTGCCCACTCTGGGTGTTGGTCCCTCTCCTGGGTGCCCACTCTGGGTGTTGGTCCCTCTCCTGGGTGCCCACTCTGGGTGTTGGTCCCTCTCCTGGATGCCCGCTCTGGGTGTTGGTTCCTCTCCTGGGTGCCTGCTCTTGATTCCGGCCCCTCTCCTGGGTGCCCACTCTGGGTGTTGGCGCCTCTCCTGGGTGCCCGCTCTTGATTCCGGCCCCTCTCCTGGGTGCCCGCTCTGGGTGTTGGCCCCTCTCCTACACACTGAGGCGCTCCCCTGTGTCAGCACTCGCGGTTATGCCGGGTCAGCACATACCTTGGCTGATGAGGCCAGAAGGTCAGCTGAGCAGCGCGAGGCCCCCGGACTCTTCTCATTCATGAGCACTCGGGCATGAAAGGGTTAGAAACAACATAACCCCCCCCCACCCCCACCCTAGGGTGCTCATATTATTCCAGTGCACTGACAAAAGCTCCTGAACGTTCAGCTCTGTACCTGCACACAAAGACCATCACCCCCCGGCCCGCATGCTCTGCCCCTGCAGCTGATAAATTGCCCCTCAGGGTGCCTCACACCGCACCATGTTCTCCGTAAAGCGGCACCACTCTGGCCTGCCCTCCCTGTGCCACGCCGAGCCCCACCGGCCCGAGGCGCCCCTCGCCCCCTTCTCCATGGGACAAGTCCTGCGACACATGAGCCTGCCGATCCCCCGCTCCAAGAACTGGCCGGGCATGAACCTCGGATACCCCTTCCTGCAGAGCCTGAAAGAGTGTGTCTACTTCCTGCTGTGCTGCTGGTGCATCAAGGAGCTGCTGGACTAACCTGGTGCCACCCTGTGCCCGGGCACCCCTCCGATGACCTGCTAGACCCCACTGATGTGATACTGTGCCGACACCCGGGCGCCCCTCCGATGACCTGCTAGACCCCACTGATGTGATACTGTGCCGGCACCCCTCTGATGACCTGCTAAACCCCACTGATATGATACTGTGCCGGCACCCGGGCACCCCTCTGATGACCTGCTAGACCCCACTGATGTGATACTGTGCCGGCACCCGGGCACCCCTCCGATGACCTGCTAGACCCCACTGATGTGATACTGTGCCGGCACCCGGGCACCCCTCCGATGACGTGCTAGACCCCACTGATGTGATACTGTGCCGGCACCCGGGCACCCCTCTGATGTGTGTGGAGATGACATGAGGTTGCTACACCCACTGATGTGATGTGCGGGCACCCGAACCCTACACCCGAGCACCCCTCTGATGACCTGAGAGTGCCAGACCCACTGATGTAATGCTGCGCAGGCACCCAAAGCCTGCACCCGGGCACCCCTCCAATTTGTGTGAAGATGACCTGAGGGTGCTACACCCACTGATGTGATGCTGCGCAGGCACCCGAAGCCTGCACCCGGGCATCCCTCCAATGTGTGTAAAGATTACCTGAGGGTGCTACACCCATTAATGTGATGCTGTGCCGGCACCCCTCTGATGTGTGTGGAGATGACCTGAGGGTGCCAGACCCACTGATGTGATACTGTGCCGGCACCCGGGCACCCCTCCGATTTGTGTGAAGATGATGAGGGTGCTAGACCCCACTAATGTGATGTGCGGGCACCCTGACCCTGCACCCCTCTGATGACCTGAGGGCACTAGACCCACTGATGTGATGCTGCTCAGGCACCCAGACCCTGCACCCGGGCACCCCTCTGATGTGTGTGGAGATGAACTGAGGGTGCTACACCCACTGATGTGATGCTGTACGGGCACCCAGGCACAGCAGAAAAGCCCGGGACCCCGAGGGTGAGTGTGTGCAGGCACCCGGCATTGGTGACTATAGACACTGCCCAGACCAGCCCTGGCATCCCTCAGTGTGATTGCAGGAAGTTTAGCTGCAGGAAGTGTATTTTGTTCCGAGAGATTGTTCTGCTGTAACAATAAATCCTGAGATACCCGTCTGTGTCCTGTGCCCATTATTGTGCTGCAGCGAGTTTCTGGGCTCTGCCCCCGGGTTGGGGTAACTGGGGCATCAGTGGCGCCCCCAGATACCCCCCTCCCTTCCCCTGGAGTGTAAGCTCCTAAGGCCAGGGCTTCCCTGTTCACCCCTATATACCCTGCCTCATAGGAAGTGTGGAATTCCCCGGACACCTGACCCCCTCCAACTGCTCCCCAGACACCTAACCCTCCAACTGCTCCCCAGACACTTAACCCTCCAACTGCTCCCCAGACACTTAACCCTCCAACTGCTCCCCAGACACCTAACCCTCCAACTGCTCCCCAGACACCTAACCCTCCAACTGCTCCCCAGACACTTAACCCTCCAACTGCTCCCCGGACACTTAACCCTCCAACTGCTCCCCGGACACCTAACTCCCCAACTGCTCCCCAGACACCTAACCCTCCAACTGCTCCCCAGACACCTAACCCTCCAACTGCTCCCCAGACACCTAACCCTTCAACTGCTCCCCAGACACCTAACCCTCCAACTGCTCCCCAGACACTTAACCCTCCAACTGCTCCCCGGACACTTAACCCTCCAACTGCTCCCCAGACACCTAACCCTCCAACTGCTCCCCAGACACCTAACCCCCCAACTGCTCCCCAGACACTTAACCCTCCAACTGCTCCCCAGACACCTAACCCTCCAACTGCTCCCCAGACACTTAACCCTCCAACTGCTCCCCGGACACTTAACCCTCCAACTGCTCCCCAGACACCTAACCCTCCAACTGCTCCCCAGACACCTAACCCCCCAACTGCTCCCCAGACACCTAACCCCCCAACTGCTCCCCAGACACCTAACCCTCCCACTGCTCCCCAGACACCTAACCCCCCAACTGCTCCCCAGACACCTAACCCCCCAACTGCTCCCCAGACACCTAACCCTCCAACTGCTCCCCAGACACCTAACCCTCCAACTGCTCCCCAGACACCTAACCCTCCAACTGCTCCCCAGACACCTAACCCTCCAACTGCTCCCAGGACACCTAACCCCCCAACTGCTCCCAGGACACCTAACCCTCCAACTGCTCCCCAGACACCTAACCCTCCAACTGCTCCCAGGACACCTAACCCTCCAACTGCTCCCAGGACACCTAACCCTCCAACTGCTCCCCAGACACCTAACCCTCCAACTGCTCCCCAGACACCTAACCCCCCAACTGCTCCCAGGACACCTAACCCCCCAACTGCTCCCAGGACACCTAACCCCCCCCCAACTGCTCCCCAGACACCTAACCCTCCAACTGCTCCCCAGACACCTAACCCCCCAACTGCTCCCCACACACCTAACACCCAACTGCTCCCCACACACCTAACCCCCCAACTGCTCCCCACACACCTAACCCCCCAACTGCTCCCCACACACCTCACCCCCCAACTGCTCCCCAGACACCTCACCCCCCAACTGCTCCCCACACACCTAACACCCAACTGCTCCCCAGACACCTAACCCCCCAACTGCTCCCCACACACCTAACACCCAACTGCTCCCCACACACCTAACACCCCAACTGCTCCCCAGACACCTAACCCTCCAACTGCTCCCCAGACACCTAACCCTCCAACTGCTCCCCAGACACCTAACCCTCCAACTGCTCCCCAGACACCTAACCCTCCAACTGCTCCCCAGACACCTAACCCTCCAACTGCTCCCCAGACACCTAACCCCCCAACTGCTCCCCAGACACCTAACCCTCCCACTGCCCCCCAGACACCTAACCCTCCCACTGCCCCCCAGACACCTAACCCTCCCACTGCCCCCCAGACACCTAACCCTCCCACTGCTCCCCAGACACCTAACCCTCCCACTGCTCCCCAGACACCTCACCCTCCAACTGCTCCCCAGACACCTAACCCTCCCACTCCCTGCCCCCCAGACACCTAACCCTCCCACTGCCCCCCAGACACCTAACCCTCCCACTGCTCCCCAGACACCTAACCCTCCCACTGCCCCCCAGACACCTAACCCTCCCACTGCTCCCCCAGACACCTAACCCTCGCACTGCTCCCCAGACACCTAACCCTCCAACTGCTCCCCGGACACCTAACCCTCCAACTGCTCCCCAGACACCTAACCCTCCAACTGCTCCCCAGACACCTAACCCTCCAACTGCTCCCCAGACACCTAACCCTCCAACTGCTCCCCAGACACCTAACCCTCCAACTGCTCCCCAGACACCTAACCCTCCAACTGCTCCCCGGACACCTAACCCTCCAACTGCTCCCCGGACACCTAACCCTCCAACTGCTCCCCGGACACTTAACCCTCCAACTGCTCCCCGGACACCTAACTCCCCAACTGCTCCCAGACACCTAACCCTCCAACTGCTCCCCAGACACCTAACCCCTCCAACTGCTCCCCAGACACCTAACCCTCCAACTGCTCCCCAGACACCTAACCCTCCAACTGCTCCCCAGACACCTAACCCTCCAACTGCTCCCCAGACACCTAACCCTCCAACTGCTCCCCAGGACACCTAACCCTCCAACTGCTCCCCAGGACACCTAACCCTCCAACTGCTCCCCAGGACACCTAACCCTCCAACTGCTCCCAGACACCTAACCCTCCAACTGCTCCCCAGACACCTAACCCTCCAACTGCTCCCCGGACACTCCTCAACCCTTTCCAACTGCTCCCCGGACACCTAACTCCTCCAACTGCTCCCCAGACACCTAAGCACCTCCAACTGCTCCCCAGGACACCTAACCCTCCAACTGCTCCACTGCTCCCCAGACACCTAACCCTCCAACTGCTCCCCAGACACTTAACCCTCCAACTGCTCCCCGGACACTTAACCCTCCAACTGCTCCCCGGACACCTAACCCTCCAACTGCTCCCCAGACACCTAACCCTCCAACTGCTCCCCAGACACCTACCCTCCAACTGCTCCCCAGACACCTAACCCTCCAACTGCTCCCCAGACACCTAACCCTTCAACTGCTCCCCAGACACCTAACCCTCCAACTGCTCCCCAGACACCTAACCCTCCAACTGCTCCCCAGACACCTAACCCTCCAACTGCTCCCCCGGACACCTAACCCTCCAACTGCTCCCCAGACACCTAACCCTCCAACTGCTCCCCATACACCTAACCCTCCAACTGCTCCCAGACACCTAACCCCCCAACTGCTCCCCAGACACCTAACCCCCCAACTGCTCCCCAGACACCGAAGCCCCCAACTGCTCCCCAGACACCTAACCCCCAACTGCTCCCCAGACACCTAACCCCCAACTGCTCCCCAGACACCTAACCTCCAACTGCTCCCCAGACACCGAAGCCCCCAACTGCTCCCCAGACACCTAACCCCCAACTGCTCCCCAGACACCTAACCCTCCAACTGCTCCCCAGACACCTAACCCCCCAACTGCTCCCCAGACACCTAACCCTCCAACTGCTCCCCAGACACCTAACCCTCCAACTGCTCCCCAGACACCTAACCCTCCAACTGCTCCCCAGACACCTAACCCTCCAACTGCTCCCCAGACACCTAACCCTCCAACTGCTCCCAGGACACCTAACCCTCCAACTGCTCCCCAGACACCTAACCCTCCAACTGCTCCCAGGACGCCTAACTGCCTCCAACTGCTCCCCAGACACCTAACCCCCCAACTGCTCCCCAGACACCTAACCCTCCAACTGCTCCCCAGACACCTAACCCTCCAACTGCTCCCAGGACACCTAACCCTCCAACTGCTCCCCAGACACCTAACCCCCCAACTGCTCCCCAGACACCTAACCCCCCAACTGCTCCCCAGACACCTAACCCTCCAACTGCTCCCAGGAACTAACCTCAATGCTCCAACTGCGCCCCAGACACCTAACCCCCCAACTGCTCCCCAGACACCTAACCCCCCAACTGCTCCCCAGACACCTAACCCTCCCACTGCTCCCCAGACACCTAACCCTCCAACTGCTCC
Organism: Gastrophryne carolinensis; assembly: GCA_027917425.1. NCBI lineage: Eukaryota > Metazoa > Chordata > Amphibia > Anura > Microhylidae > Gastrophryne > Gastrophryne carolinensis. The sequence goes on along the minus strand of CM051244.1, from coordinate 160,613,935 downwards.
CCAGACCTACCCTCCAACTGCTCCCAGACACCTAACCCTCCAACTGCTCCCCAGACACCTAACCCTCCAACTGCTCCCCAGACACCTAACCCCCCAACTGCTCCCAGACACCTAACCCTCCAACTGCTCCCCAGACACCTAACCCTCCAACTGCTCCCCAGACACCTAACCCTCCAACTGCTCCCCAGACACCTAACCCTCCAACTGCTCCCCAGACACCTAACCCTCCCACTGCTCCCCAGACACCTAACCCTCCAACTGCTCCCCAGACACCTAACCCTCCAACTGCTCCCCAGACACCTAACCCTCCAACTGCTCCCAGGACACCTAACCCTCCAACTGCTCCCAGGACACCTAACCCTCCAACTGCTCCCCAGACACCTAACCCTCCAACTGCTCCCAGGACACCTAACCCTCCAACTGCTCCCAGGACACCTAACCCTCCAACTGCTCCCCAGACACCTAACCCTCCAACTGCTCCCCAGACACCTAACCCTCCAACTGCTCCCCAGACACCTAACCCTCCAACTGCTCCCCAGACACCTAACCCCCCAACTGCTCCCCAGACACCTAACCCCCCAACTGCTCCCCAGACACCTAACCCTCCAACTGCTCCCCAGACACCTAACCCTCCCACTGCCCCCCAGACACCTAACCCTCCCACTGCCCCCCAGACACCTAACCCTCCCACTGCTCCCCAGACACCTAACCCTCCCACTGCTCCCCAGACACCTAACCCTCCACTGCTCCCCAGACACCTAACCCTCCCACTGCTCCCCAGACACCTAACCCTCCCACTGCTCCCCAGACACCTAACCCTCCAACTGCTCCCCAGACACCTAACCCTCCAACTGCTCCCCAGACACCTAACCCTCCAACTGCTCCCCAGACACCTAACCCTCCAACTGCTCCCAGGACACCTAACCCTCCAACTGCTCCCCAGACACCTAACCCTCCCACTGCTCCCCAGACACCTAACCCTCCCACTGCTCCCCAGACACCTAACCCTCCCACTGCTCCCCAGACACCTAACCCTCCAACTGCTCCCCAGACACCTAACCCCCCAACTGCTCCCCAGACACCTAACCCTCCAACTGCTCCCCAGACACCTAACCCTCCAACTGCTCCCCAGACACCTAACCCCCAACTGCTCCCAGACACCTAACCCTCCAACTGCTCCCAGACACCTAACCCTCCAACTGCTCCCAGGACGCCTAACTGCCTCCAACTGCTCCCCAGACACCTAACCCCCCAACTGCTCCCCAGACACCTAACCCTCCAACTGCTCCCCAGACACCTAACCCCCCAACTGCTCCCAGGACGCCTAACTGCCTCCAACTGCTCCCCAGACACCTAACCCTCCAACTGCTCCCCAGACACCTAACCCTCCAACTGCTCCCCAGACACCTAACCCTCCAACTGCTCCCCAGACACCTAACCCTCCAACTGCTCCCCAGACACCTAACCCCCCAACTGCTCCCCAGACACCTAACCCTCCAACTGCTCCCCAGACACCTAACCCTCCAACTGCTCCCAGGACACCTAACCCTCCAACTGCTCCCCAGACACCTAACCCTCCAACTGCTCCCCAGACACCTAACCCTCCACTGCTCCCCAGACACCTAACCCTCCAACTGCTCCCCAGACACCTAACCCTCCAACTGCTCCCCAGACACCTAACCCTCCAACTGCTCCCCAGACACCTAACCCTCCAACTGCTCCCAGGACACCTAACCCTCCAACTGCTCCCCAGACACCTAACCCTCCCACTGCTCCCCAGACACCTAACCCTCCCACTGCTCCCCAGACACCTAACCCTCCAACTGCTCCCCAGACACCTAACCCTCCAACTGCTCCCCAGACACCTAACCCTCCAACTGCTCCCCAGACACCTAACCCTCCAACTGCTCCCCAGACACCTAACCCTCCAACTGCTCCCCAGACACCTAACCCTCCAACTGCTCCCCAGACACCTAACTCCCCAACTGCTCCCCAGACACCTAACCCTCCAACTGCTCCCCAGACACCTAACCCTCCAACTGCTCCCCAGACACCTAACCCTCCAACTGCTCCCCAGACACCTAACTCCCCAACTGCTCCCCAGACACCTAACCCTTCAACTGCTCCCCAGACACCTAACCCTCCAACTGCTCCCCAGACACCTAACCCTCCAACTGCTCCCCAGACACCTAACCCTCCAACTGCTCCCCAGACACCTAACCCTTCAACTGCTCCCCAGACACCTAACCCTCCAACTGCTCCCCAGACACCTAACCCTCCACTGCTCCCCAGACACCTAACCCTCCAACTGCTCCCCAGACACCTAACCCTCCAACTGCTCCCCAGACACCTAACCCCCCAACTGCTCCCCAGACACCGAAGCCCCCAACTGCCCCCCAGACACCTAACCCCCAACTGCTCCCCAGACACCTAACCCTCCAACTGCTCCCCAGACACCTAACCCCCCAACTGCTCCCCAGACACCGAAGCCCCCAACTGCTCCCCAGACACCTAACCCCCAACTGCTCCCCAGACACCTAACCCTCCAACTGCTCCCCAGACACCTAACCCCCCAACTGCTCCCCAGACACCTAACCCTCCAACTGCTCCCCAGACACCTAACCCTCCAACTGCTCCCCAGACACCTAACCCCCCAACTGCTCCCCAGACACCGAAGCCCCCAACTGCTCCCCAGACACCTAACCCCCAACTGCTCCCCAGACACCTAACCCTCCAACTGCTCCCCAGACACCTAACCCTCCAACTGCTCCCCAGACACCTAACCCTCCAACTGCTCCCCAGACACCTAACCCTCCACTGCTCCCCAGACACCTAACCCCCAACTGCTCCCCAGACACCTAACCCTCCAACTGCTCCCCAGACACCTAACCCCCCAACTGCTCCCCAGACACCTAACCCTCCAACTGCTCCCAGACACCTAACCCTCCAACTGCTCCCAGGACACCTAACCCTCCAACTGCTCCCCAGACACCTAACCCCCAACTGCTCCCCAGACACCTAACCCTCCAACTGCTCCCCAGACACCTAACCCTCCCAACTGCTCCCCAGACACCTAACCCTCCAACTGCTCCCCAGACACCTAACCCCCCAACTGCTCCCCAGACACCTAACCCTCCAACTGCTCCCCAGACACCTAACCCTCCAACTGCTCCCCAGACACCTAACCCTCCAACTGCTCCCCAGACACCTAACCCTCCAACTGCTCCCCAGACACCTAACCCTCCAACTGCTCCCCAGACACCTAACCCTCCAACTGCTCCCCAGACACCTAACCCTCCAACTGCTCCCCAGACACCTAACCCCTCCAACTGCTCCCCCAGACACCTAACCCTCCCAACTGCTCCCCAGACACCTAACCCTCCAACTGCTCCCAGACACCTAACCCTCCAACTGCTCCCCAGGACACCTAACCCTCCCAACTGCTCCCCAGACACCTAACCCCCCAACTGCTCCCCAGACACCTAACCCTCCAACTGCTCCCCAGACACCTAACCCTCCAACTGCTCCCCAGGACACCTAACCCTCCAACTGCTCCCCAGACACCTAACCCCCCAACTGCTCCCCAGACACCTAACCCTCCCACTGCTCCCCAGACACCTAACCCTCCAACTGCTCCCAGACACCTAACCCTCCAACTGCTCCCCAGACACCTAACCCTCCAACTGCTCCCCAGACACCTAACCCCCCAACTGCTCCCCAGACACCTAACCCTCCAACTGCTCCCCAGACACCTAACCCTCCAACTGCTCCCAGACACCTAACCCTCCAACTGCTCCCAGACACCTACCCTCCAACTGCTCCCCAGACACCTAACCCTCCCACTGCTCCCCAGACACCTAACCCTCCCACTGCTCCCCAGACACCTAACCCTCCAACTGCTCCCCAGACACCTAACCCTCCAACTGCTCCCCAGGACACCTAACCCTCCAACTGCTCCCAGACACCTAACCCCTCCAACTGCTCCCCAGACACCTAACCCTCCAACTGCTCCCAGGACACCTAACCCCCCAACTGCTCCCCAGACACCTAACCCTCCAACTGCTCCCCAGACACCTAACCCTCCAACTGCTCCCCAGGACACCTAACCCTCCAACTGCTCCCCAGACACCTAACCCTCCAACTGCTCCCCAGACACCTAACCCTCCCAACTGCTCCCCAGACACCTAACCCTCCAACTGCTCCCCAGACACCTAACCCTCCAACTGCTCCCCAGACACCTAACCCTCCCAACTGCTCCCCAGACACCTAACCCCCCAACTGCTCCCCAGACACCTAACCCTCCAACTGCTCCCCAGACACCTAACCCTCCACTGCTCCCCAGACACCTAACCCTCCCACTGCTCCCCAGACACCTAACCCTCCACTGCTCCCCAGACACCTAACCCCTCCCACTGCTCCCCAGACACCTAACCCTCCCACTGCTCCCCAGACACCTAACCCTCCCACTGCTCCCCAGACACCTAACCCTCCCACTGCTCCCCAGACACCTAACCCTCCCACTGCTCCCCAGACACCTAACCCTCCAACTGCTCCCCAGGACACCTAACCCTCCAACTGCTCCCCAGACACCTAACCCTCCAACTGCTCCCCAGACACCTAACCCTCCAACTGCTCCCAGACACCTAACCCTCCAACTGCTCCCCAGACACCTAACCCTCCACTGCTCCCCAGACACCTAACCCTCCCACTGCTCCCCAGACACCTAACCCTCCAACTGCTCCCCAGACACCTAACCCCCTCCAACTGCTCCCCAGACACCTAACCCTCCAACTGC
>CM051244.1:160581359-160608940 GCA_027917425.1 Gastrophryne carolinensis | reverse complement strand
TCGGAGAGACAGGCACCAGGGACAGAGAGAGAGAGAGAGGCCGGAGAGACAGGCACCAGGAAGAGAGAGAGAGAGAGGCCGGAGAGACAGGCACCAGGGACAGAGAGAGAGAGAGAGAGAGGCTGGAGAGACAGGCACCAGGGACAGAGAGAGAGAGGCCGGAGAGACAGGCACCAGGGACAGAGAGAGAGAGGCCGGAGAGACAGGCACCAGGAAGAGAGAGAGAGAGAGGCCGGAGAGACAGGCACCAGGGACAGAGAGAGAGAGAGAGGCCGGAGAGACAGGCACCAGGAAGAGAGAGAGAGAGAGGCCGGAGAGACAGGCACCAGGGACAGAGAGAGAGAGAGAGGCCGGAGAGACAGGCACCAGGGACAGAGAGAGAGAGAGGCCGGAGAGACAGGCACCAGGGACAGAGAGAGAGAGAGGCCGGAGAGACAGGCACCAGGGACAGAGAGAGAGAGAGAGGCCGGAGAGACAGGCACCAGGGACAGAGAGAGAGAGGCCGGAGAGACAGGCACCAGGGACAGAGAGAGAGAGAGGCCGGAGAGACAGGCACCAGGGACAGAGAGAGAGAGGCCGGAGAGACAGGCACCAGGACAGAGAGAGAGAGGCCGGAGAGACAGGCACCAGGGACAGAGAGAAAGAGGCCGGAGAGACAGGCACCAGGGACAGAGAGAGAGAGAGAGAGGCCGGAGAGACAGGCACCAGGGACAGAGAGAGAGAGAGAGGCCGGAGAGACAGGCACCAGGAAGAGAGAGAGAGGCCAGAGAGACAGGCACCAGGGACAGAGAGAGAGAGAGAGGCCGGAGAGACAGGCACCAGGAAGAGAGAGAGAGGCCGGAGAGACAGGCACCAGGAAGAGAGACAGAGGCCAGAGAGACAGGCACCAGGGACAGAGAGAGAGAGAGAGAGAGAGGCCGGAGAGACAGGAACCAGGGACAGAGAGAGAGAGGCCGGAGAGACAGGCACCAGGGACAGAGAGAGAGAGAGGCCGGAGAGACAGGCACCAGGGACAGAGAGAGAGAGGCCAGAGAGACAGGAACCAGGGACAGAGAGAGAGAGAGAGAGAGGCCGGAGAGACAGGCACCAGGAAGAGAGAGAGAGGCCAGAGAGACAGGAACCAGGGACAGAGAGAGAGAGAGAGAGAGAGAGGCCGGAGAGACAGGCACCAGGAAGAGAGAGAGAGGCCAGAGAGACAGGCACCAGGGACAGAGAGAGAGAGGCCAGAGAGACAGGCACCAGGAAGAGAGAGAGAGGCCAGAGAGACAGGCACCAGAGACAGAGAGAGAGAGGCCAGAGAGACAGGCACCAGGGACAGAGAGAGAGAGGCCAGAGAGACAGGCACCAGGGACAGAGAGAGAGAGAGAGGCCGGAGAGACAGGCACCAGGGACAGAGAGAGAGAGAGAGGCTGGAGAGACAGGCACCAGGGACAGAGAGAGAGAGAGAGGCTGGAGAGACAGGCACCAGGGACAGAGAGAGAGAGAGAGGCCGGAGAGACAGGCACCAGGAAGAGAGAGAGAGGCTGGAGAGACAGGCACCAGGGACAGAGAGAGAGATGCCGGAGAGACAGGCACCAGGGACAGAGAGAGAGAGGCCGGAGAGACAGGCACCAGGGACAGAGAGAGAGAGGCCGGAGAGACAGGCACCAGGGACAGAGAGACAGAGGCCGGAGAGACAGGCACCAGGGACAGAGAGAGAGAGAGAGGCCGGAGAGACAGGCACCAGGGACAGAGAGAGAGAGAGAGGCCGGAGAGACAGGCACCAGGGACAGAGAGAGAGGCCGGAGAGACAGGCACCAGGGACAGAGAGAGAGAGAGAGGCCGGAGAGACAGGCACCAGGGACAGAGAGAGAGAGAGAGGCCGGAGAGACAGGCACCAGGGACAGAGAGAGAGAGAGAGGCCGGAGAGACAGGCACCAGGGACAGAGAGAGAGAGAGAGGCCGGAGAGACAGGCACCAGGGACAGAGAGAGAGAGAGAGGCCGGAGAGACAGGCACCAGGGACAGAGAGAGAGAGAGAGGCCGGAGAGACAGGCACCAGGGACAGAGAGAGAGAGAGAGGCCGGAGAGACAGGCACCAGGGACAGAGAGAGAGGCCGGAGAGACAGGCACCAGGGACAGAGAGAGAGAGAGAGGCCGGAGAGACAGGCACCAGGGACAGAGAGAGAGAGAGGCCGGAGAGACAGGCACCAGGGACAGAGAGAGAGAGAGAGGCCGGAGAGACAGGCACCAGGGACAGAGAGAGAGAGAGAGGCCGGAGAGACAGGCACCAGGGACAGAGAGAGAGAGAGGCCGGAGAGACAGGCACCAGGGACAGAGAGACAGAGAGAGGCCGGAGAGACAGGCACCAGGGACAGAGAGAGACAGAGGCCGGAGAGACAGGCACCAGGGACAGAGAGAGAGAGAGAGGCCGGAGAGACAGGCACCAGGGACAGAGAGAGAGAGAGAGGCCGGAGAGACAGGCACCAGGGAGAGAGAGAGAGGCCGGAGAGACAGGCACCAGGGACAGAGAGACAGAGAGAGGCCGGAGAGACAGGCACCAGGGACAGAGAGAGACAGAGGCCGGAGAGACAGGCACCAGGGACAGAGAGAGAGAGAGAGGCCGGAGAGACAGGCACCAGGGACAGAGAGAGAGAGAGAGGCCGGAGAGACAGGCACCAGGGACAGAGAGAGAGAGAGGCCGGAGAGACAGGCACCAGGGACAGAGAGAGACAGAGGCCGGAGAGACAGGCACCAGGGACAGAGAGAGAGGCTGGAGAGACAGGCACCAGGGACAGAGAGAGAGAGAGAGGCTGGAGAGACAGGCACCAGGGACAGAGAGAGAGAGAGAGGCCGGAGAGACAGGCACCAGGGACAGAGAGAGAGAGAGAGGCCGGAGAGACAGGCACCAGGGACAGAGAGAGAGAGAGGCCGGAGAGACAGGCACCAGGGACAGAGAGAGAGAGAGGCCGGAGAGACAGGCACCAGGGACAGAGAGAGAGAGAGGCCGGAGAGACAGGCACCAGGGACAGAGAGAGAGAGAGGCCGGAGAGACAGGCACCAGGGACAGAGAGAGAGAGAGGCCAGAGAGACAGGCACCAGGGACAGAGAGAGAGAGAGGCCGGAGAGACAGGCACCAGGGACAGAGAGAGAGAGAGAGGCCGGAGAGACAGGCACCAGGGACAGAGAGAGACAGAGGCCGGAGAGACAGGCACCAGGGACAGAGAGAGAGAGAGAGGCTGGAGAGACAGGCACCAGGGAGAGAGAGAGAGAGAGACAGGCCGGAGAGACAGGCACCAGGGACAGAGAGAGACAGAGACAGGCCGGAGAGACAGGCACCAGGGACAGAGAGAGAGAGAGAGGCCGGAGAGACAGGCACCAGGGACAGAGAGAGAGAGAGGCCGGAGAGACAGGCACCAGGGACAGAGAGACAGAGAGAGGCCGGAGAGACAGGCACCAGGGACAGAGAGAGAGAGAGAGGCCGGAGAGACAGGCACCAGGGACAGAGAGACAGAGAGAGGCCGGAGAGACAGGCACCAGGGACAGAGAGAGACAGAGGCCGGAGAGACAGGCACCAGGGACAGAGAGAGAGAGAGAGGCCGGAGAGACAGGCACCAGGGACAGAGAGAGAGAGAGGCCGGAGAGACAGGCACCAGGGACAGAGAGAGAGAGAGAGGCCGGAGAGACAGGCACCAGGGACAGAGAGAGAGAGAGGCCGGAGAGACAGGCACCAGGGACAGTGAGAGACAGAGGCCGGAGAGACAGGCACCAGGGACAGAGAGAGAGAGAGAGGCTGGAGAGACAGGCACCAGGGACAGAGAGAGAGAGAGAGGCCGGAGAGACAGGCACCAGGGACAGAGAGAGAGAGAGGCCGGAGAGACAGGCACCAGGGACAGAGAGACAGAGAGAGGCCGGAGAGACAGGCACCAGGGACAGAGAGAGAGAGAGAGGCCGGAGAGACAGGCACCAGGGACAGAGAGAGAGGCCGGAGAGACAGGCACCAGGGACAGAGAGAGAGAGAGGCCAGAGAGACAGGCACCAGGGACAGAGAGAGAGAGGCGGAGAGACAGGCACCAGGGACAGAGAGAGAGGCCGGAGAGACAGGCACCAGGGACAGAGAGAGAGAGAGGCCAGAGAGACAGGCACCAGGGACAGAGAGAGAGAGGCCGGAGAGACAGGCACCAGGAAGAGAGAGAGAGGCCAGAGAGACAGGCACCAGGGACAGAGAGAGAGAGGCCGGAGAGACAGGCACCAGGGACAGAGAGAGAGAGGCCGGAGAGACAGGCACCAGGGACAGAGAGAGAGGCCGGAGAGACAGGCACCAGGAAGAGAGAGAGAGACCGGAGAGACAGGCACCAGGGACAGAGAGACAGAGGCCGGAGAGACAGGCACCAGGGACAGAGAGAGAGGCTGGAGAGACAGGCACCAGGGACAGAGAGACAGAGGCCGGAGAGACAGGCACCAGGGACAGAGAGAGAGGCTGGAGAGACAGGCACCAGGGACAGAGAGAGAGAGGCCGGAGAGACAGGCACCAGGGACAGAGAGAGAGAGAGAGGCCGGAGAGACAGGCACCAGGGACAGAGAGACAGAGGCCGGAGAGACAGGCACCAGGGACAGAGAGAGAGAGGCCGGAGAGACAGGCACCAGGGACAGAGAGAGAGAGAGAGGCCGGAGAGACAGGCACCAGGGACAGAGAGAGAGAGAGAGGCCGGAGAGACAGGCACCAGGGACAGAGAGACAGAGGCCGGAGAGACAGGCACCAGGGACAGAGAGAGAGAGAGAGGCCGGAGAGACAGGCACCAGGGACAGAGAGAGAGAGAGAGGCCGGAGAGACAGGCACCAGGGACAGAGAGAGAGAGAGGCCGGAGAGACAGGCACCAGGGAGAGAGAGAGAGAGGCCGGAGAGACAGGCACCAGGGACAGAGAGAGACAGAGGCCGGAGAGACAGGCACCAGGGACAGAGAGAGAGGCTGGAGAGACAGGCACCAGGGACAGAGAGAGAGAGAGAGGCCGGAGAGACAGGCACCAGGGACAGAGAGACAGAGGCCGGAGAGACAGGCACCAGGGACAGAGAGAGAGAGGCCGGAGAGACAGGCACCAGGGACAGAGAGAGAGAGAGAGGCCGGAGAGACAGGCACCAGGGACAGAGAGAGAGAGAGGCCGGAGAGACAGGCACCAGGGACAGAGAGAGAGAGAGAGGCCGGAGAGACAGGCACCAGGGACAGAGAGAGAGAGAGGCCGGAGAGACAGGCACCAGGGACAGAGAGAGAGAGAGAGGCCGGAGAGACAGGCACCAGGGACAGAGAGAGAGAGAGGCCGGAGAGACAGGCACCAGGGACAGAGAGAGAGAGAGGCCGGAGAGACAGGCACCAGGGACAGAGAGACAGAGGCCGGAGAGACAGGCACCAGGGACAGAGAGACAGAGGCCGGAGAGACAGGCACCAGGGACAGAGAGAGAGAGAGAGGCCGGAGAGACAGGCACCAGGGACAGAGAGAGACAGAGACAGGCCGGAGAGACAGGCACCAGGGACAGAGAGAGAGAGGCCGGAGAGACAGGCACCAGGGACAGTGAGAGAGAGAGGCCGGAGAGACAGGCACCAGGGACAGAGAGAGAGAGAGGCCGGAGAGACAGGCACCAGGGACAGAGAGAGAGAGGCCAGAGAGACAGGCACCAGGGACAGAGAGACAGAGGCCGGAGAGACAGGCACCAGGGACAGAGAGAGAGAGAGAGGCCGGAGAGACAGGCACCAGGGACAGAGAGAGAGAGAGGCCGGAGAGACAGGCACCAGGGACAGAGAGAGAGAGAGGCCGGAGAGACAGGCACCAGGGACAGAGAGAGAGAGAGGCCGGAGAGACAGGCACCAGGGACAGAGAGAGAGAGAGGCCGGAGAGACAGGCACCAGGGACAGAGAGAGAGAGGCCAGAGAGACAGGCACCAGGGACAGAGAGACAGAGGCCGGAGAGACAGGCACCAGGGACAGAGAGAGAGAGAGAGGCCGGAGAGACAGGCACCAGGGACAGAGAGAGAGAGAGGCCGGAGAGACAGGCACCAGGGACAGAGAGAGAGAGAGGCCGGAGAGACAGGCACCAGGGACAGAGAGAGAGAGAGGCCGGAGAGACAGGCACCAGGGACAGAGAGAGAGAGGCCAGAGAGACAGGCACCAGGGACAGAGAGACAGAGGCCGGAGAGACAGGCACCAGGGACAGAGAGAGAGAGAGAGGCCGGAGAGACAGGCACCAGGGACAGAGAGAGAGAGGCCAGAGAGACAGGCACCAGGGACAGAGAGACAGAGGCCGGAGAGACAGGCACCAGGGACAGAGAGAGAGACAGAGGCCGGAGAGACAGGCACCAGGGACAGAGAGACAGAGGCCGGAGAGACAGGCACCAGGGACAGAGAGAGAGAGAGGCCGGAGAGACAGGCACCAGGGACAGAGAGAGAGAGAGGCCGGAGAGACAGGCACCAGGGACAGAGAGAGAGAGGCCAGAGAGACAGGCACCAGGGACAGAGAGACAGAGGCCGGAGAGACAGGCACCAGGGACAGAGAGAGAGAGAGAGGCCGGAGAGACAGGCACCAGGGACAGAGAGAGAGAGAGAGGCCGGAGAGACAGGCACCAGGGACAGAGAGAGACAGAGACAGGCCGGAGAGACAGGCACCAGGGACAGAGAGAGAGAGAGGCCGGAGAGACAGGCACCAGGAAGAGAGAGAGAGAGAGAGAGAGAGAGGCCGGAGAGACAGGCACCAGGGACAGAGAGAGAGAGGCCGGAGAGACAGGCACCAGGGACAGAGAGAGAGAGAGGCCGGAGAGACAGGCACCAGGGACAGAGAGAAAGAGGCCGGAGAGACAGGCACCAGGGACAGAGAGACAGAGGCCGGAGAGACAGGCACCAGGGACAGAGAGACAGAGGCCAGAGAGACAGAGGCCGGAGAGACAGGCACCAGGGACAGAGAGAGACAGAGACAGGCCGGAGAGACAGGCACCAGGGACAGAGAGAGAGAGAGGCCGGAGAGACAGGCACCAGGAAGAGAGAGAGAGAGAGAGAGAGAGGCCGGAGAGACAGGCACCAGGGACAGAGAGACAGAGGCCGGAGAGACAGGCACCAGGGACAGAGAGAGAGAGAGAGGCCGGAGAGACAGGCACCAGGGACAGAGAGACAGAGGCCGGAGAGACAGGCACCAGGGACAGAGAGAGAGAGAGAGGCCGGAGAGACAGGCACCAGGGACAGAGAGAGACAGAGACAGGCCGGAGAGACAGGCACCAGGGACAGAGAGAGAGAGATGCCGGAGAGACAGGCACCAGGGACAGAGAGACAGAGGCCGGAGAGACAGGCACCAGGGACAGAGAGAGAGAGAGAGAGGCCGGAGAGACAGGCACCAGGGACAGAGAGAGAGAGAGAGAGGCCGGAGAGACAGGCACCAGGGACAGAGAGAGAGAGAGAGGCCGGAGAGACAGGCACCAGGGACAGAGAGAGAGAGAGAGAGAGGCCGGAGAGACAGGCACCAGAGAGAGAGAGGCCGGAGAGACAGGCACCAGGGACAGAGAGAGAGAGAGAGGCCGGAGAGACAGGCACCAGGGACAGAGAGAGAGAGAGGCCGGAGAGACAGGCACCAGAGAGAGAGAGGCCGGAGAGACAGGCACCAGGGACAGAGAGAGAGAGGCCGGAGAGACAGGCACCAGGGACAGAGAGAGAGAGGCCGGAGAGACAGGCACCAGGGACAGAGAGAGACAGAGGCCGGAGAGACAGGCACCAGGGACAGAGAGAGAGAGAGGCCGGAGAGACAGGCACCAGGGACAGAGAGAGAGAGGCCGGAGAGACAGGCACCAGGGACAGAGAGAGAGAGAGGCCGGAGAGACAGGCACCAGGGACAGAGAGAGAGAGGCCGGAGAGACAGGCACCAGGGACAGAGAGAGAGAGGCCGGAGAGACAGGCACCAGGGACAGAGAGAGAGAGAGGCCGGAGAGACAGGCACCAGGGACAGAGAGAGAGAGAGGCCGGAGAGACAGGCACCAGGGACAGAGAGAGAGAGAGGCCGGAGAGACAGGCACCAGGGACAGAGAGACAGAGGCCGGAGAGACAGGTACCAGGGACAGAGAGAGAGAGAGGCCGGAGAGACAGGCACCAGGGACAGAGAGAGAGAGAGGCCGGAGAGACAGGCACCAGGGACAGAGAGAGAGAGATGCCGGAGAGACAGGCACCAGGGACAGAGAGAGAGAGAGGCCGGAGAGACAGGTACCAGGGAGAGAGAGAGAGAGAGAGGCCGGAGAGACAGGCACCAGGGACAGAGAGAGACAGAGGCTGGAGAGACAGGTACCAGGGACAGAGAGAGAGAGAGGCCGGAGAGACAGGCACCAGGGACAGAGAGAGAGAGAGGCCGGAGAGACAGGCACCAGGGACAGAGAGAGAGAGAGAGGCCGGAGAGACAGGTACCAGGGAGAGAGAGAGAGAGAGAGGCCGGAGAGACAGGCACCAGGGACAGAGAGAGACAGAGGCTGGAGAGACAGGTACCAGGGACAGAGAGAGAGAGAGGCCGGAGAGACAGGCACCAGGGACAGAGAGAGAGAGAGGCCGGAGAGACAGGCACCAGGGACAGAGAGAGAGAGATGCCGGAGAGACAGGCACCAGGGACAGAGAGAGAGAGAGGCCGGAGAGACAGGCACCAGGGACAGAGAGAGAGAGAGAGAGAGGCCAGAGAGACAGGCACCAGGGACAGAGAGAGAGAGAGGCCGGAGAGACAGGCACCAGGGACAGAGAGAGAGAGAGGCCGGAGAGACAGGCACCAGGGACAGAGAGACAGAGGCCGGAGAGACAGGCACCAGGGACAGAGAGAGAGAGAGAGAGGCCGGAGAGACAGGCACCAGGGACAGAGAGAGAGAGGCCGGAGAGACAGGCACCAGGGACAGAGAGAGAGGCCGGAGAGACAGGCACCAGGGACAGAGAGAGAGAGGCCGGAGAGACAGGCACCAGGGACAGAGAGAGAGGCCGGAGAGACAGGCACCAGGGACAGAGAGAGACAGAGGCCGGAGAGACAGGCACCAGGGACAGAGAGAGACAGAGGCCGGAGAGACAGGCACCAGGGACAGAGAGAGAGAGAGAGGCTGGAGAGACAGGCACCAGGGACAGAGAGAGAGAGAGAGGCTGGAGAGACAGGCACCAGGGACAGAGAGAGAGAGAGAGGCCGGAGAGAGAGAGGCCGGAGAGACAGGCACCAGGAACAGAGAGAGAGAGAGAGGCCGGAGAGACAGGCACCAGGGACAGAGAGAGAGGCTGGAGAGACAGGCACCAGGGACAGAGAGAGAGAGAGGCCGGAGAGACAGGCACCAGGGACAGAGAGAGAGAGGCCAGAGAGACAGGCACCAGGGACAGAGAGAGAGGCCAGAGAGACAGGCACCAGGGACAGAGAGAGAGAGGCCGGAGAGACAGGCACCAGGGACAGAGAGAGAGAGAGAGGCCGGAGAGACAGGCACCAGGGACAGAGAGACAGAGGCCGGAGAGACAGGCACCAGGGACAGAGAGAGAGAGAGAGAGAGAGAGAGAGACAAGCACTAGGGACAGAGAGAGAGAGAGGCCGGAGAGACAGGCACCAGGGACAGAGAGAGAGAGAGGCTGGAGAGACAGGCACCAGGGACAGAGGGAGAGAGGCCAGAGAGACAGGCACCAGGGACAGAGGGAGAGAGGCCGGAGAGACAGGCACCAGGGACAGAGAGAGAGAGAGAGAGAGAGAGACAAGCACTAGGGACAGAGAGAGAGAGAGGCCGGAGAGACAGGCACCAGGGACAGAGAGAGAGAGGCCGGAGAGACAGGCACCAGGAAGAGAGAGAGAGAGAGAGGCCGGAGAGACAGGCACCAGGAAGAGAGAGAGAGAGAGGCTGGAGAGACAGGCACCAGGGACAGAGAGAGACAGAGGCCGGAGAGACAGGCACCAGGGACAGAGAGAGAGAGAGAGGCTGGAGAGACAGGCACCAGGGACAGAGAGAGAGAGAGAGGCTGGAGAGACAGGCACCAGGAAGAGAGAGAGAGGCCGGAGAGACAGGCACCAGGGACAGAGAGAGACAGAGGCCGGAGAGACAGGCACCAGGGACAGAGAGAGAGAGGCCGGAGAGACAGGCACCAGGGACAGAGAGAGACAGAGGCCGGAGAGACAGGCACCAGGGACAGAGAGAGAGGCCGGAGAGACAGGCACCAGGGACAGAGAGAGAGAGAGAGGCCGGAGAGACAGGCACCAGGGACAGAGAGAGAGAGAGAAGCCGGAGAGACAGGCACCAGGAAGAGAGAGAGAGAGAGAGGCCGGAGAGACAGGCACCAGGGACAGAGAGAGAGAGAGAGAGGCCGGAGAGACAGGCACCAGGGACAGAGAGAGAGAGAGGCCGGAGAGACAGGCACCAGGGACAGAGAGAGAGAGAGGCCGGAGAGACAGGCACCAGGGACAGAGAGAGAGAGGCCGGAGAGACAGGCACCAGGGACAGAGAGAGAGAGAGGCCGGAGAGACAGGCACCAGGGACAGAGAGAGAGAGAGAGGCTGGAGAGACAGGCACCAGGGACAGAGAGAGACAGAGGCCGGAGAGACAGGCACCAGGGACAGAGAGAGAGAGAGAGGCTGGAGAGACAGGCACCAGGGACAGAGAGAGAGAGGCCGGAGAGACAGGCACCAGGGACAGAGAGAGAGAGAGGCCGGAGAGACAGGCACCAGGGACAGAGAGAGAGAGAGAGGCTGGAGAGACAGGCACCAGGGACAGAGAGAGAGAGGCCGGAGAGACAGGCACCAGGGACAGAGAGAGAGAGAGAGGCTGGAGAGACAGGCACCAGGGACAGAGAGAGAGAGGCCGGAGAGACGGGCACCAGGGACAGAGAGAGAGAGAGGCCGGAGAGACGGGCACCAGGGACAGAGAGAGAGAGGCTGGAGAGACAGGCACCAGGAAGAGAGAGAGAGGCCGGAGAGACAGGCACCAGGGACAGAGAGAGACAGAGGCCGGAGAGACAGGCACCAGGGACAGAGAGAGAGAGGCCGGAGAGACAGGCACCAGGGACAGAGAGAGACAGAGGCCGGAGAGACAGGCACCAGGGACAGAGAGAGAGAGAGAGGCTGGAGAGACAGGCACCAGGGACAGAGAGAGAGAGAGAGGCCGGAGAGACGGGCACCAGGGACAGAGAGAGAGAGAGAGAGGCCGGAGAGAGAGAGAGAGGCCGGAGAGACAGGCACCAGGAACAGAGAGAGAGAGAGGCCGGAGAGACAGGCACCAGGGACAGAGAGAGAGAGGCCGGAGAGACAGGCACCAGGAACAGAGAGAGAGAGAGGCCGGAGAGACAGGCACCAGGGACAGAGAGAGAGAGGCCGGAGAGACAGGCACCAGGAAGAGAGAGAGAGGCCGGAGAGACAGGCACCAGGGACAGAGAGAGAGAGAGGCCGGAGAGACAGGCACCAGGAACAGAGAGAGAGAGAGGCCGGAGAGACAGGCACCAGGGACAGAGAGAGAGAGGCCGGAGAGACAGGCACCAGGAAGAGAGAGAGAGGCCGGAGAGACAGGCACCAGGGACAGAGAGAGAGAGAGGCCGGAGAGACAGGCACCAGAGAGAGAGAGAGAGAGAGAGGCTGGAGAGACAGGCACCAGGAAGAGAGAGAGAGGCCGGAGAGACAGGCACCAGAGAGAGAGAGAGAGAGAGAGGCCGGAGAGACAGGCGCCAGGGACAGAGAGAGAGAGAGGCCGGAGAGACAGGCACCAGAGACAGAGAGAGAGAGGCCGGAGAGACAGGCACCAGGAAGAGAGAGAGAGGCCGGAGAGACAGGCACCAGGGACAGAGAGAGAGAGAGGCCGGAGAGACAGGCACCAGAGAGAGAGAGAGAGAGAGAGGCCGGAGAGACAGGCACCAGGAAGAGAGAGAGAGGCCGGAGAGACAGGCACCAGAGAGAGAGAGAGAGAGAGAGGCCGGAGAGACAGGCGCCAGGGACAGAGAGAGAGAGAGGCTGGAGAGACAGGTACCAGGGACAGAGACACATTGTACCGCGCCACGGAAGATGATGTCGCTTTATAAATAAAACCATAACACAGGAGACGCGAACCTCTCGGATCTCGCTCATGCAAATAAAAAAATGCATCACAGGTAAAACTCGGCGTCTTTAATTCTGCCGTTTCTTTTCTGTACATTTAAAATCAGCAGCGGCCTATTAATACTGAGAGCCGGCGACATCGCCGTGGTTACCACTCTCCACGAGGCTCGCCAGCCGCCACGAGGGGGGCATCGCCGTGGTTACCACTCTCCACGAGGCGACATCGTCATGGTTACCGCTCTCCACGATGCTCGCTGCCGGTCAGGATACGGGGAAGGAGGCGGTCCCCGAAACATCTGGAGGGGAGCAAGGCCTGTGCGTAGGCCAAGAGCAATCAGTGGCGTCTCCACGGCGACGCTTCCTGTAGCTGCCGCGGGTCAGTCAGTTGAAGAGTTTGCTCTTACGGAGAACCTCGGAGGCGGAGCTAAACTGGCGTACATCTCGCCTGAAGTCGCGGAGCTTCCTGAGCTCCTTCTGGTAAGCGGCCGATGTGGGTTTCCTCACGTAGTGAACCTCGCTGAGCAGCTTGTCACACAGGTAATGGAGCCAGAGGACATTGGAGTGCGGCCTGTACAGCGACCAGACGTTCCTGCAACAACAACACAGAGAGGTTAGGTGCCCGGGGAGCACTTAGGAGGGTTGGGTGCCCGGGGAGCACTTAGGAGGGTTGGGTGCCCGGGGAGCACTTAGGAGGGTTGGGTGCCCGGGGAGCACTTAGGAGGGTTGGGTGCCCGGGGAGCACTTAGGAGGGTTGGGTGCCCGGGGAGCACTTAGGAGGGTTGGGTGCCCGGGGAGCACTTAGGAGGGTTGGGTGCCCGGGGAGCACTTAGGAGGGTTGGGTGCCCGGGGAGCACTTAGGAGGGTTGGGTGTCCGGGGAGCAGTTGGAGAGTTGGGTGTCCGGGGAGCAGTTGGAGGGTTAAGTGTCCGGGGAGCAGTTGGAGGGTTGGGTGCCCGGGGAGCAGTTGGAGGGTTGGGTGCCCGGGGAGCAGTTGGAGGGTTGGGTGTCCGAGGAGCAGTTGGAGGGTTGGGTGTCCGTGGAGCAGTTGGGGGGTTGGGTGTCCGAGGAGCAGTTGGGGGGTTGGGTGTCCGAGGAGCAGTTGGGGGGTTAGGTGCCTGAGGAGCAGTTGGAGGGTTAGGTGTTTGGGGAGCAGTTGAGGGGTTTAGGTGTCCGGGGAGCAGTTGGGGGGTTGGGTGTCCGGGGAGCAGTTGGGGGGTTGGGTGTCCGGGGAGCAGTTGGGGGGTTGGGTGTCCGGGGAGCAGTTGGGGGGTTGGGTGTCCGAGGAGCAGTTGGGGGGTTGGGTGTCCGAGGAGCAGTTGGGGGGTTAGGTGTTTGGGGAACAGTTGAGGGGTTTAGGTGTCCGGGGAGCAGTGGGGGGTTAGGTGCCCGGGGAGCAGTTGGGGGGTTAGGTGCCTGAGGAGCAGTTGAGGGGTTAGGTGCCTGGGGAGCAGTTGAGGGGTTAGGTGTCCGAGGAGCCAGAGGCCAACGGGCACGCCTCCCCCAGCCCTGGAAATTCTACCTTGTTGGTGGTGATTTCTTAGCAGATTGGAGAGAGCATCACTTACTGGTTCTCCTGGCGCATCCCGCGATATACATCAAACTGTAGGTCTCCCTCCCCCAGGAAAAGCTCCTCATCTGTGGACAGGTCACAGAACACGGTAAGTCCGTCTAGAAGAGATAAATAAGAAAAATTAGATTTTACTACTCACCCGAAAATCCCCGATAGACTTTTCTATGAATCCTTCAGCACGACCCGCAAAGAGAGAAGCCCCACACCCTGGGAGGAAACGCAAACTAAAACGCCACCCCTTCCTCCAATCATCCTTCAGCATGACCCGCGAAGAGAGGCTCCACCCACTTGGAGGAAACACAAGTTGAGCATACCCCGTCCCTTCCTCCAATCAGCCTTCAGCATGACCCACTGAGAGACAGAGCTTCCACCCCCTGGGAGGAAACAAACTGAACAAACCCCACCCTTTCCTCCAATCATCCATCAGCACAACCCACAGAACGAGGCTCCACCCCCTGGGGGAAAACACAAACTGAACAAACCCCACCCCTTCCTCCAATCATCCTTCAGCATGACCCGCAGAGAGAGAGAGAGACTCCAACCCCTGGGAGGAAACACAAACTGAACAGAGGTTAAAAGCCCGCCCCTTCCTCCAATCATCCTTTATGATGACCCGCGGAGAGAGAGGCTCCACCCCTGGGAGGAAACACAAACTGAACAAACCCCGCCCCTTCCTGTGCACCTCAGTTTTTATCGAGTACCATTAGGTAAACCGTAGGACTACGGGTGGGGACTAAGGGGTCGTCTTGAAGGATTCATAAGTCTAACAGGAATTTTCTCCCATCATCTTTCATGAAGATCCATGGAGAGGATTAGGTGAGTAATTGTACCTTAGGGGTGGGAAGCTGCTAGCAGGACCCTTCTAAGGCCTGATTCCTTCCAGACAGGAGATCTATAATGTTTGAAGGAAGGTGTGGGGTGCAGATCTCTTCTATAGGAGGCACCAGTCCTCTCTGCCCAGGAAGCTGACATCGTTGAATGGGCAGAAACCTTAGGAGGAGGAACTCCCCCGGATGTGTGATCCTGTACAGTAAAGTAGTAACCAGGACCAAGCCGCCCAACATCCGAGAGCGGAAGGTATCGGACACCTTAGGACGTAATGACCACCTGCCCCAAGGAACATCAGTCCTCCTAAGGACAGAAACTACCAAGGAAGCCTTCCAACACCTGAATAAGGAAGGCAGAGCCCTATCCTCAGCATTGCTAGGAAAAAAGGGCACGGCAGGAATAATACCATTTTGTGAATACTCACCTTGTAAAATGGGTATTATGAGTATGTCACACACCCCGCTTCAAGAATCCATAACATGTGGGTAATATCGTCCTGAAGAGGGCATTCCTGCAGAGATGATAGCAAAAGAAAGCCCCTCCCTGATCCATAAATACCTGGGACCTCCCACTCACTACCCAGTATACAGAAAGCAGTAAGGTAAGGGACCAGGAAGAGGCAAATATAAACAACCACGCAAAGTTCGCAATAAAGAGGATCCTGAATACAAAAGGGCGGGTTGAAGCGGGGTGTGTGACATACTCATAATACCCATTTTACAAGGTGAGTATTCACAAAATGGTATTATTCTTAGTATGTCACACACCCCGCTTCAAGAATCCATAACATGTGGGACATCCAACAGCAGTGTCCATAACAAGGGCAGGGATCCAAAACTAGGCAACAATGCACAACCTTAAACCACAACAGCTTGCAAAACTTTGCGGCCAAAAACAGCATCCGCTGATGCCCGAACATCAACCTTGTAAAACTTGGAAAAGGTGTGAACCGAAGACCAGGTAGCGGCCTTACAAACTTGTTCAACAGAAGCCTGGTGCTGAAAAGCCCAGGACGCACCAACTGCACGAGTAGAATGAGCAGTAACACGAAAAGGGGGACTCCTCCCCTTGGCAGAATAGGCCCCAATGATGGCCTGACGAATCCATTTACTAATGGAAGATTTGGCAGGAGCCAAACCTTTCCTAGGCCCACAGGGCACCACAAAGAGAGCATCAGTCTTACGAAAGGAAGAGGTAACCTCCAGATAATGTTCCACAACACGAACTACATCCAAGGAATGCAATGCCCTTTCCCTGTCGTCGCTGGGATTTGGGCATAGAGAGGGCAAAACAATGTCCTGATTCAGATGAAACTCCGAGACCACTTTAGGAAGAAAATCCTGTTTGAAACGAAAGACAACCTTGTCCTGATGTTTCTCGAAGTACGGAGCTGTAATGAATAAAGCTGCCAACTCAGAAACACGCCTAACCGAAGTGATAGCCACCAAAAAGGCCACCTTTTGGGTAAGAGAAGACAAAGCTATCTCATTCAAGGGCTCAAACGGAGGGCCCTGGAGAGCAGAAAGAACCAGGTTCAAATCCCAAACTGGAACAAAAGGCTTCCTAGGAGGCCGAACATGTGTAACACCTTGGAAAAAGGTCTTGACTAAGGGATGAAGTGCAAAAGACCTTTGGAAGAACACCGCCAGGGCAGAAACCTGCCCTTTCAATGTACTAAGCTGGAGCCCCAGATCTAGACCATGTTGGAGAAACTCTAAAATTCTAGGAATGGAGAACTCTCGACAAGAGAAAGACCTACTTTCACACCAGTCAATATAGGCCCTCCAAGTCCTGTAGTAAATAGAAGAGGAAGAGCGCTTCCTGGCACAGATAAGAGTCTGAATCACTGCGTCAGAAAGACCTTCCTCCTTCAAGATGGCGGTTTCAGCAGCCATGCCGTCAAAGCCAGCGATGGTAAATTGGGATAGCGCAGCCGACCCTGGGTGAGCAGGTCCGGCAGCAGAGGCAGGGCGAAGTGATCCTCTGCCAGTCTTACAAGATCTGCGAACCAAACTCGCCTTGGCCACCTTGGGGCCACCAGAATTGCCGACGCACCATCCAAGGCCAGTTTGCGCAGCACTCTGGCTAGCATTGGGAACGGAGGAAACAGGTAAAGGAGCCCCAGATCCCTCCAGTTTAGAGACATGGCATCCACTGTCAGAGCCAGAGGATCCTGCGAGAGAGACACAAAGACTGGAAGCTTGTGATTGTGACGAGAAGCAAAGAGGTCCACAGCTGGGACCCCCCACCTGAGACATATCGAACGAAACACCTTGGGACTGAGAGACCACTCCCCCTGACGAGAGGAGGCCCTGCTCAGCAAGTCCGCCTCCGTGTTCTCCACTCCCGGAATGTAGACTGCTGAGATACACGGGACGTGGGTCTCTGCCCAGTCCAGAATCAAAGACACTTCCCTGAGGGCACTCCTGCTGCGAGTCCCTCCTTGGTGATTGATGTAAGCAACCGCCGTTCTGTTGTCCGACCGGACCTGAACTGGCAGGCCTCTCAACTGATGAGTCAAGCGAAACAGAACCAACCTGATGGCTCTCAACTCCAGAACATTGATGGGCTCGTGAGCCTCCCGCGGGCCCCACAAACCCTGAAACTGGAGGTCCTTCCAAACACCCCCCCAACCTGACAGACTGGCGTCCGTGGTGACTGTTTCCCAACACGGAGCCAGAAAAGATCTGCCCTTCAACAGATTGACCGACCCCAGCCACCATTGCAGGGATCGACGAACTCGGGGAGTCATCAGAAAGGACTGATCCAACGATAGAGGAGACTTGTCCCAAACCTTCAACAGATGAAGCTGAAGCGTCCTTGTGTGAAACTGCGCAAAGGGAACTGCCTCGAATGAGGCCACCACTAACCCCACCAGCCTCATCCCTAACCGGATGGTCGGATGAGGGGTAGACAAGAGAAGCCGAACTAACTCCTGAATCAAAAGAATCTTGGCCTGGGGTAGAAACACCCTGGCCTGTGAAGTGTCCAGAGACATTCCCAGAAAGGTCAGAATTCTGGACGGAGAAAGAGAAGACTTGGGGTGGTTGATCACCCAACCGAACCTATCCAGAGTGGAAACCACCGCTCTGGTGTCCAACTCCACTTGGTTGAAGTAAGAGGCCATGATCAGCAGATCGTCCAAATAGGGCACGATGCGGATACCCTGGCCTCTGAGCAGAGCCATCACCCCCGCTAGCACCTTGGTGAACACCCGAGGAGCTGAGGTGAGACCGAAAGGAAGTGCCACAAACTGAAAGTGCCGATCCTCCACCACGAACCTGAGAAACCTCTGGTGTGCTGGAAAAACCGGAACGTGTAGATAAGCATCCTTGATGTCTATGGACGTCAGAAAGTCTCCCTGACGAAGAGAGTGAATGGCCGAACGCAGCGTTTCCATGCGGAATTTCCTCGGCCGGATGAACCTGTTGAGAAACTTCAGATCCAAGATGGGTCGGACCAACCCGTCCTTCTTGGGTACCGTGAACAGATTGGAATAAAAGCCCCTGCCCCGATCTGAAGGGGGCACTGGGCAAATGACAGCCATGTCCAGAAGATTCTCCACTGCCACCAGGAGCCCCTGCGCCGCTAGAGGCTCCGACGGCATCCGAGACCTGACAAATCTGGAAGGGGGGCGGAGCTCGAACTCCAGCTTGTAGCCGGAAGACACCACTTCCCGGATCCATCTGTCCGAGACCTCTTGATCCCAGATCTGAGAGAAGTGCTGCAGCCGTCCCCCCACCCGCATGGGTGAGGGCGCCCCCTCATTGCTGAGCCGGCTTAGCAGCCGGTTTGGGCTTAGAGCCCCAACTGTATCCAGAACGGGCACGTCCTCTGCCCCTGTTTCCGGAATCTCCTCTGGAAGAGGGAAATGCAGAACCCCTACCAGATCTGGCCCCCCGAAAGGAGGGGGTAAAGGCAGGCGCCCCCCGAAAAGGGCGGCGTTGTTTCTTACGTTGAGGTAACCTACCACCCTTGGTGACAGAGTCCAATGTCTCTCCAAAGAGCCGTAGACCAACAAAGGGTAAAGCCGTCAGTGATTTTTTGGAAAAAAACATAAAATCGGCCGCCCACTGGCGCAGCCACACCGACCGCCGAATAGCCACAAGCAGAGCCGAAGTCCTACCACACATCATCAAAGTATCATCCAGGGCAGACAACACAAAGGATAGAAACAACTCGCACCGTTTAAGGCTAAGGAACTCGTTACTACCAGGACGAAGCCCGGAAGAAGTCAACAAGTCCCTGACCACAGACCTGGTGGCCAACACCATTAGCTCCGAAGCACACACAGGCCGGATGGCCGACCCAATGCTAGTAAAGCCATGAGAAGCCATCTGATCAATACGTTTATCCTCTCCATCTTTGAGAGTGGAACAATCAGGTCTGTTTAACACCGAGGAGTTAGACAACCCCAAAACCGGTGCATCCACCTCGGGGGGAGATGCCCAGCGCTTGACCGCCTCAGAAGGAAAGGGATATTTCCTATCCCACCCCTGAGGGATGCCAGGAAGCCGAGCCGGCCTATCCCATTCCTTGTCAATGATTCTATCAAAATGGCGTTGCGTAGGAAACTCCAGGCGCGGCCTGGATTCCTCAAACAATTCACCTTTCTGCTGTGACGCCTCCTCGGGAGGGGAAATATTCAGAACTTCCAGCATGAGAGACAGAGCGTGAGGAGAGTCCAAGGATCTCCCTAAATCAGAAAGCTCGGCATCAGCGCCAGCAGACTGCTCATCATCCGAAAATTCTGAACCCTCATCAACTTCCCCCTCCTCTAGCTGAGGATAATCAGACCAATCCAGATTGTCTCGGTCATCAAGATCATCCACCGGCGGAGCCGGCGACAAATGCTTTCTCTTAGACGGAGCCTTACGGGCGACCGAGCTAGAGAGCATTTTCTCAAGGCTAGCCAATCTGGCACACATCTCGGATTGCAGATCCCTGCCCATGACCACGTCACACGGGGCACGAGTCAAGGCGGGAGGGGGAGTTGAGGTGGCCGGCTGTGCTGACCCCGCCGCTTGGGGTTCGGACTGCCGCGTAATAGTTTGCTGTGCACATGGTATACACAGTAACACATCATCCCCAGTAATGGAAATCCCACACAACATACACTTTTTGGGATGCCCCGAAGGGGTCCCAGTCCCAGTATCCGGGGATGCCTCCATAAGGTGAATTTTGAGTGGTCGCTATGACCCAGGGAATTACGCCAGTTAGACAACCCGGGATGCCCCTTTAATGTCCCGAGTGGGAGGATTTGTGATGCTAAAATGGACCCAGGATCAGGAGAGACCTTCCAATACTACAGAAGATCCTCCTGGATAACCTTCACCTAAAAGACAGAGAGAGACCCATAAGTCCCTACAATAAGACTTAACAGATAAGAAAAGAAGAAATAAATGAGGCCCACAGGGCCACTCACAGACGCTGCGGTGAACGATCCGCCTCAGAACAATGGCGATTTCTGAGGTGAAGTGAAGAGAAGATCCTCCTGGATAGAACTGCCTTGTCAGGGGCGTGGTCTGCGCAGCCCGCGCACAGCTGATCTGTGCCCCCTAAGCTGCCTAGTAACAGGGAGCTGCCTAGTAACAGGGAGCTCAGCTCCGCAGCGGCGCCAGTACAGAGGAGGGCGGAGCCGCGGCGACGCGCCGAAAGCCCGGCTCCGCCCCCCTTCCAGTGTGAATGAAGCGTGAGGGAAGAAGTCCCTCACGCACCAGCCCAGAGACCGGCGCCGCCGACAACCGCGGCGCCGGCTGCCATGACAGCGGGTGCTCCCGCTATCACTAGCGGAGCACCCGCCCGCTCGCTGCGGCGAGGAGTGAATGAGAGAACGGGGGCTGGCCGCGGCAGAGCGCCGAGTGCCAGCCCCGCCCCCCCAAAGCGTGTGAGGTAAAAAATTACCTCACAGACTAAAAAACCCCGGCACCCGGCTGCAATGACAGCCGCGGTGCTGCAACATAGTAACAACAGTGCAACCAATTCATTGAGGGATTACTTCCAGACGCTCCACATCAACAAGAGAAAGTGAATAAAGAGAAAGAGAATAAAGCTAACCCCTATGAGAGGAACCCCCAGCCCCCATAGTTGGTAAAGGGAAGGGCCCCCCCCCCAGGGGAAAAGTCAAGGGACGGGGCATCCCCAACCGGGATCACCTACCCGGTATGACCGCCTACCCTCTCTTTTAGGGTCTCACGGTGGAGCTCTGCTCCTCAGCACCAGAGGTGCCAATGTACCCTCGCTCGGGCCAGCAGCCAAGACTGTGGAGGCATGTAATATGAGGTAAATTTTGGGACAAACATGGGTCCGAGTGGAAATAGACAAAATAAGAGGCCGGGAGTTACCCCGGCTACCTGAAATCCCCCTGTGCAAGGAGGAGCCATCATCTTCTGACTTGCTCGCCGTCTGCAGAGATGGAAAAACTGGGTAGTGAGTGGGAGGTCCCAGGTATTTATGGATCAGGGAGGGGCTTTCTTTTGCTATCATCTCTGCAGGAACGCCCTCTTCAGGACGATATTACCCACATGTTATGGATTCTTGAAGCGGGGTGTGTGACATACTAAGAATAGCAATATCACGAATCAATGAACAAGAGACACTTCCCGATTCCTAGTGTATCTCAAGGAAGGGGACTAGGTAAACAAAGCCGCCCGCAAACACACGCCTGACCAAGGTAATAGTCACCAGAAGGACAACCTTGAGGTAAGAACAGCCAGACAGAGTCCTGAATAGGACCAAGGAACACAACCCTGCAATCGGACCGAATGAATCAATCTCAATCCCAACGGGGACCATAAGATTACATGGGGGATGCCATGAGTACCCCCTGAAGGAAGTCTAACCAGGGAAGACTGAACCAGAGACCACTAAGGCAAGGTGGACAGGGCAGAACCTGACCCATCAGGGTACTGAGTTGGAGAATCAACTCCAATCAAGCTGCAAACAACACTAGAACCCTGGGAACCGAGAACGCCCAACCGGGAAGAGACCTAAACTCACCACCAACAACATGGGTATGCCATACCCTAGTACAGATGGAAGAGGAAGAACTTGCTCATAGCCTTCCCAGAGTCTCCAACACCGAGACAGATAGGCCTGTCTCCAGTACCGAGACAGATAGGCCTGTCTCCAGTAAGATAGTTGTTTCAGCAGTCAGGCCGACTAGGCCAGAACCGGAATGGATTGACCTAAAGGGAGCCCTGAGTGAGTCTAGCTAGCACTCCTGGCAAGAAGGTACAGGACAACCATCCTTGGTACCATAACCACCCTCTACAAGGGCACCTGGGGGCCACCAGAACACTGGTCCCCTTACCAGCGCAAACACGCGCAGAGCCCTGCCTAGCAGGGGGGATGGAAAAAGGACATACAGAACCGAAAACGTCCAGTCATGACGTTACTAAGGCATCCGGACCACTGCCAGAGGATCCTGGGACCGGAAAACAAACAGGCCAATAGCCTGTAATAGGGATGGAACACAACAGATCCAAGCTGATCGGACCCCATAGTGACACAAGGATTAGCACATCCTGTCGCAGAGGGGCAGCACCGGGGCGAATATAATGATATGCAGGGAACATTATCTCCACCCAGATTAGGAACCTAGGCGTTTCCGGAAGGGTCCTCCAGCCCCCGACCCTTCCAATGGTTACTGTAGGACACTGTAGGCAGATAAACCGAGCGCCCCCACCTGGCAGGCCCGGAAGGGAGGTAGCCAAGCGAGGCAGAGCCATTATAAGGCTCACCGTTCCCTTTTTTTGTTTAAACCAATAGGCGCACCACCCCCAGAATCACAAGGAGTTTCCGAAGAAAACCTCCCCCTTCAACCTGATAGTGAGGCATCCACGGAGGCCGTCTCCAGGAATGGGTAAGAAGGAACTGCCCCCAGACAGGTTCCCTGAGACCATTCAATCAAGATAAAACTTCTTACCAGGTGGGAAGGCCACAGACCCCACTCCAGGGATGCCGGATCCCTATCCTGTATTGACAATAGAAATCACAGAGGGGCCCAGGGGGAACTGAACATAAGAGACCCCTTCCGAGCAAGACACAGAACGGCCCCACCAGCTGCATCTCTGTCTGGTGAAGGGCCCGGAACAGCAATGAGGGACAGCTTCCAAGTGACCAGATTGTCCGCTGCATTGCAGAGAAGGGAAGATTCTCATTAGAACCTGATCCAGATTCAGTCCTGGTAATGGGATTACCACTGAAGGGGACAATGGAATTGGGCTGAACAAGGTCCCCCATCCAATGACTCCCAGCCGACGCCGATTGGGAAGTGAGAAAAAGCGTCCAGGTAGGCACCACGCGGACGCCCCTTGGTCTCATCCGAGACCTCAACATAGTCTGCACCGAGAGATCACTCTGGGAGTTGAAGAGAGGCCAGCTAACAAGGTCACAATTAGTTGTGTTGTCGTGTTGGGCAACGAACACGAAACTGAAGAGCCTCGGGGACCTGAAGTCACAGGGATGTAAACAAATGTTTTAGAGGTCCCCAGACGGCAAGAAGCCCACTGGGCGCAAGGTGCAGATGGCCCAACCCAGAGTTTCCGCAGAAACTGCCAGTAATAAGAGAGTTGCCGCGAATCCAGAATGGCCAACCCGACCCATCTTTTAGGGAAATGTAAAAGGTTGGTATAGCGGCCCTTCTTTTGCCTGCTACGGACAATCTGCAAGAGACCCTCAGGCCACGTAGGCCTAGCATGGCCTGTGCCAGTAACTGAAAAGCGGCAGGGCCCAGGAGTACTTGGGACCTGATAAAACTGGGGAAGGCCGCGCAGCAATCCTTATCCTGTATCTGGAGGACACAACCTCCTGAATCCGCCAGAATGAGGCGAGATGCCTCCCAATAATAGCAAGGTGCTGCTGCCATCCCCTCACCCAGACGGGCGAGGGCGCCCCATCATGCTTGAGGGGGTTTGGTGGAAGATTTGGGCTTAGCCCCGCCGGAGGGCCCAGGGCGTTGTCTGCTGCTCGTGGGGCAGGAGTCCGCACGAAAAACCCGGAAGGTGCCGCTTCCTACCAGGGCCCATTCGCTCTGATAACCTAGCAATAATCTGCGCAGCCTGGAAGGCCTAGCAGGCTGCAATACCCCACTTGTAGGCGACTCAGCAGGGGAGAGATTTAAGCCTGGGGAGATAGGCGAATTGGAGCTAGGTGTAGCCACTGGCCAACCTGATTGCAGGGCCAGTGCTTGCTTGGCACAGGGAACACAAACCCGTGCCCTGCCAGCATCAGCATGGGGTTGTCCACACGCTATACACAGCCGGTCTTGTCCCGGAGTGACCCCGGTCACATAATTCTGAGATGCCTCCATATGGTGATTAATCAAGGCACAATATGCCAGTAAGGATTTACACTATAAGTAACCCTGGATGCCCCAAAGACCCGCTAGGGGAGTGGGAGAATATTACAAGGCCCGCTATAATTTTACACCAGGCCAGGAGAAGCCAATGGTGTTCTCCAGTCTGAAAGACATAATGGGAATAAAGGGTGTCAGAACCATGCGCAGTAATCAAGGATCATGAAAATCGCCTGCGAGGGCACTTACAGACCAAGGGAGAAGGCGGACCGCTACCACGCGTGCGTGCGACCAGCATCAAAATGGTGCCAAGAACCTCGGAGGGCGGGCCAAGCGGCTGTGACGCGGAGCGCGCCAAACCAGGTCCCCGCCCCCTCCCCGAAGAGCGCGAAGCTCTGAGATAGTTTCAACGTTTCATGAAGAGCGAAGAGTAAGGCACACTATAGAATATGATTTGCCAATGAAGACGCCGCAGCGTCTGAGGCGACGTCGCCGCTCTGCGCAGCACATCCAGTAAGGGAAAAAGTGCGCGTGGCGGCGAGAGATACATAATAAAAATGCAAACAGCGCGGCTCTAACACCAGGAATATCAGTCAAAGACAGTACTAAGGCCATAAGCGTGTAAACATACACTGAGACCACCACACCGCCCCCCCTTTCTTTCCCCCCGGCTACGGGGGGAATGAGGGAGGATGGTGACCCTTTGTACAGGGCCACCGCTAGACGGGGCATGGGGCAATAGTGCGGGAGGGGCATCCTCTAGAGCAGCCGTACTCAACTGGCGGACCAGGGTCCAAATGCGGACCTTGGCACCAGATTTCTGGACCCCTACCCTGACAGCCTTGCAACCTGTTGCTTCTATGTTGCTGCTGCCCCCTTTAAGTGGCCCCCGGGAAGTGCCATTGCAAGGTACACACAAACTTTCTTTCTCTGTCTCTTTGCCTCATTCATCCCTGTCTCTCTGCTCCATCCATTTCTGTCCTCCCAGTTTTGCCCATTCAACCCCCCCCCCCCCCCCCCCAGTGTGCTGATTTTTAACTATCCATCTCCCGCGAAAGCCCCCTGCTCGGACCCTCACCTCTCACCAGATGTCTGTAAATGGACCTTCACAAGAAGTGGTTGAGTACCCCTGCTCTAGAGGCTCACCATCAGCCTAAACCGCCTACCCTTTGGTGGGGGACTGCGGTGGAGCATGGCTCCATAAGCACACATGGTGCTGCCTACCTTCACCCGACCAGCGCAGCCCAGGCTGGGAGGCACATCACAGGGAGGACGGGTGGAAATAGTCCAACAGGGCCGCAGGCTAATAGCACCGCTCACCTGCGAGAGAGTGATACTTCATGTCTTCGCAGTCAGCACTGCAGAGAAATCTGGGGATTTGTTGGAGGTCCCTGGGTATATGAAGGGCCGGGAGGAGCCTGTTTTTCCATGTCTCTGCAGCACAGCGCCATCTGGCGGAGGATAACCCAAGTGTAAGTATTATATCTGGAGCAGGACGTACTGTATACTAAGAATACTTTTGCATAACTTTGTATAAATGCGTCTAGCGGTCAATTTTCGACTGTCCAGGAGACTTTGCCTATATATTCTTTCAAGCCTGTACAATAGTCTGTTTTATCCATATAACAATACTGGATTTAGAGGCAGCTAGGCCTCATCTTTATCCGCTGAGGTTACCAAAAGTTGTTCCGCTATCCGCCAATCTCTGGATCTTTCCAGATAAATAATCAGGGCTCTCCTCACATCTAGAAGCGCGAGATCCTCTTCCTTGCCTGCTCCGGCTGGTAATGTCAGGAGCACTGTATCTTGGGACCTGTTAGTAGCTGCAGTGATCTTTGGCAAAAATAAGGGATCAGGTCTCAGTATTGCCTTATCTGGGAGAACGGAACGGCTCCATCATTGATAAGGCCTGCGGTTCACTTAGCCGTCTGGCTGATGTCGTCACAAGTGACTGATAGGGCGGGAGTCCGAGTCTTTAGTGTACTTACTGCCAGTCCCTTCTCAAAACCTTCCTGCAGGAATTCGAGGATTGTGGCCATATCTTCTTTCTTCAGTTTGTTAGCTTCACAAAAAGAAGAAAAACATTTCCATATCTTTGTATAAATACGTCTAGCGGTCAATTTTCGACTCTCCAGGAGACTTTGCCCATATATTCTTTCAAGCCTGTACAATAGTCTGGGGGGTGGAGCCTCTCTATCCGTGGTGCCGAAGGCCTCTCTATCATGCTGAAGGATGATTGGAGGAAGGGGGCGGGGTTTTAACCTCTGTTCAGTTTGTGTTCCCTCGAAGGGGGGGTGGAGCCTCTGGGATAACTGTAAAACGTACCATTCCATTAAATTATGGTGGCAGTCAGGGTGGGGTCGTGCCAGGGTATGACCACAATTTATTCCCTGGGCCACATTGTGAAGCTGTGATCTGAGGTCTTCCAGGGGGCGGGGCCACCACAAAGCACTCTGGGATTGTAAAGCTGTGATCTGAGGTCTTCCAGGGGGGCGGGGCCACCACAAAGCACTCTGGGATTGTAAAGCAGTGATCTGAGGTCTTCCAGGGGGGCGGGGCCACCACAAAGCACTCTGGGATTGTAAAGCTGTGATCTGAGGTCTTCCAGGGGGGCGGGGTCACCACAAAGCACTCTGGGATTGTGAAGGTGTGATCTGGGGTCTTCCAGGGGGGCGGGGCCACCACAAAGCACTCAGATTGTAAAGCTGTGATCTGAGGTCTTCCAGGGGGGCGGGGCCACCACAAAGCACTCTGGGATTGTGAAGGTGTGATCTGGGGTCTTCCAGGGGGTGGATCCACCACAAAGCACTCTGAGATTGTGAAGCTGTGATCTGAGGTCTTCCAGGGGGTGGAGCATTTGAGGACTTACCTTTATCTAGGCGGGAGAGGGTGTAGTCAATGATCTTGACCTGCACCCCGGCGCTGGGGATGAGCAGGGCGTCGCCCCGCAGGGACGCGGACAAGGTGCGCGCTGAACATTTCTCGATCAGGAGATTCCCCCAGTGCAAGTCCCTGAGAAGAGAGAGAGAGAGGAGGAAACGCTGACCCCTGGGTGACGCACGACCTTGCCCACTAGTCACATGACGCAGCGCGACCCCGCCGGACAGTCACATGACGCAGCGCGCACCTACCTGTGCTCGAACCTCAGCTCTTCCTCGGCCACGGCCAGCGCTGCGGTGACCTGGTGCAGGATGCTGCGGGACACCGAGACGGACGGGAGCTGCGGGAAACAAACACGGGTGTATAAAGCGGACCTAAACCCTGGTCACATACAAACACGGGTGTATAAAGCGGACCTAAACCCTGGTCACATACAAACACGGGTGTATAAAGCGGACCTAAACCCTGAGCTGTTAGGGGTGAGGGAGGTAAGTGGCCACTTCCGTCTGACCTCAATAGGCCGCAAAACCGCGCTCCCCTCCTCCTCCTCCAGGGCCGGCCACGGCTCCACATAGCGACTCTATAGCTCTGCTCATGCGCCAATTACTCACCCGACCAGTTCTCCAGGGCCGGCCACATTGCCACATAGCGACTCTAAGGCCGTGCTCATGGACCAATTATTCACCTGACCTGTCCTCCAGGGCCGGTAATGGCTCCACATAGTGACTCCATAGCCCTGCTTATGCGCCAATTACTCACACGACCTGTCCTCCAGGGCCGGCCACGGCTCCACACAGTGACTCTATAGCTTTACTCATGCGCCAATTACTCTCACGACCTGTCCTCCAGGGCCGGCCACGGCGTCACATAGCGACTCTATAGCTCTGCTCAAGCACCAATTACTCACCCGGCCTGTCCTCCAGGGCCAGCCAAAGCGCCACATAGCGACTCTAAAGCTCTGCTCATGCACCAATTACCCGACC
>CM051244.1:160453867-160581159 GCA_027917425.1 Gastrophryne carolinensis | reverse complement strand
CACACAGTAAGCCCTGGAATCCGAGACAGGAAGGGGGTTAATGGAAACAACATGGCATCATGCATCACCTTCCCCCCGCCCCAGCAGCACCTCTGTGTGGGTCCGGAGTTGCCCCACAGCAGCATCCCCAGCGATTCCGTTGCCATGGCTGCGGCCTCCCTCCCCTACACAACTAACTGCTTTACAGCAGGTGATCAGTCATTACATAGGCGGGGACATGACATCATCACCACACACACAACAGCGGCAATGAATGGAGGAGGCGGAGCTTTACGGAAGGTTTTCAGTCATTACATAGGCGGGGCCATGACATCATCGCCACACACAACAGTGGCAATGAATGGAGGAGGCGAAGCTTTACAACTGGTGATCAGTCATTGCTGCGCAGAACAAACAGCAGGTCCCCCTGACGCGACCCCTGCTGGCCACCAATGAGGGAGCTGTAGAACAGGAAAAGGACCATGAAAGTTCTTCTAGACTCACGAGTGCAGTTTGATGAAGCCGCTGGTCACGTTGGTCTCACCTCCGCTCAGCAAGCTCAGCTCCCTGCAAAGAGAAAGGCCGCAGTTAGGTGCCTCTAGGGGGTACTTGGTTGGAACCCTCCTGAAGCTAGGGGGTACTTGGTCGGAGCCTCCTGAAGCTAGGGGGGTACATGGTGACAGGGGCGTGCAGGAACGGGGCATCTACAGGGGCATCTTTCCACTCACTTAGAGATGATGATCTCTGGAAGAATCTCGGCAAAGCTCTTCTGTGATTCCCCGTTCACCTTCTGGGAGCCCTCAATAGGGATGACCTGGAAAAATACAATTCTGTGATTACTCACCTGTAGAATTGGTATTATGAGTATACAGTACGTCCTGCTCCAAAATATAATACTTACAGTTGGGATATACTTCGCCAGATGGCGCTGGACAGCAGAGACATCGAAAACAGGCTCCTCCCGGCCCCTCAAATACCCGGGACCTCCCACAAATCCCCAGCATTGAAAAGCAGTTAACAAGAAGCCGGGAGAAGTAAACAACCCAAACTATCAACTATAACAATGATAACAATCACCATACGGGGGATCCAAGAAAATGCAAATCCAAGGGTGGGTTGGAGCAGGACGTACTGTATAATACCAATTCTACAGGTGAGTAATCACAGAATTGTATTATTCTTAGTATACAGTACGTCCTGCTCCAAATATAATACTTACAAGTGGGACATCCAATAGCAGTGTCCATAAAGTAGGGTGGGATTCCCAATAAAAGGCAGCAGCAGACAGTTTAAACCACTGCCGCCTGCAGAACCTTTTGGCCAAAAGCAGCATCAGCTGAGGCCCTAACATCAACCTTGTAAAACCTTGAAAAGGTATGAACAGAAGACCAAGTAGCGGCCTTGCAAACTTGTTCAACAGAAGCCTGGTGCTGAAAAGCCCAAGAGGCACCAATAGCACGAGTAGAATGAGCAGTAAGGCGGAAGGGAGGATTCTTCCCCTTAGCAGAATAGGCCTGAATCACAGCCTGACGGATCCACTTGCTGATAGTAGACTTGGCAGGAGCCAAACCCTTCCTAGGACCAGAAGGGACCACAAAAAGAGCATCAGTTTTCCTGAAAGGTGCAGTAGCCAGCAGATAGTACTTCAGACACCTAACCACATCCAAAGAGTGCAAAACCCTCTCCTTAGCATTACTAGGATTAGGGCACAAAGAAGGAAGAACAATATCGCGATTCAAATGAAAGGCAGACACTACCTTAGGCAGAAAGTCAGGTTTGAAACGAAACACCACCTTGTCCTGGTGTCTCTCATAGTAGGGGGGCTGAATGGACAGCGCCGCCAACTGAGACACACACCTGAAGTGATAGCCACCAGAAATACAACCTTGAGCGTAAGTATGGCCAAGGCAGCATCCTGCACAGGTTCAAAGGAAGCACCCTGCAAGGCTGACAGAACCAAGTTTAAATCCCAAACAGGCACCATAGGTTTACGTGGGGGGGCGCACATGAGTGACCCCCTGAAAAAAGTCCTGATCAGAGGATGCTGAGCAAAGGACTTCTGGAAGAAAATAGCCAGGGCAGAAAACTGACCCTTCAGAGTACTGAGTTGGAGCCCCATCTCCAACCCATGCTGCAGGAACTCCAGGATCCTGGGAATAGAGAACACCCGACAGGGAAGAGACTTAGACTCACACCAGTCAATGTAGGCACGCCAAACCCTGTAATAAATGGAAGAGGAAGACTTCTTCCTAGCCTTTATAAAAGTATCCACAACCGAGGAAGACAGCCCCTTCTCCATCAAGATGGAGGTTTCAGCAGCCAAGCCGTCAAAGCCAGAGTTTGTAAATTGGGATGGCATAGCAAGCCCTGAGTGAGCAGATCTGGCACCAAGGGCAGAGCATACTGATCTACTGCCAGCTGCACCACGTCTGCGAACCACACTCTTCTTGGCCACCTGGGGGCCACCATAATTGCTGGCACCCCCTCCAGAGCAATCTTGCGCAGAACCCTGCCCAGCAAGAGAATTGGGGGGAAGCCATACAGGAACTGAAAGTCCTGCCATGACATTGCTAGGGCATCCGAGGTCAAGACCAGAGGATCCTGAGACAGGGAGACAAAAGCTGGGAACTTGTGATTGTGACGGGATGCAAACAGATCCACATCTGGTTGGCCCCAACGGTGACACAGGGATTGAAACACCCTGCTGCATAGGGACCATTCTCCCTGGCAAGAGGTCCCCCTGCTCAGAGAGTCCGCCAGGCGATTTTCCACCCCCGGGATGTACACCGCTGATATGCAGGGGACATTGGCCTCCACCCAAGTCAGAATCAGAGACGCTTCCTTGAGGGCCCTCTTGCTCCGGGTCCCTCCCTGATGATGATGTAGGCAACTGCCGTCTGGTTGTCCGAGCGCACCTGAACAGGCAGGCCCCGAAGATGAGCAGTCAAGTGAGCCAGAACTAACCTGATCGCCCGTAGTTCCAAGACATTGATAGGTGTGTGGGCCTCCTGAGGACTCCACCTCCCCTGGAACCGCAGGGACTTCCAGAAACCCCCCCAACCTGACAGACTGGCATCCGTAGTGACCGTCTCCCAGGGAGGAGTAAGAAAGGATCTGCCCCCCAACAGGTTCCTTGAGTCTATCCACCACAAGAGGGACCTCCTGACCCGAGGGGAGAGCACACAGACCCCGTTCAGGGACGTTGGGTCCTTGTCCCATACTGACAATAGGTGAAGTTGCAGAGGCCTCAAGTGGAACTGAGCATAAGGGACCACTTCGAAGCATGCCACCATCAGGCCCACCAGCTGCATCCCCTGCCTGATGGAGGGATGAGGACAAGATAGGAGGAACTGAGCCTGTGCAATCAGACTGTCCACCTTCTGTTGAGGAAGGAAGATCCTTGCCTGAACTGTATCCAGATTCATTCCTAGTAATGGAGTTACCAAGGAAGGGGACATTGAGGACTTGGGGTGGTTGATCACCCATCCAAATGACTCCAGAATGGGCACCACCAGCTGAGTATCCAACTCTGCCTGATCTAGAGACTGGGAAGTGATGAGGATGTCGTCCAGATAGGGAAGCACACGGACGCCCTGATACCTGAGCAGAGACATCACGCCAGCCAGCACCTTGGTGAACACCCTGGGAGCTGAAGTGAGGCCAAAGGGCAAAGCCACAAACTGGTAGTGTTGATCCATCAGAGCGAACCTGAGGAACCTTTGATGACCTGGGAACACAGGAATATGAAGGTAAGCATCTTTGATGTCCACAGAAGTCACGAAATCCCCTTGGCGCAGGGAACTGATGGCAGAGCGCAGTCTCCATGCGAAAGCGCCTGCCCCTGACAAACTTGTTGAGGATCTTCAAGTCCAGGATGGGCCTGACAGAACCATCCTTTTTGGGTACTGTGAATAGGTTGGAATAAAAGCCCTTGCCTTTTTCTCTTAAGGGGACCTGGCAGATGACCCCCAGCTCCAGGAGGCCTTGCACTGCTTGCACCAGTTCCTGAGCTGACACAGGGTCCTGAGGAATCCGGGATCTGATGAATCTTGGAGGGGGACAGGCAGCAAACCCTATCTTGTAACCGGAGGACACTACCTCCTGAATCCACCGGTCTGAGACATGAAGCCTCCAGACGTGAGCAAAGTGCTGAAGCCGTCCCCCCACCCGGATGGGTGAGGGCGCCCCATCATGCCTGAGGGGGCTTGGGGGATGATTTTGCTTTGGGACCCCTGGAGGGGCCAGGACGTCCACGTCCTCTGCCCCTGCCCCAGAAATCTCCCCGGGTCCCAGGAAAGGAAACCCCCCTCCCCTGTCTGGCACTATGGTAAGGGGAGGAGAACATTTAACCACCTCAGCAGGAAAAGGATACTTCCTATCCCAACTCTTTGGAACCCCGGGAAGCTTACTGGGGCGCTCCCATTCCTTGAGCACAAGGTTATGGAAATGTGCCTGCTCTGGAAATTCCAAACGTGATCTTGCTGTATGGAAAAGCTCCCCTCTTTGCCTGGGAGCCGCAACAGGGAGAGAGATGGACAGAACCTCAAAAATCTGAGTCAATAATCTGTCAGTGTCATCCGGGGCCCAGGGGTCAGAGCCAGAATCGTCATGACCCCTTGGTCTCTCATCAGATGAGCCTGAATCAGAAAAGAGCTCCTCTTCATCAGATGGGGTATAGCCACAAAGATTCCAAAACTCCTCAGTTCCCATAGGGAAAACAGTGACATTAAGGGGTCAAGTGCCGTTTCTTAGCCGGGGCCTTACGCGCTAAGGAGTTAGCAATCAACTGCTCAACACTAGCCAGTCTAGAAGACACATCAGGCTGAGAATCCCCACTAGTAAGCAACTCAGCAGGAGTGAGATTTAAGCTTGGGGGAGTAGGTGAAGTGAAACGAGGTGCAGCCACTGGCAGGCCAGATTGCAATGCAAGCACCTGCTCAGCACAGGGTACACAGACCCGCGCCTTGTCAGCGTCAGCATGAGGCTGCCCACACGCTACACACAGCCGGTCTTGTCCCAACGGGACCCCGGTAACATTATCCTGAGATGCCTCCATATGGAGATTATAGCGGCGCTATACACCGATAGGGAATAACGCTATATAGCAACCCCGGATGCCCCAATAACCCGATAGTGAAGTGGGAGTATTAACAAGGCCTACTAGTTCTATAACTAATAAAGGGCCGGGAGAAGCCAAAAAGGGTTCGCCCCGCCTGAAAGACATAAGAAGAAAAGACCATAAGCACACAGTAATAAAAGGAAGAATATAAAGCCGCCCGCGAGGGCACTTACGGACCGCAGTAGGTAGGGGTCCGTCGCGCATGGGCCAACCAAGCAGGATAAAGATGGCGTTGGTATACCTCGAGGGGCGGGCCCGAATCAGCGATGACGCGGAGCGCGCCATAGACGGCCCCCCCCGAAGAGCACGAAGCCAGGACGTGCCAAGCAGCCAATGACGGCGCACCAGCGCCTGAGGTAATGCCGCCGCCAAGCGCGGAACGAAGTATTTGACAAAAAGAGCGCGCGGCGGCAATTTTAAAAGACAGTAAAAGGAAGCCAGCGCGGCGTCTGACACAAGACAGACAGAATAGATATAAAGTGTAAAACACATTATGCATAGCATAGACATTTACACACACACACACCCTCCCGCCCCCTTTTCCCCCGAAGGCTACAAGGAGAATGAGGGAGGACGGCGGCCACTTAAACAGGGCCCACCGATAGGCAGGGGCAATAGTGCGGGAGGGGCATCCCACAGAGGCTCACCATAAGCCTGAACCGCCTACCCTTTGGTGGGGGATTGCGGTGGAGCAGCGCTCCTAAGCACCTAACAGCGGTGCTGCCTACCATCACCCGACCAGCGCAGCCAAGGCTGGGAGGCATATTACTAATGGAACGGGTGGGAATAGTCCTACAGGGCCGCAGGTTAATAGCGCCGCTCACCTGCGAGTAAAGAGCCATTTCTCGTCCTTCGCAGCCAGACTGCAGAGAAATTCTGGGGATTTGTGGGAGGTCCCCGGGTATTTGAGGGGCCGGGAGGAGCCTATTTTCGATGTCTCTGCAGTCCAGCGCCATCCGGCGGAGTATATCCCAACTGTAAGTATTAGATTTGGAGCAGGACGTAGTGTATACTAAGAATATGACAATACCCCGCCCCCTCGTCCGCTCTGTACCAATAGGAAGAAGAGGCGGGGCCTGCAGATGTATCTGCTCTGTACTGATTGGTGTCGGTAAGTGAAGCCCGGCCCTTAGTCACTGTGTACTTACCTTCAGAGCCACATGCTGGTCCCCCCGGAGGGTGCGGAACACCTCCCCGTACACGCCCTCGCCAACCTTCTGACACTGCCGCAGCTGCTTCTGGCTCAGGCACTGATAGAACGTGACAGGCTTCTCCTGCTGACACTCTGCCAAAACCTTCTCGGCATCCGTCAGGTCGTCACAGCACAGCGAGGACTGGAACGGCGACAGCAGCAGCTGCGAGAGACGGGACAGGCTTCATTCGCCAAGAGGACGGGCTCCCTTACCTCATTCATCACCAAAACACCGGGCCCCGAGGATACAGGCTTCATTCACCAAGAGGACGGGCTTCCTTCCCTCATTCACCAAACACTGAGCCACACCATGGGAAAGAGGAAGGACGAATGAGAGAAGGGTAGAGAAGAGAGAGAAGGGGGGACAGGCTTCATTCACCACCAAACACTGGGCCCCGAGGAGAACAGCAGAGAGGACAGGCTTCATTCACCAAACACTGTGTCTCGCCATAGGGAGAGAGGAAGAATGAGAAAGAAGGAAGGGAGGACAGGCTTCATTCAACACCAAACACTGGGCCCCGAGGAGACCAGCAGAGTGGACAGGCTTCATTCACCAAACACTACATCTCGCCATAGGGAGAGAGGAAGAACGAATGAGAAAGAAGGAAGGGAGGACAGGCTTCATTCACCACCAAACACTGGGCCCAGAGGAGATCAGCAGAGAGGACAGACTTCATTCACCAAGAGGACGGGCTTCCTTAGCTCATTCACCAAGCACTGCGCCACACCATGGGAGAGAGGAAGGACAAATGAGAGACATGCACAGAAGAGAGAGAAGGGGGGACAGGCTTCATTCACCACCAAACACTGGGCCTGAGGAGACCAGCAGAGAGGACAGGCTTCCTTCACCAAACACTGTGTCTCGCCATAGGGAGAGAGGAAGAACGAATGAGAAAGAAGGAAGGGAGGACGGGCTTCATTCACCACCAAACCACTCTGTACCAATAGGAAGAAGAGGCAGGGCCTCCAGATGTGAGAGACGTGTACAGAAGAGAGAGAAGGGAGGACAGGCTTCATTCACCAAACACCGAGGAGACCAGCAGAGAGGACAGGCTTCATTCACCAAGAGGACGGGCTTCCTTACCTCATTCACCAAACACTGCGCCACACCATGGGAGAGAGGAAGGACGAATGAGAGAAGTGTAGAGAAGAGAGAGAGAAGGGGGACAGGCTTCATTCACAACCAAACACTGGGCCCAGAGGAGACCAGCAGAGAGGACAGGCTTCATTGAACCAAACACTGTGTCTCGCTATAGGGAGAACGAATGAGGAAGGAGGAAGAAGGGGGGTGTACAGAAGAGAGGACAGGCTTCACTCCCTCATTCACCAAACACTGGGCCCTGAGGAAACCAGCAGAGAGGACAGGCTTCATTCACAAAACACTGTGTCCCGCAATCGGGAGAACGAAAGAGGAAGGAGGAGGAAGGGAAGTGTACAGAAGAGAGAGAAGAGAGGACAGGCTTCATTCACCAAACACTGGGCCCTGAGGACACCAGCAGAGAGGACAGGCTTCATTCACCAAGACGACGGGCTTCCTTACCTCATTCACCAAACACTGCGCCACACCATGGGAGAGAGGAAGGACGAATGAGAGAAGTGTAGAGAAGAGAGAGAGAAGGGGGACAGGCTTCATTCACAACCAAACACTGGGCCCAGAGGAGACTAGCAGAAAGGACAGGCTTCATTGAACCAAACACTGCGTCTCGCCATAGGGAGAACAAATGAGGAAGGAGGAAGAAGGGGGGTGTACAGAAGAGAGGACAGGCTTCACTCCCTCATTCACCGAACACTGGGCCCTGAGGAAACCAGCAGAGAGGACAGGCTTCATTCACCAAGAGAACAGGCTTCCTTACCTCATTCACCAAACACTGCGCCACACCATGGGAGAGAGGAAGTGAGACGAATGAGGGAAGTGTACAGAAGAGAGAGAAGGGGGGACAGGCTTCATTCACCACCAAACACTGCACCTCACCATAGGGAGACAGGAAGAACAAATGAGAAAGAGGAGGAAGGGAAGTGTATAGAAAAGAGAGAAACGGGACTGGAAAGAGAAATGCACAAAGAGAGGACGGAGAGAGGAGGATTGTGGGTAATGGGGGAGGAGAGAAAAATAATCTGTGAAAGGGGAAATAAAGGGCAATAACCAGAAGGATAAAATAAAGCGAGAGAATGAGTAAGAAAAACCATGAGGAAGGGAGAGAAAGAATAAGTAAGATAGAGAGAGTGTAAATGGAAGAAAGCAAGAGAAAAACCATGTAAGAGAGAGAGCAAGAGGGAGGGAATGAGAGAATAAAAGAGAGCAAGAGAGAGCGAGTGTGTGAACAGGAGGAAGGGCGTGCGAGAGAGAGAAAGTAAGAGAGTGAGCAGGAGAGAGCGTGAAAGAGGGAAGGAGAGAGAATAAGCAAGAGGAATAGAGGGAGAGGATATGTGAGAGAGAGAGAGAGAAAATAAGCAAAATGAATGGAGGGAGAGGATGTGTATGAGAGAGAGAGAGAGAGAGAGAGAGAGAGAGAGAGAGAGAGAGAGAGAGAAGGAAATATGAGAGAGAGAGAGAGAGAGAGAGAGAGAGAGAGAGAGAGAGAGAAGGAAATATGAGAGAGAGAGAGAGAGAGAGAGAGAGAGAGAGAGAGAGAGAGAGAGAGAGAGAGAAGGAAATATGAGAGAGAGAGAGAGAGAAGGAAATATGAGAGAGAGAGAGAGAGAAGGAAATATGAGAGAGAGAGAGAGAGAGAGAGAAGGAAATATGAGAGAGAGAGAGAGAGAGAGAGAGAGAGAAGGAAATATGAGAGAGAGAGAGAGAGAGAGAGAGAGAGAGAGAAGGAAATATGAGAGAGAGAGAAAGGAAATGAGAGAGAGAGAGAAAGGAAATGAGAGAGAAAGAGAGAGAAGGAAATGAGACAGAGAGAGAGAGAGAGAGAGAGAGAGAGAGAGAGAGAGAGAGAGAGAGAGAGAGAGAGAGGGGGGGGGGAAATGAGAGAGAGAGAGAGAGAGAGAGAGAGAGAGAGAGAAAGGGGGAAATGAGAGAGAGAGAGAGAGGAAATGAGAGAGAAAGAAAGAAAGAAAGAGAGAGAGAGAGAAGGAAATGAGAGAGAGAGAGAGAGAGAGAGAGAGAGAGAGAGAAGGAAATGAGAGAGAGAGAGAGAGAGAGAGAGAGAGAAGGAAATGAGAGAGAGAGAGAAGGAAATGAGAGAGAGAGAGAGAGAGAGAGAGAGAGATTAAGCAAAATTAATGGAGGGAGAGGATCTGTATGAGAGAGAGAGAGAGAGAGAGAGAGAGAGAGAGAGAGAGAGAGAGTAAAAAAGAGTAAAGGAAAGAAAGCAAGAGAGAGTGAGCAAGAGGGAGAATAGGCAAGAGGAAGGGAATGAGAGAAAGAGTGTGAGCAGGAGAGAGAGAATAATGAAGAGGGATGGAGGGAGACGGTG
Organism: Gastrophryne carolinensis; assembly: GCA_027917425.1. NCBI lineage: Eukaryota > Metazoa > Chordata > Amphibia > Anura > Microhylidae > Gastrophryne > Gastrophryne carolinensis. The sequence continues at coordinate 160,571,447 of CM051244.1, read as the reverse complement.
TGTATATGAGAGAGAGAGAGAATAAGCAAAAGGGATAGAGGGATAGGATTTATGAGAGAGAGAGAGAGAGAGAGAGTGTCAAGCAGAAGAGAGAGAGAAAGAAAGAGGGGGGAGCAGGTAAGTAGTTGCACAGCAGGCCTCACTCACACAGTGACATTACCAGTGAGGAGTGGTTGGCGGCCAGAGACTTGTTCCGGTTCGGCGCCTCCGCAGGACGTCTGGAGGGAAATCCCGCTTCCACTAAGGAAAGAGGTAAATATCAGAGAGGCCCCGGCGGCCATATTGTCCCATGAAGCATCTGATGTGCTGGCTACATGTGATAATATGAGAACATCATTAAAGTGGAGCTAAAAGGGTCTCTAGCACTCCACCCACCCCGGGCTCCCATGACTTCCCTGGTCCAGGCTTTTCCCCCACCTACCACAGCATGAGGCGGGGCTTCTCTGCTGGAGATGTTCTTATTAGCCCCACCCAGTCACTGCAGCAGCTGTCGCTGTGATTTGCCGACGGGGCTGTCGCTCATGATACCTGTACAGCTTGGCAAACCAGAAGCCAGGCTCAGGGGCGTTCTAAAGTGGGGGAGCAGGGGTGAGAGTCGGCTCATCCACCCCCGGCGCGGCCCTGCACAGCTGACTGAAGCTTGCGAAGCTCCAGTTATAAGAGACCTGTAGCGTCATTGATTCATTAGCGCCATCTCCAGGATCTGGACGGGACAGCAGCTCTACTGACCTTTTTTCTTGCGGTGGAGGGACAGGGCCGCTCGCAGTCTCGCCCAGCGCTGATGTTCTCTCTGGGGGTCTCGCAGAGACAGCAACTCACTAGACAGGTTGAGATCTTTCACAGCCGAGGAATTCAGAAACGAGGAGGACAGCATGGAGGACGAAAAGAGAAGAGAAGGCGAGGGCGCGCCACAGGCCGAGACACCCTGCGGAAGAGACGGGAGTCATTTTATCTCATGCCAACACCTATAAAGGCAACGTCCAGACAGAAATGGGACAGAAAGTCTGAAAACGCGGGAGAAAAGGACATTACGGCCTTTCTCTCTGCTGCGGTGCTCTTATGTGTTAATAAGGTATAGTCCCTACTCCCTGTATCAGTAAAAAATGGAGGGGGTGGAGGTCAAATGATACGGACCAGATATACTGCCTATAGATCAGTTGCTATGGTCTCTCATTGGCTTAAGTGGAGTTGTGATGGATGGAGGTCATAAATGATAAATTTAACATATGATGGTGAACATTACCTCCCTCCATTTGTTCCCCTCTATCTTATCTTTCTCTCTGCATTGTACGCTTAGTGGCTAATAAAGGTGAACTAAACCCTCAGGCAGCCACTTCACTCTGCGCTATTTCTCTAATGCTTAGGATTATGAAGATAATATAATAAGCTGCTACTAATGTATTACTGTGATAAAGATGGCGTCAGGAAGCTGGACAACGCCTTTGAGTGTCCTGCTTTTAGGTGTAGATAACATTCCAGTGTGCTCGTTAGGTAGAACAGACCAATTACTGAGCTAGATAATACAATTCTGTGAGTACTCACCTGTAGAATTGTTTTTGACGGTGTCCTGTTCAGGTCGCTCCATTTCTGACATGTGGGTAATCCGCCACAAGTTGGCGCAGTGACTGCAAGATAAAAATCGTAGCTCCTCCCGGCTCCATATAAGGCAGCTGTCTCCCAAAAATCCCCAGTGGTTCAAAAGCAGTAAATCAGAGACATGCCAGGAGGCCAAGAAACCATGTAACTTCACATAGCTTCAACATGTACTCTCTCAAAAGAAAAAACCAAAGGACAAATTCCATATACAATGGTAATGACCATAACAGGCAAAAGGAGATAAGACCAAGGGCCGGGTGGAACGACCTGAACAGGACACCGCCAAAAACAATTCTACAGGTGAGTACTCACAGAATTGTACTGTTCAGGTCGCTCCATTTCTGACATGTGGGACATCCAAAAGCAGTGTCCAAAATAGGGTGGGATCCCCAGTGGGGAACAGCATGTAGTTCATGACACCACCGCCTGAAGCACCTTACGGCCAAAAACAGCATCAGCTGAGGCCCTATCATCAACCTTGTAAAAGTACTAACAGAAGACCAAGTAGCGGCCTTACAAACTTGATCAACAGAGACCTGGTGCTGAAAAGCCCAGGAGGCACCAATAGCCCTAGTAGAATGAGCAGTAACACGGAAGGGGGGTTCTTTCCCCTTGGCAGAGTACGCTTGCACCACCGCCTGTCTGATCCACTTGCTGAGAGTAGATTTGGCTGGAGGCAGACCCTTCCTAGGCCCGTCAGTGAGGACGAATAGAGAATCCGACTTCCTGAAGGATTCTGTTGCAACCAGGTAGTACTTAATGGCTCTGACCACATCCAAGGCATGGAGGGTCCTTTCCTTAGAATTAGAAGGAGTGGGACACAAGGAAGGCAAAACAATGTCCTCATTAAGGTGAAAGGAAGAAACAACCTTAGGTAAAAAATCCGGTTTAAGGCGAAATACCACCTTATCCTGATGCCGCTCAAAGTAAGGAGGCATCATAGACAGCGCAGCCAGCTCTGAGACGCGACGCACCGAAGTGATCGCTACCAAAAATCCAATTCTGTGATTACTCACCTGTAGAATTGATTTTACTGTGTACAGCACGGCCTGTTTCATTTCAATCATTACTTCTGGTTATTCCCCCACAAGGTGGCGCAGTTGACTGCAGAAGACTTGTGGCTCCTCCCGGCCCTATAAAAAGCCAGGAATCACCCATAGACCCCCAGTGTTGAAAAGCAGTTATGCCAGAAGCCTTGAGAAAAAAAAAGAGGCACAACCTCACAAAAAAAATAACCTCTGAACAAAACACCATAAAGAGGCAACCAAGGATAACGATAACAAGGGTGGGATGAAACAGGCCGTGCTGTACACAGTAAAATCAATTCTACAGGTGAGTAATCACAGAATTGTATTTTTCCAAGTGTACGGTACGGCCTGTTTCATTTCAATCATTACTTCTGGGACATCCAATAGCAGTGTCCGTAAAGTAGGGTGGGATCCCCAATGAGTAACGGCAGGCAGTTCAATCCACTACCGCCTGAAGCACCTTGTGGCCAAAAACAGCATCAGCTGAGGCCCTAACATCAACCTTGTAAAAGGTATGAACTGAAGACCAAGTAGCGGCCTTACAAACTTGTTCAACAGAAGCCTGGTGCTGAAACGCCCAAGAGGCAGCAATAGCCCTAGAAGAGTGAGCAGTAACGCGGAAGGGAGGTTTCTTCCCTTCAGCAGAGTAAGCTTGCACCACCGCCCGTCGGATCCACTTACTGATAGTGAATTTGGCTGGAGGCAATCCCTTCCTAGGACCAGCAGACGACTCAAAGGCAACCAAATAAGATTTGATCGCCCTGACCACATCCAGAGAACGAAGGGTCCGTTCCTTAGAATTGGGAGGGGAAGGACACAAAGAAGGTAGGACAATGTCCTGAGTGAGATGAAAGGCAGACACAACCTTGGGCATGAAATACGGCTTAAGCCGAAAAACCACCTTATCCTGATGCAGCTCAAAATAAGGAGGTTTCATGGAAAGCACCGCCAGCTCAGAGACGCGACGCACCGAAGAGGTAGTAACCAAAAAAGGCCACCTTAATTGTCAGAATGGATAGAGCAACATCGCGCAGAGGCTTGAAGGGGGGACCCTGAAGAGCGGAAAGCACCAAGTTCAAATCCCACACCAGTAGCAAAGGCTTACGCGGTGGACGTACTTGAGTAACTCCCTGGAAAAAGGTTTTGACAAGCCTATGATTGGCGAAAGATCTTTGGAAGCAAATTGCTAAGGCCAAAACCTATCCTTTAAGGGTACTCAGTTGTAGACCCGACTCCAGGCCATGTAGTAAAAACTCCTAGAAATGGAGAAGGTGCGACAACGAAGGGACTTAGACTCCCACCAGGCAATATAAGCATGCCAAACCCTGTAGTAAATGGTAGAAGAGGACTTCTTCCGAGCTGAATCAAAGTATTGATGACCGAAGCCGGCAACCCCCTATCCATCAGTATGGAGGTTTCAGCAGCCAAGCCGTCATAGCCAGCGTTTGTAAATTGGGATGGCACAGATGTCCCTGAGTGAGTAGCACTGGATCGTCGGGCATGATGTACTGATCCACCGCCATCTGGACGATATCCGCGAACCATACCCTCCTCGGCCAACGGGAGGCCACCAGGATAGTCGCCACCCCCTCCTGGGCTACCTTGCGCAGCACACGGCCCAGCAGAGGGAATGGAGGAAAAGCATAGAGGATTCGAAACTCAGTCCAGGGAATTGCGAACGCGTCGGTGGCGAAAGCTAGAGGATCTCTTGAAAGGGAGACTTTTGGAAGCTTGTAATTGTGACGGGACGCAAATAGGTCCACGTCCGGCTGACCCCAGCGGCGACACAGGGCACGAAAGATCTCGTTGCTGAGAGACCACTCCCCCAGACGAGACGTCCCCCTGCTCAGGGAGTCCGCCTCCTGGTTCTCCACCCCCGGGGTGTAAACCGCCGAGATGCAGGGAACGTTCTCCTCTGCCCAAGCCAAAATCAGGGACACTTCCTTGAGGGCTCGTTTGTTCCGAGTCCCGCCCTGATGATTGATGTAGGCGACCGCCGTCTGATTGTCCGAGCGGACCTGGACCGCACGACCCCGTAGATGGGGAGTCAACTGTGAGAGAACCAACCTGATCGCTCTCAACTCCAGGATGTTGATGGGCGCGTGGGCCTCCTGAGATCCCCTGGAATTTCACCTTCTGCTGAGGAAGAAACACCTTGACCTGAGAAGTATCCAGTGTCACGCCCAGGAAGGACCTCACCAAAGACGGAGATAGTGAAGACTTGGGATAGTTAAACACCCAACCGAAGGACTCAAGGGTGGACACTACCACCTGAGTATCCCTCTCGGCCTGATGGGAATATGGAACAGCAATCAACAGATCGTCCAGGTAGGGAAGAATGCGAATGCCCTGGCTCCTCAGGAGGGCCATGACACCCGCCAGCACCTTGGTGAACACCCGAGGGGCCGAGGTGATGCCGAACGGCAAGGCCACAAAATGTTAGTGTTGATCCCATAGAGCGAACCTCAGGAACCTCTGATGTCCCAAGAAGATAGGAACGTGCAGGTAGGCATCCTTAATGTCCACTGTGGCATGAAGTCACCTGGCCGAAGGGAGCACACCACCGACCGCAAGGTCTCCATGCGGAAGTGTTTGAACCTGACAAATCTGTTGAGACCCGTCAGATCCAGGATGGGTCTCAGGGAACCGTCCTTCTTGGGCACCGTGAACAGATTGGAGTATAAGCCCCAGCCCTGGGAGGAGGCACCAGACAAACCACTCCGGATGACAGAAGATGTTGGACTGCCAACCTCAGGCCCTGCGCCTTCACTGGGTTTTGGGAGATCGGAGACCGAAGGAATCTTGGGGTGGCCAAGCAATCAGCTCCACCTTGTAACCGGAGGAAACCACCACCTGAATCCACCGGTCCGAGACGCGTTGTCTCCAGACGTGAGCAAAGAGCCGAAGCCGCCCCCCCCACCCATATGGGTGAGGGCATCCCCTCATGCCTGAGGGGCCTTGGCGGGTGGTTTGTGCTTGGACCCCCATGAGAGACCGGGACGACCACGGGATCTGCCTCGTACCATCCTTGACCAGTGTATCAAGACGCTCCCCAAAAAAAAAAACGGAGTCCGGTGAAGGGAAGCCCCGTAAGTGACTTAGCAGCAGCGTCAGCCGCCCACTGAGGCCGGACAGACCTACGCATGGCAACCAACAGGGCCGAGGCCCTACCGCCAAGCCGGACAGCATCATCCATGGCAGATCGTACAAAAGCAATAAAGTCAGAGCAAGGCAAGATATCCTTGTAGTCATCTGCTTGCTTGCAGGATCTAGCCGCTTCAGCAAGGTGCCTAACCTTCCTCTTAATCGCAATGGCAACAATAGCCGCGGCACAGAACGGGCGCAGGCCAGCCCCTATAAAGGTGAATGCGTGACAAGCTAGCTGATCCATGCGCCAAATGGCCTTATCGCGCAAGGTAGAAGTGTCAGAGGACGGCATAACAGAAGTATTGGACAGCCCCAGGACGGGGGAGTCCACCTCAAGGGGAAAAGACCAGCGGCGAACCAAATCGGCCAGGAAGGGATACCGTCTATCCAGTCCCTTAGGTACTGAGGGTAACCTGTTGGGCCGCTCCCATTCCTTAGGAACCATCTTAGAAAAGTGTCCCTGCTCTGGGAACTCCAGGCGCTGCCTATCAGGGCGAAAAAGCTCCCCCCGCTTCCTCTTGGCCACCTTAGGGGGGCAATGTGTAAGGTGTCAAAAACCCGCCGACAACAGTTTATCAGTATAATCAGTTAGCCAAATGTCCTCGTCAGAAGAGGACCCGGGATCACTGTCAAAATCGCTGTCGGGCCCCACTGGCCCTGGAACTTCAGCGATTGCCAAAAACCTCGCCAGCCGGTCAGACTGGCGTCCGTGGTGACAATCTCCCAACGAGGAGTCAAAAAGGCCCTGCCCACTAAGAGATTTCTGGAGTCCAACCACCACGAGAGGGACTGCCTGGCCCGAGAAGACAGTGAGAATTCCTGCTCCAGGGACTCCTGTGTCCGGTCCCAACCGGTCAACAGATCCAATTGAAGAGGCTCCATGTGAAACTGAGCGAAGGACACTGCCTCGAAACATGACACCATGAGGCCCACCAGCTTCATCCCCAGACAGATCGATGGCCGCTGGCAAGACAGTAAGGCCCACGTCTGTGTCTGGAGACCCTCCACCTTCTGTTGTGGCAGGAATACCGTGACCTGAGAGGTGTCCAACGTCATGCCCAGGAGGGACCTCACCATTGAGGAAGTGATAGAAGACTTGGGGAAATTGATCACCCATCCGAAATCCTCAAGAGCAGACAACACCGTCCGGGTGTCGCACTCGGCCCGCTGAAGGGACTGAGCCGCAATCAGTAAATCGTCCAGATAAGGCAACACACGAATGCCCCGGTTGCTCAGGATAGCCATGACGCCCGCCAACACCTTGGTGAACACACGGGGCGCCGAGGATATCCCAAACGGCAGCGCCACAAACTGGTAGTTCTGATCCTCCAGCCCGAACCTCAGGAACTTCTGATGTCCCTGGAATATCGGGATAGGCAGGTAAGCATCCCTGATGTCCACCGTGGTCATGAAGTCACCCGGCCGAAGTGAACTCACCGTGGACCGTAAGGTCTCCATGCGAAAATGTCTGACTCTGACAAACTTGTTGAGACCCTTCAGGTCCAGGATAGGCCTTCTTGGGTACCATGAAAAGATTGGAATAGAACCTGCCTAGAGATCTGGCGATATCAACAAGACGTTTCACCTTCTTCTTGATGGCTAAGGAGAAAATGGCCACGGCACAAACCGGACGAAGGCCAGCACCCACAAAAGTGAAGGCGTGACAAGACAGCTGATCCATGCGCCGGTCAGCAGGGTCGCGCAAGGAAGCAGTATCAGTGACGGCATAACCGTGGTATTGGAGAGCACCAACACAGGGGTATCCACCTCCGGGGACGGGACCAGAGGCGAATCAACTCCTCAGAGAATGGATACAGTCTGTCCAGGCCCTAAGGCACCGACGGCAATTTATTAGGCCTTTCCCATTCCTTAAAAACCATTTTGGAGAAGTGGCCCTGTTCAGGAAAAACAAGCCGCTGTCTCTCAGGCCGAAATCCCCCTGCTTCCTTTTTGCCGCCTTCGGGGGTACAATGTGCAAGGTATCAAATACAGAAGATAACTTCTCCGTGTCATCAGGGAGCCACAAATCCTCGTCCGAGGAGAACCCAGGGTCGCTGTCATAGCCACCCGGTTGGTCCTCTGAGGAGTCGGAGTCCTGAAACAACTCACCCTCCATGGAGTCCCGACCACCAAAGACCTCGTCATCATCATCAGCAGCAAAAATCAAATAACCCGGCTCAATATGCCGCTTCTTACTTGTGGCCTTGCCGGTAGCCGAGCGAGATAACTGTCTCCCTAGGCTGGCCACCCGGAGCACCCAATCCGTTTGAGACCCCCTGCTGGCTTCCCCCTCACTGGGAGCTAAATGCAGGCGCAGGGGCGTTGGCGAGGCCGCAGGAAAAATAGGGCCGGGGGCAGAAACACCCGCCCTATCCTGTTCCAGAAGAACGCTCTTAGCGCAAGGGACACAAACTGTGCTGAGACCGCTCAGAGGGCATGTACCACACATGAGACAGAGCTTAACCCGCCCTGAGGGGGCCCCTAGCTCGCTATCCCCAGAAGCCTCCATTATGGCGATTATAGCAAAAATAAATCGGGTTACAAGGCACTGACGGCCCAAACCCAGACAATGCCCAATTTAGTCCCTCTTAGTGATCGCTCTTAAATAGAGAATGAGAAGGGGGGGTGGTTGGAGACCGGGAGGAACCACAATCCTGATCAGCAAAGATGGGACCCGTCTGGATGACACAAACAAGAACTATGAGTATCCCACAGCACATGCAGGAAAGGAGAAACAAAATGCAAGGACTCACGGACCACCAGCGGGGACAGAGGAGTCGAGTAAAGCACCTGTTCCTGGGCAAGGCAGTGCAGGCAATTATCGAGGGAGTACTTCCAGATGCGCACGACAAAGCAGAAGGCGACCGTCGCGCTGTGCCCGAGCGCACGCAGGTCGCGATGAGAAAAATGGCGCCGGACGGGACCGCATGAGCACCTTGAGGGGCGGGCCGCGCAGCGATGACCTGGAACATGTCATCGTGTACCCCTGCCCCCCTCCGCCGCGCGAAGCCAGGGCGCCCAAGAGAAAATTGCGCCCAGGCACACAGGAGGAAGAGACAGCCCAGGAGAGGCACCTCCCCCCACGCACGGAGCGCTCGCTCGCGCCCGCACGGAGCGGCCGCCCGGCCACTCCCGCTAGGGGCTCGCGGCCCCCTCCTCCCACACAGAGCCCTGACAGCAAGAGGGGAGAGGAGACGGAGACCAGGAACGAGAGAGATGAGTAAGCACAGTAAAACACACACATGCTGATCAGAATAAAGCTTGTGGGCAAAAAGAGGGAATGAAAATGGCCCCTAGGTGGTTCCTTCCCCCCATACAGGCTCACCATTGCCTATGGCCGGCTACCCTTCGGAAGAGGGTCTGCAGCCCAGAGCTTAGCTCTGCCGAACGCCTGACCCTCGGCGTTCCCCTACCATCACCTGTTCCGTAGCCGAGGCTGGGAAGCAGGATGGGTCCACGGAAGAAGGCGGGAATAGGGATGCAGTGGCCGACAGGCTTAGGATGCCCCCCTCGCCTGCGATATCCAGAGTGTAGGAAAAACGATCCTCGCAGTGAGACTGCAAGATGAATTCTGGGGATTTTTGGGAGACAGCTGCCTTACATGGAGCCGGGAGGAGCTACGATTTTTATCTTGCAGTCACTGCGCCACCTTGTGGCGGATTACCCACATGTCAGAAATGGAGCGACCTGAACAGGACACTGGAACAATTCATTTGTTTTCTAATATGATGATATGTCTCCTGTAGGTGACGTGTGTACGTTTTCTAATATGATGATATGTCTCCTGTAGATGACGTGTGTAAGTTTTCTAATATGATGATATGTCTCCTGTAGATGACGTGTGTACGTTTTCTAATATGATGATATGTCTCCTGTAGATGACGTGTGTAAGTTTTATAATATGATGATATGTCTCCTGTAGGTGACGTGTGTAAGTTTTCTAATACGATGATATGTCTCCTGTAGGTGACGTGTGTAAGTTTTCTAATATGATGATATGTCTCCTGTAGGTGACGTGTGTAAGTTTTCTAATATGATGATATGTCTCCTGTAGATGACGTGTGTACGTTTTCTAATATGATGATATGTCTCCTGTAGATGACGTGTGTAAGTTTTCTAATATGATGATATGTCTCCTGTAGATGACGTGTGTAAGTTTTCTAATATGATGATATGTCTCCTGTAGATGACGTGTGTAAGTTTTATAATATGATGATATGTCTCATGTAGGTGACGTGTGTAAGTTTTCTAATACGATGATATGTCTCCTGTAGATGACGTGTGTAAGTTTTCTAATATGATGATATGTCTCCTGTAGGTGACGTGTGTAAGTTTTCTAATATGATGATATGTCTCCTGTAGATGACGTGTGTAAGTTTTCTAATATGATGATATGCCTCTTGTAGATGACGTGTGTAAGTTTTCTAATATGATGATATGCCTCCTGTAGATGACGTGTGTAAGTTTTATAATATGATGATATGTCTCCTGTAGATGACGTGTGTAAGTTTTCTAATATGATGATATGCCTCCTGTAGATGACATGTGTAAGTTTTCTAATATGATGATATGCCTCCTGTAGATGACGTGTGTAAGTTTTATAATATGATGATATGTCTCCTGTAGGTGACGTGTGTAAGTTTTCTAATATGATGATATGCCTCCTGTAGATGACGTGTGTAAGTTTTATAATATGATGATATGTCTCCTGTAGGTGACGTGTGTAAGTTTTCTAATATGATGATATGCCTCCTGTAGATGACGTGTGTAAGTTTTCTAATACGATGATATGTCTCCTGTAGGTGACGTGTGTACGTTTTCTAATACGATGATATGTCTCCTGTAGATGACGTGTGTAAGTTTTCTAATATGATGATATGTCTCCTGTAGATGACGTGTGTAAGTTTTATAATATGATGATATGTCTCCTGTAGGTGACGTGTGTAAGTTTTCTAATACGATGATATGTCTCCTGTAGGTGACGTGTGTAAGTTTTCTAATATGATGATATGCCTCCTGTAGATGACGTGTGTAAGTTTTCTAATATGATGATATGCCTCCTGTAGATGACGTGTGTAAGTTTTCTAATATGATGATATGCCTCCTGTAGATGACGTGTGTAAGTTTTCTAATATGATGATATGTCTCCTGTAGATGACGTGTGTAAGTTTTCTAATATGATGATATGCCTCCTGTAGATGACGTGTGTAAGTTTTCTAATATGATGATATGTCTCCTGTAGGTGACATGTGTACGTTTTCTAATATGATGATATGTCTCCTGTAGATGACGTGTGTAAGTTTTCTAATATGATGATATGCCTCCTGTAGATGACGTGTGTAAGTTTTCTAATATGATGATATGTCTCCTGTAGGTGACATGTGTACGTTTTCTAATATGATGATATGTCTCCTGTAGATGACGTGTGTAAGTTTTCTAATATGCGTATTTCTTATCTCCTAGGCTGATTTGTTAGAATAATGTATCATGTGCAGCAATCTAAATTGCCCCGGGGCAGGGGGCATGTGAGCACTGTTTGTTGCGTTGGTCTGGTTTAAGTAATTTTTGACTGTTGGTCCGCTTTAAGCCATTCACCAAATGCTCACCGGTCACACAGCGAGCACCACTTACCTCTTTAAACAGTAGCAGGGAGGTGTTGCTGTAGTCCTGGAAGGAGAGTTGTTGGGGAGTACTGGCGGGTTTCTTCCGGGGGTTCCCCCACCTCTTGGCGCTGAACCCACTGATGCACACTTTTCTTCCTGTAGCCGTCGTCCCCTGCGAGGTGACGGAGCCTGGAATTCTGCCGCTCAGCACGGAGGATGCCACCAGCGGGGTCCTCAGTCCGGCTTGGGAGGCTGGGAACGGGCACGTGGTCGCGGGCATCGTCCTTTCCAGCAATTCCGAGGCCTTGTCCTCAAAGTATTTCACAACAGCTTCCCTATCCAGCATCACCGCAGGCCGCATCCGGCTCAGACGCGGGTCGTCTTCAGGCCCATCAATGGCGCGCGGTGCCGAGCTCTTCTCACCCGCCGTGGGATCCTCAGCATCGCTTCCTGCCTCACAAATGGCGCGCGGTGCCGAGCTCTTCTCACCGGCCGGGAGACCCTCATCATCGCTTCCTGCCTCACCAATGGCACCCGGTGCCGAGCTCTTCTTACCCGCCGGGGGATCTTCAGCATCGCTTAATGCCTCACCAATGGCGCCCGGTGCCGAGCTCTTCTCATCCGCCGGGAGATTCTCAGCATCGCTTCCTGCCTCACCAATGGCGCCCGGTGCCGAGCTCTTCTCACCCGCCAGGAGATCCTTAGCCTCCCACAGAATTTTACCCCTGAGATATTCCCCAACAGCCTCAGAATCCAACCTAACGACCGGCTGAAACGATTTCCTGCGGAAAGGCTTCCACTTATCGCACGGGCTTCCGGTCGCACCGTCCCGGTGGTCGTCGATGGGCAAATCTTCACCGGAGAACAGTTCGGAACTGACGCAGAACAAGCCGCCGTCGCCGCCCTCGGGCCCGCGCCTCCCGGGCTGTTCTCCGAGGCAAATAACGGACTGCGACTCGGAAGACGACACCAAAACGGGCGACAGGACGCAGAAGGGTGACGCCCCCTGGGAGATCTTAATACTGAGACATTTCACGCCGTTGGAAGAAGCCTGAACGATGGAAGTCTGATATGTAGAATCACTGTCATGACCAATGAGGCAACGCGGGGGCGTCCGTTTCCCGTGATCGGGAATTCCGGTCCCAGAATGCACGAGCTTTCTGACGTCTCCATTGGATGGCGCCTCATCCTTCGGTCCCTCGTTCGCCCGCGTGCCGGCACAGATGCTCTCCTCCAGCGGCTCGCACAGCGCCAGCTGCCTCACAAAGGAGTTGTTGGTCCTGGGCACGGAGGTGAGCCGAACGGACGGCGTGCTGTGCAGAAGGGGCGTCCTCTGAAGGGGGCTCGGAAGGGCGTTGACGGAGGAGTCTAGAACGCAGGGCACGTCCACACGCAGCTTCCTTCTCTTCCGCTCTACGAAGTCACAGAGGGAGTCTGACAACACTGGGGAAAGCTGCGGAAGAAGAAAGACGGTCATTGAGAAACAGCGTCGCCATTAGCGATGGGCTTCAGACCCGGGGCTAATGCTAGGACTGGTTCATCAAATCCCCCTGTAAATAACGGGCCTTTATGGAAAATAAATATTGTTAATAATGTTGCATATATAAATATAAGAATATACAGTAAAATAGTTCATGGCATGACATCAGTGGGAAGCTGCTTAGAATACCAGCAGGCCTAGGTTGCCTAGGGCAGGAACTGTATTCAAATTAGATAGAATCAGCATTCTGAGACAATGAAGCAATAAAATCTGTTTCATTCTAACAAACAAAGCAGGTGGGGACAAGGTAGAGGAGCCAGACTAGGAAGACCAGTCATAAAAGAGGAGGAAGACCAGAGATCAAAGGGATATTGGGTATATATCTGGGGGAGAGAAGCAGCTGGGGAAGGAAGGAAGAAGAGATAAAGGAGGAATGAAGGCTGCCAGCTGAAAGGTCTGCTTTTGGGTTACCGTTTCAAGAGGGTAATGTTACCTTAATCCCTGTATATGTGTATGCCGATCATTTAACTCTGATTGTGTGTTGTATTTTGTTGTCAGATTGCATTGTTATTTTACCTACAATATATCTCTATATTTACTATCTGTCTCAGTGTTCTTCATATTTACCGGAAAGTCCAAAGAATCTACAGTCTTTTGTGCGTATCCATTGCGTTATCATTGGGCGGATAATAATAATATTTATATGTTTGCCTATTTTAGTCGAGCCGGGGCAGGATAAATATATATAATGTTATTGATATTTTAGTTACATAGTTAATACGGTTGAAAAAAGACATATGTCCATCAGGTTCAACCAAGGGTGTTGGGGTAGGGGGAAGTTATTTTTATTTTATTTGATAGGAAAAGCTATTTATTTTATTTTTTGTTTATTTATTTACTGATAGCCGCTAAAAGTACTGATGATTGATGTTTTCTTCTAAATAAGCATCTAAATCCTTATTCTAAGTATGTCACACACCCCGCTTCAAGAATCCATTACATGTGGGTAGTATCGACCTGAAGAGGGCGTTCCTGCAGAGATGATAGCAAAAGAAAGCCCCTCCCTGATCCATAAATACCTGGGACCTCCCACTCATCACCCAGTTTTCCATCTCTGCAGACGGCGAGCAAGTCAGAAGATGATGGCTCCTCCTTGCACAGGGGGATTTCAGGTAGCCGGGGTAACTCCCGGCCTCTTTTTTTTTGATATTTCCGCTCGGACCCCTGTTTGTCCCTGAATTTACCTCATATTACATGCCTCCACAGTCTTGGCTGCTGGCCCGAGCGAGGGTACATTGGCACCTCTGGTGCTGAGGAGCAGAGCTCCACCGTGAGACCCTAAAAGAGAGGGTAGGCGGTCATACCGGGTAGGTGATCCCGGTTTGGGATGCCCCGTCCCTTGACTTTTCCCCTGGGGGGAAGGCTTCCCTTTTACCAACTATGGGGGCTGGGGGTTCCTCTCATAGGGGTTAGCTTTATTCACTATCTCTTTGTTGATGTGGCGTATCTGGGAGTAATTCCTCAATGAGTTTATTTCTGTTTGTTACTATGTTGCGGCACCGCGGCTGTCATTGCAGCCTGGCGCCGGGGTCTTTCAGTCTTTGTGAGGAGATATTTTACCTCACGCACTTCGGGGGGGCGGGGCTGGCACTCGGCGCTCTGCCGCGGCCAGCCCCCGTTCTCTCCTTCATTCCTCCCGCAGAGAGCGGCAGCCGGCGCCGCGGTTGTCGGCGGCGCCGGTCTCTGGGGCTGGTGTGTGAGGGACTTCTTCCCTCACGCTTCATTCAGAGGGGGGGCGGTGCCGGGCTTTCGGCGCGTCGCCGCGACTCCGCCCTCCTCTGTACTGGCACCGCTGCGGAGCTGAGCTCCCTGTTACTATGTCACTAAGGGGGCTCAGCTCAGTTTTGCGCGGGCTGCGCCGACCACGCCCCTGGCACGGCCGTTTCTTCTTCCTTCACCTCAGCAAGGTCGCCATTGTTCTGAGGCGGATCGTTCATCGCAGCGTCTGTGAGTGGCCCTGTGGGCCTCATTTATTTCTTCTTTTCACTTTCTGTTAAGTCTTATTGTAGGGACTTATTGGTCTCTCTCTGTCTTTTAGGTGGAGGTTATTCAGGAGGATCTTCTGTAGTATTGGAAGGTCTCTCCTGATCCTGGGTCCCTGGGTCCATTTTAGCATCACAAATCCTCCCACTCGGGACATTAAAGGGGCATCCCGGGTTGTCTAACTGGCGTAATTCCCTGGGTCATAGCGGCCACTCAAAAGTCACCTTATGGAGGCATCCCCGGATACTGGGACTGGGACCCCTTCGGGGCATCCCAAAAAGTGTATGTTGTGTGGGGTTTCCATTACTGGGGATGATGTGTTACTGTGTATACCATGTGCACAGCAAACTATTACGCGGCAGTCCGAACCCCAAGCGTCGGGGTCAGCACAGCTGGCCGCCTCAACTCCCCCTCCCGCCTTGACTCGTGCCCCGTGTGACGTGGTCATGGGCAGGGATCTGCAATCTGAGATGTGTGCCAGATTGGCTAGCCTTGAGAAAATGCTCTCTAGCTCGGTCGCCCGTAAGGCTCCGTCTAAGAGAAAGCATTTGTCGCCGGCTCCGCCGGTGGATGATCTTGATGACAGAGATAATCTGGATTGGTCTGATTATCCCCAGCTAGAGGAAGGGGAGGTTGATGAGGGCTCAGAATTTTCGGATGATGAGCAGTCTGCTGGCGCTGATGCCGAGCTTTCTGACTTAGGGAGATCCTTGGACTCTCCTCACGCTCTGTCTCTCATGCTGGAAGTTCTGAATATTTCCCCTCCCGAGGAGGCGTCACAGCAGAAGGGTGAATTGTTTGAGGAATCCAGGCCGCGCCTGGAGTTTCCTACGCAACGGCATTTTGATAGAATCATTGACAAGGAATGGGATAGGCCGGCTCGGCTCCCTGGCATTCCTCAGGGGTGGGATAGGAAATATCCCTTTCCTTCTGAGGCGGTCAAGCGCTGGGCATCTCCCCCCGAGGTGGATGCACCGGTTTTGGGGTTGTCTAATTCCTCGGTTTTAAACAGACCTGATTGTTCCACTCTCAAAGATGGAGAGGATAAACGTATTGATCAGATGGCTTCTCATGGCTTTACTAGCATTGGGTCGGCCATCCGGCCTGTGTGCGCTTCGGAGCTAATGGTGTTGGCTACCAGGTCTGTGGTCAGGGACCTGTTGACTTCTTCCGGGCTTCGTCCTGGTAGTAACGAGCTCCTTAGCCTTAAACGGTGTGAGTTGTTTCTATCCTTTGTGTTGACTGCCTTGGATGACACTTTGATGATGTGTGGTAGGACGTCGGCTCTGCTTGTGGCTATTCGGCGGTCGGTGTGGCTGCGCCAGTGGGCGGCCGATTTTATGTCCAAAAAATCACTGACGGCTTTACCCTTTGTTGGTCTACGGCTCTTTGGAGAGACATTGGACTCTGTCACCAAGGGTGGTAGGTTACCTCAACGTAAGAAACAACGCCGCTCCTTTCGGGGGGCGCCTGCCTTTACCCCCTCCTTTCGGGGGGCCAGATCTGGCAGGGGTTCTGCATTTCCCTCTTCCAGAGGAGATTCCGGAAACGGGCAGGGGACGTGCCCGTTCTGGATACAGTTGGGGCTCTAAGCCCAAACCGGCTGCTAAGCCGGCTCAGCAATGAGGGGGCGCCCTCACCCATGCGGGTGGGGGGACGGCTGCAGCACTTCTCTCAGATCTGGGATCAAGAGGTCTCGGACAGATGGATCCGGGAAGTGGTGTCTTCCGGCTACAAGCTGGAGTTCGAGCTCCGCCCCCCTTCCAGATTTGTCAGGTCTCGGATGCCGTCGGAGCCTCTGGCGGCGCAGGGGCTCCTGGTGGCTGTGGAGAATCTTCTGGACATGGCTGTCATTTGCCCAGTGCCCCCTTCAGATCGGGGCAGGGGCTTTTATTCCAATTTGTTCACGGTACCCAAGAAGGACGGGTTGGTCCGACCCATCTTGGATCTGAAGTTTCTCAACAGGTTCATCAGGCCGCGGAAGTTCCGCATGGAAACGCTGCGTTCGGCCATTCACTCTCTTCGTCAGGGAGACTTTCTGACGTCCATAGACATCAAGGATGCGTATCTACACGTTCCGGTTTTTCCAGCACACCAGAGGTTTCTCAGGTTCGTGGTGGAGGATCGGCACTTTCAGTTTGTGGCACTTCCTTTCGGTCTCACCTCAGCTCCTCGGGTGTTCACCAAGGTGCTAGCGGGGGTGATGGCTCTGCTCAGAGTTCAGGGTATCCGCATTGTGCCCTATTTGGACGATCTACTGATCATGGCCTCCTCTTTCAACCAAGCGGAGTTGGACACCAGAGCGGTGGTGTCCACTCTGGAGAGGTTCGGTTGGGTGATCAACCACCCCAAGTCTTCTCTTTCTCCGTCCAGAATTCTGACCTTTCTGGGAATGTCTCTGGACACCTCACTGGCCAGGGTGTTTCTGCCCCAGGCCAAAATTCTTTTGATTCAGGAGTTAGTTCGGCTTCTCTTGTCAGTCCCTCGTCCGACCATCCGGCTAGGGATGAGACTGGTGGGGCTAATGGTGGCCTCATTCGAGGCAGTTCCCTTTGCGCAGTTTCATACGAGGACGCTTCAGCTTCATCTGTTGGCGGTTTGGGACAAGTCTCCACTATCGTTGGATCAGTCCTTCCGGATGTCTCCCCGTGTTCGTCGATCCCTGCAATGGTGGCTGGGGTCTGTCAATCTGTTGAAGGGCAGATCCTTTCTGGCGCCGTGTTGGGAAATGGTCACCACGGATGCCAGTCTGTCAGGTTGGGGGGGTGTTTGGAAGGACCTCCAGTTTCAGGGCCTGTGGAGTCCGCAGGAGGCTCACGAGCCCATCAATATTCTGGAGTTGAGAGCCATCAGGTTGGTTCTGTTTCGCTTGACTCATCAGTTGAGAGGCCTGCCAGTTCAGGTCCGGTCGGACAACAGGACGGCGGTTGCTTACATCAATCACCAAGGGGGAACTCGCAGCAGGAGTGCCCTCAGGGAAGTGTCCTTGATTCTGGACTGGGCGGAGACCCACGTCCCGTGTATTTCAGCAGTCTACATTCCGGGGGTGGAGAACACGGAGGCGGACTTGCTGAGCAGGGCCTCCTCTCGTCAGGGGGAGTGGTCTCTCAGTCCCAAGGTGTTTCGTTCGATATGTCTCAGGTGGGGGGTCCCAGCGGTGGACCTCTTTGCCTCTCGTCACAATCACAAGCTTCCAGTCTTTGTGTCTCTCTCGCAGGATCCTCTGGCTCTGGCAGTGGATGCCATGTCTCTGAACTGGAGGGATCTGGGGTTCCTTTACCTGTTCCCTCCGTTCCCAAAGCTAGCCAGAGTGGTGCGCAAACTGGCCTTGGAAGGCGCGTCGCCGATTCTGGTGGCCCCAAGGTGGCCAAGACGCGTTTGGTTCGCAGATCTTGTAAGGCTGGCAGTAGATCAGTTCGCCCTGCCTCTGCTGCCGGACCTGCTCACCCAGGGTCGGCTACGCTATCCCAATTTACCATCGCTGGCTTTGACGGCATGGCTGCTGAAGCCGCCATCTTGAAGGAAGAAGGTCTTTCTGACGCGGTGATTCAGACTCTTATCTGTGCCAGGAAGCGCTCTTCCTCTTCTATTTACTACAGGACTTGGAGGGCCTATATTGATTGGTGTGAAAGTAGGTCTCTCTCTTGTCGAGAGTTCTCCATTCCTAGAATTTTAGAGTTTCTTGAACATGGTCTAGATCTGGGGCTCCAGCTTAGTACATTGAAGGGGCAGGTTTCTGCCCTGGCGGTGTTCTTCCAAAGGTCCTTTGCACTTCATCCCTTAGTCAAGACCTTTTTCCACGGTGTTACGCATGTACGGCCTCCTAGGAAGCCTTTTGTTCCAGTTTGGGATTTGAACCTGGTTCTTTCTGCTCTTCAGGGTCCTCCGTTTGAGCCCTTGAATGAGGTTGCTCTGTCTTCTCTTACGCAAAAGGTGGCCTTTTTGGTGGCTATCACTTCGGTTAGGCGTGTTTCTGAGTTGGCAGCTTTATCCATTAAAGCTCCATACTTCGAGAGGCATCAGGATAAGGTTGTCTTTCGTTTCAAGCCGGATTTTCTTCCTAAAGTGGTCTCGGCTTTTCATCTGAATCAGGACATTGTTTTGCCTTCTCTATGCCCAAATCCCAGCAA
This sequence comes from Gastrophryne carolinensis, assembly GCA_027917425.1. NCBI lineage: Eukaryota > Metazoa > Chordata > Amphibia > Anura > Microhylidae > Gastrophryne > Gastrophryne carolinensis. Next base: position 160,552,420 of record CM051244.1, on the reverse strand, counting down.
CGACAAGGAAAGGGCGTTGCATTCTTTGGATGTAGTTCGTGTTGTGGAACATTATCTGGAGGTTACGTCTTCCTTTCGTAAGACTGATGCTTTTTTTGTGGTGCCCTGTGGGCCTAGGAAAGGTTTGGCTCCTGCCAAATCTTCCATTAGTAAGTGGATTCGTCAGGCCATCATTGGGGCCTATTCTGCCAAGGGGAGGAGTCCCCCTTTTCGGGTTACTGCTCATTCTACTCGTGCAGTTGGTGCGTCCTGGGCTTTTCAGCACCAGGCTTCTGTTGAGCAAGTTTGTAAGGCCGCTACCTGGTCTTCTGTTCACACTTTTTCCAAGTTTTACAAGGTTGATGTTCGGGCTTCAGCGGATGCTGTTTTTGGCCGCAAAGTTTTGCAAGCTGTAGTGGTTTAAAGTTGTGCATTGTTGCCTAGTTTTGGATCCCCGCCCTTGTTATGGACACTGCTATTGGATGTCCCACATGTTATGGATTCTTGAAGCGGGGTGTGTGACATACTTAGAATAATACCATTTTGTGAATACTCACCTTGTAAAATGGGTATTATAAGTATGTCACACACCCCGCTTCACCCGCCCTTTCTGTATTCAGGATCCTCTTTATTGTGAACTTTGCGTGGTTGTGTTTTATATTTGCCTCTTCCTGGTCCCTTACCTTACTGCTTCTATATACTGGGTGATGAGTGGGAGGTCCCAGGTATTTATGGATCAGGGAGGGGCTTTCTTTTGCTATCATCTCTGCAGGAACGCCCTCTTCAGGTCGATACTACCCACATGTAATGGATTCTTGAAGCGGGGTGTGTGACATACTTATAATACCCATTTTACAAGGTGAGTATTCACAAAATGGTATTTTTTGAAGCTGTCAGCGGTTGATGCTGTAACAAGCTTCTGTGGGAGGCTTTTCCATAGATTTATAATTCTTATGGTAAAGAATGATTGTCGCCTCCAGAGACTAAATTTATTTTTTTTCCCAATCGAAGCCAGTGCCCCCTTGTCTTTAGAGAGGATTTTACCTGAAATAGTGTTCCCCCATATTTTTTGTATGGGCCATTTATATATTTGTACAAGTTAATCATGCCCCCCTCAGTCGTCTCCCCTCACGACTAAACAGATTTAATTCTTGTAATCTTTCCTCATAACTAAGTCCCTTCATTCCCCTTATTAGTTTGGTGGCTCTCCTCCGCTCCCTTTCCATAGTCAGAGCGTCCTTTCTATGCCCAGAACTGGACGGCATATTCCAGGTGAGGGCGCTCCAGTGCCTTGTAAAGAGGCAAAATTACATCCCTATCCCATGATTTCAGGCCTCTCTTAATGCATGATAGTATCTTGGTGGCCTTGGAAGCAGCTGCTTGGCATTGCATGCTGTTATTTAGCCTGTGATCTACCAGCACCCCCAGATCCTTCTCAACAAGTGACTCTCCCAGTTTTACTTTCCCGAGGATATATGTGGCCTTCAGGTTGTTAGACCCCAAGTGCATGACTTTTTCAGGAGTAAAAATGGTTTACATAATTTGTGAGCCATTCAAGGAGATATTAGATTAAATTGTTTACACTCCAATGCCGGCACAAAACGGGGCAAATCAGCCGGCACAAATAGGGATCAGACGGTGTAAGAATATGGAATGGCTGCCCACAATTATCACAATTAGACATAAAAAAAAAAGCCTTAAAGCGGTCCATCACTCTGAATTAGAGCATATCTTATGTGTTTCCCACACCCTGCACATACATATTGCCCACATTAAAAATCATCCTACATGCACCTAGTGCGTATTGTGAGCCTTTAAACATCCAAGATGGCAGCTCATGGAACATCAGGCAGCCTGCAAACAGGAAGTGCCTTCTGACTGTGCTGCTCTGCATTCTGGGATTGCTGACCTTTTCCTGACCCCAGTTCTGCTCTGTCTGAGCAAAGCACAGCTATAACCCACCCCCTGTACTTTATCCTGCTCCCCTCTCCTCAGTAAGTGTGATGCTTCTGAGGCAAGATGGCGGCGCCCGTATCCTAAAGTCCTGAACAGAGTTGCACCCCAGTGGGGGAAAGAATAATAAGTGACTAAAAACTTTAAATATATTAATTTTAGATGCTTGGGAATCATTGTATAAGGGTTTGGGCTTTTCAATAAATCATGCTGAAGGTCCGGTTTAACTCATGGTGTAGCACATAACATGGCTGCTGAACAAAATAGCTCGACTCGGCCATCTCTGTTTTGAACCTGATCTGTTGTTTCTAATCTAGAGAGTTTGCTGAACCCCAGCAACAGGTTTTATTAACCTTAGCACCGTAATTACACATTCTGTTATCTTGTTAACTTGCTATTATAGTGGAACAAAACCATCCGGCCATGGAATCTAAAAGGTTGCCAGAGCGAGCACATCCCCTTCATCTTCAGGCTGTGTGCGCGCTACCGTCGCAGCCATTCAGATAGGGCCTTCACTGGGTCTGTGGCCCCACTATAGAACATAAAGGGCCGCTTGCCGAATTACATAAACGGCTCTGATTGGATGAGAGCCCGTTCATGTGCTAATAGACAGGGAAGGGGTGAGTTTTACACACAGCGGGGGATCCCAATTTGTAGTCCTTACATCTGGGTATTCCGCCACAAGGTGGCGCAGTGGACTGCAGAAGATTTGTGGCTCCTCCCGGCCCCATATAAAAACAGGAATCACCCATAGACCTCCAGTGTTGAAAAGCAGTTATACAAGAAGCTGGGAGGTAATAAAGGTAAAAAAGTTAAAAAGAACCCTCACAACTAACTTTGGAACAAATCACCATACAGAGGCAACCAAAGATAACGATAACAAGGGAGGGATGAAACTGGCCGTGCTGTGAATAGTAAAAACAATTCTACAGGTGAGTACTCGCAGAATTGTATTTCTCCTAATGCACAGCGCGGCCTGTTTCATGTAGTCTTTACATCTGAGACATCCAAAAGCAGTGTCCGTAAGGTAGAGTGGGATCCCCAAACAGTAACGGCGGGCAGTTCAAACCACTACCATCTGAAGAACCTTGCGGCCAAAAGCAGCATCGGCTGAGGCCTTAACATCAACCTTGTAAAACTTGGAAAAAGTATAAACAGAAGACCAAGTAGCGGCGTTACGAATTTGTTCAACAGAAGCTTGGTGCTGAAAAGCCCAAGAAGCACCAATAGCACGAGTGGAATAAGCAGTAACCCGAAAGAGAGGTTCCTTCCCCTTAGCAGAATAGGCCTGCTCCACCGCCTGACGGATCCACTTATAGTGGATAGTAGACTTGTGTGGAGGCAAACCCTTCCTAGGTCCAGGAGGAAGAACAAAAAGAGCATCAGATTTCCTGAAAGACTCAGTAGCAACCAAATAAAACTTCAATGCCCTGACAACATCCAGAGAATGAAGGGTCCGTTCCTTGGAATTAGCAGGGTTAGGACACAAAGAAGGTAAGACAATGTCCTTAATGAGATGCAAAGCAGACACAACCTTGGGCAAGAAATCCGGTTTAAGCCAAAACACTACCTTATCCTGATGCCGCTCAAAATAAGGAGGTTTCACGGTATGCGCCGCCAGCTCAGAAACTCGCCTGACCAAAGTAATAGCCACTAAAAAGGCCACCTTAAGAGTCAGAATGGGCAACGCAGCTGCACGTATAGGTTCAAAGGGAGGACCCTGTAGAGCAGACAACACCAAATTTAAGTCCCAAACCAGTAACATAGGCTTACGCGGCGGACGCACATGAGTAACTCCCTGGAAGAAGGTCTTAACCATCCTGTGATTGGCAAAGGATCTTTGGAAAAAAATTGCCAGAGCTGACACCTGTCCCTTGAGGGTAATAAGTTGAAGGCCCGAATCCAAACCATGTTGTAGAAACTCCAGAATCCTGGGGATAGAAAACACCCGACAAGGAAGAGACTTGGACTCACACCAGGCAATGTAAGCATGCCAGACCCTGTAGTAGATAAAAGACGAGGACTCCTTCCTAGCCCTAATCATGGAATCAACAACAGAGGCTGGCAACCCTTTGTCCATCAAGATGGAGGTTTCAGCAGCCAAGCCGTTAACCCTTCTAGTGCCAGCTACGTGAGTCTCACGTAGCTGCCTCTCCTACTGTTAAGTGCCAGCTACGTGAGAGTCACGTAGCTGACACTTTCCTACCTTAAAGCCGATTGGAAGGTCTCAGCACCACAGTTCCTGGTTTATCTTGAAGATGAGGCTTGGGGGGTCATCCAGAGGTAATCTGAGGGTTGTACCTATGACTCGATCGCTGCAGGAGCCAATCAAAATGCAGCACCTGCAGCTGTCATCAGCCGGCGCCGCACTGCTATAAAACCCGGGTCACATGGCGTCTGGTCTCTTGCTGCGTGGATCTGAGGTGAGTAAGGTCTCTTGTGTTGTCCCCCCTCCCTATTGTTGTGCTGATGCCCCCCCCCCCCCCCCCCCACGCTGATGACCTGCCTGACCTGACTGAGAAGTGAGAGATCGGGGCAGCGTGAATGCTGCTGCCCGACCTGTTACTGATCAGCATGAATCTCTCTCCCGGAGGGGAGAGAGATTCATGCTGATCAGTGACTGGTTGGGCAGTGTGATCACCGCTGCCCCATCTGTCACTGGGCATGTGTGTTCCCCCCCCCCGCCCCTCATGGCCCCCCTCATCATGCTGCTCGATCTGTGCTGTCAGTGACAGATCAGGGCAGCAGAGATCACGCTGGCCCAACCTGTCACTGGCAATGTGAGTTACTTCCCTCATGGCCCCCCTCTGCCTCCCTCCCTCATCATGCTGCCGATCTGTGCTGTCAGTGACAGATCAGGGCAGCAGAGATCCCAACCTGTCACTGGCAATGTGAGTTACTTCCCTCATGGCCCCCCTCTGCCTCCCTCCCTCATCATGCTGCTCGATCTGTGCTGTCAGTGACAGATCAGGGCAGCAGAGATCCCAACCTGTCACTGGCAATGTGAGTTACTTCCCTCATGGCCCCTCTCTGCCTCCCTCCCTCATGCTGCTCGATCTGTGCTGTCCCCTCCCTCCCCCTGTCATCATCATCACCAGCATAGAGAAGAGAGAGTCAGTGACATGCATCTGCCATGGACAGAAAAGACAGATCATGTGTCACTGCTGACATTGCTGCCACTGCCATGTGAGATCAGCTCTCCTGCCTCACCATCTTTACATCTGAGAGGGATTACACAAGGTTAGCTGTTACCTACCCCTCCCCTTGCCCAGGCACTGAAAACTTAACTATAGATCATTGTAGTGATGGCTGTTCAGGTAAACAGACCCTGTAACTCCTTCACTGCCAGGGAGTGTATTGTGCCAGAGACACATAATCCCCTATCAACTGTCCAACACCCCAACCTTATCTGCACCCTATGTATCTGCACCCCAACCCTATCTGCACCCTATGTATCTGTACCCCAACCCTATCTGCACCCTATGTATCTGTACCCCAACCCTATCTGCACCCTATGTATCTGTACCCCAACCCTATCTGCACCCTATGTATCTGTACCCCAACCCTATCTGCACCCTATGTCTCTGTACCCCAACCCTATCTGCACCCTATGTCTCTGTACCCCAACCCTATCTGCACCCTATGTCTCTGTACCCCAACCCTATCTGCACCCTATGTCTCTGTACCCCAACCCTATGGCAGGTCTGGGCAGCGGCATCACTCGCTGCATGTGGTTGCTGCTGCCTGACCTGTCACTGATCAGTGCAAATCTCTCCCCCCCCCCTCTGCCGATCGAATCGAAATTTGCGCTGATCAGTGACAGGCTGGGGCAGTGGCGATCACATGCAGGGAGTGATGCTGCTGCCCAGACCTGTCAGTGTCACCGACCTGTCCACACTAAGCTTTGGAGGGGGCCGGCTGATGCGCCGTTCCCTCATGTTGCCCCCCACCCTACATGTGATCCCCTCCTGCCTACGCCACTGCCCCGACCTGTTGCTGATCAGCGCAAATCTTTTTCCCCTCCCGACGATCAGCGGAGGGGGGGAGATATGCACTCATCAGTGACTGATTGGGGCAGTGTCGTGACCTGATCAATGACAGGTCTGGGAAGCGGCATCACTCCCTACATGTGGTCACCGCTGCCTGACCTGTCACTGATCAGTGCAAATCAGCGGCGGAGGGGAGAGAGATTTGCGCTGATCAGTGACAGGTCGAGCAGCGGCGACCACATGCAGGGAGTGATGCCGGTGCTCAGACCTGTTGCTGACCAGGTCACTGTCACTGACCTGTCCACACCAAGCTTTGGCGGGGGGGCTGCTCATGTTGCCCCCCTCCCTACATGTGATCCACCCCCACCTGTGCTGTTCCCTCAAGGTGCCTATCACCCTGCATGTGATCCCCCGCCTACACTTCTGCCCTGGCCTGTGACTGATGTGACAGTGCAAAACTCTCCGCCGATCAGAGGAGGGGAGAGGAATTTGCGCTGATCAGTGATGGGTCGGGCCAGTGGTGATCACATGCAGGGAGTGATGCCGCTGCCCAGACCTGTCACTGATCAGCATGAGTGACAGATGCCCCAGACATGGCTGCCCTGCCACTTGTCCCTCACTCTTGCCTGTCAAGTTCTGTATGCCGATCGGTGTGTGAGCTTTGGAGAGCGGCGTCTGCGCCTGCTGTGATCGCCGCTGCTCCAGACCTGGCCGCCCCCGCCTGTGCCATTCCCTAGGCATTTGTGAGCTTTGGAGGGAGGTGGGGGGACGGCGGCTCCTCGTATTCCCAGTCCCTGCATGTGATCGCCACTGCCCCAACCTGTCACTGATCAGGGCAAATCTCTCAGGTCGGCGGAAGGGGGGAGAGATTTGTGCTGATCAGCGACAGGTTGGGGCAGTGGCCATGTGATTGCCATACCAGCTCCTTCCATGTTGCGTGACGGTTCCTCCTGTTGCCCCCTCCCTACATGTGACTGGCGCTGCCTTGCCTGTGCTGTTCCTGGCCGTGTATCAGAGAGTCTCTCACTTTCTGACCTGTCCTGTACTGTCTGCCAATCTGTGTGTCCCTGAGTGGCCACCGATCAGTGTGTGAGCTATGGTGGGAGGTAGAGGGTGGCTGCTTATGTTGCCAGCCTCCCTACATGTGATCAGCGCCGCCCTGCCTGTGCCGTTCCCGGCTGTGTGTGAGCTTTGGAGGGAGGTGGAGGGGCAGCTCCTCGTGTTCCCCCACTCCCTGCATGTGATCGCAGCTGCCACGACCGGTCGCTGATCAGCGCAAATCTCTTCCCTCCATTGAGTGGGGGGAACACAAGGAGCTGCCCCATCCCCACCTCCCCCCACTGATCGCTGGACCAACTCCTTTCTTCCATGTTGCGCCACTGCAATTGTCCGCTCATTCTTTCTATCTTGGAGCGGCCCATGTACAGAGAGTGGTACAACTCCAGCATATACATATTGTGTACACACCTGCTCCTCCTGCCTCTCTGTACATGGGCCCTACAGCTGCAGGGGGTTTCAACCATCCTTCTTAATTGTAATGTTCTGTTACTTTAACTTCCTTTTAGATTGCGATTGCTCTCGAAGATTCTCGAATCTGCAAGCTTGCTGACTGACGTTTACTTTGTGTATTTGCTTTTTGGCTGTTTTGTTCCCCAACTTTAGTTCTAGGCTTTAGATTTAGCTTTTAGTTACTGTAAACTTCCCCCTAGTTCCTCCCCTTTAGTGTAGTATTTTTATTGTTTTCATTTGGTTTTAGCCTTTGTTTAGCAGATTTCGGTATGGCTGGGAAAAGGTACTCTGCCCAGGAAGCAGCGGCTTACATGATGGAGTCAGACTCGGAGTATAGTGATTCAGGGTCAGAATATTTGCCCTCAGATAGTGAGTCTGACAGTGCCTCCTCTACTGAAGAGACACAGCCGTGCAGTAGTACCAGTGGTAGTGCTAGGCATCCTAGAAGGGATGGTAGCGCACAAGCAGAAGCCACGCTGGAGGAGAGTGTAGATCAGATGGAGAGTGCTGCAGCTGGTGATGGAGTGCCTACGTGGAGGCCTCCCAATAATTATTCCCCCGAAATTCCCCCTTTCGATTCGGTCCCCGGAGTCAACGTGGACACAACAAACTTCCGTCCTGTTGACTTTTTCAAATTGTTCATCACGGAGGCCATCCTACAGGACATGGTCTACCATACAAACTGCTATGCTGAGTGGGTCCTAGCACAAAATCCCCCACAAAGGCACGCCCGCGCTCATGCATGGCAGCCCACAAACATAAGTGAGTTAAAAAAATTTTGGGGGCTCACTTTAGCCATGGGTATCTGCAAAAAATTTAGTATCGCCTCCTACTGGGATACCCGAACCCTTTTGGCAACACCATTATTTCCGGCCATAATGCCCAGAAACCGCTACCAAATTTTACTGCGGTTTCTACATTTTAATGACAATGCCACTGCAATTCCCCGTGGTGAGCCCGGTCACGACAGACTTCACAAAGTACGTCCCCTGATCGATAGTCTGTCTGAGCGCTTTGCAGAAGTGTATACCCCCTCCCAAAATTTTAGTATTGACGAATCGCTTCTGCTTTATAAAGGGCGCATTGTATTTCGTCAGTATATCCCTAGTAAGCGTGCCCGCTATGGGATAAAATTTTACAAATTGTGTGAAAGCTCGACCGGCTACACCAAATTTTTTCGTCTTTACGAAGGAAGGGACACACATCTGGACCCCCCTGGTTGTCCCCTTGATTTGTCTGTCAGTGGAAAAATAGTTTGGGAACTCATGACTCCGCTACTGGGGAAAGGTTACCACTTATATGTGGATAACTTTTATACCAGCATCCCCCTATTTCGAGCCCTCTACTCATTGGACACACCGGCCTGCGGCACCATCAACCGTAATCGAAAAGGCTTGCCCAGGTCATTGCTGAAACAAAAAATAAATCGTGGAGAGTCGTATGCTGTAAGAAGCAATGAGCTCCTGGCCGTGAAATACATGGACAAAAAAAATGTTTTCATGCTGACTACAATCCACGATGAGTCAGTCGTGAGATTACGGCAACGTGGTCCCCGAGCCCCTTCCCAAAAGCCACGTTGTATCAAAGATTATAATAAATTCATGGGTGGCGTTGATAAAACAGACCAAATTTTAACATATTACAACGCCACCAGAAAATCCAGAGCCTGGTACAAAAAAGTTGCTATCCATTTGGTCCAATTAGCAACTTATAACTCCTTTGTTGTCTTCAAGGCAGCAGTACCAGGCTCCAATTTGTCGTTTGTAAAATATCAGCTGAAGATACTCCCTGCTCTGTTATTTGGGGATACCGAGCAGGCACCAGAGATGGCTGGTAATGATGACGAGGCTAGATTAGTGGGGAAGCATTTCATAAAGTGCATCCCCTCCATCAATAGGAAGAGGTATCCCCAGAAGCCTTGTAGGGTTTGTAGTAGGCGTGGCTTTAGGAGAGATGTGCGCTACTACTGCCCGACATGTCCCAGCCAACCTGGTTTGTGTTTGGAAGGTTGCTTTGAAGCATACCATACTAAATTCGATTTTTAATTGTTTTATTCTGGTTAATTGTTTTTTTATGGATTTTTAGACTGTATGTAGGTTAGGTTAGGTTTTGTTCTGTGCCCTAGGGTCATCCTGGTTTGGAATACCCTGCTCTGCAAAAACCCCCAGATCTATAGTAACAGAATACATCTCCACATCCGGGTGAAGGTAAGTGGCCATACCTGGAATCTTTTAGGCTATTTGCATATACTTTCTCTAGTTAAAAATTCAGTTAGATAATTGCATTTTCTTGTCCCTGCATTGTTTTTTTATTTTTGGTACTTGCGAAGCCAAAAGATGATGGAGGAAATGGTGAAGGAGGAGCCGCTGGATACTTGTGATAGATGATGAAAACATGGGGCCCTTCATTAGGGTTTCAGTGTTTACTGACGTTCACAATCTATCAGCACAAGGCTAATCCTCCCATGACTAATCCTAGCAGAACCTATTAGTACCATTATTGAGATTATTTTGCATTGCTTTTTCAGATGTTTATTCTGTGCTATTTGTCTAGCGGTCTGTGTCCACATATGCATGTTATGTATTGTTCTGTTCCAGGGACCCTGCGGTTTCAGATTTATTGAGTTTTTTCTTGTTTGCATATTGATATATTAGGAAAACTTTCTTGTATGCTGCATATTTATTAATATTTTTTAGGGAAATCGGTTGCAAACTATGAACACCTCAAGGTTTTTCATCCATAAAAAGGTTCCCACAACAAAAAACCCAGCACGCCTAGAAACCTTGAGATATGTACTTTTCAAAAATGTATAGTTTGTGGGGGGTATTTCAAATGTAATGGGTTGCAAATTTGGAAAAACTGCAAGGTCCGCACTTTCTGTGCGCAGCTGATTTTTGCCAGTAAACAGACCCTCAAACGCACGCTTGACTTTGGGGTGTTTGGCAACTCTACCCTTCAAAGTACCTATGCATGTGGGGTATTGTTTTGTTCAGCAGACGCTGTGCTTTCAGATTTACTGTGTTAGTTCTTGCTTGCTTATTGTTTTTATAGGAAAATATGGTTTTGAATCTGCTTTATGCTTATTTTTTTAGGGAAATCCTTTGGAACCATATGTTCTGCCAATGAATAGAGTCCAAACGAATGTACCCACCCCAACAAGCCCAGTAGGCTTTGAAACCTTGAGGTATGTACTTTCCAAAAATATATAGTTTGTGGGGGGTATTTCAAATGTAATGGGTTGCAAATTTAGAAAAACTGCAAGGTGCGCACTTTGTGTGCGCAGCTGATTTTTTCCAGTAAAATGACCCTCAAGTGCACACTTGACTTTGGGGTGTTTGGCAACTCTACCCTTCAAAGTACCTATGCATGTGGGGTATTATTTTGTTCAGCAGACGCTGTGCTTCCTGATTTCTGTGTTAGTTCTTGCTTGCTTATTGTTTTTATAGGAAAATATGGTTTTGAATCTGCTTTATGCTTATTTGTTTAGGGAAATCCTTTGGAACCATATGTTCTGCCAATGAATAGAGTCCAAACGAATGTACCCACCCCAACATGCCCAGTATGCTTAGAAACCTTGAGGTATGTACTTTCCAAAAATATATAGTTTGTGGGGGGTATTTCAAATGTAAAGGGTTGTAAATTTGGAGAAACTGCAAGGTGCGCACTTTGTGTGCGCAGCTGATTTTTGCCAGTAAAATGACCCTCAAGTGCACACTTGACTTTGGGGTGTTTGGCAACTCTACCCTTCAAAGTACCTATGCATGTGGGGTATTATTTTGTTCAGCAGAAGCTGTGCTTTCAGATTTACTGTGTTAGTTCTTGCTTGCTTATTGTTTTTATAGGAAAATATGGTTTTGAATCTGTTTTTTGCTTATTTTTTTAGGGAAATCCTTTGAAACCAGAGGTTCTGCCAATGAATAGAGTCCAAAAGAATGCACCCATTCCAACAAGCCCAGTATGCTTAGAAACCTTGAGGTATGTACTTTCCAAAAATATATAGTTTGTGGGGGGTATTTCAAATGTAAAGGATTGTAAATTTGGAGAAACTGCAAGGTGCGCACTTTGTGTGCGCAGCTGATTTTTGCCAGTAAAATGACCCTCAAGTGCACACTTGACTTTGGGGTGTTTGGCAACTCTACCCTTCAAAGTACCTATGCATGTGGGGTATTGTTTTGTTCAGCAGACGCTGTGCTTTCAGATTTACTGTGTTAGTTCTTGCTTGCTTATTGTTTTTATAGGAAAATATGGTTTTGAATCTGCTTTTTGTTTGTTTTTTTTAGGGAAATCCTTTGAAACCAGAGGTTCTGCCAGTGAATAGAGTCCAAACGAATGCACCCATGCCAACAAGCCCAGTATGCTTAGAAATATTGAGGTATGTACTTTCCAAAAATATATAGTTTGTGGGGGGTATTTCAAACGTAAAGGGTTGTAAATTTGGAGAAACTGCAAGGTGCGCACTTTGTGTGCGCAGCTGATTTTTGCCAGTAAAATGACCCTCAAGTGCACACTTGACTTTGGGGTGTTTGGCAACTCTACCCTTCAAAGTACCTATGCATGTGGGGTATTATTTTGTTCAGCAGACGCTGTGCTTTCAGATTTACTGTGTTAGTTCTTGCTTGCTTATTGTTTTTATAGGAAAATTTGGTTTTGAATCTGCTTTTTGCTTATTTTTTTGGGGAAATCCTTTGAAACCAGAGGTTCTGCCAATGAATAGAGTCCAAACGAATGTACCCATGCCAACAAGCCCAGTATGCTTAGAAACCTTGAGGTATGTACTTTCCAAAAATATATAGTTTGTGGGGGGTATTTCAAACGTAAAGGGTTGTAAATATGGAGAAACTGCAAGGTGCGCACTTTGTGTGCGCCGCTGATTTTTTCAAGTAAAATTACCCTCAAACGCATGCTTGACTTTGGGGTGTTTGGCAACTCTACACTTCAAAGTACCTATGCATGTGGGGTATTGTTTTGTTCAGCAGCCGTTGTGCTTTCAGATTTACTGCGTTACTTTTTGCTTGCTTATTGTTTTTATAGGAAAAAATGTTTTTCAATCTGCTTTTTGCTTATTTTTTTAGCGAAATCCTTTGGAACCAGAGATTCTGCCAATCAATAGATTCTGAAGGAAGTCACAGACGTCAACAAGCCCAGTAGGCTTAGAAACCTTGAGGTATGTACTTTCCAAAAATATATAGTTTGTGGGGGGTATTTCAAATGTAAAGGGTTGTAAATTTGGAGAAACTGCAAGGTGCGCACTTTGTGTGCGCCGCTGATTTTTTTCAAGTAAAATTACCCTCAAACGCATGCTTGACTTTGGGGTGATTGGTAACTCTACACTTCAAAGTACCTATGCATGTGGGGTATTGTTTTGTTCAGCAGCCGTTGTGCTTTCAGATTTACTGCGTTACTTCTTGCTTGCTTATTGTTTTTATAGGAAAATATGGTTTTGAATCTGCTTTTTGCTTTTTTTTTTAGCGAAATCCTTTGGAACCAGAGATTCTGCCAATCAATAGAGTCGGAATGAAGTAACGGACGCCAACAAGCCCAGTAGGCTTAGAAACCTTGAGGTATGTACTTTCCAAAAATATATAGTTTGTGGGGGGTATTTCAAATGTAAAGGGTTGTAAATTTGGAGAAACTGCAAGGTGCGCACTTTGTGTGCGCCGCTGATTTTTTGAAGTAAAATTACCCTCAAACGCATGCTTGACTTTGGGGTGTTTGGCAACTCTACACTTCAAAGTACCTATGCATGTGGGGTATTGTTTTGTTCAGCAGCCGTTGTGCTTTCAGATTTACTGCGTTACTTCTTGCTTGCTTATTGTTTTTATAGGAAAATATGGTTTTGAATCTGCTTTTTGTTTTTTTTTTTTAGGGAAATCCTTTGAAACCAGAGGTTCTGCCAATGAATAGAGTCCAAACGAATGCACCCATGCCAACAAGCCCAGTATGCTTAGAAACCTTGAGGTATGTACTTTCCAAAAATATATAGTTTGTGGGGGGTATTTCAAATGTAAAGGGTTGTAAATTTGGAGAAACTGCAAGGTGCGCACTTTGTTAGCGCAGCTGATTTTTTCCAGTAAAATGACCCTCAAATGCACACTTGACTTTGGGGTGTTTGGCAACTCTACCCTTCAAAGTACCTATGCATGTGGGGTATTATTTTGTTCAGCAGACGTTGTGCTTTCAGATTTACTGTGTTACTTCTTGCTTGCTTATTGTTTTTATAGGAAAATATGGCTTTGAATCTGCTTTTTGCTTTTTTTTTTAGGGAAATCCTTTGGAACCAGAGATTCTGCCAATGAATAGAGTCCAAGCCAATGCACCCACGCCAACAAGCCTAGTATGCTTAGAAACCTTGAATTGTGCACTTTCCAAAAATATATAGTTTGTGGGGGGTATTTCAAATGTAAAGGGTTGTATTTTTTGAAAAACTACGAGGAGCGCATAGTATTTGTATTTTATCTGAAAATCTCCTCTAGCGCTCTTTGCAGTTTCTGGGGTCTCCTGGGCAGGAAAGGGTGTCTACTAATACATGTGTGGTACCGTTGTAACCGGGAGAAATGGGGCTTTTACCCTCAATATGTTTTTATTGTAAAACCTTTATTTTTGATTAAAGAAAAACACTGCAAAATGTAAAAACGTGTGTATTTTTAATTTTCTTTCACATATTTTGCCCAAAATAATAAGGATAAGACTACAAAATTGATAAACAAGACATATGGTGTTAAAGCCCAGATTCTGCTGAAAAAAACGATATGTAATTTTTATGGGAAGTCCCAGAAAATCCCTTCAAAAATTACAGTTGAACATGTGTAGCTCAAAATAGTGAAAAATGCTCTGGCAACAGAGCGTGACAAAATCTCCAGGTGGGCTGGCACTTAAAGGGTTAAAGCCAGCGTTTGTAAATTGGGATGGCGCAGCTGTCCCTGAGTAAGAAGTTCTGGATCCTTGGGCAAAACGTACCGATCCACTGCCAACTGCATGGCGTCTGTGAACCACACCCTCCTTGGCCAACAGGGGGCCACCAGAATGGCCGGTACCCCCTCCTGGACTATATTGCGCAGCACCCCGCCCAGCAGAGGAAAGGGAGGGAACACATAGAGGAGACTAAACTCTGTCCAAGGAATTGCTAGCGCATCCGTGGCGAAGGCCAGAGGATCCTGAGACAGGGAGACAAATCTTGGAAGCTTGTGATTGTGACGGGACGCAAACAGGTCCACATCCGGCTGACCCCAGTGGTGACACAGGGAGTGAAATACCTTGTTGCTGAGACCATCCCCCCCAGCCGAGACGTCCCCCTGCTCAGGGAGTCTGCCTCCTGATTCTCCACCCCCGGAATGTAGACCGCCGAGATGCACGGAACATTCTCTTCTGCCCAAGACAGTATCAGGGACACTTCTTTGAGGGCTCGCTTGCTCCAAGTCCCTCTCTGATGATTGATGTAGGCAACCGCCGTCTGGTTGTCCGAGCGGATCCGAACAGCCCGACCCCGAAGGTGAGGAGTCAACTGGGAGAGAACCAACCTGATCGCCCGCAGCTCTAGAATGTTGATGGGTGCATGGGCCTCCTGGGGGCCCCACTGACCCTGGAATTTCAGAGACTTCCAAACTCCCCCCCCCCAACCGGTCAGACTGGCGTCTCTGGTCTCCCAGCATGGAGGCAGAAAGGTCCTGCCCACTAGAAGATTCCTCGAATACAACCACCACGAGAGGGACTTCCTGGCCAGAGGGGACAGAACAAATTCCTGATCCAGGGACACAGGATCCCGATCCCAAACTGACAGGAGATGCAACTGAAGGGATCTCATGTGGAACTGAGCAATGGGAACGGCCTCGAAGCAGGACACCATCAGGCCCACTAACTGCATCCCCTGCCGAATGAAGGGATGAGGACACAAGAGCAGAGCCCGTGCCTGCATCTGAAGGCCCTCCACTTTCTGCTGAGGGAGAAATACCTTGACATGAGAGGTATCCAGAGTCATGCCCAGAAAGGACCCCACAAAGATGGAGACAGCGAAGACTTGGGATAGTTGATCACCCAGCCGAAGGACTCAAGAGTGGAGGTCACCACCTGAGTATCCTCCTAGGCCTGATGAAGAGACTGAGCAGCAATCAGAATGTCGTCCAGGCAAGGGAGGATGCGAATGCCCTGGTTCCTCAGAAGGGCCATTACGCCCGCCAGCACCTTTGTGAACACCCGAGGGGCCGAGGTGATACCGAACGGTAAGGCCACAAATTGGTAATGCTGATCCTCCAGAGCGAACCTCAAGAATCTCTGATGACCTGGAAAGATTGGTATGTGAAGATAGGCATCCTTGATGTCCACAGTGGTCATGAAGTCGCCCGGCCGAAGGGAACTGACAGCCGAGCGTAGCATCTCCATGCGAAAATGCTTAAACCGGACAAACCTGTTGAGACCCTTCAAGTCCAGGCTGGGCCTCAGAGAACCGTCCTTTTTGGGCACCGTGAATAGATTGAAATAGTACCCCTGATTCTGTTCCTGGTGAGGTACCGGACAGATGACTCCATACTCCAACAGGAGTTGCACTGCTAGGCGCAGCCCCTGAGCTGACAGAGGATTCTGAGGTATCCGGGATCTGAGAAATCTTGGGGGCGGCCAGGCTGCAAACTCTATCTTGTAACCGGAGGACACCACCTCCTGAATCCACCGGTCCGAGGCGCGAAGCCTCCAGACGTGAGCAAAGAGCCGAAGCCGCCCCCCCACCCGGATGGGTGAGGGCGCCTCCTCATGCCTGAGGGGCCTTGGGAGGGGGTTTAGGCTTGGAGCCCCATGAAAGACCGGGACGACCACGGCCCCAGGAGTCTCTGCGGCTACCAAAAAAAGTGTGCACCACGACCTTCCCTTGAACCACAGAAGGAGGAGATAGAAGATCCCCGAAAGGGCCGGGACTGCTTCCTACGCTGAGGTAGCCTACCATCCTTGGCCAGAAAATCCAGACGCTCACCAAAGAGACGAAGCCCCGTGAAGGGGAGCCCGATGAGGGACTTCTTAGCTGCAGTGTAAGCTGCCCACTGGCACAACCAAGCAGACCGGCTCATAGACACCAAGAGGGCCGAAGCCCTACCGCCCAGCCGGATAGCATCATCCATGGCAGCCAGCACAAAGGCAACAAAATCAGAGCGAAGCAAGAGGGCCCTATAATCCTCCCTTCTCCTACTAGCCATGGCGCCATCAGCGAGACGCTTGAGCTTCTTTTTAAGGGCAATGGCCGTAATGGCTGCAGCACAAACCGGACGCAGGCCTGCCCCTACAAAGGTGAAAGCATGACAGGCCAGCTGATCCATACGTCGGCCCGTGCTGCCACGCAGTGTAGTAATGTCAGGGGACGGCATGACCGAAGTATTAGACAGTCCTAGAACAGGAGCGTCCACCTCAGGAGGAGACGACCAGCGCTTGACCAGATCAGCCGAGAAGGGATACCTTCTGTCCAAATCCTTGGGCAACGTGGGCAATCTGTTAGGACGTTCCCACTCCCTGAGCACCATATTGGAGAAATGGCCCTGCTCCGAGAACTCCAAACGTTGTTTGTCAGGGCGAAAGAGCTCACCCTGCTTCCTCTTCGCCACCTTAGGGGGGCGTTGTGTAATGTCTCAAAAATGTCCGACAACAGTCTATCAGTGTGATCAGGGAGCCAGGTATCCTCATCAGAGGCAGACCCCAGATCACGGTCGTAACCTTCCTGCTGCCCCCAGAGGAGTCTGAATCATGGAAAAGCTCCCACTCTTCTAGGGAGTCAATCAAAAAGACACATAAGTATCCCGAAGCACATGCCCCACAATAAAAAACCACCATATGGGACTCACGGACCAAGAGGAATACAGTCAAAGGATCCGCGGAGGGTAGATCAGAAAAAGCCGCAGCCCTCGCTGACAAGAAGCCTCCGGAACTCAGAGCACAAGAAACACAGCATGCAGGCAAGATGGCGCCACAAACGAGCACCTCGAGGGGCGGCCGCGGGAGCCTGACGCGATACGCGTCATCCCCCGGCGCCGCCCCCGTGAAGACCGCAAAAACGCACCCACGTGACCCGGCGCCAGCGCCATGACAGTCTGTAGTAAAAACAGCAGTAAAAGCGCCGCCTGCCGCGGAGCACAGTACGCCCGCGGCAGCGGCGAGAGACAAACAGCGGGACACCACACCACAACCGTCACACACTGCCATCACCTCCCCCCCCCACAACACCCGTTGGGGAGAGGGGGAGCGGAGGAGAGGGCAGGCAGCGGCGGGAACCGTCCAAAAGGGGCCCAGAGGGAAGGGAGGGGGGCAAGAGAGGCAAACAATCCCCAAGGAAGAAAGTCAGACAGAAAAAGGGAATACTCGCCAGGAACACAAGTCTCCAAGCATAACTCACCCCCTACACCATAGCGACAGCAGTGCTTCATCATCCCTCAGCAGGATCACCATAAAAAAGCCTATGGCCGGCTACCCTTTGTTGTACAGGGTCTGCGGCTTGGAGCAGCGCTCCCCGAGCACCTGACCCTAGTGCTCCCCTACCATCACCCGATCTGAAAGCCAAGGCTGGGAGGAAAATAGGATCCGGAAACGGGTGGAAATAAACTTGCAGGGCCGCAGGCTTGGTTGCCCCGCTCGCCTGCGAAACATAGAGAGCCATCTTCTATCTTCGCAGTATGACTGCAGAGGAAACACTGGAGGTCTATGGGTGATTCCTGTTTTTATATGGGGCCAGGAGGAGCCACAAATCTTCTGCAGTCCATTGCGCCACCTTGTGGCCAAATACCCCAGATGTAAGGACTTCATGAAACAGGCCGTGCTGTGCACTAGGAAAATCCCAGGTTTTGTTCCGCTTTAAGATTACTGCCCACATCCTGTCACGAGATTCCCATCTTTTAGGGGGAGGGAGGGGAAGGAGGAGGGAGGAGGAAGAGGGAGGGGAAGGAGGAGTGAGGTGGAGAATGAAGAGAAGGAAAAAGAAGAAGATAGGAGGAGGAAAGGAAGGAAGCGAGGAAGAAGAAGAGGAAGAAGAAGAAGAAGAGGAAGAAGAAGAAGAAGGAGGAGGAAGAAGAAGGAGGAAGAAGGAAGAAGGAGGAGGAAGGAGGAAGAAGGAGGAGGAAGGAGGAAGAAGGAGGAGGAAGGAGGAAGAAGGAGGAGGAAGGAGGAGGAAGGAGGAGGAAGGAGGAAGAAGGAGGAGGAAGGAGGAGGAAGGAGGAGGAAGGAGGAGGAAGGAGGAAGAAGGAGGAAGAAGGAGGAGGAAGGAGGAGGAAGGAAGAAGAAGATAGGAGGAAGAAGAAGAGGAGAAAGAGGAAGAAGAACTCCACTTTCAATGTCCTCCTCCTCTGTGCCCTCTCATCAGGTCGAGGAGCCTTTGTGGAATCCCCCCATGTGACTAATTATGTCACTGAAGGAGGGGAGGGACATGGAGGGAGATTCCCCGGGATTGGATTAATACCCTAGTTGATGGCGGCCCGGCCATTCCCAGTGAGCAAAGATGGACAGATGCCTCTCTGTTCCCTAACGGGACCTTCCCACATAAGTGCGAGGCGTTCCACATGTTCAGTATAATAAATGAGGAAATGGTGGATTAGTGGCTGCGCTGTGGATGCTTTAGGATTGACTGAATGCTCCATTGTTGGGTATATTGTAATTATAGTATAGCACTTTGTAATACTAAGTTGCATTAATGTTTACAGTATTATATTATTTTATATTATTGGTATTGTATTGAATTAATTTTATATTATTGATATCGTATTAATTTTATATTATTGGTATTATATTGGTATTATATTGTATTATTTATATTTAATTGGTATTATATTGTATTATTTATATATTATAGGTATTGTATTATTTATATATCATTGGTATTATATCGTATTATTTATATATTATAGGTATCATATTGTATTATTTATATATCATTGGTATTATATTGTATTATTTATATAGTATAGGTATTATATTGTATTATTTATATATTATTGGTAATATATTGTATTTATATATTATAGGTATTATATTGTATTATTTGTATATTATAAAGTATTTGACCTTGATTACATGGATTATAGTATAGATAGATAGATATAGTATCATCATCACCTAATAGTTGCTATTTAATTGATACATATTGCATGTTACAGGAGGTAGAGGAAGAAGAGAAGAACAGGGGGAAGAAAGAAGAAGATAGAAGAAAAGAACAGGAGGAAGAAAGAAGATAGAAAAGAACAGGAGAAAGAATGAGAAGGTTAAGAAGGATGAGGCAAAAAAGGAAGAGAATGAAGAGGAGGAAGAAAAAAGAAGATCGATAGAAGAGGAAGAAAGAGCAGAGAAAGATGAAGAACTCCCCTTTCAATGTCCTCCTCCTCTGTGCCCTCTCGTCCGGTCGAGGAGCTTTTGTGGAATCCCCCCCATGTGACTAATGATGTCACTGAAGGAGGGGAGGGACATGGAGGGAGATTCCCCGGGACTGGATTAATACCCTGGAGTGAGGAACGTGTATGATTTAGATTCCAGTCCACAAACCAGCTACAAGTGAAAAAATAACTGACTGTGAACAGTTAAAAGAGAACAAAAGGGAAACTTTCTGTTTGAAATACTCATGGCAGTTTTGCTCCACCTTTATATGATAGAAATAGTCAGCAGCTGTTCAGAACACTAACCCCAGCGCCAGGGGAGCTCGCCATGGGGCTCCAGAGAGGACAACCTTGGGGACCAGCGTTTCGGGTTATAGGCGTGGCGGGGGCATGGTTTCGGAAACAAGTGTTTCCTGTTTCTCCTATACATGGTGCAGGGCGGCTATTCCAGTAATAAACCCACCACAAGACCCAGCTTTCAGGGGGGCGTGACTGGGCGTGTGCTCCTGCCTCCGATCATACTGCTGGGGAGAAAAGGCAGTGAGGACAGCCAATCAGAAGACAGGATTACCGTTTCCTTACCACGTCTCTTTTCGGCCTCCCGCTGAGAGTCCTCATGGCCACGGATGGGGGAGGAGCCCGAGCTTTCCGCCGGAAGGTCACATGCTTCTTGAAGGGTGTGGCAAACACAGGGGTGGAGATGGAGCGCCTGCGGAGAGGAAAGTGAGAATACGTGTGACCAGGAGGAGGCGCCATCTTCCCCAATACATAAAAACTAGCCCCGCCTTCCCCCCGAAGGAACAGCATGGGAAAAGGGAGGAAACATTACATCCTGCAGGGGGCGGGATTTATATGGCCGGTGACCAGGAGGAGGCGGCATCTTCCCCAATACATAAAAACTAGCCCCGTCTTCACCCCAAAGGAACGGCATGGGAAAAGGGAGGAAACATCCCATCCTGCAGGGGGCGGGATTTATATGGACGGTGACCAGGAGGAGGCGCCATCCTCCCCAATACATAGAGAATAGCCCCGCCTCCACCACGAAAGAACGGCATGGGAAAGGGAGGAAACATCCAGTCCTGCAGGGGGCGGGATTTATATGGCCGGTGACCAGGAGGAGGCGCCATCCTCCCCAATACATAGAGAATAGCCCTGCCTCCACCCCGAAGGAACGGCATGGGAAAGGGAGGAAACATCCCATCCTGCAGGGGGCGGGATTTATATGGCCGGTGACCAGGAGCAGGCGCCATCCTCCCCAATACATAGAGACTAGCCCGCCTTCACCCCGAAGGAACGGGGAACTATCATACTCCAGTGATTAAAAAGCAGTAAACAAAAAGAGGACCAGAAACCAGAGGAGGCCAAGAAACCATGTTACTTCACATAGCTTCAGCTGTACTCACTCTAACAAGACTTAAGAATACAAAAATCCAATGTATAAAAAATGGTATCACCATAACAGGAAAAAGGAAACAGTGAACAAAGGGACGGGGTGGGACGACCTGGACTGGACATAATCAAAAACAATTCTACAGGTGAGTTTCACAGAATTGTATTTTTTCCTATATCCAGTCCAGGTCGTCCCAGGGATGACATGTGGGACATCCAAAAGCAGTGTCCATTTGGGCGGGATCCCCAGTGCGGAACAGCATGTAGTTCATTTCACTACCGCCTGAAGCACCTTTCGGCCAAAAACAGTGTCAGCTGAGGCCCTAACATCCACCTTGTAAAACTATGAACTGAAGACCAAGTGGCGTCCTTACAAACCTGTTCAACCGATGCCTGGTGCTGAAAAGCCCAAGAGGCACCAATAGCTCTGGTAGAATGAGCTGAGATCCGAAAAGGGGGCTCCTTCCCCTTGGCAGAATATGCTTGCACCACCGCCTGTCTGATCCACTTACTGAAAGTGGACTTGGCTGGTGGCAAACCTTTCCTAGAGCCCTCTGTTAGGACAAAGAGCAAATCCAATTTCCTAAAGGATTCAGTCACAGCCAGGTAATACTTTATAGCTCTGACCACATCCAAGGCATGGAGGGTCCTTTCTTTGGAATTAGTTGGTGCTGGACACAAGGAAGGTAAGACAACTTCCTCATTAAGGTGAAAGGGAGAAACGACCTAAGGCAAAAAATCTGGCTTGAAGCGAAAAACCACCTTATCCCTATGCCGCTCAAAATAGGGAGGTTTCATACAAAGCGCAGCCAGCTCTGATACACGATGCACCAAGGTGATCGCTACCAAAAAGACCACCTTGAGAGTCAAAATAGATAAAGCAGCATCGCACAATGGTCCGAAGGGAGGACCCTGAAGAGCAGAAACAACAAAATTCAGGTCCCACACCGGTAATACTGACTTATGCGGTGGCCGGACATGGGTGACTCCCTGGAAAAAGGTCTTGATCAACCTATGGTTGGCAAGGGATCTCTGGAAGAAGATGGCTAAGGTCGAGACTAGGCCCTTGAGGGTGCTCAGCTGGAGACCCAAGTCTAAGCCGTGTTGCAAAAACTCCAGAATCCTAGAAATAAAAGTGCGTCAAGGGAGACTCTAGGTCTTGCACCAAGCAATATAAGCGTGCCAAACTCTGTATGATATCATGGAAGAAGACTTCTTCCGAGCCTGAATCATGGTATGAACAACCGTGGCCGACAGCCCCTTTTCCGTAAGGATTGAGGTTTCAATAGCCAGGCCGTCAAAGCCAGCGTCTGTAAATTGGGGTGCCGCAGCGACCCCTGTGTGAGAAGCCCTGGGTCATCGGGCATGATGTAGTGATCCACTGACATCTGAACTACGTCCGCAAACCAACTCCTTCTCGGCCAGCGAGGAGCCACCAGGATGGTTGGTACCCCTTCCTGGGCTATCTTGCGCAGCACTCGGCCCAGGAGTGGAAACGGAGGGAATGCATAAAGGAGCTTGAACTCAGTCCAAGGAATTGCCAAAGCGTCTGTGGCAAAGGCCAAAGGATCTCTTGACAGGGAGACGAACCTTGGGAGCTTGTGATTGTGTCTGGACGCAAACAGGTCCACGTCCGGCCGACCCCAGCGGAGACACAGAGCGTGGAAGGTCTTGTTGCAGAGAGACCATTCCCCCAGGCATGAGGCACTCCTGCTCAGAGAGTCTGCCTCCAGGTTTTCTACCCCAGGGATGTAAACTGCCGAGATGCAGGGAACATTCTCCTCTACCAAAGTCAGAATCTGAGTCACCTCTTTGGGGGCTCGTTTGCTCCGAGTCCCGCCTTGGTGATTGATGTAGGCGACGTCCGTCTGATTGTTCGAGCGAACCTGGATCGCACGACCCCCTAAATGTGGAGTCAAGCGAAGAAGCACCAACTGGATCGCTCTCAGCTCCAGGAGATTTATGGGTAACCGGTTCTCCTGCGGACTCCACTGACCCTGGATCTTCTGCGTCTGGCAAAATCCTCCCCAGCCGGTCAGACCGGCATCCGTGGTAACTATCTCCCACCGGGGAGTCAGAAAAGACTTGCCTACCAATAGGTTTCTGGAGTCCAGCCACCACAAGAGGGACTGTCAGGTCAGGGGGACAGTGAAAATTCCTGTTCCAGCGACTCCTGCATCCGGTCCCAGCCGGTCAACAGGTTCAACTAAAGACGTCTCATGTGAAACTGGGCGAAGGGCACTGCCTCGAATCATGACACCATTAGGCCCACCAGTTTCATCCCCAGACGGATCGATGGCCGCTGACCAGCCAGCAAGGCCTGCACCTGCATCTGGAGGCCCTCCACCTTCTGCTGTGGAAGAAATACCTTGACCTGAGAGGTGTCTAACGTCATGCCCAGGAAGGACCTCACCATTGAGAGAGTGATAGAAGACTTGGGGTAATTGACCACCCATCCGAAATGCTCGAGAGTGGATAACACCGTCCGGGTGTCGCTCTCAGCCTGCTGCAGGAACTGGGCCGCAATCAGCAAATCGTCCAAATAGGGCAGCACACGAATGCCCTGGTTCCTCAGGATAGCCATGATGCCCGCCAGCACCTTGGTGAAAACACGGGGGTAATGCTGCTCCTCCAGAGCAAACCTCAACCTGTGATGCCCCTGGAATATCGGGATGTGCATATAAGCATCCCTGATGTCCACCGTGGTCATGAAGTCGCCGGGCCGAAGCGAACTCACCGCGGACCGTAAGGTTTCCATGCGGAAATGTCTGACTCTGAAGGAACTTTTGAGTCCCTTCAGGTCCAGGATAGGCCTCAACGTTCCGTTCTTCTTAGGAACTGTGAAAAGATTGGAGTAGAACGCCTTGGCCCTGTTCCAGACGAGGTAAAGGACAAATCACACCTAACCGCAGGAGGTGCTGCACGGCCATTCTCAGGCCCTGTGCCTTCAATGGGTTTTGGGAGATCCGAGACCGAAGAAATATTGAGGGCGGCCTGACACTCCCTGAACAACCTGTGCCCCACGAAGGGGATACTTGTGAGCGACTTTTTGGCCACGGCATCAGCCGCCCATTGCCGCAACAAGAGTGAGTGAAGAGCAACAAGCAGGGCCGAAATCCTGGCCCCGAGCCGGACACCATCGTCCATGGCAGAAACAACAAAGGCAATGAAATCCATGCAAGCCTGGAGGTCCTTATACTCCTCTGCCCGCTTGCTAGACTTAGCCACAAGATGTCTCACCTTTCTTCTGGTGGCCAGGGAGACAATAGCTGCGGCACACACAGGACGAAACAAGGCACCAGCAAAGGTGAAGGCATGACAGACCAGCTGATCCATGCGCTTGTCAGCTGGATCACGTAAGGAAGAAGTATCGGGTGACGGCATAACAGTAGTATTGGACAATCAGGGGAATGCACCTCAGGAGGATGAGACCATAGACGGACCAGCTCCTCAAGGGATACCGTCTATCCAGGCCATTAGGTACCGACGATAGCTTGTTAGGCCTTTCCCATTCCTTGAAAATCATTTTAGAAAAAAGGGCCTGCTCTGGAAAGACTCGCCTCTGTCTTTCAGGCCGAAACAAATCACCCTGCTTCCTCTTAGCCGCTCTTGGAGGGACAATGTGCAATGTCTCAAAAACTGAAGCAAGCAATTTCTATGTATCATCAGGGAGCCACGCATCCTCGTCCGAGGAAGAGCCAAACATACTGTCATCGCCAGCAGAATAATCCACAGTGAACGGGAATCATCTGGCAGCTCGAACTCCTCAACAGAGCCCAGACCTTCAAAGAGATCATCATCATTATCAGAGTAAACGGGCTTGATGTGCCGCCTCTTACTCAAGGCCTTCTTAGGCGCTGTTCGCGAGATCTGTCTCTCAAGACTGGCCACCCGGTATGCCAGATCAGGTTGAGATTCCCCGCTGGCATGCCCCCCACTAGGGGTCAGATGTAAGTGTGGGGGGGGGGTAGGCGAAGCCAGAGGGGGCGCAGCACTAGACCCAGTAGCAGGCAACCCAGATTGCAGCGCAAGCACCTGCTGGGCGCAGGGTACACACACTCTAACATCATCACTTATAGGGGATA
Organism: Gastrophryne carolinensis; assembly: GCA_027917425.1. Lineage (NCBI taxonomy): Eukaryota > Metazoa > Chordata > Amphibia > Anura > Microhylidae > Gastrophryne > Gastrophryne carolinensis. The sequence goes on along the minus strand of CM051244.1, from coordinate 160,527,187 downwards.
CCCCACATGCAACACATAGCCGGGCTTGTCCCGAAGGAACCCCAAGCACATTATCCCCAGAAGCCTCCATATGGTGATTACAGTGCCACAACAGGCCAGTAAGGGTTAACGCTAATAATAGCTACCCGGGATGCCTCGCTAGGGAAGTGGGAGTAATGAGGGGAGATGGCCGGGAGAAACCACAGTGCCGAAGTTTTAACCCGCCTGAAAGACATAATAAACATTCCCATGAAGGAATTCAGAAAAAATCACTCCACCGGGGTTACTCACGGACCGTGGGAGCCAGCAGCACACACAGCAAGGGTAGTCAAAATGGCGTCCGCAGACCTCGAGGGGCGGGCCTTTGATGAGATGTGATGTAAAAAACATCATCCCCATAGACCCCCCCCGAAGAGCACGAAACGCGCCCATGTGATCCTGCTGGCCAATCGCGGCCCGGCAGCTCTGAGGAGAATGACGCCGCCGTCCGCGGAGCGCTGTACAAGCACACGGCAGCAGCGTTTTACAGTATAACATAAAAGGATTAAGTAAAAAACAAGCTTTTGCCACGGAGCACCCCCCCTCCCGGAGATCTCCCGGAGGGAGAGCGAGAGAGGTTAACATAAGGGATTCCCGGGGGATAACAGCGCCCAGGGGACAATGGGAGAAGCAAGGGAGGAGGGGGAACACCTATGGTAAAGGGTTAACTTCACAGGATTACCTGGCAAACACCCAAGAAGCAGTGGGGGCATCCCAAAAGGCTCACCATCAGCCTAAACCGCCTACCCTGTCAGAGCAGGGACTGCGTAGGAGCCTAGCTCCTCAGCACCTCTTTAACTGGTGCTACTAACCTACCTTCACCCGAACCTTGTCAGCCGAGGCTGGGAGGCAGTATATGGTACGGAACGGGTGGGAATAGTCCTGCAAGCCGCAGGCATGTAAGCCCCACTAATCTGCGCTACATAGAGAGCTAGCTTCTATCTTCTCAGCGCAGACTGCAGAAAAGAACTGGGGAATTTGTGAGAGGTCCCTGACTTATATGGGGCCGGGAGGAGCCACAAGCTGTTTTCTGCAGTCCAGCGCCATCTTGTGGATGTATTACCCAAGTGTAATGAATATTCTGGAACAGGACGTGCTGTATACTTAGAATAAAGGGCCCTGCAACAACAGTGACATTGCAATAAAGAAACAACCCCCCAAAATCAACAACTCACCCCAGTAAACGCACACCAGGGACACACAAAGCAGCAGTGGTTTCTCCAATCCCCCTATAGGCTCACCAAATGCCTATGGCCGGCCACCCTTCAGGTACAGGGTCTGCGGCCTGGAGCAAAGCTCCCCGAACACCCGGCCCCAGGTGTTCCCCCTACAGTCACCCGATCCGCTCAGCCTAGGCTGGGAGGCAGGAGGGTCCAGAAACGGGTGGAAATAGGCTTACAGGGCAGCAGGCTTGGTTGCCCCGCTCGCCTGCGAATAACCATAGAGAGCCATCTTCTATCTTCGCAGTATGACTGCAGAGAAACACTGGGGGTCTATGGGTGATTCCTGGCTTTTTATAGGGCCGGGAGGAGCCACAAGTCTTCTGCAGTCAACTGCGCCACCTTGTGGCGGAATATCCAAGTAATGATTGAAATGAAACAGGCCGTGCTGTACACTTGGAAAAGAGATAAAGAACGAGCGAGAGATTGAAGGAGAGAATGTAAGAAAGAGAATTAATGAGAGAACACAAGAACGAGAAAGAACGAGCGAGAGAGATTGAATGAGAATGTAAGAAAGAGAAAGAATAAGAGAGAGAGAGACTGAGTGATAAAATGCAAGAAAGAGCGAGAAAGAGAGAAAGAAAGAACGAGAGAGAGAGAGATTGAATGAGAGAATGTAAGAAAGAGAATTAATGAGAGAACGCAAGAACGAGAAAGAACGAGCGAGAGAGATTGAATGAGAGAATGTAAGAAAGAGAAAGAATAAGAGAGAGAGAGAGAGACAGTGATAAAATGCAAGAAAGAGAGAAAGAAAGAACGAGAGAGAGAGAGCGAATGAGAGAATGTAAGAATGAGAAAGAACGAGAGAGAGATTGAATGAGAGAAAGTAAGAATGAGAAAGGGAGAAAGAACGAGAGAGAATGAATGAGAGAACGTAAGAACGAAAAAGAGAAAAAGAATGAGAGAAAGTAAGAATGAGAAAGGGAGTAAGAACAAGACAGAGAATGAGAGAATGCAAGAACGAGAAAGTGAGAAAGAACGAGAGAGAGATTGAATGAGAGAACATAAGATCGAAAAAGAGAAAGAACGAGAGAGTGAGTGTGAATGAAGAACGAGAGAAGGAATGAGAGAACGTAAGCGCAAGAAAGAACGAGAGAGAGCGAGCAAGTAAATGAGAGAATGTAAGAATGAGAAAGAATGAGAGAGAGTTTGAATGAGAGGAAGTAAGAATGAGAAAGAGAAAGAACAAGAGAGAGATTGAATGAGAGAGAGAATGAATGAGAGAACGTAAGAACGAGAAAGAGAATGAATGAGAGAACGTAAGAACGAGAAAGAGAAAAAGAAAGATTAAATGAGAGAACATAAGAATGAGAAAGAGAAAAAACAAGAGATAATGAATGAGAGAACGTAAGAATGAGAAAGAGAAAGAATGAGAGATTGAATGACAGGACGCAAGAATGAGAAAGAGAAAAAGAATGAGAGATTGAATGAGAGGACGTAAAAACGAGAAAGAGAGAGGAAAAAAAAGAAAGAATGAGACAGAGATAAAGAACGAGAGCAGGTAGGCTGCACATCAGTGGCTGTGTATGGGATAAGGAAGGCCTCCGCCTGGCGTCAGCGCGCACCACTTACCTCTTAGGTGGGGGTCCATTCTCCTTGTCATTGGTCAGGGTGGAAGGGGATTGTGACTCCGGCCGCTTCTTCGCGGGACATTTCTTTTTTCTCTTCTTCACCTTTTTTACAGGAGACCTTCGCCGCTTCTTCCTACAGATATATCAGCGTCAGTCTAATAATACTGTGCCCCACAGGAGCTTACACTCTAATATAGCAAGCCAGAGAATAATCATATAAGAAGCCGGAGAATAATCATATAAGAAGCCAGAGAATAATCATATAAGAAGCCAGAGAATAATCATATAACAAGCCGGAGAATAATCATATAACAAGCCGGAGAATAATCATACAACAAGCCGGATAATAATCATAAAACAAGCCGGAGAATAGTCATATAACAAGCCGGAGAATAATCCTATAACAAGCCGGATAATAATCATATAACAAGCCGGAGAATAAACCTATAACAAGCCGGAGAATAAACCTATAACAAGCCGGAGAATAAACCTATAACAAGCCGGAGAATAATCATCTAACAGGCCGGGGAATAATCATACAAGTCGGGGAATAATCATACAAGTCGGGGAATAATCATACAAGTCAGGGAATAATCATACAACAAGTTGGGGAATAATCACACAACAAGTCGGGGAATAATCATACAACAAGTCGGGGAATAATCATACAACAAGTCGGGGAATAATCATACAACAAGTCGGGGAATAATCACACAACAAGTCGGGGAATAATCATACAACAAGTCGGGGAATAATCATACAAGTCAGGGAATAATCATACAACAAGTCGGGGAATGATCATACAACAAGTCGGGGAATAATCATACAACAAGTCAGGGAATGATCATACAACAAGCCGGAGAATGATCCTATAACAAGCCGGAGAAAGATCCTATAACAAGCCGGAGAATACTCCTATAACAAGCCGGAGAATAATCATATAACAAGCCGGAGAATAATCATATAAGAAGCTGGAGAATAATCCTATAACAAGCCGGAGAATAATCCTATAACAAGCCGGAGAATAATCCTATAACAAGCCGGAGAATAATCATATAACAAGCTGGAGAATAATCCTCTAACAGGTCGGGGAATAATCATCTAACAAGCCGGAGAATAATCATCTAACAAGCCGGAGAATAATCATCTAACAAGCCGGAGAATAATCATCTAACAAGCCGGAGAATAATCATCTAACAAGCCGGAGAATAATCATCTAACAAGCCGGAGAATAATCATATAACAAGCCGGAGAATAATCATATAACAAGCCGGAGAATAATCCTATAACAAGCCGGATAATAATCATATAACAAGCCGGAGAATAAACCTATAACAAGCCGGAGAATAAACCTATAACAAGCCGGAGAATAAACCTATAACAAGCCGGAGAATAATCATCTAACAGGCCGGGGAATAATCATACAAGTCAGGGAATAATCATACAAGTCAGGGAATAATCATACAACAAGTCGGGGAATAATCACACAACAAGTCGGGGAATAATCACACAACAAGTCGGGGAATAATCACACAACAAGTCGGGGAATAATCACACAACAAGTCGGGGAATAATCACACAACAAGTCGGGGAATAATCACACAACAAGTCGGGGAATAATCATACAACAAGTCGGGGAATAATCATACAACAAGTCGGGGAATAATCACACAACAAGTCGGGGAATAATCATACAACAAGTCGGGGAATAATCATACAACAAGTCGGGGAATAATCATACAACAAGTCAGGGAATGATCATACAACAAGCCGGAGAATGATCCTATAACAAGCCGGAGAAAGATCCTATAACAAGCCGGAGAATACTCCTATAACAAGCCGGAGAATAATCATATAACAAGCCGGAGAATAATCATATAAGAAGCTGGAGAATAATCCTATAACAAGCCGGAGAATAATCCTATAACAAGCCGGAGAATAATCCTATAACAAGCCGGAGAATAATCATATAACAAGCTGGAGAATAATCCTCTAACAGGTCGGGGAATAATCATCTAACAAGCCGGAGAATAATCATCTAACAAGCCGGAGAATAATCATCTAACAAGCCGGAGAATAATCATCTAACAAGCCGGAGAATAATCATCTAACAAGCCGGAGAATAATCATCTAACAAGCCGGAGAATAATCATATAACAAGCCGGAGAATAATCATATAACGAGCCGGAGAATAACCATATAACAAGCCAGAGAATAATCAGAGGGCCCAGGGCTTCACATACTCATGAGATGGGGGCAGAGGGGCCCAGGGCTTCACATACTCATGAGATGGGGGCAGAGGGGCCACGGCTTCACACACCAATGAGATGGGGGCAGAGGGGCCCAGGGCTTCACATACCCATGAGATGGGGGCAGAGGGGCCCAGGGCTTCACATACCCATGAGATGGGGGCAGAGGGGCCCAGGGCTTCACATACCCATGAGGTGGGGGCAGAGGGGCCCAGGGCTTCACATACCCATGAGGTGGGGGCAGAGGGGCCCAGGGCTTCACATACCCATGAGGTGGGGGCAGAGGGGCCCAGGGCTTCACATACCCATGAGGTGGGGGCAGAGGGGCCCAGGGCTTCACATACCCATGAGGTGGGGGCAGAGGGGCCAGGGCTTCACATACCCATGAGATGGGGGCAGAGGGGCCCAGGGCTTCACATACCCATGAGGTGGGGGCAGAGGGGCCCAGGGCTTCACATACCCATGAGGTGGGGGCAGAGGGGCCCAGGGCTTCACATACCCATGAGATGGGGGCAGAGGGGCCCAGGGCTTCACACACCAATGAGATGGGGGCAGAGGGGCCAGGGCTTCACATACCCATGAGATGGGGGCAGAGGGGCCCAGGGCTTCACATACCCATGAGATGGGGGCAGAGGGGCCCAGGGCTTCACATACCCATGAGATGGGGGCAGAGGGGCCCAGGGCTTCACATACCCATGAGGTGGGGGCAGAGGGGCCCAGGGCTTCACATACCCATGAGGTGGGGGCAGAGGGGCCCAGGGCTTCACATACCCATGAGGTGGGGGCAGAGGGGCCCAGGGCTTCACATACCCATGAGGTGGGGGCAGAGGGGCCCAGGGCTTCACATACCCATGAGATGGGGGCAGAGGGGCCCAGGGCTTCACATACCCATGAGATGGGGGCAGAGGGGCCCAGGGCTTCACATACCCATGAGATGGGGGCAGAGGGGCCCAGGGCTTCACATACCCATGAGATGGGGGCAGAGGGGCCCAGGGCTTCACATACCCATGAGATGGGGGCAGCGGGGCCCAGGGCTTCACATACCCATGAGATGGGGGCAGAGGGGCCCAGGGCTTCACATACCCATGAGATGGGGGCAGAGGGGCCCAGGGCTTCACATACCCATGAGATGGGGGCAGAGGGGCCCAGGGCTTCACATACCCATGAGATGGGGGCAGAGGGGCCCAGGGCTTCACATACCCATGAGATTGGGGCAGAGGGGCCCAGGGCTTCACATACCCATGAGGTGGGGGCAGAGGGGCCCAGGGCTTCACATACCCATGAGGTGGGGGCAGAGGGGCCCAGGGCTTCACATACCCATGAGATGGGGGCAGAGGGGCCCAGGGCTTCACATACCCATGAGATGGGGGCAGAGGGGCCCAGGGCTTCACATACCCATGAGATGGGGGCAGAGGGGCCCAGGGCTTCACATACCCATGAGATGGGGGCAGAGGGGCCCAGGGCTTCACATACCCATGAGATGGGGGCAGAGGGGCCCAGGGCTTCACATACCCATGAGGTGGGGGCAGAGGGGCCCAGGGCTTCACATACCCATGAGATGGGGGCAGAGGGGCCCAGGGCTTCACATACCCATGAGATGGGGGCAGAGGGGCCACGGCTTCACACACCAATGAGATGGGGGCAGAGGGGCCACGGCTTCACACACCAATGAGATGGGGGCAGAGGGGCCCAGGGCTTCACATACCCATGAGATGGGGGCAGAGGGGCCCAGGGCTTCACATACCCATGAGATGGGGGCAGAGGGGCCCAGGGCTTCACATACCCATGAGATGGGGGCAGAGGGGCCACGGCTTCACACACCAATGAGATGGGGGCAGAGGGGCCACGGCTTCACACACCAATGAGATGGGGGCAGAGGGGCCCAGGGCTTCACATACCCATGAGATGGGGGCAGAGGGGCCACGGCTTCACACACCAGTGAGATGGGGGCAGAGGGGCCCAGGGCTTCACATACCCATGAGATGGGGGCAGAGGGGCCCAGGGCTTCACATACCCGTGAGATGGGGGCAGAGGGGACACGGCTTCACATACCCATGAGATGGGGGCAGAGGGGCCCAGGGCTTCACATACCCATGAGATGGGGGCAGAGGGGCCCAGGGCTTCACACACCCATGAGATGGGGGCAGAGGGGCCCAGGGCTTCACATACCCATGAGATGGGGGCAGAGGGGCCCAGGGCTTCACATACCCATGAGATGGTGGCATAGGGGCCCAGGGCTTCACATACCCATGAGATGGGGGCAGAGGGGCCCAGGGCTTCACATACCCATGAGATGGGGGCAGAGGGGCCCAGGGCTTCACATACCCATGAGATGGGGGCAGAGGGGCCCAGGGCTTCACATACCCATGAGATGGGGGCAGAGGGGCCCAGGGCTTCACATACCCATGAGATGGGGGCAGAGGGGCCCAGGGCTTCACATACCCATGAGATGGGGGCAGAGGGGCCCAGGGCTTCACATACCCATGAGATGGGGGCAGAGGGGCCCAGGGCTTCACATACCCATGAGATGGGGGCAGAGGGGCCCAGGGCTTCACATACCCATGAGATGGGGGCAGAGGGGCCCAGGGCTTCACATACCCATGAGATGGGGGCAGAGGGGCCCAGGGCTTCACATACCCATGAGATGGGGGCAGAGGGGCCCAGGGTTTCACATACCCATGAGATGGGGGCAGAGGGGCCCAGGGCTTCACATACCCATGAGATGGGGGCAGAGGGGCCCAGGGTTTCACATACCCATGAGATGGGGGCAGAGGGGCCCAGGGCTTCACATACACATGAGATGGGGGCAGAGGGGCCCAGGGCTTCACATACCCATGAGATGGGGGCAGAGGGGCCCAGGGTTTCACATACCCATGAGATGGGGGCAGAGGGGCCCAGGGCTTCACATACCCATGAGATGGGGGCAGAGGGGCCCAGGGCTTCACATACCCATGAGATGGGGGCAGAGGGGCCCAGGGCTTCACATACCCATGAGATGGGGGCAGAGGGGCCCAGGGCTTCACATACCCATGAGATGGGAGCAGAGGGGCCCAGGGCTTCACATACCCATGAGATGGGGGCAGAGGGGCCCAGGGCTTCACATACCCATGAGATGGGGGCAGAGGGGCCCAGGGCTTCACATACCCATGAGATGGGAGCAGAGGGGCCCAGGGCTTCACATACCCATGAGATGGGAGCAGAGGGGCCCAGGGCTTCACATACCCATGAGATGGGGGCAGAGGGGCCCAGGGCTTCACATACCCGACTCGGGACTGGATCACATTTCATGGTAACATCGGCCTGAGGAATGTTCACTCCCACAAACTTCCTGTTCATTCACTTTCCATGAACCCGGCACCTGCTCAGCCCACACGTCACCACTGCCTCCATCACAGACAGGGAGGGGAGGGGGCCCAACATGGAGACACAGCCTGTGATCACAACAGAAACTGAAGGATGGGAAGCTGCTGCACGCAGGAGACAAGGGGTAACGACACAGAATCCCATCACCCGGCTATGGAGACACAGAGAAAGTATAACTGGAATATCTGGTTCTCCATGGATCAGGACCTGAACTCGCTCCCCAGGATCAGAGGGAAGGACCAGACACTGAAGCAGCTCTAACTGATATTAAACACCCCGAGATGCTGATCGGAGGCTGAACACAAAGGCCGGGAGGCTCCTCTGGTCTCCGGAGGTTTCTATCAATCGCTCACTTCCATCTCTGCAGTGGTGAAGCTTCCAGATATGGGGATGAGACCTCAGCTTCCTACTGATATAGGGAAAGTTCATGGCGGCGACACAACAGACGGCGGCTAATTGTTAGAGCCATAGGGCCTTACTTCTACCCCCAACCATGCTCCTGAGCCCAGCACAGCCCCTAACCTATGGCAACCCCTAGCCCAGCCCTGCCCCCCTAACCTGTGGCAACCAATGCAGCCGGGCCAACCCCTACCCCCCCCAGCCATGCTCCTGAGCCCAGCCCAGCACAGCCCTACCCTGCAGCAACCAGCGGGGCATCCCAAATCGGGATGTGCCCAGAACAAAGCTCGGGATGGTCAAAATTGTAGGTTTTGTTCCATTTAATGATTTCAGGAAGAATAAATCGATTACAACAGTATTCTGATCAAATCTAAGGACCAAAGTGCCATAAAGTCACTATATTAATATAATATAATTATATATATATATATTTGAAAAAAATGAATATATATTACAGATATACAAAAATATATTATAAATATAATATATATAAATATATGAATATATATTACAGATATACAAAAATATATTATAAATATAATATATATATATATTTTTTTTTTTAAATACATATATATATATATATATATATATATATATATATATTTATTAGATTTTATATACAAGGCTTAATATATATTAAATACATATATTAAATATATACTAATTATATATTTTTTATATAGAAAGATTAATAATATATATTAAATACATACTAATTATTTATATATACTATTATATATACTATAAACATGCCATTATAAATAGGCCTATTTATAATAAGCCTATTTATTAGCAGCCCTTATGCCCTATGGCACAGGTCTGGTGCTCGGCACTGGCGCTCCCAATAGGTTGCCAATAGAAGCAAAAAAACACTGGAGCCAAAACATTGGAGGTGGAGCCGCTCTGGAATCTATCCCATGTGACCAACACGTCACAACAGGAGGGGAGGAGCTTTCCCCAGGAAAACCCTCTCCTTGGGGGCCAGATCCTTAGAGACTCCGCCTCCGCGGTATAAAAGTCTATTTCCCTGTATTCGGATTATTACTCATGGCTGGGAGCCAGGACAGAAAGTGGGGGGGGACCCGTGCACCCCCATTCTGAAGATAGCGGCACCTGCCTTAAAGTGGACCAAAACCCTATCAATTCCCGGGCCGATCAATTCCCTCCCCCCCGGGGCATCCAAAATCGGGATGCCCCACTGTGTGAAACTCCCCCAGATCGCCCCATACACTTACCTTGATTCCCGGTCCAATGGTGCATGTGCGAGCCACGGGAGCGGATCTGAGTGCGCTGATTGGACAAGCGGGCGCGCATGCGCTGTAGGACCGGGAAGAGGTGAGTTTCGTTCAGACGCTCTGGGGGGCTTCACACAGCAGGGCATCTCCCATCTGGGACCAAAACACAGTATAGTCAAAATCCTGGGTTTTGGTCCACTTTAAGGCTTTTTTTCCCTACAGAACTTTTTCCAGGGGCCCCAAGTACCAGTTCCCAGGATCAGTAGGTGAGTATGTAGCATTGGTTGCAGCATAGTCAAAATCCTGGGTTTTGGTCCACTTTAAAGTGAACCAAACCCCTGGGGTGTAAAAGAATCTAGAAGCAGGTGATACCCCTGTGTGAACTCCCCCCCCCCCCGCTTCCTCCCATTCATTGCCTTGCATCGACACATGCGCAGTGGGATCCCCAAATCATGACGTCCATGTAAAGCTTGCCGGGGGTGGGTGGAAATCCTGGGCTTTGGTTTGTTTTAAAAAGCAGCAGCAGGTAGGAGGCCTTAAAGTGGACCAAAATCCCCGATCGGGGATGCCCCGCTGTGTGAAACCCCACAGATCCCGGTCCTATGATGCATGCGTGGCCGCTCATCAGTGCGCTCAGAGCCGCTGATGTCCCCAGTGACTCCAATCACGCTGATGGCCGCATCCCCGGCTTCCCTCTAACAGGGAGCGTGCCCACGCCGGCCATTCACAGATGCGCCCTGACACAGAGATAGTGGGGATGCGGTTCGCACATGCGCCGTTGGACCGGGATTAAGGTAAGTATGGGGCGACCTGGGGGGGTTTCACACAGCGGGGCATCCCAAATTGGGGATAGAAAAGAAAGGGAGTGAAATTTCCAGGCTTTGTTCCTCTTTAAAGTGGACCAAAACCAAGGATTTTAACTATCCTGGGTTTTGGTCCCCCAATCGGGGATGCCCCGCTGTGTGAAACCCCCCAGATCGCTGAGTGCAACTCACCTCTTCCCGGTTCTATGGAGCATGCGCGGCCTCTCGTCCAATCAGTGCGCTCAGAGCCGCTGACGTCACAGCATCTAAGGCCGAGCGCGCTGGCGGCCGCATCCCCTGCTTCCATCTAACAGGGAGCGTGCTATTCACAATGCCTTGTGCGGGCACGCTCCCTGCTAGAGGGAAGCAGGGGATGCGGCTGTGGCACTTGCATGCACCGTTGGACAGGGAAACAAGTAAATGTATGGGGCGACCTGGGGGCTTTCACACAGCGGGGCATCCCGATTTTGGATGGCAGAAGGGGAGGGAATCGATCGGCCCTGGAATCTTATAGATTCCCTGGCCGATCAGTATGGGTTTTGGTCCACTTTAAAGAGGAACATCATCCAAGAAATTGACTTTCCTGTGTGTTGTTCCTCTCTGTAGAGGCATCCCGAATAAGGATGCCCCAGTGTATACATTTCCCCCAGGTTGCCCCGTTTCACTCACCTTTCTTCCATTCCCATAGCGCTGACTCGGGTGAGAGCGAGTGCGCTGATTGGCTGTTTCGCACTCAGCCAATCGGTGCACTCACTGTCACTCGGCTCCCTTCAGCGCCACCAGCCACATCTCTGTATGGAAGGAGGGACGCAACTGCCGCCGTCACTAACTGCCATGCTGACCGTACACGCACACCCCCTGACCACCCAGCCAATGAGGTGATTGGTACCCGCTCCCATCATCTACAGTCATATGACCACACCCTCTGACCACCCAGCCAATGAGGTGACTGGTACCCGCTCCCATTATCTACAGTCATGACCACACCCTCTGACCACCCAGCCAATGAGGTGACTGGTACCCGCTCCCATCATCTACAGTCATATGACCACACCCTCTGACCACCCAGCCAATGAGGTGACTGGTACCCGCTCCCATCATCTACAGTCATATGACCACACCCCCTGACCACCCAGCCAATGAGGTGACTGGTACCCGCTCCCATCATCTACAGTCATATGACCACACCCTCTGACCACCCAGCGAATGAGGTGACTGGTACCCGCTCCCATCATCTACAGTCATATGACCACACCCCCTGACCACCCAGCCAATGAGGTGACTGGTACCCGCTCCCATCATCTACAGTCATATGACCACACCCCCTGACCACCCAGACAATGAGGTGACTGGTACCCGCTCCCATCATCTAGTCATATGACCACACCCCCTGAGCACACAAACCAATGAGGTGACTGGTACCCTTTGCCATCATCTATCGTCATGACCACACCCCCTGAGCCAATGAGGTGACTGGTACCAGCTCCCGTTATCTACAGTCATATGACCACACCCCCTGGTAACCCAGCCAATAAGGTGACTGGAACTGGCTCCCATCATCTACAGTCATATGACCACACCCCCTGACCACCCAGCCAATGAGGCGCCACCAGCCACATCCCCTGCCCACCTGGCAGCCGTGGCATGACCGTGATGCCCATTCAGGAAAGAGGTGAGCACAAACGCAGTGAGTGTCTCCGGGGGTTCATAAGGGTTTCACACAGCGGGGCATCCCAATTCAGGATGCGCAAAGGACTGGAACTCGGAGGCCCTGGAGTTTTTTAGACATCGGGATGCCCCGATGTGTGTATCATTGGAGGGATAGCGGGGATGCACTGTTGGACCAGGAAGCAAGGTAAGTGTATGGGGCGACCTGGGGGGGGTTTCACACGAGGGGGGGCATCCCAATTTTGGATGACCCCAGTACAGGCCATAAAGGGCCCGCGCCCCAGTACAGGCCATAAAGGGCCCGCGCCCCAGTACAGACAACCGAGTAAAGGCCCCAGAACAGATTATAAAGGGCCTGGGCCCCAATAGCATAGGAATGAGCCGGAGGCGGGGCTAGACATTAGAGGAGGTAGTCACACACCTATGAGAGAACGGGGAGCATGAGGACTCAAGGTCCCACCCACATCAGTCCTTACAGTCCCTCCCCAATCTTACACCACACAACATTCTATGAGGACCAGGCAGGAGCATCACCTGGCAACCATCAGATGATGCGGCCGTTGCCTGGCAACCATCAGATGACGCGGCCGTTGCCTGGCAACCCCACTCCCACATGTGATGAAGCTGAGAGACTAACCTTTCTGGCGCCACGAAGTCGGAGTCGTCACATGCGGAGGACAGGTGAGACGAGGAGGAGGAGGAGGAGCTAGAGAAGAGATGTTTCCGGTCCCCCGGGGAAAGCCATTTCTGGGCCTGCAGCCTCCGCACAGGTTGCCGGCGGCCATAAGTCCGGATAACTCCGCCCTGCGAGCCCGAGCGCTTCCCCGCCATCTCTGTATGGAAGGAGGGACGCAACGTTAGCGGATATTCAACTGCCGCCCACATTAACTGCCACGCTGACCATACAAGCACACCCCCTGACCACTCAGCCAATGAGGTGACTGGTACCCGCTTCCATCATCTACAGTCATATGACCAAACCCCCTGACCACCCAGCCAATGAGGTGACTGGTACCAGCTCCCATCATCTACAGTCATGACCACATCCCCTGACCACCCAGCCAATGAGGTGACTAGTACCCGCTCCCATCATCTAGTCATGACCACACCCCCTGACCACCCAGCCAATGAGGTGACTGGTACCCGTTCCCATCATCTACAGTCATATGACCACACCCCCTGACCACCCAGCCAATGAGGTGACTGGTACCCACTCTCCATCTACAGTCAAATGACCACACCCCCTGACCACCCAGCCAATGAGGTGACTGGTACACGCTCCCATCATCTAAAGTCATGTGATCACACCCCCTAGCCACCCAGCCAATGAGGTGACTGGTACCAGCTCCCATCATCTAGTCATATGACCACACCCCCTGAGCACCCAGCCAATGAGGTGCCAACACCCAGCCTGTACCCCACTACTGCTCTCATCTACAGTCACAAGACCACACACCCTGAGCACCCAGCCAATAAGGTGACTGGTACCCGCTCCCATCATCTACAGTCACAAGACCACACCCCCTGACCACCCAGCCAATGAGGTGACTGGTACACGCTCCCATCATCTAAAGTCATGTGATCACACCCCCTAGCCACCCAGCCAATGAGGTGACTGGTACCCGCTCCCATCATCTACAGTCATATGGCCACACCCCCTGACCACCAAGCCAATGAGGTGACTGGTACCCGCTCCCATCACCTACAGTCATATGACCACACCCCCTGACCACCAAGCCAATGAGGTGACTGGTACCCGCTCCTATCACCTACAGTCATATGACCACACCCCCTGACCACCCAGCCCATGAGGTGACTGGTACCTGCTCCCATCATCTACAATCATGACCACACCCCCTGACCACCCAGCCAATGAGGTGACTGGTACCTGCTCCCATCATCTACAGTCACAAGACCACACCCCCTGACCACCCAGCCAATGACATTAGTAAGTGTAGCATTCTACTGTTACAGGGAAGGACAGCGTAACTCTGCATTACCTGCAGCCAGCGGGCAACAGCAGCATTGATCCCCGTTACCCAATGCATTGCATGATGGGTAAAAGCATCTCCTCCCCATCAGAAGCACTGCAAGAGCCATTATTGCAGCCCAGACTGGGTTGGAGTTCAGCAGTCCTCCCCTGTAAAGAAATATGCTATGTATAGGTGATATGCGGAATATTTATGGGGAGTGGTATTAGTGTTGGTCACAGAAAAGACAGGGGACAGAATGTATGTAGAGGCGTGTCACACAGTGACTGGGGCGGCTCCTCATTCCAGGATACGTCACAATGATTATATGATGGCTGCACAGCAAAGGGGGCCCCATCCTCTGCCCAGGCCCAGCACCAGACCCCCGCATCAGCAGAGATATCCGCCTGCGGGAGCGGACAATACCCTGGAGGGTGGGGATTGGGGATAAAGGTTAAGGAGAATCAGGGTGTTGGCAAGAGTCAGGTTTGGGTGAGGCTTTGGTGGTAGGTCAGGTTTGGGATCTGGGTGGGTCAGGATCCAGCTCAGGTTTGGGGTGAAGCTGTTGGTAGGTGAGGCCAGGGTCTTGATAACGGTCAGGGTGAGGCCATTGGTGGGTGAGGTCAGGTTGTCGGTAAGGGTCAGGTCTGGGCCCAGTTAGGGTGAGGCTGTTGGTACTGGTGGGTGAGGTTTGGGATCTGGGCCCAGTTAGGGAGAGGGTGTTGGTGGGTGAGGTTTGGGGTCTGGGCCCAGTTAGGGTGAGGTTTGGGGTCTGGTCCCAGTTAGGGTGAGGCTCAGGTTTGGGGTCAGGTCTTGGTCAGGGTGAGGTTTGGGCCCAGTTAGGGTGAGGTTTGGGGTCTGGGCCAGTAAGGGTCAGTTGGTGGGTGAAGTTTTGGGTCTGGGCCCAGTTAGTGTGAGGCTCATGTTTGGGGTCTGGGCCCAGTTAGTGTGAGGCTCATGTTTGGGGTCTGGGCCCAGTTAGTGTGAGGCTCATGTTTGGGATCAGGTCTTGGTCAGGGTGAGGTTTGGGCCCAGTTAGGGTGAGGTTTGGGGTCTGGGCCAAGTAAGGGTCAGTTGGTGGGTGAAGTTTAGGGTCTGGGCCCAGTTAGCGTGAGGCTCATGTTTGGGGTCTGGGCCCAGTTAGTGTGAGGCTCATATTTGGGGTCAGGGCACAGTTAGGGTGAGTCAGTTGGTGGGTGAGGTTTGGGGTCTGGGCCCAGTTAAGGTGAGGCTGTTGGTACTGGTGGGTGAGGTTTGGGATCTGGGCCCAGTTAGGGTGAGGGTGTTGGTGGGTGAGGTTTGGGGTCTGGGCCCAGTCAGGGTGAGGTTTGGGGTCTGGTCCCAGTTAGGGTGAGGCTCAGGTTTGGGGTCAGGTCTTGGTCAGGGTGAGGTTTGGGGTCTGGGCCAGTAATGGTCAGTTGGTGGGGGAAGTTTGGAATCTGGTCCCAGTTAGAGTGAGGCTCAGGTTTGGGGTCAGGTCTTGGTAAGGGTGAGGTTTGGGGTCTGGGCCAGTAAGGGTCAGTTGGTGGGTGAAGTTTGGGGTCTGGGCACAGTTAGTGTGAGGCTCATGTTTGGGGTCTGGGCCCAGTTAGGGTGAGGCTCATGTTTGGGGTCTGGGCCCAGTTAGGGTGAGGCTCATGTTTGTGGTCTGGGCCCAGTTAGGGTGAGGCTCATGTTTGTGGTCTGGGCCCAGTTAGGGTGAGGCTCATGTTTGTGGTCTGGGCCCAGTTAGGGTGAGGCTCATGTTTGTGGTCTGGGCCCAGTTAGGGTGAGGCTCATGTTTGTGGTCTGGGCCCAGTTAGGGTGAGGCTCATGTTTGTGGTCTGGGCCCAGTTAGTGTGAGGCTCATGTTTGGGGTCTGGACCCAGTTAGTGTGAGGCTCATGTTTGGGGTCTGGACCCAGTTAGGGTGAGGCTCATGTTTGGGGTCTGGACCCAGTTAGGGTGAGGCTCATGTTTGGGGTCTGGACCCAGTTAGGGTGAGGCTCATGTTTGGGGTCTGGACCCAGTTAGGGTGAGGCTCATGTTTGGGGTCTGGACCCAGTTAGGGTGAGGCTCATGTTTGGGGTCTGGACCCAGTTAGGGTGAGGCTCAGGTTTGGGGTCTGGACCCAGTTAGGGTGAGGCTCAGGTTTGGGGTCTGGGCACAGTTAGGGTGAGGCTCATGTTTGGGGTCTGGGCCCAGTTAGGGTGAGGCTCATGTTTGGGGTCTGGGCCCAGTTAGGGTGAGGCTCATGTTTGGGGTCTGGGCCCAGTTAGGTTGAGGCTCATGTTTGTGGTCTGGGCCCAGATAGGGTGAGGCTCATGTTTGTGGTCTGGACCCAGTTAGGGTGAGGCTCATGTTTGTGGTCTGGGCCCAGTTAGGGTGAGGCTCATGTTTGTGGTCTGGGCCCAGTTAGGGTGAGGCTCATGTTTGGGGTCAGGGCACAGTTAGGGTCAGTTGGTGGGTGAAGTTTGGGGTCTGGGCCCAGTTAGGGTGCGGCTCATGTTTGGGGTCTGGGCACAGTTAGTGTGAGGCTCATGTTTGGGGTCTGGACCCAGTTAGTGTGAGGCTCATGTTTGGGGTCTGGACCCAGTTAGTGTGAGGCTCATGTTTGGGGTCTGGGCCCAGTTAGGGTGAGGCTCATGTTTGGGGTCTGGGCCCAGTTAGGGTGAGGCTTCATGTTTGGGGTCTGGGCACAGTTAGGGTGAGGCTCAGGTTTGGGGTCTGGGCCCAGTTAGGGTGAGGCTCAGGTTTGGGGTCTGGGCACAGTTAGGGTGAGGCTCATGTTTGGGGTCTGGGCCCAGTTAGGGTGAGGCTCATGTTTGGGGTCTGGACCCAGTTAGGGTGAGGCTCATGTTTGGGGTCTGGACCCAGTTAGGGTGAGGCTCATGTTTGGGGTCTGGGCCCAGTTAGGGTGAGGCTCATGTTTGGGGTCTGGACCCAGTTAGGGTGAGGCTCATGTTTGGGGTCTGGGCCCAGTTAGGGTGAGGCTCATGTTTGGGGTCTGGACCCAGTTAGGGTGAGGCTCATGTTTGGGGTCTGGGCCCAGTTAGGGTGAGGCTCATGTTTGGGGTCTGGACCCAGTTAGGGTGAGGCTCATGTTTGGGGTCTGGGCCCAGTTAGGGTGAGGCTCATGTTTGGGGTCTGGACCCAGTTAGGGTGAGGCTCATGTTTGGGGTCTGGGCCCAGTTAGGGTGAGGCTCATGTTTGGGGTCTGGACCCAGTTAGGGTGAGGCTCATGTTTGGGGTCTGGACCCAGTTAGGGTGAGGCTCATGTTTGGGGTCTGGGCCCAGTTAGGGTGAGGCTCATGTTTGGGGTCTGGGCCCAGTTAGGGTGAGGCTCATGTTTGTGGTCTGGGCCCAGTTAGGGTGAGGCTCATGTTTGGGGTCAGGGCACAGTTAGGGTCAGTTGGTGGGTGAAGTTTGGGGTCTGGACCCAGTTAGGGTGAGGCTCAGGTTTGGGGTCTGGGCACAGTTAGGGTGAGGCTCATGTTTGGGGTCTGGGCCCAGTTAGGGTGAGGCTCATGTTTGGGGTCTGGGCCCAGTTAGTGTGAGGCTCATGTTTGGGGTCTGGGCCCAGTTAGTGTGAGGCTCATGTTTGGGGTCTGGGCCCAGTTAGTGTGAGGCTCATGTTTGGGGTCTGGGCCCAGTTAGTGTGAGGCTCATGTTTGGGGTCTGGGCCCAGTTAGTGTGAGGCTCATGTTTGGGGTCTGGTCCCAGTTAGTGTGAGGCTCATGTTTGGGGTCTGGGCCCAGTTAGTGTGAGGCTCATGTTTGGGGTCTGGGCCCAGTTAGGGTGAGGTTTGGGGTCTGGGCCCAGTTAGGGTGAGGTTTGGGGTCTGGGCCCACTTAGGGTGAGGTTTGGGGTCTGGGCCCAGTTAGTGAGCGGCTCATGTTTGGGGTCTGGACCCAGTTAGGGTGAGGCTCATGTTTGTGGTCTGGGCCCAGTTAGTGTGAGGCTCATGTTTGGGGTCTGGACCCAGTTAGGGTGAGGCTCATGTTTGTGGTCTGGGCCCAGTTAGGGTGAGGCTCATGTTTGGGGTCAGGGCACAGTTAGGGTCAGTTGGTGGGTGAGGTTTGGGGTCTGGGCCCAGTTAGTGTGCGGCTCATGTTTGGGGTCTGGGCACAGTTAGGGTGAGGTTCATGTTTGGGGTCTGGACCCAGTTAGGGTGAGGCTCATGTTTGGGGTCTGGACCCAGTTAGGGTGAGGCTCATGTTTGGGGTCTGGACCCAGTTAGGGTGAGGCTCATGTTTGGGGTCTGGACCCAGTTAGGGTGAGGCTCATGTTTGGGGTCTGGACCCAGTTAGGGTGAGGCTCATGTTTGGGGTCTGGACCCAGTTAGGGTGAGGCTCATGTTTGGGGTCTGGACCCAGTTAGGGTGAGGCTCATGTTTGGGGTCTGGACCCAGTTAGGGTGAGGCTCATGTTTGGGGTCTGGACCCAGTTAGGGTGAGGCTCATGTTTGGGGTCTGGACCCAGTTAGGGTGAGGCTCATGTTTGGGGTCTGGACCCAGTTAGGGTGAGGCTCATGTTTGGGGTCTGGACCCAGTTAGGGTGAGGCTCATGTTTGTGGTCTGGGCCCAGTTAGTGTGAGGCTCATGTTTGGGGTCTGGACCCAGTTAGGGTAAGGCTCATGTTTGGGGTCTGGACCCAGTTAGGGTAAGGCTCATGTTTGGGGTCTGGACCCAGTTAGGGTGAGGCTCATGTTTGGGGTCTGGGCCCAGTTAGGGTGAGGCTCATGTTTGGGGTCTGGGCCCAGTTAGTGTGAGGCTCATGTTTGGGGTCTGGGCCCAGTTAGTGTGAGGCTCATGTTTGGGGTCTGGGCCCAGTTAGTGTGAGGCTCATGTTTGGGGTCTGGGCCCAGTTAGGGTGAGGTTTGGGGTCTGGGCCCAGTTAGGGTGAGGTTTGGGGTCTGGGCCCAGTTAGGGTGAGGTTTGGGGTCTGGGCCCAGTTAGGGTGAGGTTTGGGGTCTGGGCCCAGTTAGGGTGAGGTTTGGGGTCTGGGCCCAGTTAGTGAGCGGCTCATGTTTGGGGTCTGGACCCAGTTAGGGTGAGGCTCATGTTTGTGGTCTGGGCCCAGTTAGTGTGAGGCTCATGTTTGGGGTCTGGACCAAGTTAGGGTAAGGCTCATGTTTGGGGTCTGGACCCAGTTAGGGTAAGGCTCATGTTTGGGGTCTGGACCCAGTTAGGGTAAGGCTCATGTTTGGGGTCTGGACCCAGTTAGGGTGAGGCTCATGTTTGGGGTCTGGACCCAGTTAGGGTGAGGCTCATGTTTGGGGTCTGGACCCAGTTAGGGTGAGGCTCATGTTTGGGGTCTGGACCCAGTTAGGATGAGGCTCATGTTTGGGGTCTGGACCCAGTTAGGGTAAGGCTCATGTTTGGGGTCTGGACCCAGTTAGGGTAAGGCTCATGTTTGGGGTCTGGACCCAGTTAGGGTGAGGCTCATGTTTGGGGTCTGGACCCAGTTAGGGTGAGGCTCATGTTTGGGGTCTGGGCCCAGTTAGGGTGAGGCTCATGTTTGGGGTCTGGGCCCAGTTAGGGTGAGGCTCATGTTTGGGGTCTGGACCCAGTTAGGGTGAGGCTCATGTTTGGGGTCTGGACCCAGTTAGGGTGAGGCTCATGTTTGGGGTCTGGGCCCAGTTAGGGTGAGGCTCATGTTTGTGGTCTGGACCCAGTTAGGGTGAGGCTCATGTTTGGGGTCTGGACCCAGTTAGGGTGAGGCTCATGTTTGGGGTCTGGACCCAGTTAGGGTGAGGCTCATGTTTGTGGTCTGGACCCAGTTAGGGTGAGGCTCATGTTTGGGGTCTGGACCCAGTTAGGGTGAGGCTCATGTTTGTGGTCTGGGCACAGTTAGTGTGCGGCTCATGTTTGGGGTCTGGGCCCAGTTAGTGTGAGGCTCATGTTTGGGGTCTGGACCCAGTTAGGGTGAGGCTCATGTTTGGGGTCTGGACCCAGTTAGGGTGAGGCTCATGTTTGTGGTCTGGGCCCAGTTAGGGTGAGGCTCATGTTTGTGGTCTGGGCCCAGTTAGTGTGAGGCTCATGTTTGGGGTCTGGACCAAGTTAGGGTAAGGCTCATGTTTGGGGTCTGGACCCAGTTAGGGTAAGGCTCATGTTTGGGGTCTGGACCCAGTTAGGGTAAGGCTCATGTTTGGGGTCTGGACCCAGTTAGGGTGAGGCTCATGTTTGGGGTCTGGACCCAGTTAGGGTGAGGCTCATGTTTGGGGTCTGGACCCAGTTAGGGTGAGGCTCATGTTTGGGGTCTGGACCCAGTTAGGATGAGGCTCATGTTTGGGGTCTGGACCCAGTTAGGGTAAGGCTCATGTTTGGGGTCTGGACCCAGTTAGGGTAAGGCTCATGTTTGGGGTCTGGACCCAGTTAGGGTGAGGCTCATGTTTGGGGTCTGGACCCAGTTAGGGTGAGGCTCATGTTTGGGGTCTGGGCCCAGTTAGGGTGAGGCTCATGTTTGGGGTCTGGGCCCAGTTAGGGTGAGGCTCATGTTTGGGGTCTGGACCCAGTTAGGGTGAGGCTCATGTTTGGGGTCTGGACCCAGTTAGGGTGAGGCTCATGTTTGGGGTCTGGGCCCAGTTAGGGTGAGGCTCATGTTTGTGGTCTGGACCCAGTTAGGGTGAGGCTCATGTTTGGGGTCTGGACCCAGTTAGGGTGAGGCTCATGTTTGGGGTCTGGACCCAGTTAGGGTGAGGCTCATGTTTGGGGTCTGGGCCCAGTTAGGGTGAGGCTCATGTTTGTGGTCTGGGCACAGTTAGTGTGCGGCTCATGTTTGGGGTCTGGGCCCAGTTAGTGTGAGGCTCATGTTTGGGGTCTGGACCCAGTTAGGGTGAGGCTCATGTTTGTGGTCTGGGCACAGTTAGTGTGCGGCTCATGTTTGGGGTCTGGGCCCAGTTAGTGTGAGGCTCATGTTTGGGGTCAGGGCACAGTTAGGGTCAGTTGGTGGGTGAAGTTTGGGGTCTGGGCCCAGTTAGTGTGCGGCTCATGTTTGGGGTCTGGGCACAGTAAGGGTGAGGCTCATGTTTGGGGTCTGGGCCCAGTTAGGGTGAGGCTCATGTTTGGGGTCTGGACCCAGTTGGGGTGAGGCTCATGTTTGTGGTCTGGGCCCAGTTAGGGTGAGGCGTCATGTTTGGGGTCTGGGCCCAGTTAGGGTGAGGCTTCATGTTTGGGGTCTGGGCCCAGTTAGGGTGAGGCTTCATGTTTGGGGTCTGGGCCCAGTTAGTGTGAAGCTCATGTTTGGGGTCTGGGCCCAGTTAGTGTGAGGCTCATGTTTGGGGTCTGGGCACAGTTAGTGTGCGGCTCATGTTTGCGGTCTGGGCACAGTTAGTGTGAGGCTCATGTTTGGGGTCTGGGCCCAGTTAGGGTGAGGCTCATGTTTGGGGTCTGAGCACAGTTAGGGTGAGGCTCATGTTTGGGGTCTGGGCCCAGTTAGGGTGAGGCTCATGTTTGGGGTCTGGGCCCAGTTAGGGTGAGGCTCATGTTTGGGGTCTGGGCCCAGTTAGGGTGAGGCTCATGTTTGGGGTCTGGGCACAGTTAGGGTGAGGCTCATGTTTGGGGTCTGGGCCCAGTT
The DNA here is from genome assembly GCA_027917425.1 of Gastrophryne carolinensis. Lineage (NCBI taxonomy): Eukaryota > Metazoa > Chordata > Amphibia > Anura > Microhylidae > Gastrophryne > Gastrophryne carolinensis. The sequence continues at coordinate 160,505,133 of CM051244.1, read as the reverse complement.
AGGGTGAGGCTCATGTTTGGGGTCTGGGCACAGTTAGGGTGCGGCTCATGTTTGGGGTCTGGGCCCAGTTAGGGTGAGGTTTGGGGTCTGGGCCCAGTTAGTGTGAGGTTCATGTTTGGGGTCTGGGCCCAGTTAGGGTGAGGTTTGGGGTCTGGGCCCAGTTGGGGTGAGGTTTGGGGTCTGGGCCCAGTTAGGGTGAGGTTTGGGGTCTGGGCCCAGTTAGGGTGAGGTTTGGGGTCTGGGCCCAGTTAGGGTGAGGTTTGGGGTCTGGGCCCAGTTAGGGTGAGGTTTGGGGTCTGGGCCCAGTTAGGGTGAGGTTTGGGGTCTGGGCCCAGTTAGGGTGAGGTTTGGGGTCTGGGCCCAGTTAGGGTGAGGCTTATGTTTGGGGTCTGGGCCCAGTTAGGGTGAGGCTCATGTTTGGGGTCTGGGCCCAGTTAGGGTGAGGCTCAGGTTTGGGGTCTGGGCCCAGTTAGGGTGAGGCTCAGGTTTGGGGTCTGGGCCCAGTTAGGGTGAGGCTCATGTTTGGGGTCTGAACCCAGTTAGGGTGAGGCTCATGTTTGGGGTCTGGGCCCAGTGTGCGGCTCATGTTTGGGGTCTGGGCCCAGTTAGTGTGAGGCTCATGTTTGGGGTCTGGACCCAGTTAGGGTAAGGCTCATGTTTGGGGTCTGGACCCAGTTAGGGTGAGGCTCATGTTTGGGGTCTGGGCCCAGTTAGGGTGAGGCTCATGTTTGGGGTCTGGGCCCAGTTAGGGTGAGGCTCATGTTTGGGGTCTGGGCCCAGTTAGGGTGAGGCTCATGTTTGGGGTCTGGACCCAGTTAGGGTGAGGCTCATGTTTGGGGTCTGGGCCCAGTTAGGGTGAGGCTCATGTTTGGGGTCTGGGCCCAGTTAGGGTGAGGCTCATGTTTGGGGTCTGGGCCCAGTTAGGGTGAGGCTCATGTTTGGGGTCTGGACCCAGTTAGGGTGAGGCTCATGTTTGGGGTCTGGACCCAGTTAGGGTGAGGCTCATGTTTGGGGTCTGGACCCAGTTAGGGTGAGGCTCATGTTTGGGGTCTGGACCCAGTTAGGGTGAGGCTCATGTTTGGGGTCTGGACCCAGTTAGGGTGAGGCTCATGTTTGGGGTCTGGGCCCAGTTAGGGTGAGGCTCATGTTTGGGGTCTGGGCCCAGTTAGTGTGAGGTTCATGTTTGGGTTCTGGGCCCAGTTAGTGTGAGGTTCATGTTTGGGGTCTGGGCCCAGTTAGGGTGAGGTTCATGTTTGGGGTCTGGGCCCAGTTAGGGTGAGGCTCATGTTTGGGGTCTGGGCCCAGTTAGGGTGAGGCTCATGTTTGGGATCTGGGCCCAGTTAGGGTGAGGTTTGGGGTCTGAGCCCAGTTAGGGTGAGGTTTGGGGTCTGAGCCCAGTTAGTGTGAGGTTCATGTTTGGGGTCTGGGCCCAGTTAGTGTGAGGTTCATGTTTGGGGTCTGGGCCCAGTTAGGGTGAGGTTTGGGGTCTGGGCCCAGTTAGGGTGAGGTTTGGGGTCTGGGCCCAGTTAGGGTGAGGTTTGGGGTCTGGGCCCAGTTAGGGTGAGGTTTGGGGTCTGGGCCCAGTTAGGGTGAGGTTTGGGGTCTGGGCCCAGTTAGGGTGAGGTTTGGGGTCTGGGCCCAGTTAGGGTGAGGTTTGGGGTCTGGGCCCAGTTAGGGTGAGGTTTGGGGTCTGGGCCCAGTTAGGGTGAGGTTTGGGGTCTGGGCCCAGTTAGGGTGAGGTTTGGGGTCTGGGCCCAGTTAGGGTGAGGTTTGGGGTCTGGGCCCAGTTAGGGTGAGGTTTGGGGTCTGGGCCCAGTTAGGGTGAGGTTTGGGGTCTGGGCCCAGTTAGGGTGAGGTTTGGGGTCTGGGCCCAGTTAGGGTGAGGTTTGGGGTCTGGGCCCAGTTAGGGTGCGGCTCATGTTTGGGGTCTGGGCCCAGTTAGTGTGAGGCTTATGTTTGGGGTCTGGGCCCAGTTAGGGTGAGGCTCATGTTTGGGGTCTGGGCCCAGTTAGGGTGAGGCTCATGTTTGGGGTCTGGGCCCAGTTAGGGTGAGGCTCATGTTTGGGGTCTGGGCCCAGTTAGGGTGAGGCTCATGTTTGGGGTCTGGGCCCAGTGTGCGGCTCATGTTTGGGGTCTGGGCCCAGTTAGGGTGAGGCTCATGTTTGGGGTCTGGACCCAGTTAGGGTGAGGCTCATGTTTGGGGTCTGGACCCAGTTAGGGTGAGGCTCATGTTTGGGGTCTGGACCCAGTTAGGGTGAGGCTCATGTTTGGGGTCTGGACCCAGTTAGGGTGAGGCTCATGTTTGGGGTCTGGACCCAGTTAGGGTGAGGCTCATGTTTGGGGTCTGGACCCAGTTAGGGTGAGGCTCATGTTTGGGGTCTGGACCCAGTTAGGGTGAGGCTCATGTTTGGGGTCTGGACCCAGTTAGTGTGAGGCGCATGTTTGGGGTCTGGACCCAGTTAGGGTGAGGCGCATGTTTGGGGTCTGGACCCAGTTAGGGTGAGGCTCATGTTTGGGGTCTGGGCCCAGTTAGGGTGAGGCTCATGTTTGGGGTCTGGACCCAGTTAGGGTGAGGCGCATGTTTGGGGTCTGGACCCAGTTAGGGTGAGGCTCATGTTTGGGGTCTGGACCCAGTTAGGGTGAGGCTCATGTTTGGGGTCTGGACCCAGTTAGGGTGAGGCTCATGTTTGGGGTCTGGACCCAGTTAGGGTGAGGCTCATGTTTGGGGTCTGGACCCAGTTAGGGTGAGGCTCATGTTTGGGGTCTGGACCCAGTTAGGGTGAGGCTCATGTTTGGGGTCTGGACCCAGTTAGGGTGAGGCTCATGTTTGGGGTCTGGACCCAGTTAGGGTGAGGCTCATGTTTGGGGTCTGGACCCAGTTAGGGTGAGGCTCATGTTTGGGGTCTGGACCCAGTTAGGGTGCGGCTCATGTTTGGGGTCTGGACCCAGTTAGGGTGAGGCTCATGTTTGGGGTCTGGACCCAGTTAGGGTGAGGCTCATGTTTGGGGTCTGGACCCAGTTAGGGTGAGGCTCAGGTTTGGGGTCTGGGCCCAGTTAGGGTGAGGCTCAGGTTTGGGGTCTGGACCCAGTTAGGGTGAGGCTCATGTTTGGGGTCTGGGCCCAGTTAGGGTGAGGCTCATGTTTGGGGTCTGGGCCCAGTTAGGGTGAGGCGTCATGTTTGGGGTCTGGGCCCAGTTAGGGTGAGGCTCAGGTTTGGGGTCTGGGCACAGTTAGGGTGAGGCTCAGGTTTGGGGTCTGGGCACAGTTAGGGTGAGGCTCATGTTTGGGGTCTGGGCACAGTTAGGGTGAGGCTCATGTTTGGGGTCTGGGCCCAGTTAGGGTGAGGCTCATGTTTGGGGTCTGGGCCCAGTTAGGGTGAGGCTCATGTTTGGGGTCTGGGCCCAGTTAGGGTGAGGCTCATGTTTGGGGTCTGGGCCCAGTTAGGGTGAGGCTCAGGTTTGGGGTCTGGGCCCAGTTAGGGTGAGGCTCAGGTTTGGGGTCTGGGCCCAGTTAGGGTGAGGTTTGGGGTCTGGGCCCAGTTAGGGTGAGGTTTGGGGTCTGGGCCCAGTTAGGGTGAGGTTTGGGGTCTGGGCCCAGTTAGGGTGAGGTTTGGGGTCTGGGCCCAGTTAGGGTGAGGTTTGGGGTCTGGGCCCAGTTAGGGTGAGGTTTGGGGTCTGGGCCCAGTTAGGGTGAGGTTTGGGGTCTGGGCCCAGTTAGGGTGAGGTTTGGGGTCTGGGCCCAGTTAGGGTGAGGTTTGGGGTCTGGGCCCAGTTAGGGTGAGGTTCATGTTTGGGGCCTGGGCCCAGTTAGTGTGAGGTTCATGTTTGGGGTCTGGGCCCAGTTAGTGTGAGGTTCATGTTTGGGGTCTGGGCCCAGTTAGGGTGAGGCTCAGGTTTGGGGTCTGGGCCCAGTTAGGGTGAGGCTCAGGTTTGGGGTCTGGGCACAGTTAGGGTGAGGCTCAGGTTTGGGGTCTGGGCACAGTTAGGGTGAGGCTCAGGTTTGGGGTCTGGGCCCAGTTAGTGTGAGGCTCATGTTTGGGGTCTGGGCCCAGTTAGTGCGAGGCTCATGTTTGGGGTCTGGGCCCAGTTAGGGTGAGGCTCATGTTTGGGGTCTGGGCCCAGTTAGGGTGAGGCTCATGTTTGGGGTCTGGACCCAGTTAGGGTGAGGCTCATGTTTGGGGTCTGGGCCCAGTTAGTGTGAGGCTCATGTTTGGGGTCTGGGCCCAGTTAGTGCGAGGCTCATGTTTGGGGTCTGGGCCCAGTTAGGGTGAGGCTCATGTTTGGGGTCTGGGCCCAGTTAGGGTGAGGCTCATGTTTGGGGTCTGGACCCAGTTAGGGTGAGGCTCATGTTTGGGGTCTGGACCCAGTTAGGGTGAGGCTCATGTTTGGGGTCTGGACCCAGTTAGGGTGAGACTCATGTTTGGGGTCTGGACCCAGTTAGGGTGAGGCTCATGTTTGGGGTCTGGACCCAGTTAGGGTGAGGCTCATGTTTGGGGTCTGGACCCAGTTAGGGTGAGGCTCATGTTTGGGGTCTGGACCCAGTTAGGGTGAGGCTCATGTTTGGGGTCTGGACCCAGTTAGGGTGAGGCTCATGTTTGGGGTCTGGGCCCAGTTAGGGTGAGGCTCATGTTTGGGGTCTGGGCCCAGTTAGGGTGAGGCTCATGTTTGGGGTCTGGGCCCAGTTAGGGTGAAACGTCATGTTTGGGGTCTGGGCCCAGTTAGTGTGAGGCTCATGTTTGGGGTCTGGGCACAGTTAGGGTGAGGCTCATGTTTGGGGTCTGGGCCCAGTTAGTGTGAGGCTCATGTTTGGGGTCTGGACCCAGTTAGGGTGAGGCTCATGTTTGGGGTCTGGGCCCAGTTAGGGTGAGGCTTCATGTTTGGGGTCTGGGCACAGTTAGGGTGAGGCTCAGGTTTGGGGTCTGGGCCCAATTAGGGTGAGGCTCATGTTTGGGGTCTGGGCCCAGTTAGTGTGAGGCTCATGTTGGGGGTCTGGGCCCAGTTAGTGTGAGGCTCATGTTTGTGGTCTGGGCCCAGTTAGGGTGAGGCTCATGTTGGGGGTCTGGGCCCAGTTAGGGTGAGGTTTGGTGTCTGGGCCCAGTTAGGGTGAGGTTTGGGGTCTGGGCCCAGTTAGGGTGAGGTTTGGGGTCTGGGCCCAGTTAGGGTGAGGCTCATGTTTGGGGTCTGGGCCCAGTTAGTGTGAGATTCATGTTTGGGGTCTGGGCCCAGTTAGTGTGAGGTTCATGTTTGGGGTCTGGGCCCAGTTAGGGTGAGGTTCATGTTTGGGGTCTGGGCCCAGTTAGGGTGAGGTTCATGTTTGGGGTCTGGGCCCAGTTAGGGTGAGGCTCATGTTTGGGGTCTGGGCCCAGTTAGTGTGAGGTTCATGTTTGGGGTCTGGGCCCAGTTATGGTGAGGTTTGGGGTCTGGGCCCAGTTATGGTGAGGTTTGGGGTCTGGGCCCAGTTAGGGTGAGGTTTGGGGTCTGGGCCCAGTTAGGGTGAGGTTTGGGGTCTGGGCCCAGTTAGGGTGAGGTTTGGGGTCTGGGCCCAGTTAGTTTGAGGCTCATGTTTGGGGTCTGGGCCCAGTTAGGGTGAGGCTCAGGTTTGGGGTCTGGGCCCAGTTAGGGTGAGGCTCAGGGTTGGGGTCTGGGCCCAGTTAGGGTGAGGCTCAGGGTTGGGGCCTGGGCCCAGGTAGGGTGAGGCTCAGGTTTGGGGTCTGGGCCCAGTTAGGGTGAGGCTCAGGTTTGGGGTCTGGGCCCAGTTAGGGTGAGGCTCAGGTTTGGGGTCTGGGCCCAGTTAGGGTGAGGCTCAGGTTTGGGGTCTGGGCCCAGTTAGGGTGAGGCTCAGGTTTGGGGTCTGGGCCCAGTTAGGGTGAGGCTCAGGTTTGGGGTCTGGGCCCAGTTAGGGTGAGGCTCAGGTTTGGGGTCTGGGCCCAGTTACTGGTGAGGCTCAGGTTTGGGGTCTGGGCCCAGTTAGGGTGAGGCTCAGGTTTGGGGTCTGGGCCCAGTTAGGGTGAGGCTCGGGTTTGGGGTCTGGGCCTAGTTAGGGTGAGGTTTGGGGTCTGGGCCCAGTTAGTGTGTGGCTCATGTTTGGGGTCTGGACCCAGTTAGTGTGAGGCTCATGTTTGGGGTCTGGGCACAGTTAGGGTGAGGCTCAGGTTTGGGGTCTGGGCACAGTTAGGGTGAGGCTCAGGTTTGGGGTCTGGGCCCAGTTAGTGTGAGGCTCATGTTTGGGGTCTGGGCCCAGTTAGTGTGAGGCTCATGTTTGGGGTCTGGGCCCAGTTAGTGTGAAGCTCATGTTTGGGGTCTGGGCCCAGTTAGGGTGAGGTTTGGGGTCTGGGCACAGTTAGGGTGAGTCAGTTGGTGGGTGAAGTTTGGGGTCTGGGCCCAGTTAGGGTGAGGTTTGGGGTCTGGGCCCAGTTAGGGTGAGGCTCGGGTTTGGGGTCTGGGCCCAGTTAGTGTGAGGCTCAGGTTTGGGGTCTGGGCCCAGTTAGGGTGAGGCTCAGGTTTGGGGTCTGGGCCCAGTTAGGGTGAGGCTCAGGTTTGGGGTCTGGGCCCAGTTAGGGTGAGGCTCAGGTTTGGGGTCTGGGCCCAGTTAGGGTGAGGCTCAGGTTTGGGGTCTGGGCCCAGTTAGGGTGAGGCTCAGGTTTGGGGTCTGGGCCCAGTTAGGGTGAGGCTCAGGTTTGGGGTCTGGGCCCAGTTAGGGTGAGGCTCAGGTTTGGGGTCTGGGCCCAGTTAGGGTGAGGCTCAGGTTTGGGGTCTGGGCCCAGTTAGGGTGAGGCTCAGGTTTGGGGTCTGGGCCCAGTTAGGGTGAGGCTCAGGTTTGGGGTCTGGGCCCAGTTAGGGTGAGGCTCAGGTTTGGGGTCTGGGCCCAGTTAGGGTGAGGCTCAGGTTTGGGGTCTGGGCCCAGTTAGGGTGAGGCTCAGGTTTGGGGTCTGGGCCCAGTTAGGGTGAGGCTCAGGTTTGGGGTCTGGGCCCAGTTAGGGTGAGGCTCAGGTTTGGGGTCTGGGCCCAGTTAGGGTGAGGCTCAGGTTTGGGGTCTGGGCCCAGTTAGGGTGAGGCTCAGGTTTGGGGTCTGGGCCCAGTTAGGGTGAGGCTCAGGTTTGGGGTCTGGGCCCAGTTAGGGTGAGGCTCAGGTTTGGGGTCTGGGCCCAGTTAGGGTGAGGCTCAGGTTTGGGGTCTGGGCCCAGTTAGGGTGAGGCTCAGGTTTGGGGTCTGGGCCCAGTTAGGGTGAGGCTCAGGTTTGGGGTCTGGGCCCAGTTAGGGTGAGGCTCAGGTTTGGGGTCTGGGCCCAGTTAGGGTGAGGCTCAGGTTTGGGGTCTGGGCCCAGTTAGGGTGAGGCTCAGGTTTGGGGTCTGGGCCCAGTTAGGGTGAGGCTCAGGTTTGGGGTCTGGGCCCAGTTAGGGTGAGGCTCAGGTTTGGGGTCTGGGCCCAGTTAGGGTGAGGCTCAGGTTTGGGGTCTGGGCCCAGTTAGGGTGAGGCTCAGGTTTGGGGTCTGGGCCCAGTTAGGGTGAGGCTCAGGTTTGGGGTCTGGGCCCAGTTAGGGTGAGGCTCAGGTTTGGGGTCTGGGCCCAGTTAGGGTGAGGCTCAGGTTTGGGGTCTGGGCCCAGTTAGGGTGAGGCTCAGGTTTGGGGTCTGGGCCCAGTTAGGGTGAGGCTCAGGTTTGGGGTCTGGGCCCAGTTAGGGTGAGGCTCAGGTTTGGGGTCTGGGCCCAGTTAGGGTGAGGCTCAGGTTTGGGGTCTGGGCCCAGTTAGGGTGAGGCTCAGGTTTGGGGTCTGGGCCCAGTTAGGGTGAGGCTCAGGTTTGGGGTCTGGGCCCAGTTAGGGTGAGGCTCAGGTTTGGGGTCTGGGCCCAGTTAGGGTGAGGCTCAGGTTTGGGGTCTGGGCCCAGTTACTGGTGAGGCTCAGGTTTGGGGTCTGGGCCCAGTTAGGGTGAGGCTCAGGTTTGGGGTCTGGGCCCAGTTAGGGTGAGGCTCAGGTTTGGGGTCTGGGCCCAGTTAGGGTGAGGCTCAGGTTTGGGGTCTGGACCCAGTTAGGGTGAGGCTCAGGTTTGGGGTCTGGGCCCAGTTAGGGTGAGGCTCAGGTTTGGGGTCTGGGCCCAGTTAGGGTGAGGCTCAGGTTTGGGGTCTGGGCCCAGTTAGGGTGAGGCTCAGGTTTGGGGTCTGGGCCCAGTTAGGGTGAGGCTCAGGTTTGGGGTCTGGGCCCAGTTAGGGTGAGGCTCAGGTTTGGGGTCTGGGCCCAGTTAGGGTGAGGCTCAGGTTTGGGGTCTGGGCCCAGTTAGGGTGAGGCTCAGGTTTGGGGTCTGGGCCCAGTTAGGGTGAGGCTCAGGTTTGGGGTCTGGGCCCAGTTAGGGTGAGGCTCAGGTTTGGGGTCTGGGCCCAGTTAGGGTGAGGCTCAGGTTTGGGGTCTGGGCCCAGTTAGGGTGAGGCTCAGGTTTGGGGTCTGGGCCCAGTTAGGGTGAGGCTCAGGTTTGGGGTCTGGGCCCAGTTAGGGTGAGGCTCAGGTTTGGGGTCTGGGCCCAGTTAGGGTGAGGCTCAGGTTTGGGGTCTGGGCCCAGTTAGGGTGAGGCTCAGGTTTGGGGTCTGGGCCCAGTTAGGGTGAGGCTCAGGTTTGGGGTCTGGGCCCAGTTAGGGTGAGGCTCAGGTTTGGGGTCTGGGCCCAGTTAGGGTGAGGCTCAGGTTTGGGGTCTGGGCCCAGTTAGGGTGAGGCTCAGGTTTGGGGTCTGGGCCCAGTTAGGGTGAGGCTCAGGTTTGGGGTCTGGGCCCAGTTAGGGTGAGGCTCAGGTTTGGGGTCTGGGCCCAGTTAGGGTGAGGCTCAGGTTTGGGGTCTGGGCCCAGTTAGGGTGAGGCTCAGGTTTGGGGTCTGGGCCCAGTTAGGGTGAGGCTCAGGTTTGGGGTCTGGGCCCAGTTAGGGTGAGGCTCAGGTTTGGGGTCTGGGCCCAGTTAGGGTGAGGCTCAGGTTTGGGGTCTGGGCCCAGTTAGGGTGAGGCTCAGGTTTGGGGTCTGGGCCCAGTTAGGGTGAGGCTCAGGTTTGGGGTCTGGGCCCAGTTAGGGTGAGGCTCAGGTTTGGGGTCTGGGCCCAGTTAGGGTGAGGCTCAGGTTTGGGGTCTGGGCCCAGTTAGGGTGAGGCTCAGGTTTGGGGTCTGGGCCCAGTTAGGGTGAGGCTCAGGTTTGGGGTCTGGGCCCAGTTAGGGTGAGGCTCAGGTTTGGGGTCTGGGCCCAGTTAGGGTGAGGCTCAGGTTTGGGGTCTGGGCCCAGTTAGGGTGAGGCTCAGGTTTGGGGTCTGGGCCCAGTTAGGGTGAGGCTCAGGTTTGGGGTCTGGGCCCAGTTAGGGTGAGGCTCAGGTTTGGGGTCTGGGCCCAGTTAGGGTGAGGCTCAGGTTTGGGGTCTGGGCCCAGTTAGGGTGAGGCTCAGGTTTGGGGTCTGGGCCCAGTTAGGGTGAGGCTCAGGTTTGGGGTCTGGGCCCAGTTAGGGTGAGGCTCAGGTTTGGGGTCTGGGCCCAGTTAGGGTGAGGCTCAGGTTTGGGGTCTGGGCCCAGTTAGGGTGAGGCTCAGGTTTGGGGTCTGGGCCCAGTTAGGGTCAGTCAGTTGGTGGGTGAGGTTTGGGGTCTGGGCCCAGTTAGGGTAAGTTGGTGGGCGAGGTTTGGGGTCTGGGCCCAGTTAGGGTCAGTTGGTGGGTGAGGTTTGGGGTCTGGGCCCAGTTAGGGTCAGTTGGTGGGTGAGGTTTGGGGTCTGGGCCCAGTTAGTGTGAGGCTCATGTTTGGGGTCTGGGCCCAGTTAGGGTGAGGTTTGGGGTCTGGGCCCAGTTAGGGTGAGGTTTGGGGTCTGGGCCCAGTTAGGGTGAGGTTTGGGGTCTGGGCCCAGTTAGGGTGAGGTTTGGGGTCTGGGCCAGGTTAGGGTGAGGTTTGGGGTCTGGGCCAGGTTAGGGTGAGGTTTGGGGTCTGGGCCAGGTTAGGGTGAGGTTTGGGGTCTGGGCCCAGTTAGGGTGAGGCTTATGTTTGGGGTCTGGGCCCAGTTAGGGTGAAGTCCATGTTTGGGGTCTGGGCCCAGTTAGGGTGAGGCTCAGGTTTGGGGTCTGGGCCCAGTTAGTGTGAAGTCCATGTTTGGGGTCTGGGCGCAGTTAGGGTGAGGCTCAGGTTTGGGGTCTGGGCCCAGTTAGGGTGAGGCTCAGGTTTGGGGTCTGGGCCCAGTTAGGGTGAGGCTCAGGTTTGGGGTCTGGGCCCAGTTAGGGTGAGGCTCAGGTTTGGGGTCTGGGCCCAGTTAGGGTGAGGCTCAGGTTTGGGGTCTGGGCCCAGTTAGGGTGAGGCTCAGGTTTGGGGTCTGGGCCCAGTTAGGGTGAGGCTCAGGTTTGGGGTCTGGGCCCAGTTAGGGTGAGGCTCAGGTTTGGGGTCTGGGCCCAGTTAGGGTGAGGCTCAGGTTTGGGGTCTGGGCCCAGTTAGGGTGAGGCTCAGGTTTGGGGTCTGGGCCCAGTTAGGGTGAGGCTCAGGTTTGGGGTCTGGGCCCAGTTAGGGTGAGGCTCAGGTTTGGGGTCTGGGCCCAGTTAGGGTGAGGCTCAGGTTTGGGGTCTGGGCCCAGTTAGGGTGAGGCTCAGGTTTGGGGTCTGGGCCCAGTTAGGGTGAGGCTCAGGTTTGGGGTCTGGGCCCAGTTAGGGTAAAGCTCAGGTTTGGGGTCTGGGCCCAGTTAGGGTGAGGCTCAGGTTTGGGGTCTGGGCCCAGTTAAGGTGAGGCTCAGGTTTGGGGTCTGGGCCCAGTTAGGGTGAGGTTTGTGGTCTGAGCACAGTTAGTGTGAGGTCCATGTTTGGGGTCTGGGCCCAGTTAGGGTGAGGTTTGGGGTCTGGGCACAGTTAGTGTGAGGTCCATGTTTGGGGTCTGGGCCCAGTAAGGGTCAGTTGGTGGGTGAGGTTTGGGGTCAGGGCGAGGCAGGTTTGGGGTCACAATTCGGATTCCGGGTGTTACAATATTCCTGAAACCTCAGCAGGCGGAAGTGCGCGAGCTCTCGGTTGCCATGGTGATAGATTTGCCGCCATTACCGGCCCCACAGGTCGGTACACCCGTTACATTAACGTATCACAGACATCGCTACTCACCCGCTTTAGGCGCATCCTCTGTGGCCGTTTCCGGTTGCTCCGGACATTCATACTAACCGCCCTTTTCTCATTGCAGGTCCCGGGCCGCCATCTTGCTAATGGGCAACTGCCCTTTCTTCTACCCGCTCGTCCCTTTTTTTTTTTTTTTGCTAAAGCTGAGCTGTCTGATAGGTGCGGGATTGTTCTAGGTCCGCCTGGGGGATGCCACGCTCCCGGCAGCCCCGCTCACCCCGTACAATGCCGCGTGTCGTCGTTGCTGGACGCCGCCATTTTGTTGGTGGGCAGCTGCCTGATGAGTACAGGGGCCAGTATGGAGCAGCACCCGGAAAGCAGAGCGGAGAGGAAATGGTTAAACCGAACCTTCACCATAATTTATGGAAAAGTCCAAACCCTTCCCCGGCATCTAAAGTTAATATATTTTAAGTTTTTAGTCACTTATTATTCTTTCCCCCACTGGGCTGCAACTCTGTTCAGGACTCTAGGATACGGGCGCCACCATCTTGCCTCAGAAGCATCACACTTACTGAGGAGAGGAGAGCGGGATAAAGTGCAGGGGGCGGGTTATAGCTGTGCTTTGCTCAGACAGAGCAGAGCTGGGGTCAGGAAAAGGTCAGCAGTCCCAGAATGCAGAGCAGCACAGTCAGAAGACACTTCCTGATTGCAGGCTGCCTGATGCTCCATGAGCCGCCATCTTGGGTGTTTAAAGGCTCATAACATGCAGTAGATGCAGGTAGGATGATTTTTAATGTGAGCAATTTGTATGGACAGGGTGTGGGAAACATATAAGATAGGCTCTTATTCAGGGTGAGGGTCCGGATTAATGTGGGCAATCTGTATGTACAGGGTGTGGGAAACATATAAGATAGACTCCTATTCAGGGTGAGGGTCCGGATTAATGTGGGCAATCTGTATGTACAGGGTGTGGGAAACATATAAGATAGACTCCTATTCAGGGTGAGGGTCCGGATTAATGTGGGCAATCTGTATGTACAGGGTGTGGGAAACATATAATATAGACTCTTATTCAGAGTAAAGGTCCGGATTAATGTGGGCAATCTGTATGTACGGGGTGTGGGAAACATATAAGATAGGCTCTTATTCAGGGTGAAGGTCCGGATTAATGTGGGCAATTTGTATGTACGGGGTGTTGGAAACATATAAGATAGACTCTTATTCAGGGTGAAGGTCCGGATTAATGTGGGCAATTTGTATGTACAGGGTGTGGGAAACATATAAGATAGGCTCTTATTCAGAGTGAAGGACCGGATTAATGTGGGCAATCTGTATGTACAGGGTGTGGGAAACATATATATATATATATATATATATATATATATATATATATATATATATCGTATGTTTCCCCCACCCTGTACATACAGATTGCCCACATTAAAAATCATCCTACCTGCATCTACTGCATGTTATGAGCCTTTAAACATCCAAGATGGCGGCTAATTGAACACCAGGCAGCCTGTAAACAGGAAGTGTCTTCTGACTGTGCTGCTCTGCATTCTGGGATTGCTGACCTTTTCCTGACCCCAGCTCTGCTCTGTCTGAGCAAAGCACAGCTATAACCCCACCCCCTGTACTTTATCCCACTCTCCTCTCCTCAGCAAGTGTGATTCATCTGAGTCAAGATGGCGGCGCCCGTATCCTAAAGTCCTGAACAGAGTTGCAGCCCAGTGGGGGAAAGAATAATAAGTAAGTGACTAAAAACTTATAATATATTAATTTTAGATGCTGGGGAATCGTTTTTTCAGGCTTTGGGCTTTTCATTAAATCATGGTGAAGGTCCGGTTTTTAAAGTGGACCAACACCCAGGGGGGGATCTATAAGATTCCCGGGCCGATCAGATCCCTGCCTGCGGGGCATCCGAAATCGGGATGTCCCGCGGGGTGAAACCCCCCAGGAAGCCCAGAAACCTTACCTTAAACCCGTTCCAGCGGCGCATGCGCATCCGCCACCTCCCACGCATCCCTCTAGCAGGGCGCGCTCCCGCGCCGGCCATTTGTGTCCCTGTAAGGGACACGCGGGAGGCGGTGGTGGGCGCGCTCTGCTTGTCCGTCGGCGGGGATTGGCAGCAGCGGTCACGTGGGAGCGGGGTGAGGTGAGTTTTCGGGGCTTTCTGGGGGGTTTCACACAGCCCCAATCGGGGTGCCCCCCCGAAGTGAACCAAAACCCAGGATAGTCAAAATCCTGGGTGTTGGTCCACTTTAAAGCAGATCAAAACCCTCAAGCGCTGACTCTAAAGTCTAAAAGGAAACGCCAGGGGTCTCCTGCATCCTGAAACAGTGAAGATCACTCAATTACTCACCTCTTCCCGGAGTCCCGGTATCTGGGACGCGCACCCGCAGCAGACATTTCTGAATGGCGACGCCCATCGCTAGAGGCGGGGCCAGCGGCTCTCTCTCCATCCATTCTGATGTCAGCGCAGCAAAGGAAATCGGAATGGAACGAGCACCGCTGATTGGCTGAGCATTGGATTTATTTGTAAGTGGGTGGCGCGCTTCAATTCAACACAATAGGAAATTGGTAAGTATAATTCCAAATTCAGGGTGCTGCCCTCAATGGTGTACACCAAAAACAATCTATAGTGCTAGGAATTAGGCGCACACCAATGAAGTGCATATAAAAATATTTTACTATGAATAATTCGCGTTGATTACGCACAGGCAGTGATGATACTACTCAAATACAGGTGGAGCTCCAGGGCTAGCCCACCATTATGTCCTCATAGATAAGGCTGCACACCATTTCATCACACAAATAATCAATTTATTAATCAAAAATGAATCCACTAATCCACATACAAAAGACACACATAACAGATTCAAAAACATATAATTAAAAACCCCAAGTGGGGAGGAACTCCAGGGCTAAATCAGATAAAGACACTCTAATATAGTATCCAAATAACCCGTTAAATGTAATAAATATGTGTTAATATATTCACATCAACTAATATATATACACTGACGTTTGCAGGCAGTGATGATATCTCACATTTGAGTAACAAAATTGCTTTTTACATAGAAACATAGAAGGTTGACGGCAGAAGGAGACCATACAGTCCATCTAGTCTGCCCTTACGTGTATACTGTATGTTCTCTGTATCTTATGTGTATACTGTATGTTCTCTGTATCTTATGTATATACTGTATGTTCTCTGTATCTTATGTGTATACTGTATGTTCTCTGTATCTTATGTATATACTGTATGTTCCCTGTATCTTATGCGTATACTGTATGTTCTCTGTATCTTATGTGTATACTGTATGTTCTCTGTATGTTATGTATATACTGTATGTTCCCTGTATCTTATGTATATACTGTATGTTCTCTGTATCTTATGTATATACTGTATGTTCTCTGTATCTTATGTGTATACTGTATGTTCTCTGTATGTTATGTATATACTGTATGTTCCCTGTATCTTATGTATATACTGTATGTTCTCTGTATCTTATGTATATACTGTATGTTCTCTGTATCTTATGTGTATACTGTATGTTCCCTGTATCTTATGCGTATACTGTATGTTCTCTGTATGTTATGTATATACTGTATGTTCCCTGTATCTTATGTATATACTGTATGTTCTCTGTATCTTATGTATATACTGTATGTTCTCTGTATCTTATGTATATACTGTATGTTCTCTGTATCTTATGTGTATACTGTATGTTCTCTGTATCTTATGTATATACTGTATGTTCCCTGTATCTTATGTGTATACTGTATGTTCTCTGTATCTTATGTATATACTGTATGTTCTCTTTATCTTATGTGTATACTGTATGTTCTCTGTATCTTATGTGTATACTGTATGTTCTCTGTATCTTATGTATATACTGTATGTTCTCTGTATCTTATGTGTATACTGTATGTTCTCTGTATCTTATGTATATACTGTATGTTCTCTGTATCTTATGTATATACTGTATGTTCTCTGTATCTTATGTGTATACTGTATGTTCCCTGTATCTTATGCGTATACTGTATGTTCTCTGTATGTTATGTATATACTGTATGTTCCCTGTATCTTATGTATATACTGTATGTTCTCTGTATCTTATGTATATACTGTATGTTCTCTGTATCTTATGTGTATACTGTATGTTCTCTGTATCTTATGTATATACTGTATGTTCCCTGTATCTTATGTGTATACTGTATGTTCTCTGTATCTTATGTATATACTGTATGTTCTCTTTATCTTATGTGTATACTGTATGTTCTCTGTATCTTATGTGTATACTGTATGTTCTCTGTATCTTATGTATATACTGTATGTTCTCTGTATCTTATGTATATACTGTATGTTCTCTGTATCTTATGTATATACTGTATGTTCTCTGTATCTTATGTGTATACTGTATGTTCTCTGTATCTTATGTATATACTGTATGTTCTCTGTATCTTATGTGTATACTGTATGTTCTCTGTATCTTATGCGTATACTGTATGTTCTCTTTATCTTATGTGTATACTGTATGTTCTCTGTATCTTATGTGTATACTGTATGTTCTCTGTATCTTATGTGTATACTGTATGTTGTTCTCTGTATCCTATGTATATACTGTATGTTCTCTTTATCTTATGTGTATACTGTATGTTCTCTGTATCCTATGTATATACTGTATGTTCTCTTTATCTTATGTGTATACTGTATGTTCTCTGTATCTTATGTGTATACTGTATGTTCTCTGTATCCTATGTATATACTGTATGTTCTCTGTATCTTATGTGTATACTGTATGTTCTCTGTATCTTATGTGTATACTGTATGTTCTCTGTATCTTATGTATATACTGTATGTTCTCTGTATCTTATGTATATACTGTATGTTCTCTGTATCTTATGTATATACTGTATGTTCTCTGTATCTTATGTGTATACTGTATGTTCTCTGTATCTTATGTGTATACTGTATGTTCTCTGTATCTTATGTATATACTGTATGTTCTCTGTATCTTATGTATATACTGTATGTTCTCTGTATCTTATGTATATACTGTATGTTCTCTGTATCTTATGTGTATACTGTATGTTCCCTGTATCTTATGCGTATACTGTATGTTCTCTGTATGTTATGTATATACTGTATGTTCCCTGTATCTTATGTGTATACTGTATGTTCTCTGTATCTTATGTATATACTGTATGTTCTCTTTATCTTATGTGTATACTGTATGTTCTCTGTATCTTATGTGTATACTGTATGTTCTCTGTATCTTATGTATATACTGTATGTTCTCTGTATCTTATGTATATACTGTATGTTCTCTGTATCTTATGTGTACACTGTATGTTCTCTTTATCTTATGTGTATACTGTATGTTCTCTGTATCTTATGTATATACTGTATGTTCTCTTTATCTTATGTGTATACTGTATGTTGTTCTCTGTATCCTATGTATATACTGTATGTTCTCTTTATCTTATGTGTATACTGTATGTTCTCTGTATCCTATGTATATACTGTATGTTCTCTGTATCTTATGTATATACTGTATGTTCTCTGTATCTTATGTATATACTGTATGTTCTCTGTATCTTATGTATATACTGTATGTTCTCTGTATCTTATGTGTACACTGTATGTTCTCTTTATCTTATGTGTATACTGTATGTTCTCTGTATCTTATGTATATACTGTATGTTCTCTTTATCTTATGTGTATACTGTATGTTGTTCTCTGTATCCTATGTATATACTGTATGTTCTCTTTATCTTATGTGTATACTGTATGTTCTCTGTATCCTATGTATATACTGTATGTTCTCTTTATCTTATGTGTATACTGTATGTTCTCTGTATCTTATGTGTATACTGTATGTTCTCTGTATCCTATGTATATACTGTATGTTCTCTGTATCTTATGTGTATACTGTATGTTCTCTGTATCTTATGTGTATACTGTATGTTCTCTGTATCTTATGTATATACTGTATGTTCTCTGTATCTTATGTATATACTGTATGTTCTCTGTATCTTATGTGTATACTGTATGTTCTCTGTATCTTATGTATATACTGTATGTTCTCTGTATCTTATGTGTATACTGTATGTTCTCTGTATCTTATGCGTATACTGTATGTTCTCTTTATCTTATGTGTATACTGTATGTTCTCTGTATCTTATGTGTATACTGTATGTTCTCTGTATCTTATGTATATACTGTATGTTCTCTGTATCTTATGTATATACTGTATGGTCTCTTTATCTTATGTGTATACTGTATGTTCTCTATATCTTATGTGTATACTGTATTGTCTCTGTATCTTATGTGTATACTGTATGTTCTCTGTATCTTATGTATATACTGTATGTTCTCTGTATCTTATGTATATACTGTATGTTCTCTGTATCTTATGTGTATACTGTATGTTCTCTGTATCTTATGTATATACTGTATGTTCTCTGTATCTTATGTGTATACTGTATGTTCTCTGTATCTTATGTATATACTGTATGTTCTCTGTATCTTATGTGTATACTGTATGTTCTCTGTATCTTATGCGTATACTGTATGTTCTCTTTATCTTATGTGTATACTGTATGTTCTCTGTATCTTATGTATATACTGTATGTTCTCTGTATCTTATGTGTATACTGTATGTTCTCTGTATCTTATGTATATACTGTATGTTCTCTGTATCTTATGTGTATACTGTATGTTCTCTGTATCTTATGCGTATACTGTATGTTCTCTGTATCTTATGTGTATACTGTATGTTCCCTGTATCTTATGCGTATACTGTATGTTCTCTTTATCTTATGTGTATACTGTATGTTCTCTGTATCTTATGTATATACTGTATGTTCTCTGTATCTTATGTATATACTGTATGGTCTCTTTATCTTATGTGTATACTGTATTGTCTCTGTATCTTATGCGTATACTGTATGTTCCCTGTATCTTATGCGTATACTGTATGTTCTCTGTATCTTATGTGTATACTGTATGTTCTCTGTATCTTATGTGTATACTGTATGTTCTCTGTATCTTATGTGTATACTGTATGGTCTCTTTATCTTATGTGTATACTGTATGTTCTCTGTATCTTATGTGTATACTGTAAGTTCCCTGTATCTTATGCGTATACTGTATGTTCTCTTTATCTTATGTGTATACTGTATGTTCTCTGTATCTTATGTATATACTGTATGTTCTCTGTATCTTATGTGTATACTGTATGTTCTCTGTATCTTATGTATATACTGTATGTTCTCTGTATCTTATGTGTATACTGTATGTTCCCTGTATCTTATGTGTATACTGTATGTTCCCTGTATCTTATGTGTATACTGTATGTTCTCTTTATCTTATGTATGTACTGTATGTTCTCTGTATCTTATGTATATACTGTATGGTCTCTTTATCTTATGTGTATACTGTATGTTCTCTGTATCTTATGTGTATACTGTATGTTCTCTGTATCTTATGTATATACTGTATGTTCTCTGTATCTTATGTGTATACTGTATGTTCCCTGTATCTTATGTGTATACTGTATGTTCCCTGTATCTTATGTGTATACTGTATGTTCTCTTTATCTTATGTATATACTGTATGTTCTCTGTATCTTATGTATATACTGTATGTTCTCTGTATCTTATGTGTATACTGTATGTTCTCTTTATCTTATGTATATACTGTATGTTCTCTGTATCTTATGTGTATACTGTATGTTCTCTGTATCTTATGTGTATACTGTATGTTCTCTTTATCTTATGTATATACTGTATGTTCTCTGTATCTTATGTGTATACTGTATGTTCTCTGTATCTTATGTGTATACTGTATGTTCTCTTTATCTTATGTATATACTGTATGTTCTCTGTATCTTATGTATATACTGTATGTTCTCTTTATCTTATGTGTTTACTGTATGTCCTCTGTATCTTATGTATATACTGTATGTTCTCTGTATCTTATGTATATACTGTATGTTCTCTGTATCTTATGTGTATACTGTATGTTCTCTGTATCTTATATATATACTGTATGTTCTCTGTATCTTATGTGTATACTGTATGTTCTCTGTATGTTATGTGTATACTGTATGTTCTCTGTATGTTATGTATATACTGTATGTTCTCTGTATCTTATGTGTATACTGTATGTTCTCTGTATCTTATGTATATACTGTATGTTCTCTGTATCTTATGTGTATACTGTATGTTCTCTGTATCTTATGTATATACTGTATGTTCTCTGTATCTTATGTGTATACTGTATGTTCTCTGTATCTTATGTGTATACTGTATGTTCTCTGTATCTTATGTGTATACTGTATGCTCTCTGTATCTTATGTGTATACTGTATGTTCTCTTTATCTTAGGATAGATGTGTGCTTATCCCAGGCATGTTTAAATTCAGTGACTGTTGATTTTTCAACTACCTCTGCTGGAAGTTTGTTCCCGGCATCTACTACTCTTTCTGTAACATAATATTTTCTAACATTGCTCCTGATCTTCCCCCCGACTAGCTTCAGGTTGGGTCTCTTGTTCTATCATTAAGTTTCTTCTTAAAAACACTTCCCTCCTGAACCTTATTCCCTCCTGTCACATATATAAAGGTCTCCATCATGTCCCCCCTCTCCCTTCTTTCCTCCAGACTGTACAACTTAAGTTCTTTAAACCGGACCTTCAGCGTGATTTAATAAAAAGCCCAAACTCTTAAAAAACGGTTCCCCAGCATCTAAAATTAATATATTTTAAGTTTTTAGTCACTAACTTATTAATCTTTCCCCCACTGGGCTGCAACTGTGTTCAGGACTCTAGGATACGGGCGCCGCCATCTTGACTCAGAAGCTTCACACTTACTGAGGAGAGGAGAGTGGGATAAGGTACAGGGGGGCGGGTTATAGCTGTGCTTTGCTTAGACAGAGCAGAGCTGGGGTCAGGTAAAGGTCAGCAGTCCCAGAATGCAGAGCAGCACAGTCAGGAGGCACTTCCTGTTTGCAGGCTGCCTGATAAGATGGCGGCTTCCATAAGCCGCCATCTTGGATGTTTAAAGGCTCATAACATGCAGTAGATGCAGGTAGGATGATTTTTAATGTGAGCAATCTGTATGTACAGGGTGTGAGAAACATATAAGATAGGCTCTTATTCAGAGTGAATGTCCGCTTTAAGTCTCTCCTGATAAGTTTTAAGTTTAAGTCCTTCCACCATTTTCGTTGCCGGCCTTTGGACCCGTTCTATTTGAATAATGTATTTTTGCAGGTAAGGTCCCCCAGGGGCTGGGGGTGGGGCTGGGGGCTGACTGGGGTGGGGCTGGGGGGCTGGCTGGGGGCAGGCTGGAGGCTGACTGGGGGTGGGGCTGGGGGGCTGGCTGGGGGCTGACTGGGGGCGGGGCTGGGGGGCGGGCTGGAGGCTGACTGGGGGCGGGCTGGAGGCTGACTGGGGGTGGGGCTGGCTGGGGGCGGGCTGGAGGCTGACTGGGGGTGGGGCTGGGGGACTGACTGGGGGTGGGGCTGGCTGGGGGTGTGGCTGGGGGCGGTGCAAGGAGAAAATGGAGGAAGAAAAAAAGAGAGGGAACATAGGGTGGGGAACAGAGAAAAAGAAAGTAAGAGAAAAAAATGAGAAAGTTAGGAGGTTGGGAAGAAGAGTAAAGAAATAAAAGGTGAGAAATAGAGAGAAGGGAAAATAAAAAGAAGGAAGTGAGTGAAGCAAGGAAGAGAGGGAAAACAGAAGTGGGGGAGGATGAAAAACAGAAAGAATGTATAGCAATAGTGAGTGAAAGAAAAGAGAAAGGGAAGAAGAAAGGAAAAAAAGAGGGGGAGTGAGAAATAAATAAATAAAAAAAAGAGAGGGAACATAGGGTGTGGAACAGAGAAAAAGAAAGTAAGAAAAAAAAATGAGAAAGTTGGGAGGTTGGGAAGAAGAGTAAAGAAAGAAAAGGTGAGAAATAGAGAGAAGGGAAAATAAAAAGAAGGAAGTGAGTGAAGCAAGGAAGAGAGAAAAAACAGAAGTGTGGGAGGATGAAAAAAATAAAGAATGTATAGCAATAGTGAGTGAAAGAAAAGAGAAAGAGAAGAAGAAAGGAAAAAAGAGGGGGAGGGAGAAATAAATAAATAAAAAAGAGAGAAAGTAAAGAGACGGGAAGAAGACAGGATGGAAAGAGGAGAGGAGGAATGGAGTAAGAGAAACAGGGAGGGAAGGGAGAGAAGGAAGTGAGAGCTGAAGAAAGGGAGAGAGAGAAGAGCAAGGACAGAGAATAAGAAAGAGGAAGGGGGTGAAAGAGCAAAAGGAAGGAAGAAGGCAATATGGGAGTGAGGGAGAAAGAGAGTGAAAGGCAGAAAGGGAAGAATTTAAAGTGGACCAACACCCACCCCTGATCATCTCTTTCTCAACTTTCCTTCTCTCTTTCTCTTGTTCTCTTTCCTTCATCCTTTCCCTTACTCCTTCCTTTCATCCTTCCCTCTCTCCCATCCTTTCTGCATTTCCTCTCTTTTTTCTTCTCCCACTCCTTCCTTCCATCCTCTCTTTTTCTCACCTTTTCTTTTTTCCTTAAAGTGGACCAACACCCAGGTTTTTCACTATCCTGGGTGTTGGTCCACTTCCGTGGGGCACCCGGCTGTGTGAAACCCCCCAGAAAACCCCTAAAATCTTACCTTTTAGGTGACGGATAAGCCGCCGCCTCCCGCGCGTCCCTCTAGCAGGGCGCGCTCCCGCGCCGGCCGTTTGTAAGAGGGACGCGCGGGAGGTAAGATTTTAGGGGTTTTCTGGGGGGTTTCACACAGCGATCGGGGTGCCCCACGGAAGTGGACCAACACCCAGGATAGTGAAAATCCTGGGTGTTGGTCCACTTTAAGGAAGAAAGAAAAGGTGAGGAAAAGAGAGGATGGAAGGAAGGAGTGGGAGAAGAAAAAAGAGAGGAAATGCAGAAAGGATGGGAGAGAGGGAAGGATGAAAGGAAGGAGTAAGGGAAAGGATGAAGGAAAGAGAACAAGAGAAAGAGAGAAGGAAAGTTGAGAAAGAGATGATCAGGGGTGGGTGTTGGTCCACTTTAAGGAAGAAAGAAAAGGTGAGAAAAAGAGAGGATGGAAGGAAGGAGCGGGAGAAGAAAAAAGAGAGGAAATGCAGAAAGGATGGGAGAGAGGGAAGGATGAAAGGAAGGAGAACAAGAGAAAGAGAGAAGGAAAGTTGAGAAAGAGATCGAATAAAGTGTTGTGGAGAGAGAGAGAGAGAAAGAGAGGCAGGGAAGAAGGGAGAAAAAAAAGAAAAAGAGAAGGACACAGGGAGAAAGATAGAGGAAGAGAAAAAGGGAAGGAAGGGACAAATAAAAGAAGCAAGAGAGGACAAAAAAATTAAAGCAGGGAGAAAGAGAGACACCAACAAAGCACCTCCTCCAGTTCTGCTGATGCCGCCGCACAGCGCGTTATTACCCCGGCCCCGGGCACACCACTCCACAGCGGGGGGCAGCCAGGACATCTCTTAAAGGGGCGGGACATCTCTAAAAGGGGCGGGACATCTCTAAAAGGGGCGGGACATCTCTTAAAGGGGCGGGACATGGGGGGGATCCCGCCTCAGGGCCCGGGGGTTGGGGACCACTGACATCACCGTGAATTATTCATAGTAAAACATTTTTATATGCACTTCATTGGTGTGCACCTAATTCCTAGTACTATTGGCTGAGCATTCCGGTGAGTTTTCCAGTGATCCCGGGAAATACACACAGTGGGGGGGGGGTATCCCAAATCGGGGGAACTAAACTCGAGAAAGTGTCATTTTGGGGTTTTGTTCCTCTTTACAGTCGTCCTATCGCCAGGATTTTCACTGTCCCCCATTTGGGATGCCCCCCCTCCCCCCCGATCACTCACACAACTCACCCTCCTGCCAGTCCCATGGCGCATGTGCGAGCTTTATACCGCGCATACTCATTTTACCCCAGGGGCATCCCCGGTCTCCCTGCAGTGTACAGCGCGCTCCTGCCCCCAGCTCTGGAATGCGGGAGCGCGCCTCAACTGCAGGGAGGCTGGGGATGCGGCGGCCTGAGAACCGCCATGGTGGGGCATCCCCAATTGGGGCGATTAAGCTGAGAGGTCCACTTTAAACCGGACCTTCACTCTGATTTATTGAAAAGCCCAAACCCTTATAAAACGATTCCCCAGCATCTAAAATTAATATATTATAAGTTTTTAGTCACTTACTTATTATTCTTTCCCCCACTGGGCTGCAACTCTGCTCAGGACTTTAGGATACGGGCGCCGCCATCTTGCCTCAGAAGCATCACACATATATAGCTATAGGGTAATAGCTGTGCTTTGCTCAGACAGAGCAGAGCTGGGGTCAGGAAAAGGTCAGCAATCCCAGAATGCAGAGCGGCACATTCAAAAGACACTTCCTGTTTGCAGGCTGACTGATGTTCCATGAGCCGCCATCTTGGATGTTTAAAGGCTCATAACATGCAGTAGATGCAGGTGATCAATCTGTATGGACAGGGTGTGGGAAACATATAAGATAGGCTCTTATTCAGGGTGAGGGTCAGGATTAATGTGGGCAATCTGTATGTACGGGGGGGGGAAACATACAAAGATAGGCTCTTATTCAGGGTGAAGGTCCGGATTAATTTGGGCAATCTGTATGTAGAAGGTGTGGGAAACATATAAGATAGGCTCTTATTCAGGGTGAAGGTCCGGATTAATGTGGGCAATCTGTATGTACGGGGGGGCATACAAGATAGGCTCTTATTCAGGGTGAAGGTCTGGATTAATGTGGGTAATCTGTATGTACAGGGTGTGGGAAACATATAAGATAGGCTCTTATTCAGGGTGAAGGTCCGGATTAATGTGAGCAATCTGTATGTACAGGGGGGGAAACATATAAGATAGACTCTTATTCAGGGTGAAGGTCCTGATTAATGTGGGCAATCTGTATGTACAGGGTGTGGGAAACATATAAGATAGGCTCTTATTCAGGGTGAGGGTCCGGATTAATGTGAGCAATCTGCATGTACAGGGGGGGAAACATACAAAGATAGCCTCCTATTCAGGGTGAAGGTCCGGATTAATGTGAGCAATCTGTATGTACAGGGTGTGGGAAACATATAAGATAGGCTCTTATTCAGGGTGAAGGTCCAGATTAATTTGGGCAATCTGTATGTACAAGGTGGGGGAAACATATAAGATAGGCTCTTTTTCAGGGTGAGGGTCCGGATTAATGTGAGCAATCTGTATGTACAGGTTGGGGAAACACATAAGATAGGCTCTTATTCAGGGTGAGGGTCCGGATTAATGTGGGCATGTATGTACAGGGGGGAAACATACAAGATAGGCTCTTATTCAGGGTGAAGGACCGCTTTAATGTGGACCAAAACCCAGGATTTTGACTTTCCTGGGTTTTGGTCCCCGATCGGGGATGCCCCGGTGTGTGAAACCCCCCAGGTCGCACCTCTTACGGGTCCTACGGCGCTCGTCCAATCGGTGCACTCAGATCCGCTCCCGCCCCCTTTCGTCTGAGGCCAGCGCATAGATTATAGATTCCCAGGCAGGAATCAGTGGCACCAGATCCCGCATAGGCATGCAAAGAGGCATGCTGGGACTTGTAGTCCTCACACTTATAGACGTGATGTCATGAGATATGGACTACAAGTCCCAGCAGCAGGAAGAGGTTCTGGGGACAGGAATCAGTGGCACCAGATCCCACACATACTATGGGACAGAGGCAGAGCATGTCTCGGTCCTTATAGATTCCCAGGCTTATCGCAGTGGGTTTTGATCCACTTTAACCCCTTATAGTCACATTCCTCTTTGCCCATTCTTCACCCTGAATAAGAGCCTATCTTATATGTTTCCCACACCCTGTACATACAGATTGCTCACATTAATCCGGACCTTCACCCTGAATAAGAGCCTATCTTATATGTTTCCCACACCCTGTACATACAGATTGCTCACATTAATCCGGACCTTCACCCTGAATAAGAGCCTATCTTATATGTTTCCCACACCCTGTACATACAGATTGCTCACATTAATCCGGACCTTCACCCTGAATAAGAGCCTATCTTATATGTTTCCCACACCCTGTACATACAGATTGCTCATTAATCCGGACCTTCACCCTGAATAAGAGTCTATCTTATATGTTTCCCACACCCTGTACATACAGATTGCCCACATTAAAAATCATCCTACCTGCATCTACTGCATGTTTTGAGCCTTTAAACATCCAAAATGGCGGCTCATGGAGCATCAGGCAGCCTGCAAACAGGAAGTGTTTTCTGACTGTGCTGCTCTGCATTCTGGGATTGCTTTCCTTTTCCAGCTCTGCTCTGTCTGTAACCCCACCCCCTGCACTTTATCCCGCTCTCCTCCCCTCAGTAAGTGTGATACTTCTGAGTGAAGATGGCGGTGCCCGTATCCTAAAGTTCTGAACAGAGTTGCAGCCCAGTGGGGGAAAGAATAATAAGTGACTAAAAATATATTAATTTTAGATGCTGGGGAATCGTTTTTTAAGGATTTGGGCTTTTCAATAAATCATGCTGAATGTCCGGTTTAATGGGCATTTTCCTCTATAAGGAGGCAGAAAATAAGCAAAAACACTTTCAGCCCGAATAAGAAACCATCAGTGCGCCCCGCCCACCTCGCCGGTGACGTCACATTTGATGGGCAGGAACACGAGGGGGGAATTGGTGTGTAGGTGTCAGGTGGGAGGAGACAAATGTGTCGGGGGCGGGGCCACCATGTGATGACGTCCCTAGGCGGAGACACTGCTATTTTCTAAGGAGCAAGCGAGCGGGCGGGGCTTGAGCCTGTTTGCGTCACCTTACGTAGGCAGGGGGGGAGGAAGCGTAAGCCGGAAGTGGGCGGAAGATGGCGGCTGGAGCTTCCTGCTCGTTCCTATGAGGAGACCGGAGACGGCCGAGACAGCGGGAGACTAGCACGGCGGCGCCCCCCACCGGTAAGGGAGCATAACACGAGCTATTGCCCCCGGCCGCCCTCAGCCTCCTCAAGTAACCGGAACTGCTCCATGGCCTGGGTGCACTACAAGGCCCAGCATGCTCCCCGGCCTCCCTCAGTGCCCTCACTGCTCCATCCCCGGCGCTGGGTGCACTACAAGACCCAACATGCTTCAGCCTCATAGTATGAGGGGCGACTTGTGCCTCCTATTCCTGTCCCCGGAAGGTCTTCATTTCTGGGACTTGTAGTCTATATCCCATGACATCACTTCTACGTGTGTATGTGGGTATGTGAGGACTACAAGTCCCAGCATGCCTCTGTACCATAGCATGTGTGGGAACTGGTGCCACTGATTCCTGTCCCCAGAACCTCTTCCTTGCTGGTACTTGTAGTCTATTTCATGACATCATTTCTATAAGTGTGTGTGAGGACTACAAATCCCAGCATGCCTCTGTCCCATAGTATGTGTGGAATCTGGTGCCACTGATTCCTGTCCCCAGAACCTCTTCCTTGCTGGTACTTGTAGTCTATTTCATGACATAATTTCTATAAGTGTGTGAGTACTACAAATCCCAGCATGCCTCTGTCCCATAGTATGTGTGGGATCTGGTGCCACTGATTCCTGTCCCTGGTAATCCTCTTCCTACTGCTGGGACTTGTAGTCCATATCTCATGACATCACGTCTATAAGTGTGCGTGAGGGCTACAAGTCCCAGCATGCCTCTGTCCCATTTGGGATCTGGTGCCACTGATTCCTGTCCCTGGAACCTCTTCCTTGCTGGGACTTGTAGTCTCTCTCTCCCCTCTCATGACATCACTTCTGTAAGTGTTTGTGAGGACTACAAGTCCCAGCATGCCTCTGTCCCATTTGGGATCTGGTGCCGCTGATTCCTGTCCCTGGAACCTCTTCCTTGCTGGGACTTGTAGTCTCTCTCTCTCCTCTCATGACATCACTTCTGTAAGTGTATGTGAGGACTACAAGTCCCAGCATGCCTCTGTCCCATTTGGGATCTGGTGCCGCTGATTCCTGTCCCTGGTAAACCTGTTATTGCTGGGACTTGTAGTACTCACACTTATAGAAGTGATGTCATGAGATAGACTAAAAGTCCCAGCAATGTCATGACATCACTTCTATAAGTGTGAGTACTAGAAGTCCCAGCATGCCTCTGTCCCATAGCGTGTGGCGCCCCGTAGTATCTGGTGCCACTGATTCCTGTCCCCGGGAAACTTCTTGCTTAGATGCCCTATACTGATATATAATATTCCCAGAATGCATCTGTGCAGTAGAATGTGTTGCCCGTTGACAGCTTCCCTGTCGCTATTGTCCCCGTGATAACCTGCTGGCACTTGTGGTGCCTGCTTCTATATGGGGGGGTCTATAAGGACTGTAAGTGGCTGACCAATGGAAAGAGAGCTCTCCCTGTTCCACATCCTGGACAACTACAAGTACGAGCATGACTGCTCCATACTGTGCAGATATATTTATAGAATAGGGGGGTTTCAGGATTGGTGCATTATATGTAACATGGAGGGGTGAGGGCCCTGGTGCACCTGTACAGATATGAGCAGAGGGCCCCATACTTCTCCAGGGGCCTATGTCTGTGACTTGCTATTATGAGGGGGCGGGGTCACCTGTACAGACATGAGCAGAGGGTCCCTTACTCCTCCAGGGGCCCCATGTCTGTGACTTGCTATGAGGGGGCGGTGTCACCTGTACATACATGAGCATAGGGCCCCTTACTTCTCCAGGGGCCCCATGTCTGGGACTTTCTGGGTCACCAGTCTCTGCTGCAGTCACTTGTACAGGGTCCCTATGTCTGACTTGCTATGACGAGGGGGCGGGGTCACAAGTCTATGCTGCGGCTACCTGTACAGACATGAGCAGAGGGCCCCTTACTTCTCCAGGGGCCCCATGTCTGTGACTTGCTGTGATGAGGGGGCGGGGTCACCAGTCTACGCTGCGGTTACCTGTATAGACATGAGCGGGGGGGGCCCCTTACTTCTCCATGGGCCCCATGTCTGACTTGCTGTGATGAGGGAGCTGGGTCACCTGTACAGACATGAGCGGGGGACCCCTTACTTCTCCAGGGGCCCCATGTCTGTGACTTGCTGTGATGAGGGGGCGGGGTCACCAGTCTATGCTGCGATTACCTGTGCAGACATGAGCAGAGGGCCCCTTACTTCTCCAGGGGCCCCATGTCTGTGACTTGCTGGGTCACCTGTCTATGCTGCGGTTGTCACATGCTGCTGTGTGTGTTTATATGGTTGCAGGGCCTCCTATCATACATGGTGAGGGTAGGGGCGTGCGTGGCCGGGGTTCTTCATTATATTTCCTGTTTACATCGCCAGAGGAGGTTTAGGCGGGGGCGTGCTGGCATCTCCAGCCGGGACGTCTAATGTGGCAGTGTATCGGCCCCGGGGGCCCCTCAGCTGTCAGTGTTGGCCGGCCAGGCAGGTTTAGGGTGACAGCAGCTGGAGGGGACGGGACAGGTGATCTCACCTGGTAGTGTAAAGAGGAAGCCCCGGTCTCATATCCTGAGGGGCCAACAGCAACTGCACCTCACCTGATTCTGCTTCTCCAACACAGTGTCACTCTGAGTGGGGGACCCTGGGAACCCCTTCTAGGAGATGAGGTGGGGGATGACTCCCCTTCTGGGAGATGAGGTGGGGGATGACTCCCCTTCTGGGAGATGAGGTGGGGGATGACTCCCCCCCCCCCCCCCCCCGACTCCCCTTCTGGGAGATGAGGTGGGGGATGACTCCCCCCCCCCCCCCCTTTCTGGGGGGGAAGGTTCGAGGGGATGTCTCCCCCCCCCCTTCTGGGGGGGAAGGTCTCCCCCCCCCCCCCTCAGGGGGGAATGGTTGGGGGGGAAGGTCTCCCCCCCCCCCCCCCCTCAGGGGGGAATGTCTCCCCCCCCCCCTTTCTGAGGGAAAAGGTTGGGGGGAATGTCTCTCCCCCCTCCCCCCCCTTTCTGGGGAGAAGGTTTGGGGGAATGTCTCTCCCCCCTCCCCCCCCTTTCTGGGGAGAAGGTTGGGGGGATTGTCTCTCCCCCCCCCCCTTTCTGGGGAGAAGGTTGGGGGGATTGTCTCTCCCCCCTCCCCCCCCCCTTTCTGGGGGGAAGGTTGGGGGGATTGTCTCTCCCCCCTCCCCCCCTTTCTGGGGAGAAGGTTGGGGGGAATGTCTTCCCCCCCCCCCCCCCCTTCTGGGGAGAAGGTTGGGGGGCGACTTTCCTTGTGGGGTGGGGGAGGCACTCCCCTTGTGGGGTGGGGGGGACTCCCCTTGTGGGGTGGGGGTGCGCGACAGGGATTGGCATCTGGTGAGGTCACTGTATCTTTTTGCTGTTGTTGCTGAGATCCGGCCTGGCTTCCAGCTTGAGACAGAGTGTCTGTGCGGCTGGGAATCAATTGAGGCCCCGAGCAATGGATTCTGGGGCCCCCATTGAGTTCTGCCATTAAAATGACTCCATTCAGAATGTATTGTGCACTGAGCACAACTGTGACCCTCTTCTATTCGCTTCTTTCCCTCTGTGCTGGGAGACCGAAAGCCACAACACCCTGCTCCGGGGGGGTTTTGGATTTGTTAGGTGTCTGCGGAGCACTTGGAGGGTTAGGATTAGTAATCGGGCTCTTGTACGCTTGTGGCTGCACTTATCTGCCTCAGTCACACAGCATTGTCCCGCCTTCATATCACATGATCACATGGTGGAGGATGCGGCTTATCACAGCTGTGACTGTGAGGAAGGGAAACACGTCGGCTATTTCCTATTTTGTTTTTAAAGACAAAAGAGTGAGCGGCGACTTCCAGCATAATACTCACCTGTGAGCCCAGATTATTGTCCTTGACGGCCCCCCCCCCCGGGTGATGAAAGCCGGAAGCTGAGGACATACAATGGCGGCGTCCGTCTGTTTATTTTATTACCACAGGGGTCCTGGTCCACACGCTCCCTAAACCCCCCACTGAGCCCGGCTTACCTTTACCTAGCAGAGCTCAAAGGTGCACATCTCTTGGGGCACGTGTCCCTCCCATGTGACACACATAGTATAAACAATGTACAATAGACATAAAAACAATGGTGAAGATGTCGCTACACAAGTCCTAATACAGACAAGAAAAGTGTGTAACATACGTGGATACAAAGATGCAGTAACACACGCATAAGTCCCTCCCTTGTGACACACGTAATATACATATAAACAATGTACAGTATACATAACAACCAATATACATAAACATACAAAAACAATAGCCGTAAAAACAAGGGTAAAATGTTGGTGCACAAGTCATAATACAGACAAGAAAAGTGTGTAACATACATGGATACAAAGATGCAGTAACACACGCATAAGTCCCTCCCTTGTGACACACGTAATATACATATAAACAATGTACAATATACATAACAACCAATATACATAAACATACAAAAACAATAGCCGTAAAAACAAGGGTAAAATGTTGGTGCACAAGTCATAATACAGACAAGAAAAGTGTGTAACACATATACGGATACAAAGATGCAGTAACATGCACATGTCCCTCCCATGACACACACGTAATATACATATAAACATGTACAATATACATAACCAATATACATAAACATACAAAAACAATAGCCGTGAAAACAAGGGTAAAATGTTGGTGCACAAGTCATAATACAGACAAGAAAAGTGTGTAACACATATATGGATACAAAGATGCAGTAACATACACATGTCCCTCCCATGTGACACACGAAATATACATATAAACAATGTACAATATGCAAAAACAACCAATATACATAAACATACAAAAACAATAGACGTAAAAACAAGGGTAAAATGTTGGTGCACAAGTCATAATACAGACAAGAAAAGTGTGTAACACATATATGGATACAAAGATGCAGTAACATACACATGTCCCTCCCATGACACACACGTAATATACATGTAAACAATGTACAATATACATAACAACCAATATACATAAACATACAAAAACAATAGCCGTAAAAACAAGGGTAAAATGTTGGTGCACAAGTCATAATACAGACAAGAAAAGTGTGTAACACATATATGGATACAAAGATGCAGTAACATACACATGTCCCTCCCATGACACACACGTAATATACATATAAACAATGTACAATATACATAACAACCAATATACATAAACATACAAAAACAATAGCCGTGAAAACAAGGGTAAAATGTTGGTGCACAAGTCATAATACAGACAAGAAAAGTGTGTAACACATATATGGATACAAAGATGCAGTAACATACACATGTCCCTCCCATGTGACACACGTAATATACATATAAACAATGTACAATATACATAACAACCAATATACATAAACATACAAAAACAATAGCCGTAAAAACAAGGGTAAAATGTTGGTGCACAAGTCATAATACAGACAAGAAAAGTGTGTAACACATATACGGATACAAAGATGCAGTAACATACACATGTCCCTCCCATGACACACACGTAATATACATATAAACAATGTATAATATACATATCAACCAATATACATAAACATACAAAAACAATAGCCGTAAAAACAAGGGTAAAATGTTGGTGCACAAGTCATAATACAGACAAGAAAAGTGTGTAACACATATACGGATACAAAGATGCAGTAACATACGCATGTCCCTCCCATGACACACACGTAATATACATATAAACAATGTACAGTATGCAAAAACAATAGCCGTAAAAACAAATAAAATACTCGACAAGAGTGGGGTAATCCATAACAACCCCACAATATACCTGTGTAATTGTAACCGCACAAACCAAAGGATATAAATTGATAATAGCCCTTTATTTCATATATAACAAAACAAATAAAAACAAGGTTAAAATCTTGGTGCACAAGTCATAATAACACACATGTGGATAGAGAGATGTACTAACATACACACGTTCCTCCCATGTGACACACGTAATATACTTATAGACATATATTTACAATATGCATAAAAAAAACAATATACATAAACATACAAAAACTATAGACTTAAAATCAAATAAAAACCAATGATGAAGAGGTCGGGGCTCAAGTCATAATTCAGCCAAGAAAAGTGTGTGACGCACATATGAATAGAGAGATGTAGTAAAATACACGTGTCCCTCCCATGTGACACGCGTAATATACATAAAAACAATGGTGAAAAAGTTGGTGCAATGGTGCAAAGCTCATAAGTCGTAATTCAGCCAAGAAACGTGTGTAACACCTATATGGATACAAAAATGTAGTAATATACACACGTGTCCCTCCCTTATCACATGCGTAATATACATATAAACAATGTACAATATACAATATACATAGAAACAAATATACATAAACTTAAAAAAAACACACAAGTCACTTACTTATGCACTGGGCTGCAACTCTGTAAAGGACTTTAGGATACGGGCGCCGCCATTTTACTCAGAAGCATCACACTGAGGAGAGGAGAGCAGGATAAAGTGCAGAGGGCGGGGTTATAGCTGTGCTTTGCTCAGACAGAGCAGAGCTCGGGTCAGGAAAAGTCAGCAGTCCCAGAATGCAGAGCAGCACAGTCAGAAGGCACTTCCCGTTTGCAGGCTGCCTGATGTTCCATGTGCCACCATCTTGGATTTTAAAGGCTCATAACATGCAGTAGATGCAGGTAGGATGCTTTTTAATGTGACCAATCTGTATGTACAGGGTGGGGGAAACATATAAGATAGGCTCTTATTCAGGGTGAAGGTCCGGATTAATGTGAGCAATCTGTATGTACAGGGTGTGGGAAACATATAAGATAGGCTCTTATTCAGGGTGAAGGTCCGGATTAATGTGAGCAATCTGTATGTACAGGGTGGAGGAAACATATAAGACAGACTCTTATTCAGGGTGAAGGTCCGGATTAATGTGAGCAATCTGTATGTACAGGGTGTGGGAAACATATAAGATAGACTCTTATTCAGGGTGAAGGTCCGGATTAATGTGGGCAATCTGTATGTACAGGGTGTGGGAAACGTATAAGACACTCTTATTCAGGTTGAAGGTCCGCTTTAAAAACAATGAAGATAAGTGTGTAACGCATAACATACACGTTTCCGTCCCCTGACACACGTAATACTCATATTACATACCTGTAGAGAACAGTATCCCCTGTGACACACACATAATACACACATTACATACATGTAGATAAGTCTCCCTTGTGACACGTGTAATGCACATTATTGCATACATGTAGAGAACGGTCTCCCCTGTGAAACACGTAATACACACATATTACATACATGTAGAGAACCGTCTCCCCTGTGACACATGTAATACACACATATTATTACATACATGTAAATAACAGTCTTCCCTGTGACACACATTTTTACATACCTGTAGATAAATCTCCCCTGTGACACACGTGATACACACATATTATTACATACATGTAGAGAACAGTCTCCCCCGTGACACACGTGTTACACACATATTTTTACATACATGTAGAGAACAGTCTCCCCTGTGACATGTGTAATACACACATATTATTACATACATGTAGAGAACAGTCTTCCCTGTGACACACTTAATACACACATATTTTTACATACATGTAGAGAACAGTCTCCCCTGTGACATGTGTAATACACACATATTATTACATACATGTAGAGAACAGTCTCCCCTGTGACATGTGTAATACACACATATTATTACATACATGTAGAGAACAGTCTTCCCTGTGACACACTTAATACACACATTATTACATACATGTAGAGAACAGTCTCCCCTGTGACACACGTGAGACACACATTTTTACATACATGTAGATAAAGGTCTCCCCTGTGACACGTGTAATGCACACATATTACATACATGTAGAGAACAGTCTTCCCTGTGACACACTTAATACACACATTATTACATACATGTAGAGAACAGTCTCCCCTGTGACACACGTGAGACACACATTTTTACATACATGTAGATAAAGGTCTCCCCTGTGACACGTGTAATGCACACATATTACATACATGTAGAGAAGTCTCCCCTGTGACACATGTAATACACACATTATTACATACATGTAGAGAAGTCTCCCCGAGACACGCGTAATACACACATTACATACATGTAGAGAACAGTCTCCCCTGTGACGCACGTCTTACTCACACATTTTTACATACATGTAGAGAACAGTCTTCCCTGTGACACACGTAATACACACATTATTACATACATGTAGAGAACAGTCTCCCCCTGTGACACACGTAATACACACATTACATACATGTAGAGAAGTCTCCTCTGTGACACACGAGTTAACACACATTTTTACATGTAGATAAGTCTCCCCTGTGACACACGTGAGACACACATATTTTTACATACATGTAGATAAAGGTCTCCCCTGTGACACGTGTAATGCACACATATTACATACATGTAGAGAAGTCTCCCCTGTGACACATGTAATACACACATTATTACATACATGTAGAGAAGTCTCCCCGAGACACGCGTAATACACACATTACATACATGTAGAGAACAGTCTTCCCTGTGACACACGAGTTACACACATTATTACATACATGTTGAGAACAGTCTCCCCCTGTGACACACGTAATACACACATTACATACATGTAGAGAAGTCTCCCCTGTGACACATGTAATACACACATATTATTACCTACATGTAGAGAAGTCTCCCCTGAGACACACGTAATACACACATATTATTACATACATGTAGAGAACAGTCTCCCCTGTGACATGTGTAATACACACACATTACATACATGTAGAGAACAGTCTCCTCTGTGACACACGAGTTAACACACATTTTTACATACATGTAGATAAGTCTCCCCTGTGACACGTGTAATACACACATTACATACATGTAGAGAACAGTCTCCCCTGTGACGCACGTCTTACTCACATTATTACATACATGTAGAGAAGTCTCCCCTGTGACACATGTAATACACACATATTATTACCTACATGTAGAGAAGTCTCCCCTGAGACACACGTAATACACTCATATTATTACATACATGTAGAGCACAGTCTCCCCTGTGACACACGTAATACACACATTATTACATACATGTAGATAACAGTCTCCCCTGTAACACACGAGTTACACACATTTTTACATGTAGCTAAGTCTCCCCTGTGACACACGTGATGCATATATTATTACATACATGTAGATAACGGTCTCCCCTGTCACACGTGTAATACACACATTATTACATACATGTAGATAATGGTCTCCCCTGTGACACGTGTAATACACACACATTATTACATACATGTAGCGAACAGTCTCCCCTGTGACACACGTGTAATACACACATTACATATATGTAGATAAGTCTCCCCTGTGACACATGTGTAATGTACACATTACATACATGTAGAGAACAGTCTCCCCTGTGACACGTGTAATACACACATTACATACATGTAGAGAAGTCTCCCCTGAGACACGCGTAATACACACATTACATACATGTAGAGAACAGTCTCCCCTGTGACGCACGTCTTACTCACATTATTACATACATGTAGAGAAGTCTCCCCTGAGACACACGTAATACACTCATATTATTACATACATGTAGAGCACAGTCTCCCCTGTGACACACGTAATACAGACATTATTACATACATGTAAATCTCCCCTGTAACACACGAGTTACACACATTTTTACATGTAGATAAGTCTCCCCTGTGACACACGTGATGCATATATTACATACATGTAGATAACGGTCTCCCCTGTGACACGTGTAATACACACATATTATTACATACATGTAGCGAACAGTCTCCCCTGTGACGCATGTATTACACATATTACACACATTTTGATAAGTCTCCCCTGTGACACACGTGTAATACACACATATTACATATATGTAGATAAGTCTCCTCTGTGACACACGTGTAATACACATATATTACATATATGTAGATAAGTCTCCTCTGTGACACACGTGTAATACACACATTATTACATACATGTAGATAAGTCTCCCCTGTGACACACATGTAATACACACATTACATACATGTAGATAAGTCTCCCCTGTGACACACGTGTAATACACACATTACATACATGTAGATAAGTCTCCCCTGTGACACACGTGTAATACACACATTACATACATGTAGATAAGTCTCCCCTGTGACATGCGTGTAATACACACATTATTACATACATGTAGATAAATCTCCCCTGTGACACGCGTGTAATACACACATTACATACATGTAGATAAATCTCCCTTGTGACACACGTGTAATACACACATTACATACATGTAGAGAACAGTCTCCCCTGTGACACCCGTGATACACACATTACACACATGTAGATAGTTGCTGCCTGTGTTGCTGACCCCTTTCCCTCTCTTGCTTCTTCTTCAGTCATTAGGCAGAGGAATGATGAAGACGGGCTGCAGTGTATCGGAGAAGCCTAAAGGAGGGGGAGGTAAGTGCTGCCCGATGTCTGGAGTTCTCCTCCCCTCCCCTGCAATTGTGACACGCGCCCGCAGCAATAAGCTCTTGTTGCCGGTGTCTCCCGTGTGATGTGTGCGCTGTGCGTCCTCCGCACCCCCTGATTGTTGTGGTCATTGCTAAGGCCGGCAGCGGCCCTGTGTTGCCCTGTTCCGTGTGCGTGACCTGTCAGGATCCGGCCCAGGGGTGCTAAACCTTCCTACCCTCCTCTAGGGACAGGGTGAGTTGAGTAGTGACCTCCCTTGGGCCCCTTTTTTCAGGGTGGGGTGGGGTGGGGTCAGAGGTGAGGTGGGGTCAGGGAGGTGAGGTGAGGGGGGGGTCGGGGGTGGGGTCAGGGTGAGGTGGGGTCAGGGTGAGGTGGGGTCAGGGTGAGGGGGGGTCAGGGTGAGGGGGGGTGGGGTCAGGGGTGAGGGGGGGTGGGGTGGGGTCAGGGGTGAGGGGGGGTCGGGGGGTGGTGTCAGGGGTGAGGGGGGGTCGGGGGGTGGGTTCAGGGTGAGGTGGGGTTGGGTTGGGGTGAGGTGGGGTTGGGGTGAGGTGGGGTTGGGGTGAGGTGGGGTTGGGGTGAGGTGGCGGTGGGGTCGGGGTGGGGTTGGGGTGAGGTGGCGGTGGGGTCAGGGTGGGGTCGGGGTCAGGGTGGGGTCGGGGTCAGGTGGGGTCGGGGTCAGGTGGGGTCGGGGTCAGGTGGGGTCGGGGTGGGGTCGGGGTGGGGTCGGGTCGGGGTCGGGTCGGGGTGAGGTGGCGGCAGGGTGAGGTGGGGTCGGGGTGAGGTGGGGTCGGGGTGAGGTGGGGTCGGGGTGAGGTGGCGGCAGGGTGGGGTCGGGGTGGGGTCGGGGTGAGGTGGCGGCAGGGTGGGGTCGGGGTGGGGTCGGGGTGAGGTGGCGGCAGGGTCAGGTGGGGTCGGGGTGAGGTGGGGTTGGGGTGAGGTGGCGGCAGGGTCAGGTGGGGGTGGGGTCGTGGTGAGGTGGGGTCGGGGTGAGGCGGCGGCAGGGTCAGGTGGGGTCGGGGTGAGGTGAGTAGTGACCTCCCTTAGGCCCCTTTCCTTGGATCCCATCAGGACAATATGATGCTGCAGAGCCCCTAATGGGGAGGCGCAGGCTCCTGGGTATCCCAAGTGGAGGCAGGGGCCGGCCTTAGTGTCCTCCCTGCGGTCATGTGACGCGCCCCTTCCCTTATCAGCTCTGTGGCCCAGCAGCAGTTACATACTGTCACCTGCTTTGCTCAAACTGTGTGATCAATATGGTAACTTCATTGTCTGTGTGTAATATGCTGTGTGTGTAGGTTCTTGTCGTGCCTGTGTGTGTGTAGGTTCTTGTCGTGCCTCTGTGTACTATGCAGTGTGTGTGTGTAGGTTCTTGTGGTGCCTCTGTACTATGCAGTGTGTGTAGGTTCTTGTGGTGTCTCTGTGTACTATGCAGTGTGTGTAGGTTCTTGTGGTGTCTCTGTGTACTATGCAGTGTGTGTAGGTTCTTGTGGTGCCTCTGTGTACTATGCAGTGTGTGTAGGTTCTTGTTGCACCTCTGTGTACTATGAAGTGTGTGTAGGTTCTTGTGGCGCCTCTGTGTACTATGCAGTGTGTAGGTTCTTGTGGTGCCTCTGTGTACTATGCAGTGTGTGTAGGTTCTTGTTGCACCTCTGTGTACTATGAAGTGTGTGTAGGTTCTTGTGGCGCCTCTGTGTACTATGCGGTGTGTGTAGGTTCTTGTGGTGCTGCAGTGGGTGTAGGTTCTTATGGTGCCTCTGTGGTCTATGCAGTGTGTGTAGGTTCTTGTGGTGCCTGTTTGTAATATGCAGTGTGTGTAGGTTCTTGTGGTGCCTGTTTGTGATATGCAGTGTGTGTAGGTTCTTGTGGTGCCTGTGTGTAATATGCAGTGTGTGTAGGTTCTTGTGGTGCCTGTGTGTAATATGCAGTGTGTGTAGGTTCTTGTGGTGCCTGTGTGTAATATGCAGTGTGTGTAGGTTCTTGTGGTGCCTGTGTGTACTATGCAGTGTGTGTAGGTTCTTGTGGTGCCTCTGTGTACTATGCAGTGTGTGTAGGTTCTTGTGGTGCCTCTGTGTACTATGCAGTGTGTGTGTAGGTTCTTGTGGTGCCTCTGTGTACTATGCAGTGTGTGTGTAGGTTCTTGTGGTGCCTCTGTGTACTATGCAGTGTGTGTAGGTTCTTGTTTCGCCTCTGTGTACTATGCGGTGTGTGTAGGTTCTTGTGATGCTGCAGTGTGTGTAGGTTATTGTGGTGCCTGTGTGTACTATGCAGTGTGTGTAGGTTCTTGTGGTGCCTCTGTGTACTATGCGGTGTGTGTAGGTTCTTGTGGTGCCGCAGTGTGTGTAGGTTCTTGTGCTGCCTCTGTGCTCTATGCAGTGTGTAGGTTCTTGTGGTGCCTGTGTGTAATATGCAGTGTGTGTAGGTTCTTGTGGTGCCTGTGTGTACTATGCAGTGTGTGTAGGTTCTTGTGGTGCCTCTGTGTACTATGCAGTGTGTGTAGGTTCTTGTGGTGCCTCTGTGTACTATGCAGTGTGTGTGTAGGTTCTTGTGGTGCCTCTGTGTACTATGCAGTGTGTGTGTAGGTTCTTGTGGTGCCTCTGTGTACTATGCAGTGTGTGTAGGTTCTTGTTTCGCCTCTGTGTACTATGCGGTGTGTGTAGGTTCTTGTGATGCTGCAGTGTGTGTAGGTTATTGTGGTGCCTGTGTGTACTATGCAGTGTGTGTAGGTTCTTGTGGCGCCTCTGTGTACTATGCGGTGTGTGTAGGTTCTTGTGGTGCTGCAGTGGGTGTAGGTTCTTATGGTGCCTCTGTGGTCTATGCAGTGTGTGTAGGTTCTTGTGGTGCCTGTGTGTACTATGCAGTGTGTGTGTAGGTTCTTGTGGTGCCTCTGTGTACTATGCAGTGTGTGTGTAGGTTCTTGTGGTGCCTCTGTGTACTATGCAGTGTGTGTAGGTTCTTGTGGTGCCTGTGTGTACTATGCAGTGTGTGTAGGTTCTTGTGGCGCCTCTGTGTACTATGCGGTGTGTGTAGGTTCTTGTGGTGCTGCAGTGGGTGTAGGTTCTTATGGTGCCTCTGTGGTCTATGCAGTGTGTGTAGGTTCTTGTGGTGCCTGTGTGTAATATGCAGTGTGTGTAGGTTATTGTGGTGCCTGTGTGTACTATGCAGTGTGTGTAGGTTCTTGTGGTGCCTCTGTGTACTATGCGGTGTGTGTAGGTTCTTGTGGTGCCGCAGTGTGTGTAGGTTCTTGTGCTGCCTCTGTGCTCTATGCAGTGTGTAGATTCTTGTGGTGCCTGTGTGTACTATGCAGTGTGTGTGTAGGTTCTTGTGGTGCCTCTGTGTACTATGCAGTGTGTGTAGGTTCTTGTGGTGCCTCTGTGCTCTATGCAGTGTGTAGATTCCTGTGGTGCCTGTGTGTAATATGCAGTGTGTGTAGGTTCTTGTGGTGCCTGTGTGTACTATGCAGTGTGTGTAGGTTCTTGTGGCGCCTCTGTGTACTATGCAGTGTGTGTAGGTTCTTGTGGTGCCTGTGTGTACTATGCAGTGTGTGTAGGTTCTTGTGGTGCTGCAGTGGGTGTAGGTTCTTATGGTGCCTCTGTGGTCTATGCAGTGTGTGTAGGTTCTTGTGGTGCCTGTGTGTAATATGCAGTGTGTGTAGGTTCTTGTGGTGCCTGTGTGTACTATGCAGTGTGTAGGTTCTTGTGGTGCCTGTGTGTACTATGCAGTGTGTGTAGGTTCTTGTGGTGCCTGTGTGTACTATGCAGTGTGTGTAGGTTCTTGTGGTGCTGCAGTGGGTGTAGGTTCTTATGGTGCCTCTGTGGTCTATGCAGTGTGTGTAGGTTCTTGTGGTGCCTGTGTGTAATATGCAGTGTGTGTAGGTTCTTGTGGTGCCTGTGTGTACTATGCAGTGTGTGTAGGTTCTTGTGGTGCCTCTGTGTACTATGCAGTGTGTGTAGGTTCTTGTGGTGCCTCTGTGTACTATGCAGTGTGTGTAGGTTCTTGTGGTGCCTCTGTGTACTATGCAGTGTGTGTAGGTTCTTGTGGCGCCTCTGTGTACTATGCGGTGTGTGTAGGTTCTTGTGGTGCTGCAGTGGGTGTAGGTTCTTATGGTGCCTCTGTGGTCTATACAGTGTGTGTAGGTTCTTGTGGTGCCTGTTTGTAATATGCAGTGTGTGTAGGTTCTTGTGGTGCCTGTGTGTAATATGCAGTGTGTGTAGGTTCTTGTGGTGCCTGTGTGTAATATGCAGTGTGTGTAGGTTCTTGTGGTGCCTGTGTGTTATATGCAGTGTGTGTAGGTTCTTGTGGTGCCTGTGTGTACTATGCAGTGTGTGTAGGTTCTTGTGGTGCCTGTGTGTACTATGCAGTGTGTGTAGGTTTTTGTGGTGCCTCTGTGTACTATGCAGTGTGTGTAGGTTCTTGTGGTGCCTCTGTGTACTATGCAGTGTGTGTGTGTGTAGGTTCTTGTGGTGCCTGTGTGTAATATGCAGTGTGTGTGTGTAGGTTCTTGTGGTGCCTCTGTGTACTATGCAGTGTGTGTGTAGGTTCTTGTGGTGCCTCTGTGTACTATACTATGCAGTGTGTGTAGGTTCTTGTGGTGCCTGTGTGTAATATGCAGTGTGTGTGTAGGTTCTTGTGGTGCCTGTGTGTGTAGGTTCTTGTGGTGCCTCTGTGTACTATGCAGTGTGTGTGTGTGTGTAGGTTCTTGTGGTGCCTGTGTGTACTATGCAGTGTGTGTGTGTAGGTTCTTGTGGTGCCTCTGTGTACTATGCAGTGTGTGTGTGTAGGTTCTTGTGGTGCCTGTGTGTACTATGCAGTGTGTAGGTGCTTGTGGTGCCTGTGTGTACTATGAAGTGTGTGTAGGTTCTTGTGGCTCCTCTGTGTACTATGCGGTGTGTGTAGGTTCTTGTGATGCTGCAGTGGGTGTAGGTTCTTGTGGTGCCTCTGTGCTCTATGCAGTGTGTGTAGGTTCTTGTGGCGCCTCTGTGTACTATGCGGTGTGTGTAGGTTCTTGTGGTGCCGCAGTGTGTGTAGGTTCTTGTGGTGCCTGTGTGCTCTATGCAGTGTGTGTGTAGGTTCTTGTGGTGTCTCTGTGTACTATGCAGTGTGTGTAGGTTCTTGTGGTGCCTTTGTGCTCTATGCAGTGTGTAGATTCCTGTGGTGCCTGTGTGTAATATGCAGTGTGTAGGTTCTTGTGGTGCCTCTGTGTACTATGCAGTGTGTGTAGGTTCTTGTGGTGCCTGTGTGTACTATGCAGTGTGTGTAGGTTCTTGTGGTGCCTGTGTGTACTATGCAGTGTGTGTAGGTTCTTGTGGTGCCTCTGTGTACTATGCAGTGTGTGTAGGTTCTTGTGGTGCCTGTGTGTACTATGCAGTGTGTGTAGGTTCTTGTGGTGCCTCTGTGTACTATGCAGTGTGTGTAGGTTCTTGTGGTGCCTGTGTGTACTATGCAGTGTGTGTAGGTTCTTGTGGTGCCTCTGTGTACTCTGCATTGTGTGTAGGTTCTTGTGGTGCCTCTGTGTACTATGCAGTGTGTGTAGGTTCTTGTGGTTCCTCTGTGTACTATGCAGTGTGTGTAGGTTCTTGTGGTGCCTCTCTGTACTATGCAGTGTGTGTAGGTTCTTGTGGTGCCTCTGTGTACTATGCAGTGTGTGTAGGTTCTTGTGGTGCCTCTGT
Organism: Gastrophryne carolinensis; assembly: GCA_027917425.1. Classification (NCBI taxonomy): domain Eukaryota; kingdom Metazoa; phylum Chordata; class Amphibia; order Anura; family Microhylidae; genus Gastrophryne; species Gastrophryne carolinensis. The sequence goes on along the minus strand of CM051244.1, from coordinate 160,462,968 downwards.
GTACTATGCAGTGTGTGTAGGTTCTTGTGGTGCCTCTGTGTATTGCTGCTTTTCTAATCTCTGCTCTTCTCTATTTTTGTCTGCCTTGATGTCTTTTTTTTTTTTTTTTTTTTTTTTAGTTTTCCCATAATTTTTGTTGTGTTTCTTTTGCCGTCATTCGTCTTTTTTTTTTTTTTTTTTTTTTTTGTTACCATTCATTTTGGTTTGTGTGCCGCTCCCCCGCAGGGTATCACTTCCCCGAGTGGGCGTACAAGGCGGAGTCCAGCCCGGGCTCCCGGCAGATCCAGCTCTGGCACTTTATCCTGGAGCTGCTGCAGAAGGAGGAGTTCCGCCATGTCATCGCCTGGCAGCAGGGCGAGTACGGCGAGTTCGTCATCAAGGACCCCGACGAGGTGGCGCGGCTCTGGGGCCGCAGGAAGTGCAAGCCCCAAATGAACTACGACAAGCTGAGCCGCGCACTCAGGTGAGGAACATTCTGGGGTGGCTCCTTGTGGGCGGGGCTGACCGTGCTGCGTGGCGGTTTGGATCGCTACAGTCTGGGTTGGCTCCTTGTGGGCGGGGCTGACCTTGCTGGCAGGTGGTTTGCATTGCTCGAGTCTGGGATGGCTCCTCGTGGGCGGGGCTGACCTTGCTGGGAGGTGGTTTGGATCTCTACAGTCTGAGTTGGCTCCTCGTGGGCGGGGCTGACCTTGCTGGGAGGCGGTTTGCATTGCTCGATTCTGGGATGGATCCTCGTGGGCGGGGCTGACCTTACTGGGAGGTGGTTTAGATCGCTGGGACTTCTTCACCCTACATCCTGAGTTGGCTCCTTGTGGGAGGGCCTGGCCTTGCTTGGAGTTTGGATTGCTAAATTCTGGGATGGCTTTTAGTGGGCGGGGCTGACCTTACTGGGAGGTGGTTTAAATTGCTGGGACTTCCTGATGCCACATTCTGGGATAGCTCCTAGTGGGCGGGGCTGACCTTACTGGGAGGTGGTTTAGATCGCTGGGACTACCTGACGCCACATTCTGGGATGGCTCCTCGTGGGCGGGGCTGACCTTACTGGGAGGTGGTTTAGATCGCTGGGACTTCTTGACCCTACATCCTGGGTTGGCTCCTCATGGGAGGGCCTGACCTTGCTGGGAGTTTGGATTGCTAAATTCTGGGATGGCTCCTCGTGGGCGGGGCTGACCTTACTGGGAGGTGGTTTAGATTGCTGGGACTTCCTGACGCCACATTCTGGGTTGGCCCCTCGTGGGAGGGCCTGACCTTGCTGGGAGCGGTTTGGATCTCTAAATTCTGTAATGGCTCCTCGTGGGCGGCGCTGACCTTACTGGGAGGTGGTTTAGATTGCCGGGACTTCCTGACGCCACATTCTGGCATGGCTCCTCGTGGGCGGGGCTGACCTTGCTGGGAGGCTGTTTGGATTGCTAGTTTCTGGGATGGCTCCTAGTCGGCGAAGCTGGCCTTGCTGGGAGGCAGTTTGGATTGCTAGATTCTGGGATGGCTCCTCGTGGGTGGAGCTGGCCTTGCTGGGAGGCAGTTTGGATTGCTAGATTCTGGGATGGCTCCTCGTGGGTGGAGCTGACCTTACTGGGAGGTGGTTTAGATTGCCGGGACTTCCTGATGCCACATTCTGGGATGGCTCCTAGTGGGCAGGGCTGACCTTACTGGGAGGTGGTTTAGATTGCTGGGACTTCCTGATGCCACATTCTGGGTTGGCTCTTCGTGGGAGGGTCGCCTGACCTTGCTGGGAGCGGTTTGGATCTCTAAATTCTGTAATGGCTCCTTGTGGGCGGGGCTGACCTTGCTGGGAGTTTGGATTGCTAGATTCTGGGATGGCTCCTTGTAGGCAGAGCTGGCCTTGCTGGGAGGCTGTTTGGATTGCTAGATTCTGGGATGGCTCCTCGTGGGCGGGGCTGACCTTGCTGGGAGGCAGTTTGGGTTGCTAGATTCTGGGATGGCTCCTCATGGGCAGGGCTGACCTTACTGGGAGGTGGTTTACATTGCCGGGACTTCCTGATGCCACATTCTGGGATGGCTCCTCGTGAGTGGGGCTGACTTTACTGAGTGGTGGTTTAGATTGCCAGGACTTCCTGATGCCACATTCCGGGATGGCACCTAGTGGGTGGGGCTGACTTTACTTGGAGGTGGTTTAGATCGCTGGGACTTCTTCACCCTACATTATGGGTTGGCTCCTTGTGGGAGGGCCTGAACTTGCTGGGAGCAGTTTGGATCGCTGAATTCTGGGATGGCTCCTCGTGGGCGGAACTGACTTTACTGACCTTACTGGGAGGTGGTTTAGATTGCCGGGACTTCCTGATGCCACATTCCGGGATGGCACCTAGTGGGCGGGGCTGACTTTACTGAGCGGTGGTTTAGATTGCCAGGACTTCCTGATGCCACATTCCGGGATGGCACCTAGTGGGCGGGGCTGACTTTACTGAGCGGTGGTTTAGATTGCCAGGACTTCCTGATGCCACATTCCCGGATGGCACCTAGTGGGCGGGGCTGACTTTACTGAGCGGTGGTTTAGATTGCCAGGACTTCCTGATGCCACATTCCCGGATGGCACCTAGTGGGCGGGGCTGACTTTACTGAGCGGTGGTTTAGATTGCCAGGACTTCCTGATGCCACATTCCCGGATGGCACCTAGTGGGCGGGGCTGACTTTACTGAGCGGTGGTTTAGATTGCCAGGACTTCCTGATGCCACATTCCCGGATGGCACCTAGTGGGTGGGGCTGACTTTACTGGGAGGTGGTTTAGATCGCTGGGACTTCTTGACCCTACATTGTGGGTTGGCCATCTTGACTCGCATAGAAGCATCACATACTGAGGAGAGGGGGATAAAGTACAGCGGGCGGGTTATAGACAGAGCAGAGCTGGGGTTAGGGAAAGGACAGCAATCCCAGAATGCAGCGTGACAGTCATTAGACACTTGTTTGCAGGCTACCTGATGCCCCATGAGCCGCCACCTTGGATTTTTAAAGGCTCATAACATGCAGTAGATGCAGGTAGGATGATTTTTAATGTGGGCAATCTGTATGTACAGGGTGTGGGAAACATATAAGATAGGCTCTTATTCAGGGTGAAGGTCCGGATTAATGTGAGCAATCTGTATGTACAGGGTGTGGGAAACATATAAGATAGGCTCTTATTCAGGATGAAGGTCCGGATTAATGTGGGCAATCTGTATGTACAGGGTGTGGGAAACATATAAGATAGGCTCTTATTCAGAGTGAAGGTCCGGATTAATGTGAGCAATCTGTATGTACAGGGTGTGGGAAACATATAAGATAGGCTCTTATTCAGGGTGAGGGTCCGGATTATGCTCCCAGTCTATGTCCTGGAGCTCTGCAGCTCTGAGCTCAGGGAAGTTGGTCGTCATCATTTGATATTACCAGATCCAATAGAGATCCCTTATGAAGTGATGGGCCCCGCTGTGTCTGCACCAGGGCCCTGATGTCTGTATCCTGCCTATGTGTCTGCATAGGGGTTGTATGCTGCATGTGGGGGGGGGGGGGGGGGTGTGCTGCTGTCTCAGCATTGGCCGGGCTCCTCTGATCACAAATGTTTACCATAGATAAACCCGGCCGTGCCGCCGATAGAGGTGCTTCCTCTTCCTGTCAGCGGCGCGCCCCTCCCGGGGTATCGGTGCCGTGCAGGCTGGGCGTGTGGATTTGTCTATGCTCTAGAGATACAGCTCCTCCAATGTCACATGACCACGGGGTGCCACTGCCATGCCTGCTCTTCGGCACCCAGAGGAATGAGTGTATGTAGTGGAGGCGCGGGGGCCCTGTGTGAGGGCTGTAAGGGAGGCGCGGGGGGCCCTGTGTGAGGGCTGTAAGGGAGGCGCGGGGGCCCTGTGTGAGGGCTGTAAGGGAGGCGCGGGGGCCCTGTGTGAGGGCTGTAAGGGAGGCGCGGGGGCCCTGTGTGAGGGCTGTAAGGGAGGCGCGGGGGCCCTGTGTGAGGGCTGTAAGGGAGGCGCGGGGGCCCTGTGTGAGGGCTGTAAGGGAGGCGCGGGGGGCCCTGTGTGAGGGCTGTAAGGGAGGCGCGGGGGCCCTGTGTGAGGGCTGTAAGGGAGGGCGCGGGGGCCCTGTGTGAGGGCTGTAAGGGAGGGCGCGGGGGCCCTGTGTGAGGGCTGTAAGGGAGGGCGCGGGGGCCCTGTGTGAGGGCTGTAAGGGAGGGCGCGGGGGGCCCTGTGTGAGGGCTGTAAGGGAGGCGCGGGGGGCCCTGTGTGAGGGCTGTAAGGGAGGCGCGGGGGGCCCTGTGTGAGGGCTGTAAGGGAGGCGCGGGGGGCCCTGTGTGAGGGCTGTAAGGGAGGCGCGGGGGGCCCTGTGTGAGGGCTTGTAAGGGAGGCGCGGGGGGCCCTGTGTGAGGGCTTGTAAGGGAGGCGCGGGGGGCCCTGTGTGAGGGCTGTAAGGGAGGCGCGGGGGCCCTGTGTGAGGGTTGTAAGGGAGGCGCGGGGGGCCCTGTGTGAGGGCTGTAAGGGAGGCGCGGGGGCCCTGTGTGAGGGCTGTAAGGGAGGCGCGGGGGGCCCTGTGTGAGGGCTGTAAGGGAGGCGCGGGGGGCCCTGTGTGAGGGCTGTAAGGGAGGCGCGGGGGGCCCTGTGTGAGGGCTGTAAGGGAGGCGCGGGGGGCCCTGTGTGAGGGCTGTAAGGGAGGCGCGGGGGGCCCTGTGTGAGGGCTGTAAGGGAGGCGCGGGGGGCCCTGTGTGAGGGCCTCTTCTCCTTAGCTGGTGGCTCCTCCCTCTCCTCTTGGTTCCTCTTCTCCTTAGCTGGTGGCTCCTCCCTCTCCTCTTGGTTCCTCTTCTCCTTAGCTGGTGGCTCCTCCCTCTCCTCTTGGTTCCTCTTCTCCTTAGCTGGTGGCTCCTCCCTCTCCTTAGCTGGTGGCTCCTCCCTCTCCTCTTGGTTACTCTTCTCCTTAGCTGGTGGCTCCTCCCTCTCCTTAGCTGGTGGCTCCTCCCTCTCCTCTTGGTTCCTCTTCTCCTTAGCTGGTGGCTCCTCCCTCTCCTCTTGGTTCCTCCTCTTTTAGCTGGTGGCTCCTCCCTCTCCTCTTGGTTCCTCCCCCTTTTAGCTGGTGGCTCCTCCCTTTCCTCTTGGTTCCTCCCCTTTTAGCTGGTGGCTCCTCCCTCTCCTTTTGGTTCCTCCCTTTTAGCTGGTGGCTCCTCCCTCTCATCTTGGTTCCGCTTCTCCTTAGCTGGTGGCTCCTCCCTCTCCTTAGCTGGTGGCTCCTCCCTCTCCTCTTGGTTCCTCCTCTCCTTAGCTGGTGGCTCCTCCCTCTCCTCTTGGTTCCTCCTCTCCTTAGCTGGTGGCTCCTCCCTCTCCTCTTGGTTCCTCCTCTCCTTAGCTGGTGGCTCCTCCCTCTCCTCTTGGTTTTTCTTCTCCTTAGCTGGTGGCTCCTCCCTCTCCTCTTGGTTCCTCTTCTCCTTAGCTGGTGGCTCCTCCCTCTCCTCTTGGTTCCTCCCTCTCCTTAGCTGGTGGCTCCTCCCTCTCCTTAGCTGGTGGCTCCTCCCTCTCCTCTTGGTTCCTCCCTCTCCTTAGCTGGTGGCTCCTCCCTCTCCTTAGCTGGTGGCTCCTCCCTCTCCTCTTGGTTCCTCTTCTCCTTAGCTGGTGGCTCCTCCCTCTCAGCTGGTGGCTCCTCCCTCTCAGCTGGTGGCTCCTCCCTCTCCTCTTGGTTCCTCTTCTCCTTAGATGGTGGCTCCTCCCTCTCCTCTTGGTTCCTCTTCTCCTTAGCTGGTGGCTCCTCCCTCTCCTCTTGGTTCCTCTTCTCCTTAGCTGGTGGCTCCTCCCTCTCCTTAGCTGGTGGCTCCTCCCTCTCCTCTTGGTTCCTCTTCTCCTTAGCTGGTGGCTCCTCCCTCTCCTCTTGGTTCCTCTTCTCCTTAGCTGGTGGCTCCTCCCTCTCCTTAGCTGGTGGCTCCTCCCTCTCCTCTTGGTTCCTCTTCTCCTTAGCTGGTGGCTCCTCCCTCTCCTTAGCTGGTGGCTCCTCCCTCTCCTCTTGGTTCCTCTTCTCCTTAGCTGGTGGCTCCTCCCTCTCCTTAGCTGGTGGCTCCTCCCTCTCCTCTTGGTTCCTCTTCTCCTTAGCTGGTGGCTCCTCCCTCTCCTCTTGGTTCCTCTTCTCCTTAGCTGGTGGCTCCTCCCTCTCCTCTTGGTTCCTCTTCTCCTTAGCTGGTGGCTCCTCCCTCTCCTCTTGGTTCCTCTTCTCCTTAGCTGGTGGCTCCTCCCTCTCCTTAGCTGGTGGCTCCTCCCTCTCCTCTTGGTTACTCTTCTCCTTAGCTGGTGGCTCCTCCCTCTCCTTAGCTGGTGGCTCCTCCCTCTCCTCTTGGTTCCTCTTCTCCTTAGCTGGTGGCTCCTCCCTCTCCTCTTGGTTCCTCTTCTCCTTAGCTGGTGGCTCCTCCCTCTCCTCTTGGTTCCTCTTCTCCTTAGCTGGTGGCTCCTCCCTCTCCTTAGCTGGTGGCTCCTCCCTCTCCTTAGCTGGTGGCTCCTCCCTCTCCTCTTGGCCCCTCCCCTTTTAGCTGGTGGCTCCTCCCTCTCCTCTTGGCCCCTCCCCTTTTAGCTGGTGCCCCTCCCTCTCCTCTTGGCTCCGCCCCTCACCAGTCCTTCATTATCATTACAGGTATTATTACAACAAGCGGATTCTGCACAAGACCAAAGGCAAACGCTTCACCTACAAGTTCAACTTCAACAAGCTGGTGATGCCCAACTACCCCTTCATCAACGTGCGGCCCGGCGGTAAGTCCCCGCCCCCCGTGGGTCTGTGGCCCCGCCCTCTCAGGTGCCATGTCATTATCTGCTCTGTGCCCCCCCCCCCCCCTTAGTCTCCTGCCAGTGTTCATAACTCCAGCCCTGGCCCCCTCAGCTCTGCCCCGTGTCCAGCCCTGACCCCCTCAGCTCTGCCCCATCCATCCCTGTCCCCTCAGCTCTGTCCCGTCCAGCCCTGGCCCCCTCAGCTCTGCCCCGTCTCCAGCCCTGGCCCCCTCAGCTCTGCCCCGTCTCCAGCCCTGGCCCCCTCAGCTCTGCCCCGTCTCCAGCCCTGGCCCCCTCAGCTCTGCCCCGTCCATCCCTGGCCCCCTCAGCTCTGCCCCGTCCATCCCTGTCACCTCAGCTCTGCCCCGTCCAGCCCTGGCCCCCTAAGCTCTGCCCCGTCTCCAGCCCTGGCCCCCTCAGCTCTGCCCCATCCATCCCTGTCCCCTCAGCTCTGCCCCGTCCAGCCCTGGCCCCCTAAGCTCTGCCCCGTCTCCAGCCCTGGCCCCCTCAGCTCTGCCCCATCCATCCCTGTCCCCTCAGCTCTGCCCCGTCCAGCCCTGGCCCCCTCAGCTCTGCCCCGTCCAGCCCTGGCCCCCTCAGCTCTGCCCCGTCCAGCCCTGGCCCCCTCAGCTCTGCCCCGTCCAGCCCTGGCCCCCTCAGCTCTGCCCCGTCCAGCCCTGGCCCCCTCAGCTCTGCCCCGTCCAATCCCTGCCCCCTCAGTTCTGCCCCGTCCAATCCCTGTCCCCTCAGTTCTGCCCCGTCCATCCCTGTCCCCTCAGCTCTGCCCCATCCAGCCCTGGCCCCCTCAGCTCTGCCCCATCCAGCCCTGGCCCCCTCGGCTCTGCCCCGTCCCCCTCGGCTCTGCCCCATCCATTCCTGTCCCCTCAGCTCTGCCCTGTCCCCCTCAGCTCTGCCCCGTCCAGCCCTGGCCCCCTCGGCTCTGCCCCGTCCAGCCCTGGCCCCCTCGGCTCTGCCCCGTCCAGCCCTGGCCCCCTCGGCTCTGCCCCGTCCAGCCCTGGCCCCCTCGGCTCTGCCCCGTCCAGCCCTGGCCCCCTCGGCTCTGCCCCGTCCAGCCCTGGCCCCCTCGGCTCTGCCCCGTCCAGCCCTGGCCCCCTCGGCTCTGCCCCGTCCAGCCCTGGCCCCCTCGGCTCTGTCCCGTCCAGCCCTGGCCCCCTCGGCTCTGTCCCGTCCAGCCCTGGCCCCCTCGGCTCTGTCCCGTCCAGCCCTGGCCCCCTCGGCTCTGTCCCGTCCAGCCCTGGCCCCCTCGGCTCTGCCCCGTCCAGCCCTGGCCCCCTCGGCTCTGCCCCGTCCAGCCCTGGCCCCCTCGGCTCTGCCCCGTCCAGCCCTGGCCCCCTCGGCTCTGCCCCGTCCAGCCCTGGCCCCCTCGGCTCTGCCCCGTCCAGCCCTGGCCCCCTCGGCTCTGCCCCTCTTTAAAAAAATAAATAAATAAATATAAAGCCTTGTGTTCTCCCATTGCCCAATAGGATTTTCGGGGGGGGGGGGGGGGGGCAAAGGAGTCTTCAATATTTTGGAGCTGGAGCAGGTGAGTTTCATTGACATGGTCCCGGCTCCCCATCACTTAGGAGTGTAGAAGGGCTCCAGTCATGTGATCTGTGTTGTCTCCTGCGCTTCCTTCCTCCTTTGTCCTCGTTTGCGTTTCCTTCCTCCTCTGTTGCTCGGCAACAAGCGACGTCTGTTTCCTGCGGCCGCGTTGTGTCTGCCAACAGACTTCTCTATTCCTCAAGACTCTGACGTCCAGAGGAAATTCCCTTCTTAGAATTCCCAGTGCGATGACATCAATGGCCAGAAACGTCTGGTCATGTGACCCCGGCTTCACTTAGCACCTCAATGCCCCGAAACGTCTGGTCATGTGACCCGGGCTTCACTTAGCACCTCAATGCCCCGAAACGTCTGGCTGAGTATACAGGGCTTCACTTAGCACCTCAATGCCCCGAAACGTCTGGACATGTGACCCCGGCTTCACTTAGCACCTCAATACCCCAAAACGTCTGGTCATGTGACCCCGGCTTCACTTATCACCTCAATACCCCGAAATGTCTGGTCATGTGACCCCGGCTTCACTTAGCACCTCAATGCTCCGAAACGTCTGGTCATGTGACCCGGGCTTCACTTAGCACCTCAATACCCCGAAACGTCTGGTCATGTGACCCCGGCTTCACTTAGCACCTCAATACCCCGAAACGTCTGGTCATGTGACCCCGGCTTCACTTAGCACCTCAATGCCCCGAAACGTCTGGTCACGTGACCCCGGCTTCACTTAGCACCTCAATACCCCGAAACGTCTGGTCATGTGACCCCGGCTTCACTTAGCACCCTAATGCCCCGAAACGTCTGGCCATGTGACCCCGGCTTCCA
>CM051244.1:160346686-160453667 GCA_027917425.1 Gastrophryne carolinensis | reverse complement strand
AGTTAGGCATTGGCATGTTTTTTAGTGTATGTGTCTATGTATATTCATATATATATATATATTATATTATTGGACCTACTGTCTTTTGGCTTGTATTGTGTGTTTGTGTGCATGTGCGGTTTATTCATGATTTTCATATTGCCTTTGTCTTTTTTGATCTGGGATACCCCTGCTGCATGGGTCTCCCAGTCTGATATACCTGGCTAGTCTTATTTTGGGGTCCTAAAATCCTCCCACTCCCGGGACGTTAATTAATTAATAAAGGGGCATCCCGGGTCGCTTACAGCATAAATCCCTGGGTTCTGCGAATACCAAAAGATTTCACCGAATGGAGGCTTCCAAGGATGCCGGAAATGGCTCTTCGGGGCAATCTAGGCAGTGTGGGGGTTGTGGGGCTCCACTCCCAGGTGATGACGTCATATTGTGCGTTCCTTGCGCCCAGCAGAATATTGCGCGTCAGTCCGGCACTCCGGTTCCTGGCTCCTCGCAACCTCAGTCATCGCCTGCCCCTCCGCCTTTATTCCGGACCCCATCTGACGTCATAGGTGGGGATTCGCAATCTGAGTTGTGCGCTCGAGTGGCCACTCTCGAGAAGTTGTTGTCGGCACAGGTAGCTCAAAAGGCTACGGCTAAAAGGAAACACATTGCTTCTCCTCCTCTGGCTCCTGCTGTGGAGGCAGCGGAAGTATTGGTCTGGTCAGATTGTCCTGTATCTGAGGAGGGGGAAAATCTTGGAAGATTTGGATGAGCTTGAGGCTCCACTGTTGTCTGATATTTCGGCAGAATTGACTACCGGGGTGTCTTTTGACACTCCTTCTATCCTCTCCAAGGTTTTTGAAATTTTGTCTCTGGATCCGCCTGCGGCGGCTCCTCCGCCTAAGGGTGAACTTTTTGATATGCCTAGGCCGCGTTTATCGTTCCCTGGTCAGCTACATTTGAAAGGGTTGTGCTTAAGGAATGGGAACAGCCGACCCGCCTGGTTGGTCCCCCTGCTAATTGGGACAGGCGGTATCCTTTTTCGGAGGAATTGGTCAAACTTTGGACGGTTCCCCCGGATGTGGATGCTCCGGTTTTGGGGCTCTCTAACACTTCAGTGCTACATTCACCAGACACTACCACAATTAAGGATGTCGAGGATGGTAGAATCGATCAACTGGCTCGTCATGGTTTCATTAGTGCTGGTTCGACCTTGCGACCGGTCTGTGCTTCGTCCATTGTTCTTTTGGCTCTTAGGGCCATGATTCAAAATTTGTACGCGGATCTTGATCCGGAATGTGAGGAGTTTGCCTCTCTTCAATTGTGTGAGTCTTTTGCTTCTTTCGTTCTGGCCGCCCAAGACGATGCTATGGCTATGTGCGGCAGGACATCAGCTCTTTTGGTTGCTATTCGGCGGTCAGTGTGGCTCCGCCAATGGACGGCGGATGTTGGTGCTAAACAATCGCTTACAGCCCTACCTTTTCTGGGTTTGCGTCTGTTTGGTGACAAGTTGGATTCAGTCACCAAGGGAGGTAAGTTGCCTCAGCGCAAGAAGCCGCGACGTCCATTTCGAGGAATCTCTTCTTTCAATCCTTCCTTTCGGGGAGCCAGGGCGGGCAGAAGGGCCTCCCTTCCTGCTACCAGGGGCACGAGCTGGAACCGGGGGCGAGGTCGCGGCCGTTCCGGTCATTCGTGGGGCTCTAAGCCTAAGTCCATGCCCAAGCCTGCTCAGCAGTGAGGGGGCGCCCTCACCCGTGCGGGTGGGGGGGACGGATTGCGACACTTCTCCCAGGTTTGGGTCCAGGCGGTTCCGGACAGATGGATTCGGGAGGTGGTGTCGTCCGGTTACAAGCTGGAGTTCCAGTCCCGTCCTCCCTCAAGGTTTTTCAGGTCCCGAATACCTACCGATCCTTTGGCCGCCCAAGAGCTCCGAGTGTCGGTAAGGAATCTTCTGGAATTGGCGGTCATCCATCCGGTGCCACCTTCGGAGTTGGGTCTCGGCTTCTATTCCAATCTCTTCACGGTACCCAAAAGGGACGGATCAGTGCGTCCTATCCTGGATCTGAAGTTCCTCAACAGGTTCATTCGCCCACGAAGTTTCACATGGAAACTCTGCGCTCGGCCATCACTTCTCTTCGGCAGGGGGACTTCATGACTTCCATAGACATAAAGGATGCTTATCTGCATGTTCCCATCTGCCCGGTCCATCAGCGCTTTCTGCGGTTCGTGGGTGGAGGATCGGCATTTTCAATTCATGGCTCTTCCGTTTGGTCTCACCTCGGCGCCAAGGGGTATTCACCAAGGTACTGGCGGGGGTGATGGCCATTCTCAGAACTCAAGGCATTCGAATTTTGCCTTATCTGGACGACCTTCTCATCATGGCTCCTTCCTTCAACCAAGCGGAGAAGGACACCAGCACGGTGGTTTCTACGCTGGAAAGCTTCGGTTGGGTGATCAACTATCCCAAGTCCTCCCTAGCTCCGGCCAGGGTGGTGTCCTTCCTGGGGATGACACTGGACTCTTGTCAGCACAGTGTTTTTCTACCTCAGTCGAAGATACTTTTGATTCAGAATTTGGCTCGACTTCTTCTTTCCAATCCTCGACCTTCCATCCGTCTGGGGATGAGGCTGGTGGGATTGATGGTAGCCTCCTTCGTGGCAGTTCCCTTTGCTCAGTTTCACACTCGGACGCTTCAGCTTCATCTGTTGGCGTCTTGGGATCGTTGTCCACGTTCATTGGACCAGCCCTTCCAGTTGTCCTCCAGGGTCCGGCAGTCCCTTCAATGGTGGCTGGTTTCGAACAATCTCCTGAAGGGCAGGTCCTTCCTGACTCCTCTCTGGGAGACTGCCACCACGGATGCCAGCCTTTCGGGTTGGGGGGGTTTCTGGAAGGATCTTCAGTTCCAGGGGCAGTGGGGTCCTCGAGAGGCTCACTTGTCCATCAATGTTCTGCAGCTGAGAGCTATCCGTCTGGTTCTTTCTCTTCTGACTCAGCATGTCCGGGGCCTTCCGATTCAGGTTCGTTCGGACAACCGGACGGCGGTTCCCTACATCAATCATCAGGGAGGGACTCGCAGTCTGGGTGCTCTGAGAGGTTTCCCTGATTCTGACCTGGGCGGAGGCCCATGTTTCTTGCCTGTCGGCAGTTTACATTCCGGGGGTGGAAAACACGGAAGCGGACCTTCTAAGCAGATGTTCCTCCCGTCTGGGGGAATGGTCTCTCCATCCTCAGGTTTTTCAGGCTCTGTGTCTCCGGTGGGGAACACCGGAGGTGGACCTGTTTGCTTCTCGTCACAATTACAAACTTCCGACCTTTGTGTCAATGTCTCAGGACCCCCTGGCTCTGGCGGTGGACGCCATGTCTCTGAGCTGGGGGGAACCGGGGTTCCTGTATCTGTTCCCTCCGATTCCCTTGCTAGGAAGAGTGTTAAGAAAGTTGATTCTGGAAGGGGTCTCCGCTATTCTCGTGGCTCCAAGGTGGCCAAGAAGGATGTGGTTGGCGGACATTGTTCGGATGGCGGTAGACCAGTTCGAACTTCCTCTGCGGCCGGATCTTCTCACTCAGGGTCGGCTGCGTTACCCCAATTTACCAACGCTGGCTTTGACGGCTTGCTGCTGAAACCTCCATCTTGAAGGAGGAAGGTCTTTCTGATTCGGTTATTAAGACTCTTATTTGTGCTCGGAAGAGGTCTTCTTCTGCTATCTATTATAGAACCTGGCGTTCTTACATCGATTGGTGCGAGGCTAGGTCTTTGCCCTGCAGAGTCTTTTCTGTTTCCAGAGTTTTGGATTTTCTTCAATCTGGACTGGATGCTGGTCTACAGCTTAGTACCCTGAAGGGGCAGGTTTCTGCCTTGTCTATTTTCTTTCAGAAGGCTTTTGCGCTTCATCCTTTGGTCAAGACTTTTTTTCCAGGGGGTTACGCATGTTGCGGCCTCCCAGGAAGTCTTTGCTTTCTGTTTGGGACCTGAATCTGGTTCTGTCTGCTCTTCAGGCTCCTCCTTTTGAGCCTTTGTCGGGTATTGCTCTTTCCACTTTGACTCAGAAGGTTGTCTTTCTAGTGGCTATCACTTCTGTTCGGCGTGTCTCTGAGTTGGCGGCCTTGTCTATTCAGGCGCCCTACCTTGAGAGACATCAAGATAAAGTGGTTTTTCGGTTCAAATCGGACTTTCTTCCTAAGGTTGTTTCTGCCTTTCATCTGAATCAGGACATTGTTCTTCCCTCCTTGTGTCCTAACCCTAAGAATGACAAGGAGAGGGTTTTGCACTGTTTGGACGTTTGTTCGCTGTGTTGATTACTATTTGCGTGCTACGTCTTCTTTTCGTAAGACTGATGCTTTTTTCGTTGTGCCTTTGCGGGCCTAGGAAGGGTTTGGCTCCGGCTAAATCTTCTATTAGTAAATGGATTCGTCAAGCCGTTATCGGTGCCTATTCGGCTAAGGGGAAAGTTCCCCCTTTTCGTATCACTGCTCATTCTACTCGCGCTATTGGTGCGTCCTGGGCTTTTCAGCACCACGCTTCTGTTGAACAAGTTTGTAAGGCGGCTACTTGGTCTTCGGTTCATACCTTTTCGAAGCTTTATAAGGTTGATGTGCGAGCCTCAGCGGACGCTGTGTTTGGCCGCAAAGTTCTGCAAACTGTAGTGGTTTGAGTTATGCTTCATTTTCCTGCTGGATACCCACCCTTTAGGGACACTGCTTTTGGATGTCCCGAACGTTATTACTACAGGAAGCGGGGTGTGTGTGACACACAAAGAATAATACCATTTTGTGAATACTCACCAGTAAAATGGATATTATTGGTGTGTCACACACACCCCGCTTCACCCGCCCTTTTTGGTATCCTGGTTTTCTCTATTTGGTGAAGCTATAATTTTGTTAAGAGTTAATTTCCTGGTACCTTGTCTTACTGCTTTTCAATTACACTGGGGATTAAGTGGGAGGTCCCAGGTATATATAGACTGGGAGGGGCCAGTTTTCAAGATCTCTCTCTCTGCAATGGCATCTGGCGATGGTTTACCCGAACGTTATTACAACAGGAAGCGGGGTGTGTGACACACCAATAATATCCATTTTACTGGTGAGTATTCACAAAATGGTATTTTGTCTTGCAGGCTCGGTCCCCCAGAGCGCTCCGCCAGTCCCCACCTCGTCCTCGCACTTCCACTTCTCCTCCCTGGATTCCCCCAATGAAGATTCTCGCCTGGGCCGGTTTTCTGGAAGCTCCACGGCTCAGTCCAGCCGGGAATCACTGAGCGACGCGGGGGAGCGGAAACCGGTCCTATCGGAACCCGAGGAGCTGCACCCGGAATGGCGGCGCAGCGCCGACCTCCTCTCCTCCTCCCGGACCCCAGTCGGGGCCCTGAAGCAGAAGCCGGATGTGCTGTTCCCGGTGCCGGGGATGTTCCCGGACACCCACAGCCCGTTTGCGGTGTCGCCCCTGGCGGGCCGCGGCGGGGGTGGTCTCCTCGGGGTTCCCATCTCTCCGGCCCTGTCGCTGACCCCGAGTGTCTTCTCGTACAGCCCCTCCCCCGGCCTGAGCCCGGCCTATCAGAGTGGCAGCTGCTTTAACTTTAACCCAGAGGAGATGAAACACTACCTGGCGGCCCAGGCCTGCTTCAACTACCACCTGAGCCCCCGGACTATCCCGCGATTCCCCGCCTTTGTGATCCCGCCTCCGCCGCCGCACCACCGCCATTACCCTCCCGAGGAGCCGCCCGCCTTCCCCATCAAGCTGCAGCCGCCTCCCGCGGGCCGCAAGAAGCCCCCGCCCCTTAACGCGCCCCCGCTGCTGCCCATCAAGGTGGAGCCCGTATCCGATGACGATGAAGAGCCGCTCTCCGACTTCTCGGACGACCCTGAAAGCGACAGCGAGCCGGACAAACTGGAAAAGGGGGCGGAGCATACGTTCGCCAAGCCCGCTGCTCCTTCCTGGTCTCCTTACCCCGCCGCTTCCCCGCGGTTTACTTACTCCAAGGAGGGTGCAGATGAATCGGCCTGGGATGCCTCCGGCGACTCCGCCTCGGCGGTCCGGGATGCTTTCCGTGACTCCGCCCCGGCGGTCCGGGATGCCTCAGGTGACTCCGCCCTGGCGGTCCGGGATGCCTCAGGTGACTCCGCCCTGGCGGTCCGGGATGCCTCAGGTGACTCCGCCCCAGCAGTCCGGGATGCCTCAGGTGACTCCGCCCCGGCGGTCCGGGATGCCTCAGGTGACTCCGCCCCGGCGGTCAGGGATGCCTCAGGTGACTCCGCCCCAGTGGGCTGGGATTCTTCCCCTGACTCCAATCCGGTGGCCTGGGATGCTTTCCGTGGCTCCGCCCCAGCGGTCCGGGATGCTTTCCGTGACTCCGCCCCGGCAGTCCGGGATGCTTTCCATGACTCCGCCCCGGCGGTCCGGGATGCTTTCCGTGACTCCACCCCGGCAGTCCGGGATGCTTTCCGTGACTCCACCCCGGCAGTCTGGGATGCTTTCCGTGACTCCGCCCCTGCAATCAGGGATGTTTCTGGTGACTCTGCCTCGGCGGTCAGGGGGGACTCCGCTCTGGTGGCCCAGAATGCTTCCTGTGGCTCCGCCCCGGCGGTCCGGGATGCTTCCTGTGGCTCTGCCCTGAAGGTCAGGGATGTCTCCGGTGAGTCCTCCCCGGCAGTCAGGGATGCTTCCGGTGACTCCGCCCTGGAGGTCAGGAATGCTTACTGTAACTCCACCCCGACGGTCAGGGATGCCTCCGGTGACTCCGCCCTTTCGGTGACCGACAAGAAGGAAGATTCCCTGCCCCCGAAGCTGCGCCTGAAACGCTTGCGGCAGGCGGAAGCCGCGGAGGAGGAACGGACGTGCCGCAAGGTCAGCTGCATTATCAATGGCTTCCGCGCCCCCGCCGAAGCCAAGGCGCTGGCCGCCACGGACTCCTAGTGCCGGAACTTTCCACCTTGAATTTTAGGGCTGTGGCCCTGCTGCAGGAAATGGTGTAAATGAATTGACTAACCCCACACGTATCGCTAACTCTACTTACCTTTCTTCAGGGAGACCGTTACATCTTCTGTGTGGCAGGAGGGGGCGGGTTAACCTCAGTAACTTCATTACCTCTTCTGAGAGGGGGCGGGGTTAACCTCAATAACTTCATTACCTCTTCTGAGAGGGGGCGGGGTTAGCCTCAGTAACTTCATTACCTCTTCTGGGAGGGGGCGGGGTTAACCTCAGTAACTTCATTACCTCTTCTGAGAGGGGGCGGGGTTAACCTCAGTAATGTCATTACCTCTGCTGGGAGGGGGCGGGGTTAACCTCAGTAACGTCATTACCTCTTCTGGGAGGGGGCGGGGTTAACCTCAGTAATGTAATTACCTCTTCTGGGCGGGGGCGGAGTTAACCTCCGTTTAGTCCTTTTGCGCACTCAGAGTTTTCCAGTTTTGTGGAAGCGAATTTGTAGAGCTTCTAGAAGCTTTTTTTATCCTTGTATATAAAAATTTTAAACATAATAAATAATTAATATTTGTAGGGGGCGACACTACAGCACTGCTTGTATGGGCTCCAGGAGGGGGCGCTTGGGTTTCTCTGTGTGACCCCGAATCGTCGGGATAAGCTCGTGTGAGCGACAGGAAGCTGATGTGAGAGGAGACAGGAAGTCGGAGCATGCTGAACGAAGGAGCGTGATCCGGGGCGTCTGTGCAAAAGCCCGCCCACCTCTATCGCAGGTGGGCGGAGCCTTGGTGGTGGGCGGGGCCTTGAAGGTGGGTTGCGAGTGGTGGGCGGGGCCTTGAAGGTGGGTTGCGAGTGGTGGGCGCAGCCTTGGAGATGGGTTGCGAGTGGTGGGCGCAGCCTTGGAGATGGGTTGCGAGTGGTGGCCGGGGCCTTGGAGGTGGGTTGCGAGTGGTGGGCGCAGCCTTGGAGATGGGTTGCGAGTGGTGGGCGCAGCCTTGGAGATGGGTTGCGAGTGGTGGGCGCAGCCTTGGAGGTGGGTTGCGAGTGGTGGACGGGGCCTTGGTGGTTTGAAAGTGGTGGGCGGGGCCTTGGAGATGGGTTGTGAGAGGTGGGCACGGCCTTGGAGGTGGGTTGTGAGTGGTGGACGGGGCCTTGGAGGTGGGTTGTGAGTGGTGGACAGGGCCTTGGAGGTGGGTTGTGAGTGGTGGACGGGGCCTTGGAGGTGGGTTGTGAGTGGTGGACAGGGCCTTGGAGGTGGGTTGTGAGTGGTGGGCGGGGCCTTGGAGGTGGGTTGTGAGTGGTGGGCGGGGCCTTGGAGGTGGGTTGTGAGTGGTGGACGGGGCCTTGGAGGTGGGTTGTGAGTGGTGGACGGGGCCTTGGAGGTGGGTTGTGAGTGGTGGACGGGGCCTTGGAGGTGGGTTGTGAGTGGTGGACGGGGCCTTGGAGGTGGGTTGTGAGTGGTGGACGGGGCCTTGGAGGTGGGTTGTGAGTGGTGGACGGGGCCTTGGAGGTGGGTTGTGAGTGGTGGACGGGGCCTTGGAGGTGGGTTGTGAGTGGTGGACGGGGCCTTGGAGGTGAGTTGTGAGTGGTGGACGGGGCCTTGGAGGTGGGTTGTGAGTGGTGGACGGGGCCTTGGAGGTGGGTTGTGAGTGGTGGACGGGGCCTTGGAGGTGGGTTGTGAGTGGTGGACGGGGCCTTGGAGGTGGGTTGTGAGTGGTGGACGGGGCCTTGGAGGTGGGTTGTGAGTGGTGGACGGGGCCTTGGAGGTGGGTTGTGAGTGGTGGACGGGGCCTTGGAGGTGGGTTGTGAGTGGTGGACGGGGCCTTGGAGGTGGGTTGTGAGTGGTGGACGGGGCCTTGGAGGTGGGTTGTGAGTGGTGGACGGGGCCTTGGAGGTGGGTTGTGAGTGGTGGACGGGGCCTTGGAGGTGGGTTGCGAGTGGTGGACGGGGCCTTGGAGGTGGGTTGCGAGTGGTGGACGGGGCCTTGGAGGTGGGTTGCGAGTGGTGGACGGGGCCTTGGAGGTGGGTTGCGAGTGGTGGACGGGGCCTTGGAGGTGGGTTGCGAGTGGTGGACGGGGCCTTGGAGGTGGGTTGCGAGTGGTGGACGGGGCCTTGGAGGTGGGTTGCGAGTGGTGGGCGGGGAATTGGACGGGGCCTTGGAGGTGGGTTGCGAGTGGTGGGCGGGGAATTGGAGATAGGGTTACAAGTGGTGGGCGGGGAATTGGAGGTAGGGTTACGAGTGGTGGGCGGGGGCCTTGGAGGTGGTTTGAGTGGTGGGCGGGGGCCTTGGAGGTGGGTTGTGAGTGGTGGGCGGGGGCCTTGGAGGTGGGTTGCGAGTGGTGGACGGGGCCTTGGAGGTGGGTTGCGAGTGGTGGACGGGGCCTTGGAGGTGGGTTGCGAGTGGTGGGCGGGGAATTGGACGGGGCCTTGGAGGTGGGTTGCGAGTGGTGGGCGGGGAATTGGAGATAGGGTTACAAGTGGTGGGCGGGGAATTGGAGGTAGGGTTACGAGTGGTGGGCGGGGGCCTTGGAGGTGGTTTGAGTGGTGGGCGGGGGCCTTGGAGGTGGGTTGTGAGTGTTGGGCGGGGGCCTTGGAGGTGGGTTGTGAGTGGTGGACGGGGCCTTGGAGGTGGGTTGTGAGTGGTGGACGGGGCCGTTGGGCTGTGAGTGGTGGACGGGGCCGTTGGGCTGTGAGTGGTGGACGGGGCCGTTGGGCTGTGAGTGGTGGACGGGGCCGTTGGGCTGTGAGTGGTGGGCGGGGCCGTTGGGCTGTGAGTGGTGGGCGGGGCCGTTGGGCTGTGAGTGGTGGGCGGGGCCGTGGAGGTGGGTTGTGAGTGGTGGGCGGGGCCCTTATGGATTGTGAGTGGTGGGCGATTGGTGGACGGGGCCTTGGAGGTGGGTTGTGATTGGTGGACGGGGCCTTGGAGGTGGGTTGTGATTGGTGGACGGGGCCTTGGAGGTGGGTTGTGATTGGTGTTCTTGCCGGACCCGGACCCTGCTCTATATTCAGAGCCCTGGAAATGCTGACCTAAATCTCCCAGAAGCCCCCGGGGTGGGGCTGTTACATAGCCAGATAATCTCACACCTTTGTACAGGTGCCGCCAGGAACTCCGGCGGTTTCCAGGAATGTGGTCCAACCTGTTGGCCAACCTGTGAACGATCTCTGCTGCCCATTGTGTAATCCTCCTGGCTATTGGCTTTCCTGATCATGTGACTTGGGGGGGCGCGTCTCCCTCTAGGGGCGGAATAGGCCAGGGGCTCCCTCTATGGGCGGAATGAGGGAGGGGCTCCCTCTAGGGGCTGAATGGGGGGGCACTGCTAAGTCTAGGGGCGGAATGGGGGGGCACGGCTACCTCTAGGGGCGGAATGGGGGCGCGGCTCCCTCTAGGGGCAGAATGGGGGCGCGGCTCCCTCTAGGGGCAGAATGGGGGCGTGGCTCCCTCTAGGGGCGGAATGGGGGCGTGGCTCCCTCTAGGGGCGGAATGGGGGCGTGGCTCCCTCTAGGGGCGGAATGGGGGCGTGGCTCCCTCTAGGGGCGGAATGGGGGCGTGGCTCCCTCTAGGGGCGGAATGGGGGCGTGGCTCCCTCTAGGGGCGGAATGGGGGCGTGGCTCCCTCTAGGGGCGGAATGGGGGCGTGGCTCCCTCTAGGGGCGGAATGGGGGCGTGGCTCCCTCTAGGGGCGGAATGGGGGCGTGGCTCCCTCTAGGGGCGGAATGGGGGCGTGGCTCCCTCTAGGGGCGTGGCTCCCTCTAGGGGCGGAATGGGGGGCGTGGCTCCCTCTAGGGGCGGAATGGGGGGCGTGGCTCCCTCTAGGGGCGGAATGGGGGGCGTGGCTCCCTCTAGGGGTGCAATGGGGGGCAGCTCCCTCTAGGGGTGCAATGGGGGGGCACGGCTTCCTCTAGGGGTGGAATGGGGGAGGGGCTCCCTCTAGGCGTGGAATGGGGGTGCGGCTCCTTCTAGGGGCGGAATGGGGGCGCGGCTCCCTCTAGGGGCGGAATGGGGGCGCGGCTCCCTCTAGGGGCGGAATGGGGGCGCGGCTCCCTCTAGGGGTGGAATGGGGGTGTGGCCCCAGGTGTCAGATTGCTGCAGATGCCGCTGTTGCTTTGCAGCGTGGCAAGTAACTGTGATGACATCATAGCGGCGGGTTTTTCCCTATTGCACAGAAGCTCAGGGCGTAGTTGTCGGGTGACGTATTATGGCGACGCCCCAGGTGGTGGCGCTATACACAATCTATATCTAATCCCTTATTACAGATGAATTTGCTCCAAGTGCCAAATATTTTTTTTAGTCGAATATTTTTGTACGTACAAAATATTTTAACACTAATTGTGATTGATGGGGGCGTGGCCTAAGCGTTAGGTAAGGTCGTAGCGGCCAATCAGGGTTTGGGGGGACGGGGTTTTAGCGCAGACTTTCCTTCACCAGCGCCCTCTAGAGGCAGGCAGCAGCATTACACACGGCCGGTTTGGGGCCCATCGGGTAAGGTCCGTAGCGGCCAATCAGGGTTGGGTGGCGGGGTTTTAGCATTAGCGTTCACCAGCGCCCTCTAGAGGCAGGCAGCAGCATTACACACGGCCGGGTTAGGGCCCATTGGGTAAGGTCGTAACGGCCAATCGGTGTTGGGGGGCGGGGTTTTAGCATTAGCACCCTCGAGAGGCAAGCGGCGGCATTACACACGGCTCATTGGGTATCTTTTTGCTTTTTTTTTTAGGACTATTTTACGTTTTTTCTCCCTTTTTTCTTTCTATTTTATTTGTTGCTTTGGGGTGCTTAGTGTCGGGAGGGAGGGGCGGGGTCTGGCCAGATGGGAGGCGGCCTATGTACATACCTGTATGCTAGCCCACCTGTGCAGTGCCTTGTAGAGGTTTTTGTGGCCTATATATTATATTATATATATATATAATGTCCTGTATAATATTATATCGCCCCCCCTGGGGGTCGGGAATAGATCTGTATTTTCTATAAAAGGATTTTACCTCAAATTTAAGATTTAAAGAGTTAAAAAAAAATAAAATAAAAAAAATCCCTTTTCATTAACAACGATATTGTCTCTGTGTGTTTAAAGGGGCGCGCCTTCGTTCGGGTTCTTAAAGGGACTGTCCTGTCTGACACTCGAGGAGCATCTGCGACTGCTGCCCTGTTGTCTTCTATTGAGAGGAGAAGGGCGGGGCTACAGCATCATGGCCGCTCCCATCAACCACAAGTTATTTTTTCTTTCCAATCCATTCCAGCCTGTCCAGAAGTCATCACGATTGGGTAGGTCCGCCCCCAAGGGGGCGTTGACTGCAAGATCAGCGATGTGCCCCTCCCAGCCCCCTATAAAGGCAGCTGCCTCTCAACCCAGACCCCAGTTCTCTTCTTGCACAGATCGCTTACACTCTCAGGATTTTGCAGCAGAGCGGGCCCCCTAGCCTGTCGGCCAGCTGCAGGACCCTATTTCCACGGATTCCTCTGACCCATCCTTGCCTCCCAGCTTTGGCTGTTTACCAGGGATCCGTGTACGGTAGGGTGAAATGCCGGGGTCTGGGGCGTTTTGGCAGAGCACATGGCTCTGGGCCGCAGGCTTTCTTACAAAAAGCAGGTCGGCCGCAGGCATCTTATGGTGAGCCTGCTGGGAAACCACTATATATATATTTTGTATATACCCTCCCTTCTCCCACATGCTTTATTGTTTTTGGTGTTGTGATTGTGTGTGCTTGGTGCTACTTACTGGAGGAGCGGTGGACCGCTCCATCGCCATAGCACGCTACGGCGAGGAGCGGTCCGCTGCCGCTCCTCCTACATACTTATCTTCCTCGCTCCCTCGCCGTGTGGTGGTCCCGGGCCGCATGTGGGCAGGCGCTCCCCGCGGGCTCCTCACGGATCGGGGGGGTCGCAATGGCAGGCGGCGTCGCTACTAGGCCTCTCTGCTGATGGGCCAGGGGCGGAGTCATGAGCGGCAGCGCACAGGCTGGCCGTCGCTCCAGTGACGCTCCTATAGTTGGATTCTTCTTTTGCCTATAATGTATTTGTGTTACATCTGACAGTATGGGTCATATTGTAATTACTGTCTTTTCTCTTTTTGATTTTAGACTGTGGGCTGAAGGTTGAGGGTTGTGGTTTCTTTCGGTCCCCATTGTTAAAAAGGGGGATCGGCTACTAGGCTTAGGCCATCAGTGTTAGCCTTTAACAAATATTTTTTATTTAAAATCACCATAATGGAGGCATCAGGGGATAGTGAGCCGGGCACCCCACTTGGCCAAGACAGGCTCTGCCCCTTGTGCAGACGGAATCCCCTGGGCGGATTCAGCACAATTTGTTCCACTTGTGCCAGAGGCATTGTTTTGGACCATGAGCGGGCGGTCGCTCCTGCCCCTAGTCCTGCGTTACCACCTGCCTCTTCGGATCCTCCGCTGCTGCAGTTAGCCCCTAGTGAAGGGGGAGCCAGCAAGGGGACACATGCTGATTTTGCGCAAAGGCTGGCTAGCTTTGAGAAACAGATCTCGTTGGCAGCCCCTAAAAAGGCCTTGAGTAAGAAGCGGCATTTGGAGCCGGTTTACTCGGATGATGATTTTTATGATTCTTTTGGCTCCGTGGAGGAAGGGGTGTCGCCAGATGACCCACTCTCAGTGGCTGAGTTGCTTTCCGCTGGAGATGACAGCATCTCTGGTTCCTCCTCGGATGAGGATTCCTTTCTTCCGGACGATACGGAAAGTTTGCTTTCTTCCGTTTTTGATACCTTGCACATTGTTCCTCCCAGAATAGCCAAGAGGAAAAAGGGTTGTTTGTTTCGGCCTGAAAGACAGCGGCGGGTTTTTCCAGAGCAGCCGCATTTTTCTAATATGATACTTAAAGAATGGGAGAGGCCCAACAAGCTACCGTCGGTTCCTAAGGGCCTGGATAGACGGTATCCTTTCCCTGCCGAGTTGATTAGGTTGTGGTCTCATCCCCCCGAGGTGGACCCTCCGGTTTCAGGTCTGTCCAACACCACGGTTATGCCGTCACCTGACAATGTTTCTTTATGAGTCCTTGCAGACAAATGCATGGATCAGTTGGTTTGCCATTCTTTTACCTTTGTTGGTTCCCTCTTACGGCCTGCATGTGCCACGGCAATTGTTTCCCTAGCCATGAGGAAAAAGGTTAAATAGCTTGTGACTAAGGCTAAATCTCGCAAACGGGCGGAGGAGTTTAAGGAGCTCAGGGCCTGTTTGGATTTCATCTGCTTTGTTGTTACTGCCATGGATGATGTGGTCAGGCTCGGTGCCAGAATTTCGGCCTTCCTTGTAGTATTACGCCGTTCGCTGTGGTGGAAGCAGTGGTCGGCCGATGCGGCCGCAAAAAAGTCCCTCACAAGTTTGCCCTTTGTGGGGAGTCGGCTGTTCGAGGAGAGACTGGACCATTTGGTCAAGGATGGTAAGCTCCCTCAAAGAAAGAAACCTACTCGCCCTTTCGGCACTCCTCTTCCTACCGGCCCTTTCGGGGGGGGGGGGGGGAAGAGGTTCTTCATTCTCCGGTGCCCGCAGAGATACCTGGGGCAGAAGTAGGCCCCGCAGCCAGCCCAACCCCGCCTGGGGAGCTAAGCCCAAACCCCTAGCCAAGCCTACTCAGGCATGAGGGGGTGGGTTCTGCTGTTTGCTCCAATCTGGAGACATCACGTCTCGGATCTTTGGATTCAGGAGGTGGTGTCGTCAGGTTACATGATCGAGCTGGCAGCCAGACCACCCACAAAATTTCTGTGTTCAAGGACATCGCGAAATCCGCTAAAAGCAGAGGCTTTAAGAGCAGCTGTCCAGCACCTCCTGCAGTTAGGGGTGATTTGCCATGTGCCCCGGCAGGAGCAAGGTCGGGGTTTCTATTTCAACCTGTTCACGGTCCCCAAGAAGGACGGATCACTACGGCCGATCTTGGACCTAAAGGGTCTCAACAAATTTATAAGGGTCAGACATTTCTGCATGGAGACATTGCGATCGGCGGTGAGGTCGCTTCGGCCCGGCGACTTTGACTACGGTGGACATCAGGGACCGTATCTGCACGTCCCGATTTTTCCGGGACATCAGAAGTTTTCCCTATTTCACGATTTGGGCTTCGCCCCCAGGGGGCACTCGACTGTAAGATGTAGGTTCTCCGGCCCCCTATAAAGGCAGCTGTCCCCCCTATCATCCCCAGTCATTCATCTTGCAGTTTGGCTGCACAAGATTGTTGGCACTCTCTCTGATATAGGCAGCAGAGCGGGGCCACCTAGCCCGTCGGCCGCTGCAAACTCTATTTCCATGGATCCCTTGTGACCCACTCCTGCCTCCCAGCACTTGGCTGCTACGGGATCTGTGATGGTAGGGTGAACGCCGGGGTCCGTGGCGTTCGGCAGAGCTCATGCTCTGGGCCGCAGGCCTTATGCTAAAAGGTAGCCGCCCACAGGCTTATGGTGAGCCTGAGGGGGAACCACTATGTATGGTCCTGAGTGGAACAGGACAAGATTAGCATTTTTTGTATGTGCTCTCCCTGCGCACAAGCTTTATTTCTGTTTATTCACTGCTGTGTTTGGTGATTTTACTAGCGCTCTTCACTGATTGCAGTGAGGAGCGGTCTCTGGCTGCTTACTCGCCTCCCTGCGTTCCCCCGTCGGGTGGCCGGGACGCGCGCCTCTCGGCTATCGCGCCCCACAGGCCCCTGCCGCATCGCCGTGTGCGGCGCTGGCTGTGATAGACGGGGGGGCGCCATTGCAGCCTTGATAGAGGCGGTGCTCTTCTCGTGATGTGCTGTGGAGGGGGACGGTGCCCGGCATCGGCGCGCTGCTGAAGTCACGCTGGTGTCGCCCCCCCGAGGATCATTCCAGAAGGTGGCTGGGCCGACGTGCTGCTCTACTGCTGCTCTCTGCTGCTGGGTCAAGCTTGAGCTTCTTGTTGCGGACGCTCCGTCGCTGTTGTGAGTCCCTCTTTCTTGATGCTTGCTTTTTGCCATTGTATATGCTAAGGCTGACCAGGGGCTCTCCTTCTCTCTCTTTTTTGTATAGATCGTGGGCTAGGTTGAGGGTTGTGGTTCCCCTTTTTAATAAGAGGGATCGTTTATAGGCTTAGGCCATTAGCGTCTAGTAGCCTTATTGAATTTTACTATTCTTAATCACCATAATGGAGGCATCAGGGGATAGTGTGCTGGGGGTCCCATTTGGGCAGGACAGGCTCTGCCCCTTGTGCAGGAGGAATCCTTTGGGCGGATTCAGCACTGTTTGTACCACTTGCGCCAGAGCCATTTTTTTGGACCATGAGCGGGTGGTCGCTCCTGACCCTAGCCCTGTATTACCATCGGCCTCTCCGGACCCTCCGCTGTTGCATTCAGACTCTAGTGAAGGGGGAGCCAGCAAGGGGTCTCATACTGATTTTGCGCATAGGCTGGCCAGTCTCGAGAGACAGATCTTGTTGATGGCCCCTAAGAAAGCCTCGAGTAAGAAGCGGCATCTGGAGCCGATTTACTCGGATGACGATTTGTTTGATTGCTTGGGTTCTGCGGAGGAAGGTGAGTTGCCAGATAATTCACGCTCAACGGTGGAATATTCTGCTGGCGATGACAGTTTCTTTGGTTCCTCCTCGGACGAGGATTCTTGTCTACCGGATGATGCAGAGAATTTGCTCTCCTCCGTGTTTGATACCCTACACATTGTTCCTCCCAGAGCGGCTAAGAGGAAGCAGGGTGATCTGTTTCGGCCTGAGAGGCAAGGACGGGTCTTCACGGAGCAGCCTCACTTTACTAACATGATCCTTAAGGAATGGGAAAGGCCCAACAAGTTACTGTCGGTCCCCAAGGGCCTGGATAGGCGGTACCCCTTCCCTAATGAGTTGGTTCGGTTATGGTGCCACCCTCCCAAGGTGGATCCTCCCGTGTCAGGCTTTTCCAACACTACTGTTATGCCGTCGCCTGACTGCTTCCTTACGTGACCCTGCAGACAAGCGCATGGATCAGCTGGTCTGCCATGCTTTCACCTTTGCTGGTGCCCTCTTTCGCCCTGCGTGTGCCTCGGCAATCGTCTCATTAGCCAACAGGAGAAAGGTGAGACACCTTGTGGCTAGAGCTAAGGCTTGCAAGCTGGCTGAGGAGTATAAAGAACTCAAGGCCCACAAAATTCCTACGTTCAAGGGTATCCTGAAGCCCGCGAAAGGCTCAAGCCTTAAAAACGGCTGTTCAACACCTTCTGCGGATAGGTGTGATTTGCCCTGTACCCCTGCAGAAACGGGGTTGGGGATTCTGTTCCAATCTGTTCACGGTTCCCAAGAAGGACGGAACGCTAAGGCCGATCCTGGACCTGAAGGGTCTCAACAGGTTTGTAAGAGTCAGACATTTCCGCATGGAAACGTTGCGGTCGGCGGTGAGATTGCTTCGGCCCGGCAACCTCATGACCACGGTGGACATCAGGGATGCTTATCTGCACATCTCGATATTCCAGGGACATCAGAAGTACCTGAGGTTTGCACTGGAGGATCAACATTATCAGTTTGTAGCACTCCCTTTTGGGATATCCTCAGCCCCCGTGTGCTCACCAAGCTGCTGGCGGGCATCATGGATATTCTGAGGAGTCAGGGTAACACATGGATACCCTATCTGGACGATTTGCGGATTTCGGCCCCTTTGGCAGGCCAAGAGCGATACTCGGACGGTGCTGTCAACCCTTGAAGCCTTCGGTTGGGTAATCAATTACCCCAAGTCGTTCATCACTCCTTCCTGGGAATGTCGATAGACACCGTTCAGGTCAAGGTCTTTCTGCCACAGCAGAAGGTTTTGGGACTCCAGACGCAAGTGCAGGCCTTGCTGTCTTGTCAGCGGCCGTCGGTACGTCTGGGGATGAGATTGGTGGGACTAATGGTGTCATGCCTCGAGGCAGTACCTTTTGTCCAATTTCACATGAGACCTTTACAATTGAACCTGCTGACCGGCTGGAATCGGGCGCAGGAATCACTGGAACAGGGCTTTCTCTGTCCTCCCTGGCTAGGTAGTCCCTCTTGTGGTTGGACTCCCGGAACCTGCTGGTGGGCAAGTCCTTTCTGACTCCCCATTGGGAGATAGTTACCACGGATGCCAGTCTGACAGGCTGGGGAGGCGTTTGGCAGACCCAGAAGTTCCAGGGTCAGTGGGGTCCGCAAGAGAACCATTTACCCATAAATCTCTTGGAGCTGAGAGCAATCTGGTTGGTTCTTTTACGTTTGACTCCCCATTTAAGAGGACATGCAATCCAAATCCGCTCGGACAGTCGGACAAGCAAGTGATCCCTCAAGGAGGTAAAACAGATTCTGACTTGGGCAGAGGAGAATGTTCCCTGCATCTCTGCGTTCTACATCCTCGGGGTGGAAAACAGGAGGCATACTCCCTGAGCAGGAGTTTCCTGCACCTGGGGGAATGGTCCCTCAGCAGCGAGACTTTTCAGGTTCTGTCTCCGCTGGGGCCAGCTGGACGTGCATCTGTTTGCGTCCAGACACAATCACAAGCTTCCAAGGTTTGTCTCCCTCTCAAGAGATCCTCTGGCCATTGCAACAGACGCTCTGGCGATTCCTTGGATGGAGTTCAAATTTCTGTATGCATTCCCCCCCGTTTCCGCTCCTGGGCAGAGTGCTTCGCAAGATAGCCCAGGAAGGCGTACCAACCATCCTGGTGGCTCCTCGCTGGCCGAGAAGGAGTTGGTTTGTGGACATAGTTCAGATGCCAATCGTCGGCAGTCGTCTCATTAGCCAACAGGAGAAAGGTGAGACACCTTGTGGCTAGAGCTAAGGCTTGCAAGCTGGCTGAGGAGTATAAGGAACTCAAGGCTTGCTTAGATTTCATTGGCTTTGTTGTTACTGCCTTGGATGATGTGGTCAGGCTTGGTGCCAGGATTTCTGCCTTGCTTGTTGCTCTGCGCCGTTTGCTCTGGCTGAAGCAGTGGTCGGCGGATGCGGCTGCCAAGAAGTCCCTCACAAGTTTCCCTTTTGTGGGAAGCAGGCTGTTGGGGAGTTACCCATGTCTGGCCACCGTGTAAGTCACTATTACCGGTGTGGGACTTGAATTTAGTGCTATCTGCTCTCCAGGGTCCTCCCTTCGAGCCATTGAGTGATGCTGTATTGTCTGTATTGACTCTCAAAGTGGTCTTTCTGGTAGCGATCACCTCGGTGCGTCGCGTATCGGAGCTGGCCGTGCTTTGTATGAAACCACCCTACTTTGAGCTGCACAGGGATAAGGTGGTTTTTCGCCAGGTTTTTTACCAGAGCTATTGGTGCCTCTTGGGCTTTTCAGCACCAGGCGTCGGTGGAACAAGTTTGTAAGGCCGCAACTTGGCCTTCTGTTCATACTTTTACAAAGTTTTACAAGGTGGATGTCGGGGCCTCAGCTGACGCTGTTTTTGGCCGAAAGGTGCTTCAGGCGGTAGTGAAGTGAACTACGTGCTGTTCCGCACTGGGGATCCCGCCCATATGGACACTGCTTTTGGATGTCCCAATCGTGAAGGTATTGGGACGGCCTGGACTGGATGTAGGGAAAAATACAATTCTGTGAAACTCGCCTGTAGAATTGTTTTTGTATCCATCCAGTCCAGGCTGTTCCACCCCGCCCTTGTGTTTATTATGTCCTGTATACCTGTTATGGTGATCAACCATTTTTGTTTATAGGACACTATTTTTTCTAGTTTTTGCTTAGAGAGCGTACAAGCTGAAGCTATGTGAAGTAACATGGTTTCTTAGGCCTCCCGGCCTGTCCTCTTTTGTTGTGTACTGCTTTTAAACCACTGGGGAATGATAGAGGGGCAGCTGCCTTTATAGTGGGCCGGGAGGAGCTACATCTTTGATCTTGCAGTCAAGCGCCCTCTAGAGGTGAACACCCAACAGTGAAGATATTGGGACGGCCTGGACTGGATGGATACAAAAACAATTCTACAGGTGAGTGTCACAGAATTGCATTTTCTTTCCCCAGAGGTCTATTGCCAATCATAGATTGATCAAGACTTTTTTTCCAGGCGTTCACTCATGTCCGTCCACCGCGTAAATCAGTCTTACCGGTGTGGGACCTAAATCTGGTGTTATCTGCTCTCCAGGGTGCCCCCTTTGAGCCATTGAATGATGCTACATTGTCTATGCTTACACTCAAGGTGGTTTTATTGGTGGCGATCACCTCGGTGCGTCGAGTATCAGAGCTGGCCGCGCTTTGTATGAAACCTCCCTATTTTGAGATGCACAGAGATAAGGTGGTTTTTCATTTTAAAGTGGACCAACACCCAGGGGTGATCGGCCCGGAAATCTCTAAGATTCCCGGGCCGATCACCTCCCACCCCGCGGGACATCCGAGATCGGGATGTCCCGCGGGGTGAAACCCCACAGAAACCCCAAAAACATCTTACCTGATCCGCTGCCGCTTCCGCCGCCTCCCGCGCGCCCCTCCAGACGTGCGCGCGCCGGCCCTCTGTGAATGGCCGGCGGGGGCGCGCGCGCGGGAGGCGGCGGCAGCGGCTTGGACGTTCCTGATCCCCGCCTGGACGTTGGCGGGGATTGGCTGCGGCGTTCACGTGGGAGCGTTGAGAGGTGAGTTTATTGGGGTTTCTGGGGGGTTTCACACAGCGGGGCACCCCCGATCGGGGTGCCCCGCCGAAGTGGACCAAAACCCAGGATAGTCAAAATCCTGGGTGTTGGTCCACTTTAAGCCTGATTTTTTTTTTGCCCAAGATCGTTTCTCCTTTTCACCTTAATGAGGAAGTCGTCTTACCTTCTTTGTGTCCAGCACCGGCTAATTCTAAGGAAAGGACCCTCCATGCCTTGGATGTGGTCAGAGCCATTAAGTATTACCTGGCTGCGACTGAATCCTTCAGGAAATCGGATTTGCTTTTTGTCCTAACAGAAGGCTCTAGAAAGAGCTTTGCCACCAGCCAAGTCCACACTCAGTGGATTTGACAGGAGTTGGTACGAGCCTATTCCGCCAAGGGGAAAGAACCCCCTTTTCGGATCACAGCTCATTCTACCAGAGCTATTGGTGCCTCTTGGGCTTTTCAGCACCAGGCATCCGTTGAACAAGTTTGTAAGGCCGCCACTTGCTCTTCAGCTGATGCTGTTTTTGGCCGAAAGGTGCTTCAGGCGGTAGTGAAATGAACTACCTGCTGTTCCGCACTGGGGATCCCGCCCTACTTTATGGACACTGCTATTGGATGTCCCAATCGTGATGACTTCTGGACGGGCTGGAATGGATTGGAAAGATAAAGGCAATTCTGTGAAACTCATCTGTAGGATTGCTTTTATTTCCGATCCATTCCAGCACGTCCACCCCGCCCTTGAGGTTTATTATGTCCTGCATGCCTGTTTATGGTGATTGAACCATTATTGTTCATAGGACACTAGTTATACAAGTTCTAGATTTTACAATTTTTAGTTTGAGAGAGGCTGTGTGAGGGGAGGGGCTGTGTGAGGGGAGGGGCTGTGTGAGGGGAGAGGCTGTGTGAGGGGAGAGGCTGTGTGAGCGGGAGAGGCTGTGTGAGCGGGAGAGGCTGTGTGAGAGGGGAGAGGCTGTGTGAGAGGGGAGAGGCTGTGTGAGAGGGGAGAGGCTGTGTGAGAGGGGAGAGGCTGTGTGAGAGGGGAGAGGCTGTGTGAGAGGGGAGAGGCTGTGTGAGAGGGGAGAGGCTGTGTGAGAGGGGAGAGGCTGTGTGAGAGGGGAGAGGCTGTGTGAGAGGGGAGAGGCTGTGTGAGCGGGAGGGGCTGTGTGAGCGGGAGAGGCTGTGTGAGCGGGAGAGGCTGTGTGAGCGGAGAGGCTGTGTGAGCGGAGAGGCTGTGTGAGCGGGAGGGGCTGTGTGAGCGGGAGGGGCTGTGTGCGAGGGGAGGGGCTGTGTGCGAGGGGAGGGGCTGTGTGCGAGGGGAGGGGCTGTGTGCGAGGGGAGGGGCTGTGTGCGAGGGGAGGGGCTGTGTGCGAGGGGAGGGGCTGTGTGCAAGGGGAGGGGCTGTGTGCGAGGGGAGGGGCTGTGTGCGAGGGGAGGGGCTGTGTGCGAGGGGAGGGGCTGTGTGCGAGGGGAGGGGCTGTGTGCGAGGGGAGGGGCTGTGTGTGAGCGGGAGGGGCTGTGTGTGAGCGGGAGGGGCTGTGTGTGAGGGGGAGAGGCTGTGTGTGAGGGGAGGGGCTGTGTGTGTGGGGAGGGGCTGTGTGTGTGGGGAGGGGCTGTGTGTGTGGGGAGGGGCTGTGTGTGTGGGGAGGGGCTGTGCGCGAGCGGGAGGGGCTGTGCGCGAGCGGGAGGGGCTGTGCGCGAGCGGGAGGGGCTGTGCGCGAGCGGGAGGGGCTGTGCGCGAGCGGGAGGGGCTGTGCGCGAGCGGGAGGGGCTGTGCGCGAGCGGGAGGGGCTGTGCGCGAGCGGGAGGGGCTGTGCGTGAGGGGAGGGGCTGTGCGCGAGCGGGAGGGGCTGTGCGCGAGCGGGAGGGGAGAGGCTGTGCGAGAGGGGAGAGGCTGTGCGAGAGGGGAGAGGCTGTGCGAGAGGGGAGGGGCTGTGCGAGAGGGGAGGGGCTGTGCGAGAGGGGAGGGGCTGTGTGTGGGGAGGGGCTGTGTGTGAGCGGCGAGGCTGTGTGTGAGCGGGAGGGGCTGTGTGTGAGCGGGAGGGGCTGTGTGTGAGCGGGAGGGGCTGTGTGTGAGCGGGAGGGGCTGTGTGAGGGGAGGGGCTGTGTGTGAGGGGAGGGGCTGTGCGCGAGCGGGAGGGGCTGTGCGCGAGCGGGAGGGGCTGTGCGCGAGCGGGAGGGGCTGTGCGCGAGCGGGAGGGGCTGTGCGCGAGCGGGAGGGGCTGTGC
The DNA here is from genome assembly GCA_027917425.1 of Gastrophryne carolinensis. Classification (NCBI taxonomy): domain Eukaryota; kingdom Metazoa; phylum Chordata; class Amphibia; order Anura; family Microhylidae; genus Gastrophryne; species Gastrophryne carolinensis. The sequence continues at coordinate 160,431,043 of CM051244.1, read as the reverse complement.
GCGAGCGGGAGGGGCTGTGCGCGAGCGGGAGGGGCTGTGCGCGAGGGGAGGGGCTGTGCGCGAGGGGAGGGGCTGTGCGCGAGGGGAGGGGCTGTGCGCGAGGGGAGGGGCTGTGCGCGAGGGGAGGGGCTGTGTGTGGGGAGGGGCTGTGTGTGAGGGGAGGGGCTGTGTGTGTGGGGAGGGGCTGTGTGTGAGGGGAGGGGCTGTGTGTGAGGGGAGAGGCTGTGTGTGAGGGGAGAGGCTGTATGAGGGGAGGGGCTGTGCGTGAGGGGAGGGGCTGTGCGTGAGGGGAGGGGCTGTGCGTGAGGGGAGGGGCTGTGCGCGAGCGGGAGGGGCTGTGCGCGAGCGGGAGGGGCTGTGCGCGAGCGGGAGGGGCTGTGCGCGAGCGGGAGGGGCTGTGCGCGAGCGGGAGGGGCTGTGCGCGAGCGGGAGGGGCTGTGCGCGAGCGGGAGGGGCTGTGCGCGAGCGGGAGGGGCTGTGCGCGAGCGGGAGGGGCTGTGCGTGAGGGGAGAGGCTGTGCGAGAGGGGAGGGGCTGTGCGAGAGGGGAGGGGCTGTGCGAGAGGGGAGGGGCTGTGCGAGAGGGGAGGGGCTGTGTGTGGGGAGGGGCTGTGTGTGAGGGGAGGGGCTGTGTGTGAGCGGCGAGGCTGTGTGTGAGCGGGAGGGGCTGTGTGTGAGCGGGAGGGGCTGTGTGTGAGCGGGAGGGGCTGTGTGTGAGCGGGAGGGGCTGTGTGTGAGGGGAGGGGCTGTGTGTGAGGGGAGGGGCTGTGTGGGGAGAGGCTGTGTGTGGGGAGAGGCTGTGTGTGAGCGGGAGAGGCTGTGTGTGAGCGGGAGGGGCTGTGTGTGAGGGGAGAGGCTGTGTGTGAGGGGAGGGGCTGTGTGTGAGCGGGAGGGGCTGTGTGTGTGGGGAGAGGCTGTGTGTGAGGGGGAGAGGCTGTGTGTGAGGGGGAGGGGCTGTGTGTGAGGGGAGAGGCTGTGTGTGAGGGGGAGGGGCTGTGTGTGAGGGGGAGGGGCTGTGTGAGGGGAGAGGCTGTGCGTGAGCGGGAGGGGCTGTGCGTGAGCGGGAGGGGCTGTGCGTGAGCGGGAGGGGCTGTGCGTGAGCGGGAGGGGCTGTGCGAGGGGAGGGGCTGTGCGTGGGGAGAGGCTGTGCGCGAGCGGGAGGGGCTGAGCGGGAGGGGCTGAGCGGGAGGGGCTGAGCGGGAGGGGCTGTGCGCGAGCGGGAGGGGCTGTGCGCGAGCGGGAGGGGCTGTGTGAGGGGAGGGGCTGTGTGAGGGGAGGGGCTGTGTGTGAGGGGAGGGGCTGTGTGGGAGGGGAGGGGCTGTGTGAGGGGAGGGGCTGTGTGAGGGGAGGGGCTGTGTGAGGGGAGAGGCTGTGTGTGAGGGGAGGGGCTGTGTGAGGGGAGGGGCTGTGTGAAGGGAGGGGCTGTGTGAGGGGAGGGGCTGTGTGAGGGGAGGGGCTGTGTGTGAGGGGAGGGGCTGTGTGTGAGGGGAGGGGCTGTGTGAAGGGAGGGGCTGTGTGAGGGGAGGGGCTGTGTGAGGGGAGGGGCTGTGTGTGAGGGGAGGGGCTGTGCGCGAGCGGGAGGGGCTGTGCGCGAGCGGGAGGGGCTGTGCGCGAGCGGGAGGGGCTGTGCGCGAGCCGGAGGGGCTGTGTGTGAGGGGGAGGGGCTGTGTGTGAGCGCGAGCGGGAGGGGCCTGCCTCTTCTATTGAGTACTTCTTTTTAATTACTGGGGCCTGGGTTGAGAGGCAGCTGCCTTTATAGGGGGCCGGGAGGGGCTGCATCTCTGATCTTGCAGTCAACGCCCCTTAGGGGCGGAGCTACGCAATCGTGATGACTTCTGGACGGGCTGGAATGGATCGGAAATAAAAGCAATTCTACAGGTGAGTTTCACAGAATTGCCTTTTTCCTGGCAGAGCTCTGTCTGATGGGGGACAGGAAACTACTGCACCTCACCCTCACACCACCAGTGACCCTGCATTAGAGAGATACTCGCCATTTCCTAGCAGAGCGCCGTCTGATGGGGAACAAGAAACTACTGCACCTCCCCCTCACACCATCAGTAAGCCCTGCATTAGAGAAATACTCACCTTTTCCTAGTAGAGCTCCATCTGATGGGGGACAGGAAACAACCGCACCCCCCCCCCCCCCCCCCCCCCCACCGTCAGTGACCCCGTATTAGAGAGATACTCACCTTTTCCTATCTGTGCTTTAGGGGGGACCCGTGGTTTTCACTCCCCTGGGTTTTGAGCCATGTGGATGCCCCAGATCGTCCATACTACTCACCTTTCCGCTGATCCTACGGCGCGAGCTCGCATCCAATCAAGCGCTTTATGATGCTGTAAATACTAAAGTGTTGGTATAGGGAGCGGGGGCACCATCCCCCCCCCCCCCCGCCTATCTGAATTGCTGGGCACTGGGATGTGCCCCCCCCCCCACGATCACAGGGAGGGATGCCCCCGGGGCACATAGAAGGAAAGAAGAAAGGGAATAGCAGAATAAATTGGAAAGAAAGAAAGGGAATAGCAGAATGAATGAATGAAAGAAAGGAAATAGCAGAATAAAGAGAGAGAAAGGAAATAGCAGAATAAAGAGAGAGAAAGGGAATAGCAGAATAAATAATAGGAAAGGGAGGGAATAGCAGAATAAAGAGAGAGAAAGAGAGGGAATAGCAGAATAAATAGGAAAGAGAGAAAGGGAAGGAATAGCAGAATAAAGAGAGAAAGGGAGGGAATAGCAGAATAAAGAGAGAGAGAAAGGGAGGGAATAGCAGAATAAAGAGAGAGAAAGGGAGGGAATAGCAGAATAAAGAGAGAGAAAGGGAGGGAATAGCAGAATAAAGAAAGAGAAAGGGAGGGAATAGCAGAATAAAGAGAGAGAGAAAGGGAATAGCAGAATAAAGACAGAGAGAAAGGGAATAGCAGAATAAAGACAGAGAGAAAGGGAATAGCAGAATAAAGACAGAGAGAAAGGGAATAGCAGAATAAATAGGAAAGAAGAAAGGGAATAGCAGAATAAATAGGAAAGAAGAAAGGGAATAGCAGAATGAAAAGAATGAATAGAAAGAAAAAGAAAGGGAATAGCAGAATGAAAAGAAAGGGAATAGCAGAATGAAAAAAATAGCAGAATGAATAGAAAGAAAAAAGGGAATAGCAGAATAAATAGAAAAAAGTAAAGAGAGAAAGGGAATAGCAGCATGAATAGAAAGAAAGGGAATAGCAGAATGAATAGAAAGAAAGGGAATAGCAGAATGAATAGAAAGAAAGAAAAAAGAAACGGAATAACAGAATGAATAGAAGGAAAGAAAGAAAGGGAATAGCAGCATGAATAGAAGGAAATAAAGAAAGAGGAAATAGCAGCATGAATAGATCGAAAGAATGAAAGGGAATAGCAGAATGAATAGAAAGAATAGAAGGAGTGGCAGAAAAAAGAGTCTCGCTTAATGGCCAATCTGCCCCTGGCTCCTGCACAGCCCTGCGTCCTGCATAGGGGCTCCCCAGGATAGAGGGAATGAGGTGGGGCCCCCAAGGTTCAGGGGCCCCGGCACCTTCTGGCTGTGACACGTTTATTCTTTCCTTCTATTCATTCTGCTATTCCCTTTCTTTCTCTTTCCCTCAATTCATTCTGTTATTCCCTTTCTTTCTTGCTTTCTTTCCTTCTATTCATTCAGCTATTCCCTTTCTTTCTTTCTTTCTTTCTTTCTTTCTTTCTTTCCTTCTATTCATTCTGCTATTCCCTTTCTTTCTTTCCCTCTATTCATTCTGCTATTTCCTTTCTTTCTTTCCTTCTATTCATTCTGCTATTCCCTTTCTTTCTTTCCCTCTATTCATTCTGCTATTTCCTTTCTTTCTTTCCTTCTATTCATTCTGCTATTCCCTTTCTTTCTCTTTCCCTCTATTCATTCTGCTATTTCCTTTCTTTCTTTCCTTCTATTCATTCTGCTATTCCCTTTCTTTCTTTCCCTCTATTCATTCTGCTATTTCCTTTCTTTCTTTCCTTCTATTCATTCTGCTATTCCCTTTCTTTCTCTTTCCCTCTATTCATTCTGTTATTCCCTTTCTTTCTTCCTTTCTTTCCTTCTATTCATTCTGCTATTTCCTTTCTTTCTTTCCTTCTATTCATTCAGCTATTCCCTTCCTTCCTTTCTTTCTTTCTTTCTTTCTTTCTTTCTTTCTTTCTTTCCTTCTATTCATTCAGCTATTCCCTTTCTTTTTCTTTCCTTCTATTCATTCAGCTATTCCCTTTCTTTCCTTCTATTTATTCTGCTATTCCCTTTCTTTCTCTTTCCCTCTATTCATTCAGCTATTCCCTTTCTTTCTTTCTTTCTTTCTTTTTCTTTCTTTCCTTCTATTCATTCTGCTATTCCCTTTCTTTCTTTCCTTCTATTCATTCTGTTATTCCCTTTCTTTCTTTCCTTCTATTCATTCTGTTATTCCCTTTCTTTCTTTCCTTCTATCCCCCCCCCCTGGGGTATGTACCATAGAAGAGGTGAGTGCACCAGGACGGGCCGGGGTCTGGTCGGGGGAGCGGGCGCGCGTTTCGCTCATTCCCGGAAGGATACAATGTTATTTATAGCAACAGAGTGACATCACACGTGGCTAATAATAGATGAGTCATTTTCTGCCTGTGACATCACAGGAAATGCTGCGTCCAATAAAAATATCCGGACTAAAAGTAGACACATTCCGAAAGTAAGGCCCTGAAAGAGAAGAGCAGAATGAATAGAAAGAAAGAGGGATTAACAGAATGAGTAGAAGGAAAGAAAGAGAGAATAGCAGAATGAATAGAAGGGAAGAAAGGGAATAGAAGAATGAATAGAAGGAAAAAAGAGAGAATAGCAGAATGAATAGAAGGGAAGAAAGGGAATAGAAGAATGAATAGAAGGAAAAAAGAGAATAGCAGAATGAGTAGAAGAAAAAAAGAATAAATAGAAGGAAAGAGAGAAAGAAGGAAGGAAAGCGAATTGCAGCATAAAAAGAAGGAAAGAAAGAAAGGGAATAGCAAAATAAATAGAAGGAAAAAAGAGAGAATAGCAGAATGAGTAGAAGGGAAGACAGAAAAAGAATAACAGAATGAATAGAAGGAAAGGGAATAGCAGAATGAATAGAGGGAAAGGGAATAGCAGAATGAATAGAAGGGAAGAAAGAAAAAGAATGAATAGAAGGAAAGAAAAAAAATAATGAATGGAAGGAAAGAAAGAATGGGAATATCAGAATAAATAGAAGGAAAAAAGAAAGAGAATAGCAGAATGAGTAGAAGGAAAGAAAAAAATATCAGAATAAATAGAATGAAAGAAAGAAGGAAGGAAAGAGAATAGCAGAATAAGTAGAAGGAAAGAAAGAAAGGGGATAGCAGAATAAATCGAAGGAAAAAAGAAAGAGAATAACAATGACTAGAAGGAAAGAAAGGGAATAGCAGAATGAATAGAAGGAAAGAGAATAAGAATGAATAGAAGGAAAGAAAGGGAATAGCAAAATGAATAGAAGGAAAGTAAGAAAGGGAATAGCAGAATGAATAGAAGGAAAGAAAGAATAAGAATGAATAGAAGGAAAGAAAGAATGGGAATATCAGAATAAATAGAAGGAAAAAAGAGAGGGAATAGCAAAATGAATAGAAGGAAAGAATAACAGAATAAATAGAAGGAGAAAAGAAAGAGAATAGCAGAATAAATAGAAGGAAAAAAGAAAGAGAATAGCAGAATAAATAGAAGGAAAAAAGAAAGAGAATAGCAGAATGAGTAGAAGGAAAGAAAAAAAATATCAGAATAAATAGAAGGAAGGAAAGAGAATAGCAGAATAAGCAGAAGGAAAGAAAGGGAATAGCAGAATAAATCGAAGGAAAAAAGAAAGAGAATAACAATGAATAGAAGGAAAGAAAGGGAATAGCAGAATGAATAGAAGGAAAAAAAGAATAAGAATGAATAGAAGGAAAGAAAGAATGGGAATATCAGAATAAATAGAAGGAAAAAAGAGAGGGAATAGCAAAATGAATAGAAGGAAAGAATAACAGAATAAATAGGAGAAAAGAAAGAGAATAGCAGGATGAATAGAAGGAAAGAAAGGGAATAGCAAAATGAATAGAAAGGAAGAAAGAAAGAGAATAATACCCCTCTGCAGGGGCGTACCTATAGGGGGTGTGAATGCACCAGGAGGTCAGGGGGGCGGCATCCTTGTTGCTCCTCCCCCTTATTACTCTATTTGTGATCTCTTGGAATCATTTACATAGAGGAAGCTCCATATGTCTCTGCTGTTCCAGTCTTTAGTTGTCGCATCCAGTTTATAAGGCAGAGACTAGTGTGTGGGGCCCATATGAGGTCGGCCTCGGGGCCCCGTCACATTCCCGCCACTGCTCCTCTGACACCTCAATCCAACCAGAGGAAGAGCCTCTCGGTGTATTACACACACTGAGCACTAGAGGGAGCAGCGCCATGCAGCGGCCATTCCTCCTTACACCCCACCTTCACCAAAAGCCCAAATCCTTAAAAAACCCATTCCCCAGCATCTAAAATTAATATATTTTACGTTTTTGGTCACTTATTATTATTATTCTTTTCCCCCTCTGGGCTGCAACTCTGTTCAGGACTTTAGGATACGGGCGCCACATTCTTGACTCAGAAGCATCACATACTGAGGAGAGGAGAGCGGGATAAAATTCAGCGGGTGGGGTTATAGCTGTGCTGTGCTCAGACAGAGCAGAGCTGGGGTCGGGAAAAGGTCAGCAATCCCAGAATGCAGAGCGGCACAGTCAGAAGGCACTTCCTGTTTGCAGGCTGCCTGATGCCCCATGAGCCGCCATCTTGGATGTTTAAATGCTCATAACATGCAGTAGATGCAGGTAGGATGATTTTTAGTGTCAGCAATCTGTATGTACAGGGTGTGGGAAACATATAAGATAGGCTCTTATTCAGGGTGAAGGTCCGGATTAATGTGGGCAATCTGTATGTACAGGGTGTGGGAAACATATAAGATAGGCTCTTATTCAGGGTGAAGGTCCGGATTAATGTGAGCATTCTGTATGTACAGGGGGGAACATATAAGATAGGCTCTTATTCAGGGTGAAGGTCCGGATTAATGTGGGCAATCTGTATGTACAGGGTGTGGGAAACATATAAGATAGGCTCTTATTCAGGGTGAAGGTCCGGATTAATGTGGGCAATCTGTATGTACAGGGTGTGGGAAACATATAAGATAGGCTCTTATACAGGGTGGAGGTCCGGTTTAACTCTGGGGTGACTATGGACTCGATCCCTCGGCAGGACCACATGATCCCATATTAAAGTGGACCAAAACACCCAACATTACATACCCAGCTCCACCCACCCAGCTCCTGCTCACCCAACATTACATACCCAGCTCCACCCACCCAGCTCCTGCTCACCCAACATTACATACCCAGCTCCACCCACCCAGCTCCTGCTCACCCAACATTACATACCCAGCTCCACCCACCCAGCTCCTGCTCACCCAACATTACATACCCAGCTCCACCCACCCAGCTCCTGCTCACCCAACATTACATACCCAGCTCCACCCACCCAGCTCCTGCTCACCCAACATTACCTACCCAGCTCCACCCACCCAGCTCCTGCTCACCCAACATTACATACCCAGCTCCACCCACCCAGCTCCTGCTCGCCCAACATTACATACCCAGCTCCTGCTCACCCAACATTACATACCCAGCTCCACCCACCCAGCTCCTGCTCGCCCAACATTACATACCCAGCTCCACCCACCCAACATTACATACCCAGCTCCACCCACCCAACATTACATACCCAGCTCCACCCACCCAGCTCCTGCTCACCCAACATTACATACCCAGCTCCACCCACCCAGCTCCTGCTCACCCAACATTACATACCCAGCTCCACCCACCCAGCTCCTACCCACCCAACATTACATACCCAGCTCCACCCACCCAGCTCCTGCTCACCCAACATTACATACCCAGCTCCACCCACCCAGCTCCTGCTCGCCCAACATTACATACCCAGCTCCTGCTCACCCAACATTACATACCCAGCTCCACCCACCCAGCTCCTGCTCACCCAACATTACATACCCAGCTCCACCCACCCAGCTCCTGCTCACCCAACATTACATACCCAGCTCCACCCACCCAGCTCCTGCTCACCCAACATTACCTACCCAGCTCCACCCACCCAGCTCCTGCTCACCCAACATTACATACCCAGCTCCACCCACCCAGCTCCTGCTCGCCCAACATTACATACCCAGCTCCTGCTCACCCAACATTACATACCCAGCTCCACCCACCCAGCTCCTGCTCGCCCAACATTACATACCCAGCTCCACCCACCCAACATTACATACCCAGCTCCACCCACCCAACATTACATACCCAGCTCCACCCACCCAGCTCCTGCTCACCCAACATTACATACCCAGCTCCACCCACCCAACATTACATACCCAGCTCCACCCACCCAACATTACATACCCAGCTCCACCCACCCAGCTCCTGCTTGCCCAACATTACATACCCAGCTCCACCCACCCAGCTCCTGCTCACCCAACATTACATACCCAGCTCCACCCGCCCAGTTCCTGCTCGCCCAACATTACATACCCAGCTCCACCCACCCAGCTCCTGCTCGCCCAACATTACATACCCAGCTCCACCCACCCAGCTCCTGCTCACCCAACATTACATACCCAGCTCCACCCACCCAGCTCCTGCTCGCCCAACATTACATACCCAGCTCCTGCTCACCCAACATTACATACCCAGCTCCACCCACCCAACATTACATACCCAGCTCCACCCACCCAACATTACATACCCAGCTCCACCCACCCAACATTACATACCCAGCTCCACCCACCCAGCTCCTGCTCACCCAACATTACATACCCAGCTCCACCCACCCACCATTACATACCCAGCTCCACCCACCCAACATTACATACCCAGCTCCACCTGCCCAGTTCCTGCTCACCCAACATTACATACCCAGCTCCTGCTTGCCCAACATTACATACCCAGCTCCACCCACCCAACATTACATACCCAGCTCCACCCACCCAACATTACATACCCAGCTCCACCCACCCAGCTCCTGCTCACCCAACATTACATACCCAGCTCCACCCGCCCAGTTCCTGCTCGCCCAACATTACATACCCAGCTCCACCTCGCCCAACATTACATACCCAGCTCCACCCACCCAGCTCCTGCTTGCCCAACATTACATACCCAGCTCCACCCACCCAGCTCCTGCTCACCCAACATTACATACCCAGCTCCACCCGCCCAGTTCCTGCTCGCCCAACATTACATACCCAGCTCCACCCACCCAGCTCCTGCTCGCCCAACATTACATACCCAGCTCCACCCACCCAACATTACATACCCAGCTCCACCCACCCAGCTCCTGCTCACCCAACATTACATACCCAGCTCCACCCACCCAACATTACATACCCAGCTCCACCCACCCAGCTCCTGCTCGACCAACATTACATACCCAGCTCCACCCACCCAGTTCCTGCTCGCCCAACATTACATACCCAGCTCCACCTCGCCCAACATTACATACCCAGCTCCACCCACCCAACATTACATACCCAGCTCCACCCGCCCAGCTCCTGCTCACCCAACATTACATACCCAGCTCCACCCACCCAACATTACATACCCAGCTCCACCCGCCCAGCTCCTGCTCACCCAACATTACATACCCAGCTCCACCCACCCAACATTACATACCCAGCTTCACCCACCCAGCTCCTGCTCGCCCAACATTACATATCCAGCTCCACCCACCCAGCTCCTGCTCACACAACATTACATACCCAGCTCCACCCGCCCAGTTCCTGCTCGCCCAACATTACATACCCAGCTACACCCACCCAGCTCCTGCTCACCCAAAATTGCATACCCAGCTCCACCCACCCAGCTCCTGCTCACCCAAAATTACATACCCAGCTCCACCCACCCAGCTCCTGCTCGCCCAACATTACATACCCAGCTCCACCCGCCTAGTTCCTGTTCGCCCAACATTACATACCCAGCTCCACCCGCCCAGTTACTGCTCACCCAACATTACATACCCAGCTCCACCCACCCAGCTCCTGCTCACCCAACATTACATACCCAGCTCCACCCACCCAACATTACATACCTAGCTCCACCCACCCAACATTACATACCTAGCTCCACCCACCCAACATTACATACCCAGCTCCACCCACCCAGCTCCTGCTCACCCATTACATACCCAGCTCCACCCACCCAGCTCCTGCTCATCCAACATTACATACCCAGCTCCACCCACCTAGCTCCTGCTCACCCAACATTACATACCCAGCTCCACCCACCCAGCTCCTGCTCACCCAACATTACATACCCAGCTCCACCCACCTAGCTCCTGCTCACCCAACATTACATACCCAGCTCCACCCACGCAGCTCCTGCTCACCCAACATTACATACCCAGCTCCACCCACCCAGCTCCTACCCACCCAACATTACATACCCAGCTCCACCCGCCCAGCTCCTGCCCACCCAACATTACATACCCAGCTCCACCCACCCAGCTCCTGCTCACCCAACATTACATACCCAGCTCCACCCACCCAGCTCCTGCTCACCCAACATTACATACCCAGCTCCACCCACCCAGCTCCTGCTCACCCAACATTACATACCCAGCTCCACCCACCCAGCTCCTGCTCGCCCAACATTACCTACCCAGCTCCACCCACCCAGCTCCTGCTCGCCCAACATTACATACCCAGCTCCACCCACCCAGCTCCTGCTCGCCCAACATTACATACCCAGCTCCACCCACCCAGCTCCTGCTCGCCCAACATTACATACCCAGCTCCACCCACCCAGCTCCTGCTCACCCAACATTACCTACCCAGCTCCACCCACCCTGCTCCTGCTCATCCAACATTACATACCCAGCTCCACCCGCCCAGGTCCTACCCACCCAACATTACATACCCAGCTCCACCCACCCAGCTCCTGCTCACCCAACATTACATACCCAGCTCCACCCACGCAGCTCCTGCTCACCCAACATTACATACCCAGCTCCACCCACCCAGCTCCTACCCACCCAACATTACATACCCAGCTCCACCCGCCCAGCTCCTGCCCACCCAACATTACATACCCAGCTCCACCCACCCAGCTCCTGCTCACCCAACATTACATACCCAGCTCCACCCACCCAGCTCCTGCTCACCCAACATTACATACCCAGCTCCACCCCCCAGCTCCTGCTCACCCAACATTACATACCCAGCTCCACCCGCCCAGCTCCTAATCACCCAACATTACATACCCAGCTCCATCCGCCCAGCTCCTGCTCACCCAACATTACATAGCCAGCTCCACCCGCCCAGGTCCTGCTCACCCAACATTACATACCCAGCTCCACCCACCCAGCTCCTGCTCACCCAACATTACATACCCAGCTCCACCCGCCCAGCACCACCAACCCAGATCCTGCCCACCAACCCAGCTCCCGTCCACCCAGCTCGTGCCAACCCTCCCAGCTCCGCTCAGCTTCTGCCCGCCCACACAGCTCCGCCCAGCTCCTGCCAAGCACCCAGGCTCAGGTCCTGTCCACCCACCCAGCTCTGCCCCCCCAGCTCCTGCCCACCCACCCAGCACCACTAACCCAGCTCTGCCCTCCCAGCACTACCAACCCACCTTCTGCTCACCCAGCTCCTGCTCACCCACCCAGCACCTGCTCACCCACCCAGCTCCACCCACGCAGCTCCTGCCCACCCAGCTCCTGCTCACCCAGCTCTTGCTCATCCACTCAGCTCCTGCTCACCCAGCTCCTGCTCACCCAGCTCCGCCCACGCAGCTCCAGCCCACTCAGCTCCTGCTCACTCATCCAGCTCCTGCTCATCCACTCAGCTCCTGCTCATCCACTCAGCTCCTGCTCATCCACTCAGCTCCTGCTCACTCATCCAGCTCCTGCTCACTCATCCAGCTCCTGCTCATCCACTTAGCTCCTGCTCACCCACCAGCTCCTGCTCACCCACCAGCTCCTGCTCACTCATCCAGCTCCTGCTCATCCACTCAGCTCCTGCTCATCCACTCAGCTCCTGCTCACCCACCAGCTCCTGCTCACTCATCCAGCTCCTGCTCATCCACTTAGCTCCTGCTCACCCACCAGCTCCTGCTCACCCACCAGCTCCTGCTCACTCATCCAGCTCCTGCTCATCCACTCAGCTCCTGCTCACTCATCCAGCTCCTGCTCATCCACTGAGCTCCTGCCCACCCACCCAGCTCCTGCCCACCCAGCTCCTGCCCACCCAGCTCCTGCTCACCCAGCTCCTGCTCACTCATCCAGCTCCTGCCCACCTAGCTCCTGCTCACTCATCCAGCTCCTGCCCACCCAGCTCCTGCCCACTCACCCAGCTCCTGCTCACTCACCCAGCTCCTGCTCACCCAGCTCCGCCCACGCAGCTCCAGCCCACTCAGCTCCTGCTCACTCATCCAGCTCCTGCTCACCCACCAGCTCCTGCTCATCCACTCAGCTCCTGCTCACCCACCAGCTCCTGCTCACTCATCCAGCTCCTGCTCATCCACTTAGCTCCTGCTCACCCACCAGCTCCTGCTCACCCACCAGCTCCTGCTCACTCATCCAGCTCCTGCTCACCCACCCGCTCCTGCTCACCCACCCAGCTCCTGCTCATCCACTCAGCTCCTGCTCATCCACTCAGCTCCTGCTCACTCATCCAGCTCCTGCTCATCCACTGAGCTCCTGCTCACTCATCCAGCTCCTGCCCACCCAGCTCCTGCTCACCCACCAGCTCCTGCTCACTCACCCAGCTCCTGCTCATCCACTCAGCTCCTGCTCACTCACCAGCTCCTGCCCACCCAGCTCCTGCTCACCCACCAGCTCCTGCTCACTCATCCAGCTCCTGCTCACCCACCCAGCTCCTGCTCATCCACTCAGCTCCTGCTCACCCACCAGCTCCTGCTCACTCATCCAGCTCCTGCTCATCCACTTAGCTCCTGCTCACTCATCCAGCTCCTGCCCACCCAGCTCCTGCTCACTCATCCAGCTCCTGCTCACCCACCCAGCTCCTGCTCACCCACCCAGCTCCTGCTCATCCACTCAGCTCCTGCTCATCCACTCAGCTCCTGCTCACCCACCAGCTCCTGCTCACTCATCCAGCTCCTGCTCATCCACTCAGCTCCTGCTCACTCATCCAGCTCCTGCCCACCCAGCTCCTGCTCACCCACCCAGCTCCTGCTCACCCACCCAGCTCCTGCTCACCCACCCAGCTCCTGCTCACCCACCCAACTCCTGCTCACCCAGCTCCTGCTCACCCACCCAGCTCCTGCTCACCCACCCAGCTCCTGCTCATCCACTCAGCTCCTGCTCATCCACTCAGCTCCTGCTCACCCACCAGCTCCTGCTCATCCACTCAGCTCCTGCTCATCCACTCAGCTCCTGCTCATCCACTCAGCTCCTGCTCACTCATCCAGCTCCTGCTCACTCATCCAGCTCCTGCTCACTCATCCAGCTCCTGCTCACTCATCCAGCTCCTGCTCACTCATCCAGCTCCTGCTCACCCACCCAGCTCCTGCTCACCCACCCAGCTCCTGCTCACCCAGCTCCTGCTCACCCAGCTCCTGCTCACTCATCCAGCTCCTGCTCACCCAGCTCCTGCTCACTCATCCAGCTCCTGCCCACCTAGCTCCTGCTCACTCATCCAGCTCCTGCCCACCCAGCTCCTGCTCACTCACCCAGCTCCTGCTCACTCACCCAGCTCCTGCTCACTCATCCAGCTCCTGCCCACCCAGCTCCTGCTCACTCATCCAGCTCCTGCCCACCCAGCTCCTGCTCACTCATCCAGCTCCTGCCCACCTAGCTCCTGCTCATCCATTCAGCTCCTGCTCACCCACCCAGCTCCTGCTCACTCATCCAGCTCCTGCTCATCCACTCAGCTCCTGCTCACTCATCCAGCTCCTGCCCACCCAGCTCCTGCTCACCCACCAGCTCCTGCTCACTCATCCAGCTCCTGCTCACCCACCCAGCTCCTGCTCATCCACTCAGCTCCTGCTCACCCACCAGCTCCTGCTCACTCATCCAGCTCCTGCTCATCCACTTAGCTCCTGCTCACTCATCCAGCTCCTGCCCACCCAGCTCCTGCTCACCCACCCAGCTCCTGCTCACTCATCCAGCTCCTGCTCACCCACCCAGCTCCTGCTCATCCACTCAGCTCCTGCTCATCCACTCAGCTCCTGCTCATCCACTCAGCTCCTGCTCACTCATCCAGCTCCTGCTCATCCACTCAGCTCCTGCTCACCCACCCAGCTCCTGCTCACCCACCCAGCTCCTGCTCACCCACCCAGCTCCTGCTCACCCACCCAGCTCCTGCTCACCCACTCAGCTCCTGCTCACCCACCCAGCTCCTGCTCACCCACCCAGCTCCTGCTCATCCACTCAGCTCCTGCTCACCCACCAGCTCCTGCTCACTCATCCAGCTCCTGCTCATCCACTCAGCTCCTGCTCACTCATCCAGCTCCTGCTCACTCATCCAGCTCCTGCTCACTCATCCAGCTCCTGCTCACCCACCCATCTCCTGCTCACCCACCCAGCTCCTGCCTGCCCACCCAGCTCCTGCCCACCCAGCTCCTGCTCACTCACCCAGCTCCTGCTCACCCAGCTCCTGCTCACTCATCCAGCTCCTGCTCACCCAGCTCCTGCTCACTCATCCAGCTCCTGCCCACCTAGCTCCTGCTCACTCATCCAGCTCCTGCCCACCCAGCTCCTGCTCACTCACCCAGCTCCTGCTCACTCACCCAGCTCCTGCTCACTCACCCAGCTCCTGCCCACCCAGCTCCTGCTCACTCATCCATCTCCTGCCCACCCAGCTCCTGCTCACTCATCCAGCTCCTGCCCACCTAGCTCCTGCTCACTCATCCAGCTCCTGCCCACCCAGCTCCTGCTCACTCACCCAGCTCCTGCTCACTCACCCAGCTCCTGCTCACTCACCCAGCTCCTGCCCACCCAGCTCCTGCTCACTCATCCATCTCCTGCCCACCCAGCTCCTGCTCACCCACCAGCTCCTGCTCATCCATTCAGCTCCTGCTCACTCATCCAGCTCCTGCTCACTCACCAGCTCCTGCTCACCCACCAGCTCCTGCTCATCCATTCAGCTCCTGCCCACCCAGCTCCTGCTCACCCACCCAGCTCCTGCTCACCCAGCTCCTGCTCACCCAGCTCCTGCCCACCCAGCTCGTGCTCACTCATCCAGCTCCTGCTCACCCAGCTCCTGCTCCCTCATCCAGCTCCTGCTCACTCATCCAGCTCCTGCTCACTCATCCAGCTCCTGCTCACTCATCCAGCTCCTGCTCACTCACCCAGCTCCTGCTCACTCATCCAGCTCCTGCTCACCCACTCAGCTCCTGCTCACTCATCCAGCTCCTGCTCACTCATCCAGCTCCTGCCCACCCAGCTCCTGCTCACTCATCCAGCTCCTGCCCACCCAGCTCCTGCTCACTCATCCAGCTCCTGCTCACTCATCCAGCTCCTGCTCACTCATCCAGCTCCTGCTCACTCATCCAGCTCCTGCTCACTCATCCAGCTCCTGCTCACCCACTCAGCTCCTGCCCACCCAGCTCCTGCTCACTCATCCAGCTCCTGCCCACCCAGCTCCTGCTCACTCATCCAGCTCCTGCCCACCCAGCTCCTGCCCACCCAGCTCCTGCTCACTCATCCAGCTCCTGCTCACTCATCCAGCTCCTGCTCACTCATCCAGCTCCTGCTCACTCATCCAGCTCCTGCTCACCCACTCAGCTCCTGCTCACCCACTCAGCTCCTGCTCACTCATCCAGCTCCTGCCCACCCACTCAGCTCCTGCTCACTCATCCAGCTCCTGCCCACCCACTCAGCTCCTGCTCACTCATCCAGCTCCTGCTCACCCACTCAGCTCCTGCTCACCCACTCAGCTCCTGCTCACTCATCCAGCTCCTGCTCACTCATCCAGCTCCTGCTCACCCACTCAGCTCCTGCTCACTCATCCAGCTCCTGCTCACCCACTCAGCTCCTGCTCACTCATCCAGCTCCTGCTCACTCATCCAGCTCCTGCTCACTCATCCAGCTCCTGCTCACCCATCCAGCTCCTGCTCACTCATCCAGCTCCTGCTCACTCATCCAGCTCCTGCTCACTCATCCAGCTCCTGCCCACCCAGCTCCTGCTCACTCATCCAGCTCCTGCTCACCCACTCAGCTCCTGCTCACTCATCCAGCTCCTGCTCACCCACCAGCTCCTGCTCACTCATCCAGCTCCTGCCCACCCAGCTCCTGCTCACTCATCCAGCTCCTGCTCACCCACCCAGCTCCTGCCCACCCAGCTCCTGCTCACCCACCAGCTCCTGCTCATCCATTCAGCTCCTGCCCACCCAGCTCCTGCTCACTCATCCAGCTCCTGCTCACCCACTCAGCTCCTGCTCACTCATCCAGCTCCTGCTCACCCACTCAGCTCCTGCTCACTCATCCAGCTCCTGCTCACTCATCCAGCTCCTGCTCACTCATCCAGCTCCTGCTCACCCATCCAGCTCCTGCTCACTCATCCAGCTCCTGCTCACTCATCCAGCTCCTGCTCACTCATCCAGCTCCTGCCCACCCAGCTCCTGCTCACTCATCCAGCTCCTGCTCACCCACTCAGCTCCTGCTCACTCATCCAGCTCCTGCTCACCCACCAGCTCCTGCTCACTCATCCAGCTCCTGCCCACCCAGCTCCTGCTCACTCATCCAGCTCCTGCTCACCCACCCAGCTCCTGCTCACCCACCCAGCTCCTGCCCACCCAGCTCCTGCTCACCCACCAGCTCCTGCTCACTCAGCTCCTGCTCACCCAGCTCCTGCTCACTCATCCAGCTCCTGCTCATCCACCAGCTCCTGCTCACTCAGCTCCTGCTCACTCAGCTCCTGCTCACTCATCCAGCTCCTGCCCACTCAGCTCCTGCTCACTCATCCAGCTCCTGCCCACCCAGCTCCTGCTCACTTATCCAGCTCCTGCTCACCCACCAGCTGCTGCCCACCAGACCAGGCTGAAATATTGTAATATATAATAATAATATTATAATATTGAGCTATTCCAGAAGGTATTTCCTGCACCATATATATGTAGCAAGTATATCGGTTCTCTGTTTTTTCCCCCAGATTTTCAACAGCCAATGGCTGTAATATTAAGTACTGTATACTCCTTCTATTTAATGGAATATATATTTCCTAGAAGAGAAACCCTGCATGGAGCACTTACACATCCTATCTCTAAGACAACTGTGGGTCACGTATGTGGCCATGGGTGATTATGGTGAAGGTGATCTTTCTCCATTAGGGAGATTAAGACATAAAATATATGGCGGATATACACTTTTCTTACAGGCTATAATCATAAGCCTAATTGATGGGAACCTATTCCAACCACATGTCATTAACCCTTGCAACCCTGACTTACTCAGAATCTCTGAATGCTCCAAAGCAGCTGCCCCGCACCTCTAGGTAATTATTATGTATATATACACTTATCGCTTTTGTGGCGTTCCTCATTGATTGGTGCAAATGTTATAACTATGATTTCTTTTCTGTATATTAGACTTTTGCGGATAAATAAGGCCAAGCAGACACTGAGGAAGCTGATAAACAGCGAAACTAGTCTGTCCTGCAAGGCTAAGCCTAAGTTTTGCCGCCAATTGGAAAAACTAAATGTGTAATTTTGTAATATATGGAAAAACATTTTTTTGTCTGAAATATGTCAACTGGCCTGTGCTTCGGTCGGAGCACAGACTGGTAAATTGCACTGTGTTTGTATTTAAATGTTGGTGATTTATTAATTAAATACTTTTTTATTATATTGCAATAATTTTCTATACAGTATTGAAGGCGCGGTCTTTTCCCATGAGCCCTGTCTTAATTGTTACCTAACTGGGGAGAGGGTGTACTATACCCCAGTGAGGGATCTTTCCTTTTTTTCTATTCCAGAACTTGCCACTAGATGGCGCCATCATCCATTGTAATACATTCATCACTGAACCAAATGCAGTGAATGCGATGTAGAAAAAAAAGTTTCAAAAACATCTGCAGGACCCAATGCAGCAGATGTATCACACGGGACCTGATCTCAGGGGACCCCGATCACAGGAACTGAACACAGGGACCCAAAGCTGGAAGCCCCTAAGGAAAGCATCTGACCTGCACTATAGTTTCTTAGACGTTTGAGTTTGGGTCCACTTTAAATATGGAGCTAGTGAAACTTCATTTGATATCCTCATCCAAACGGGCCTCAAATATTTCACCGTCTTCCTGAAGATCAGTATGAAGTCCTGGAAAAGCGGGATAGAAAAAGTGGGACAGGAAAAGCGGAGCTGAAAACGTGGGACAGGAAAAGAGGGACTGGAAACACAGGACATGAAAAGTGGGACTGGGAAAGTGGGACTAGAAAAGCGGAATTAGAAAAGCGTGACTGGAAAAGCAAGACTGGAAAAGCGGAATTAGAAAAGCTGGACAGAAAAATCGGGACTGGGAAAGTGTGACTGGGAAAGTGAGACAGGAAGAGCAGGACTGGGAAAGTGGGACTGGAAAAGCGGAATTGGAAAAGAGGGACTGGAAAAGCGGGACTGAAAAGTGGGACCAGAAAAGTGGGACTGGAAAAGCAGAACTGGAAAAGTGGGACAAAAAAAGCGGGACCAGAAACGTGGGACAGAAAAAGCGGGACCAGAAACGTGGGACAGGAAAAGCGGTATAAGTAGAAAGGTCACTAACCTTAACCTGGAATGCCTCTTTAAAGCTAAACAAAACTCATCAGCGGCCGTCCTGGGATCTAGAAGATTCCAGGGCCGGCTGCTAGATTTTCTCCTTTTCTTCTGTGTGAAACCCCCAGGAAGCCTCAAATAACTCACTACACTCCAACGGTGCACGTGTGGGCTCTCGTCCAATGAGAACCGGCTTCTATGACAACACCATTCTAACCAATGGGGAGTGTGCGCTCCTGCTCCAGCCATTCAGGAGCGCGCACACAGACACCTTGCCAAATTACGCCAGTTCAGCGGGTGGCTCTGATTGGATGGGCGCCCGTGCATGTACCGTTGGACTGGGGAAAGGTGAATGATTACTGGTGCCGTGGGAGGTTTTCACACAGTGGGGCATCCTAATTCGGGATGCCCTGGGGGGAAAAGCCAGGGACCCACCCTGGAATCTTGTAGATTCCAGACCAGCCTATGGTTGGTTTTGTTCCGCTTTAATCATAAATATGTTTTATGTTCTCTGAAAAGCACGCACTGCCGCGTTCTCTGTATCCCCGGCTTCATGCGCGCTCCTATCCGAAACGCTGAGGTGAGGTGTTCGAGGCTTTCTGTGGCGGTTCCACAATCGGGATGCCCCTGGGGAAAGGAACAAAACCCAAATCAAATTCCCCGGTTTCGTTCTGCTTTAAAGAAGGCTTGACCTATTTCTGTAGCATTATTATTACTACACACTGTATAGATCTTGCTGATCCTGTTAGTTACATATTATTACCTATAAAGATGTATTTTCCTTAAAGGGAACGTCCACGTTTGGTGGCACTTTTAAAAGTGTCCTGAGCTGATTTTGTTTTTGTTTTGTTTTGCCTTTTTATTATGTTTAATAAAATCAGCTTTTACCACCTGCCATCTGCTGCTATTGGCAACCGTACACCAAGTCTGTAATGATACATTGTCAGGGAACCGCGGGTCACGTGATCCAACTATAAACCAGGGACCTCCGGACGCACAGACCGCTATTCCCAAAACCCCTGTCCGAGCCCGCCTAGCGCGACTACCAGGCCCAAAGCCTGCGGACACAGATTCTTGCCTAAGGCAAAAAGATTGCTCAAGTTAAATAAAGGTTTTAATGCAATGAGCGCACACTAGGCAGTGATAACAGACATTTGGCTATGATGGAATATGAATGGATACAAATGCTGTTCTGAGCAGTGGGTTACAGGTTACAGTGACTTACACAGAGATGTATAATGGTCAGTAACCTTAAAGGAGCAGTATCGCGAAATTTGCATTAAAAAGATAAATAATTAAATAGCCACACAATAGCTTCTAACATGTGTATAAATAATGTGGCGATAGAAAAAGGAAAAAATATATGCCTCTCTTTTAAATTGTATAATGACAATGGCTCAGTCCATTTGCTGAATAGGGGGATCTGCTGGGTTGTATTTAGTGAGCTGCTTCATTTAGCCCCCTGGTCTCCTAGCAACACTTTACCTCAGAGGCTGACACTGTAATCAGTGGTAACGGCTGTGTGTGTGTGAGGTGCTGCTTTTGTTATGAGACCAGGTGACTCAAATGTGTAAAATCTATACAAAATAAACTGACTAAAAACGACTGAAATTCTTCTTTGAATAACTGTGCAGGAAAATCTAAAGGGATTAAAGTGGAACAAAACCTTGAAGTCTATAAGACCCCGCCATTGACCTTCCCCCTTGGGCATTTTAAATCGGGATGCCCCACTGTGTGAAACGACCCCTGGATAACCACAGATCCCCCCATTTTTCTGGCACGCTCACACAGATAGTCATTTAGACAGGCCGGGCGGGCAGGAAGGTTACTGCTCAGGCTCCCCATCTGCGTGCAAACAGAGCTGATTGGATGAGAGCCTGCGCATGCGCTGTGGGACAGGGAAAGGTACGTTTTCACAGGCGAACTTGGGGATTTCACATATCAGGGCATCCCAAGTCGGGATGCCCCTAGGGGCACAAAACAAAACTCCAGGGCTTTGCTCAAAACACACAAAGAAAGATCATATGGAAAAATGAAAAATAAGAATATGAAAGAGAAAATGGTAACTGGAAACTGAAAGATTCTGCAGCAGAGCCAACATGAAGGGAAAACTGTCAAAATCAGCTAAATGACTTCTAGAGCTTTTCTCTCTGTTTTAGATATATACGTTCTGGCCAGGCAATGTTGTTATCTTATGCTGGACGGCTGCCAGCACTGAACAGCTGATACTTTGATACATTGTTTCATCCCTCTCCTCAGCGTGGAACAGGCCAGAGTGTCGGGCTCCGACACTCAGAAGACATAAACATGAGCTATTAATCTCCAGCTGCTAAACACACACATTTTTTTCTACATTTGTAATTCTTACTCCAACACTTACCTACATTCAAAGTACCATTTAAATATAAGTCACCAAGAAAAATTTGCGATACTGCTCCTTTAAGGAGCAGTTGTAGAGTGATGATGAAGAGCTCCCACAAGAGGTAAGTGGCAAGCTTGTTGATGGGCACCTCCGGCACGCGTGAACCGTGACCTCTCCAGAGAATGACAAAAGCCTGGCCCAGGATCATCCCCCTTTATGCCCGGGACCCTTTCACTCCCTCCGTTGGGCTTGTCACCTCCCACCGGTCTGGAGTGTGCTTTATCCCCTAAAACTCTTCAGGGGTTATAGCTTTTAGCAGGAGGGTTGTATGGCTTTGGATACGGCACCAATAGATTGGGCTAGATGCCTGGCATCCGCTGAGTCCAAAAATAGGGTCCCTAAAAACCTACCCCTATGTGCGGTTTTATGAGCCGGTTCTGGTTCTGTATCTGGCTTGGTGCTGGGACACATAGTAGCACAGCTATGGTCTGATTTGTGTTGGTGCCGCTGGTCTGCGGCTCTCATCTTTCATGTGACAGGGCTCACAGCCAGGGGTCCTACCATCTCCAGACCCATCGGGGCCTTCCCAGGCTGAGGTGTCAGAGAATCAGCAGGGAGTCTGTGATCTAAGCTCGGCTCAACCCATAAATGCTAATTCTCCTTCCTGGGGAGATTAGGTCCTGTGCATATTTGTGACTAGGAAGCCTTAACAGGGGGAAATAAAGGGGAACTCCAGACTTGTATCTGTGGGTTTTGTTTTTCACATTTAACTGGATCGTTCCTTCACATACATTTTACAGACCTTTAGTTCGGTTTGATAGTCCATGAACTATACTGTAGGTTAGCAGTTCATGTCAATTAAATTCAATTTATTGTTGGCCAATTACATTGTGAGATGAACGAGGAATTCTTTTTGGCATATACACAGTGCAACATAGAAATGAAACAATATATACAAACTACAATGAATACAAGAGATATAGATGCTCTTACATAGTGCTACAGGCTAATACAAACCATTTGGACCTGGGGCTTTTGTTAAGATTGTGTCAGGTTCCATCTTCCATTGATCTCTGCATGCAGCCGCAGAAGTGCTTTGGGTGTTTGTTCTAGACCTGGCTATTCATCCACTGCACTGCTCAACAGCTCCACCTGTTGTTCGGCTCACTGCAATGGCACGAAGCCTAGAGCGTAAGCTCTTGGGCTTGTATTTTACTTCCTGGTTTTCCTTGGCCTGTGTACAGGAAGTGACTTCACTCTTGTCCTGAAACGTCCCGCCCAGTTTGATTGACAACACTATTGAAATGGACAGCTGGCCTGTATTCATGGCTGTGTTATCAGCTCAGTTCCTGGAAGCTGTGATTCCTGTTACCTGCAACTCCTGACTGTGATACTGGATTGACCTGGACTGCTTCCCGATCAGCTTTTAGATTAACCCTCGCACGGATCACACGGTTAGAATTTTGGATTGTTTATTGGACTTTGTTCGCTGCCAGCCCATGATCTGGCATTGTTTAATGGACTTTGCCTGTCTGCCACCAACCCTGAAATTTGTATTTGGTTTGTCGCCAGCCTCTGAATACGGAGTGTTTAATGGTCTTTGCCTGTCTGCCGCCAGCCCTGGAATTTGTATTTGGTTTGTCGCCAGCCTCTGAAAACAGATTGTTTAATGGACTTTGCCTATCTGTCACCAGCCCTGGAATTCGTATTTGGTTTGTCGCCAGCCTCTGAACACGGTTTGTTTATAGACTTTTCCTGTCTGCCGCCAGCCCTGGAATTTGTATTTGTTTTCGATCTTTATTAAACCCCTGAACTCTGTTCTGCCTTTTTGAACTTTATTTCCATGCTTCGACCCACATCTGAAGCTCTGCCCAGCCCTCACTTCTTGCCATAAGTTTGACAGATTGCCGACAGCCAAAGGAAAGAAACCATTTCTAGACCTAAAAGTCCTGCAAGCTGGTAACGCAAAACGTCGCCCAGATGGTAAGTATTGGAATAGGGCGTGTCCAGGGTGGGAGGGGCCCGAAGAATCTCTTGTTCTGAGTCTGTGCAGTTCCTGCAGGGATGGTAAGGGTGCTCCAATTATTCTTTCTGCAATGCTGATTGATCTTCGGGGGTCCTTTGATTAGTAGTTTAATATGAGGATTATACATATGTATTATATTCTGTATAGAGTAGCAACAGATCCCGGCTCTCATCAGACAGGGGTAGACTGGCCATAGGGAGACCCAGTGGGCCACCCTGATTTGGGCCAGTGGGACTTCTGCGCCTTATATCCTTATCCAATTTCTAGTCTAGTCCTAGTCTCCCCCAACCCCTTGTTGTTGATCCCACTTTACCCCTCCACTTAATTAACCCCAGTGCGTTCTGCCCTCAATGCTACAGCATCATGGATGTGGGGGCCATAGCTATCCCTACCACATTATCTGCCCTTACTAAAGCTTCAGTATCATTGATTCTGCCATATCTACCCCCTGCCAATGAACTATCCCTGCAATGCTGTAGCCTTGGGGTGCGGCCATTACCCACCCAAGGAAGCACATTGGGGCAGGGCTCAGTCTGGGTGCCACAGGTTGGCCCGAGTCTGCCACTGTCATCAGTTAAGGCAAAGGGTATATTGGTTCTTGTAGTTGCATCAGGTGACACAGACAGAGAGAGAATATATCCCCCTATAGTTCATCCTAAAAGGTCTGTAAACTTAAAGCGGACCAACAGTCAAAAATGAATTAAATCAGTGCTCATACGCATCCCTCTCCGGGGCAATTTTGATTGCTGAACATAAACAATAATTTACCTTTTTCTAACGCCTCCTAGGATACATTTTAAAAGCAAGATGGCCGCTCATGGGCTTGCAGGCCGCCCGCAAACAGGAAGTCGTGCTGGGCTTCCTGTTGCTGTGCATTTTCAGTTATGTCAGTTGGGGGAGAGAGAGCTCCAAATTGGCCGCTACCTTTCTTTTCCAACTGCACCAGGCGGTTGGTCCGGTTTAAGAAAAAAAAAAAATCAGTACTTACCTTTTCTCCCCCACAGCAGCTTCCAGCCATTATGGTGCTCAGGACCCTTCTAGTTTCTCAGATCCGGTTTGTCCTGCTACCACTCACATCAGTCCCGGTAAATGCACTAAGTCCATTCAGAATAGAGGGGAGAAGCCGACCATCTGGATATAACGACCAAAACAACCCAAAAGGGGACGCACACCAACATCCAAAATTAATTAAATTTTATTCATAATTATAACAATATTGTAGCACATGAGACGAATTAAAATATCTAACAAATATATAAACATGACAACAATACACAACCAAATAAAGTGAGGTGTAGGCCAGGGGAGAACAATAAATAATGAATTAATAAAGACAAAATTCTTTTATAATAAATTCATACAATTTAATAATTTGTTAATTTATATACCATGATCAATGTGTGAAAAATGTATAGAAAATATATAATAAATATTTACAATATTTGATCGTTCAATAATTTGTTAATTTATATATCATGATCAATGTGTGAAGAATGTATAGAAAATATATATAATGTTTACAATATTTAATAATTTGTTAATTTATATACCATGATCAAGGTGTGAAGAGTGTATAGAAAATATATAATACATATTTACAATATTTGATAATTTAATAATTTGTTAATTTATATACCATGATCAATGTGTGAAGAATATATAGAAAATATATAATAAATATTTACAATATTTGATCATTCAATAATTTGTAAATTTATGTACCATGATCAATGTGTGAAGAATGTATAGTGATAAGCAATTTGAAGAAGACGAACAACCACAGTTTGAATTGCAAAAAAGTGAAGGGATTTTAATTGAGGAAAAGGGATCACAAGTGCTGTACAAGCATGCAGAACAGTATCTTAAAGCAGTATATAAGCATTTTGTAATAAGGGGTCACAGCCCCTAAAAGTGACCGCCAGATGGCGCTCCTGTACACATATACAGTCAATGCATGATATTACCAGTATAGATTTAAGTCATAAAGACAACATAAGAAACGTATGTTAACCTAATGGTAGTGAGAGGAGTGCTATTACTCCCCAACATCCAAACACTCTACAAAAGGGCAATTCAAAGAAGATACAGTAATGATATGGTAATGCAGAGAAATAAGTCTTACAGGCAGGCGCAGGTGGAAGTAATACCCTCGACGTTTTGGCCGCTCTGGCCTTTCTCAAGAGGGAGCGGTACCAGTACAGTGAATACACATTGTTTAAATACCTCAGAGTGGTCTCCAAAAGTGTGGGAAGTGAAGAATGTATAGAAAATATATAATAAATATTTACAATATTTGATCATTCAATAATTTGTTAATTTATATACCATGATCAATGTGTGTAGAATGTATAGAAAATATATAATAAATATTTACAATATTTGATCATTCAATAATTTGTTAATTTGTATACCATGATCAATGTGTGTAGAATGTATAGAAAATATATTATAAATATTTACAATATTTGATCATTCAATAATTTGTTAATTTGTATACCATGATCAATGTGTGTAGAATGTATAGAAAATATATAATAAATATTTACAATATTTGATCATTCAATAATTTGTTAATTTGTATACCATGATCAATGTGTGTAGAATGTATAGAAAATATATTATAAATATTTACAATATTTGATCATTCAATAATTTGTTAATTTATATACCATTATCAATGTGTGAAGAATGTATAGAAAATATATAATGTTTACAATATTTAATAATTTGTTAATTTAGATACCATGATCAAGGTGTGAAGAGTGTATAGAAAATATATAATAAATATTTACAATATTTGATAATTTAATAATTTGTTAATTTATAGCGATGTGTGAAGAATTTATAGAAAATATATAATAAGTATTTACAATATTTGATCATTTCATAATGTGTTTATTTATATATCATGATCAATGTGTGTAGAATGTATAGAAAATATATAATGTTTACAATATTTAATAATTTGTTAATTTATATACCATGATCAAGGTGTGAAGAGTGTATAGAAAATATATAATAAATATTTACAATATTTGATCATTTAATAATTTGTTAATTTATATACCATGAGCAATGTGTGAAGAATTTATAGAAAATATATAATAAGTATTTACAATATTTGATAATTTAATAATGTGTTTTTTATATACCATGATCAATGTGTGAAGAATGTATAGAAAGTATATAATAAATATTTACAATATTTGATCATTTAATAATGTGTTTATTTACGGTATATACCATGATCAATGTGTGAAGAATGTATAGAAAATATATTATAAATATTTACAATATTTGATCATTTCATAATTTGTTAGCATTTTGCATAGCAGGGGACCCCCAGAGCGGCCCCTGGGAGAATTAAGGGCTGTCTGAGCCTTCCTAACAGAAGCTGGTCTCCTCTGAAGTTCTCCCCCTTGATCTTGACCAAGGCTGAGAAGCGGCCTCTATTTCTCTGCATGAGGATGTGTAAGGGGTTATTTGTGTGGCTTTAGGTCTGCTTTATTTCCGACAGGGTGACCACCATGTATTCACACCACGTGGAATTTCCTACTCTGGGTTTCTGTATTAGTCACGGCTCATTTGAATGTCTGACTTTATCATGCAAACTCCATCTACTGACTCCTTCCTCTCTATTCGCATAATGCAACGATTCACAGGGGCGGCGGAAGATTAGATACAAGGCTCTATATGAAAACGCCACAAAATAGTGGCCTACTGTATGTCACCTTGTCAGGGAACGGCGGGTCACATGATCCAACTAGCAATTGAGCAACTGAACTAGTGGGCACAGTTAGTAATACTATCACAGGTAAGTTAAGTCACTAAAAACACAGCCAAACGGGCAGGCTGATTCATCACTAACGCCAGGTAGCGACATTTTCAGAGTGCCCGCTAGTAGTCGCTGTGTTCGGCTGTCGGTCGCTAGTTCTTAGCGACTCAGTCGCTGTGCAGCAATGATGAATACATTGTGAGGAGTCGCTATTTGACCAGTACAGCGCTGTATGGGAGCGCATGCTAGCGACTGGCCAGTGCGACCGACTCACAACATATTCAGCAAAAAAACAGCCTCACAAATCTCTGGCGCTGAAAAATGCTTCTCTGAAGCTGTTCGCTGAGGCTGGGATAATGATGATAATGATAATTTAGGGGACAAAAATCATATAGAAAATATTCTGAACCAAATGGTGTGATAAAATCCCTCCGTTACAGACAGCGTGTAGGATCACTCCATTACAGGCCATGAGCGGCATCCCTCATTACAGCGAGTGAGGGGAAGCCCATAGAGGCATGATGCGGCATCTCCCATTAAAGCCAGTAAACGGCATCCCTCATTACAAGCAGTGAGGGGCATCCTCATTACAGGCACTGAGAGGCATCCCTCATTACAGGCACTGAGAGGCATCCCTCATTACAGGCAGTGAGGGGCATCCCTCATTACAGGCAGTGAGGGGCATCCCTCATTACAGGCAGTGAGAGGCATCCCTCATTACAGGCAGTGAGGGGCATCCCTCATTACAGGCAGTGAGAGGCATCCCTCATTACAGGCAGTGAGGGGCATCCCTCATTACAGGCAGTGAGAGGCATCCCTCATTACAGGCAGTGAGGGGCATCCTCATTACAGGCAGTGAGGGGCATCCCTCATTACAGGCAGTGAGGGGCATCCTCATTACAGGCAGTGAGAGGCATCCCTCATTACAGGCAGTGAGGGGCATCCTCATTACAGGCCATGAGCGGCATCCCTCATTACAGCGAGTGAGGGGAAGCCCATAGAGGCATGATGCAGCATCTCCCATTGCAGGCAGTGAGGGGCATCTCTCATTAAAGCCAGTAAACGGCATCCCTCATTACAGGCAGTGAGGGGCATCCTCATTACAGGCAGTGAGGGGCATCCCTCATTACAGGCAGTGAGGGGCATCCCTCATTAAAGCCAGTAAACGGCATCCCTCATTACAGGCAGTGAGGGGCATCCTCATTACAGGCAGTGAGGGGCATCCCTCATTACAGGCAGTGAGGGGCATCCCTCATTACAGGCAGTGAGGAGCATCCCTCATTAAAGCCAGTAAACAGCATTCCCTCATTACAGGCAGTGAGAGGCATCCCTCATTACAGGCAGTGAGAGGAATCCCACATTAAAGCCAATAAACGGCATCCCTCATTACAGGCAGTGAGGGGCATCCTCATTACAGGCAGTGAGAGGCATCCCTCATTACAGGCAGTGAGGGGCATCCCTCATTAAAGCCAGTAAACTGCATCCCTCATTACTGGCAGTGAGAGGCATCCCTCATTACAGGCAGTGAGAGGCATCCCTCATTACAGGCAGTGAGGAGCATCCCTCATTAAAGCCAGTAAACAGCATTCCCTCATTACAGGCAGTGAGAGGCATCCCTCATTACAGGCAGTGAGAGGAATCCCACATTAAAGCCAATAAACGGCATCCCTCATTACAGGCAGTGAGAGGCATCCCTCATTACAGGCAGTGAGAGGCATCCCTCATTACAGGCAGGCAGGGTACCCAATTCATGCCTGCCTGCCCGCCACTGCTGTTACCACCCCCCCCCCCCCCAGCCGCCCCCACACACTTACACTGGTTCCCGGCGGACGGGCGGTCTCCCTTCACTTCTGTTTCCGCCGTGGCCGCTCACACACTCTCACTCACTCACACATACACTCATGCTTACCGGTGTCGGTGGGCGGGACCCATATGTCCGGCATCCAATAAAAACAATGGACGCTGCCCATAGACGCCCACAACCAGGAAGTGCCGGTAAGCTTGTGTGTGTGTGAGTGCGGCCGCGGCGGGGGGGGGGGCTCCCGGGATTTTGTCCGGTATGCCCTATGGCCCGCCCCTGGCTCCAAGGGCTTTTGCATCCGTTAACATGTGAAGTCTGGATTTGGAATGCTTCTCCACTTGGAACAGCCAATGGGGCTCCAGGGTTGGCAGTGTTAGATAGCGGATGCTACTGCAGCATTTTGGCTGGGGGCTGCAGCAGCCCTTACTGTTACTCCTATAGTCCCAATATATGGGGTTTCTGTGCCAATGGCAGCCATAGATGCATAGATGGCCATTGTATGCTTGGGATAAACAAAAAGAAAAACTAGACGCGCGCAGCCCAATGTAATAACCTAGTGGGGGTGCCAGACCAAACTGTGCCCATCTACACCATCATTGCAACCATAGAAAGGGGATTCTCGAAGCCCCACACAGGTCCCTAGATGGTCTGCACTCTACCCACAAAATATCTGTATGATATTAATACACCACTGCTACTGCTGCTAATGCTACTGGAACACAAGAGTGTGATTCCCCCTCATCTGAAGAGGGGACCTGGAGCCAATGCTACTGGAACACAAGGGGCCCTGGAGCCAATGCTTCTGGAGCACAATAGGGTGATCCCCTCATCTGAAAAGGGGACCTGGAGCCAATGCTACTGGAATCCAAGGGGACCTGGAGAAAATGCTACGGGGACACAAGAATGTGATCCCCTCATCTGAAGAGGGGACCTGAAGCCAATGCTACTGGAACACAAGAGTGTGATCCCCTCATCTGAAGAGGGAACCTGGAGCCAATGCCACTGGAACACAAAGGGGGTGATCCCCTCATCTGAAGAATGTATCTGTATTCAGGGTGAAGGTCCGGATTAATGTGGGCTATCTGTATGTACAGGGTGGCATACAAGATAGGCTCTTATTCAGGGTGAGGGTCCGGATTAATGTGAGCAATTTATGTACAGGGGAGAAACATACAAGATAGGCTCTTATTCAGGGTGAGGGTCCGGATTAATGTGAGCAATTTATGTACAGGGGAGAAACATACAAGATAGGCTCTTATTCAGGGTGAGGGTCCGGATTAATGTGAGAAATGTATGTACAGGGGAGAAACATACAAGATAGGCTCTTATTCAGGGTGAAGGTCCATTTTAATTTAGAGACATGGGAGCATGTTTTTCAGTTAAAAACACTTTACTCAAGCGGTCATTCGATACACACGATACACTTTACCTTATACATCACTGCTGCTAGAGCGGCGAATGGAGACAGAGGAGAAGATGGAGAGGGGAGGGCGTTCAGAGCCAGGGATTATGGGATTTCTCCCGGAATAGCTCTCTTACAGCTATATCCCTTTTTATACCCCTACACTGCCTAGAATATGGAGTCCCCGGGATCCTCCCCTCACAGCTCGCTCATGCAAACAGCACGCCACATCCTGTTCATTCACTGCACACAATCTTTCGTATTGTCGGAGCGATCGTCAGCATGAAGCCTGCGAGGACCTACATTCTGTGCTGTGCGCTGCTCTGCGCTCCCGTTATTTCAGGTTAGTGACATCATTTATTACATGTGTCGCAGCTGATCGCATTATATTTCTAGCACTGTGCCAGACACGCCCGGAACGCGCTATCACTCACCTGGAACGTGAAGCGGAGATATCGCGGGGGCGCTGCACCGATATCCCCAGGTTATCACTACATGAGCAGTAAAGGAAGAGATTCCCCCAAACTGCTGGTTCTCTAATATACATTCTGCCCGAGGATACATCAAGGGATATTCCGGGGGGGAATCCCGAGGGGTCTGCGATATTAACAGCCTGACATTAGTTCTTCTTGCTTTCAAGGGTTAAAAACCCCCAAAGCGACCTATTCTGATAACATTTATATATATTACACATAAAAGCCCCCAATGCGACTTATTCTGATAAAATTTATATATATATTACACATAAAAGCCCCCGAAGCGACTTATTCTGAGAACATATATATTTATATACCTATATATATTACACATAAAAGCCCCCAAAGCGACCTATTCTGATAACATTTATATATATATTACACATAAAAGCTCCCGAAGCGACTTATTCTGATAACATTTATATATATATTACACATAAAAGCCCCGAAGCGACTTATTCTGAGAACATATATATATATATATATATATATATATATTACACATAAAAGCCCCCAAAGCAATTTATTCTGATAAAATGTATATATATATTACACATAAAAGCCCCCGAAGTGACTTATTCTGAGAACATTATATATATATATATATATATATATATATATATAAATTTATTACACATAAAAGCCCTCGAAGCGACTTATTCTGATAACATATATATATATATTACACATAAAAGCTCCCGAAGCAATTTATTCTGATAAAATGTATATATATATTACACATAAAAGCTCCCGAAGCGACTTATTCTGATAACATTTATATATATATATTACACATAAAAGCCCCCGAAGCGACTTATTCTGACAACATTTATATATATTACACATAAAAGCCCCGAAGCGACTTATTCTGATAACATTTATATATATTACACATAAAAGCCCCGAAGCGACTTAGGCCCTTATTTAACAAGGGATAGCGCCAGGTAGCGACTGGTGAGCGAACGGTAATGACGGGCCCCGCCACGAGAACGCCGGCTCCCCACCACAATCACACATTTATCAAGCCGATCCTGCTTAGCGACTGAGCTAGCGCCAGATAGCGACTCATTCATCATTATTCCAGCCTCACCCCACAGTGCCAGCGAGCGACCTTGAACAGCGCCAGGTATGACCTCTCGCTACCTGGCGCTCTCCAATGCATTTCAATGGAACAATCTTTAAATATTAATAATTAATTGTTAATCATTTTTTTTTTTTTTTTTTTATGTGAAAATTTCTGTTACCACTTCTGCCATGTTAGATATTTTTTTTAAGGTAAGAAAAAAAAAAAAAAAAATTGTACAGAATTGATATTACAGGTCTGATATTAATGTATTCATATTACAAAATGTTTTTATAAACTTGTTTTTTTTGGTTTCAAAAAATATGGTTGTTTGGGGGTTAAAAAACTACTTTTAACCCATCGCTGCCAGCGCTCTGGGGTTTAAACAAGCATTTCACAGCACGAGAATTTTTTGAGTGTGATTTGTTAATGAATATGGTGGGAGCTGTTCGCTATGGCCATTCGCTATCATGCGCTCCCATACAGCGCGGAACCTGTCAAATAGCGACTCCTCACCCAATATTCAACATTACCGCACATCGACTGAGTCGCTGTCAACAACCGAACAACGGCCAAGCACAGCGACTACTAGCGGGCGCTGTGAAAATACTGCTACAGTCGCTCATCTGTCGCTACCTGGCGCTATTAATGAATCGGCCTCTTATTCTGATAACATTTATATATATTACACATAAAAGCCCCCAAAGCAACTTATTCTGATAAAATTTATATATATATTACACATAAAACCCCCCGAAGCGACTTATTCTGATAGCATTTATGTATATTACACATAAAAGCCGCCGAAGCGACTTATTCTGATAACATTTATATATATTACACATAAAAGCCCTCGAAACGACTTATTCTGATAACATTTATATATATATTACACATAAAAGCCCCCGAAGCAACTTATTCTGATAACATTTATATATATTACACATAAAAGCCCCCGAAGCGACCTATTCTGATAACATTTATATATATTACACATAAAAGCCCTCGAAACGACTTATTCTGAGAACATTTATATATATATTACACATAAAAGCCCCCGAAGCAACTTATTCTGATAACATTTATATATATATATATATATATATATATATATATATATATATATATATTACACATAAAAGCCCCCGAAGTGACTTATTCTGATAACATTTATATATATTACACATAAAAGCCCTCGAAGCGACTTATTCTGATAACATTTATATATATTACACATAAAAGCCCCCGAAGCGACTTATTCTGATAACATTTATATATATATTACACATAAAAGCCCCCGAAGCGACTTATTCTGATAACATTTATATATATATTACACATAAAAGCCCCCGAAGCGACTTATTCTGATAACATTTATATATATTACACATAAAAGCCCCCAAAGCAACTTATTCTGATAAAATGTATATATATATTACACATAGAAACCCCCGAAGCGACTTATTCTGATAACATTTATATATATTACACATAAAAGCCTCCGAAGCGACTTATTCTGATAACATTTATATATATTACACATAAAAGCCTCCGAAGCGACTTATTCTGATAACATTTATATATATTACACATAAAAGACCCCAAAGCAACTTATTCTGATAACATTTATATATATATATATTACACATAAAAGCCCCCAAAGCTACTTATTCTGATAACATTTATATATATTACACATAAAAGCCTATGAAGCAACTTATTCTGATAACATTTATATATATATATATATAACACATAAAAGCCCCCGAAGCGACTTATTCTGATAACATTTATATATATATATTACACATAAAAGCCCCCGAAGCGACTTATTCTGATAACATTTATATATATTACACATAAAAGCCCCAGAAGCGACTTATTCTGATAACATTTATATATATTGCACATAAAAGCCCCCGAAGCGACTTATTCTGATAACATTTATATATATTACACATAAAAGCCCCCGAAGCAACTTATTCTGATAACATTTATATATATATATATTACACACAAAAGCCCCCGAAGCGACTTATTCTGATTACATTTATATATATATTACACATAAAAGCCTCCAAAGCAACTTATTCTGATAACATTTATATATATATATATATATATATATATATATATATATATATATATTACACATAAAAGCCCCCGAAGTGACTTGTTCTGATAACATTTACATATATTACACAGCTGGAACTTATGTGTATACTGTATGTATTTTTAATCTTAGGATGGGTGAAGCCACGCTCCCTCATTGAGGGATGGATAGTAGATACATTGTAAAAGTTATGACAATAGAAACACTTTTAAATAGGCAAATGAATCATTTATTGCTGCAGATCTGCATGTTACATCTCAAAGGAGGGGCAGTATGTAAATTAAGCCACACCCCCTGGTTGTGGGATGGGTGAAGCCACGCCCCCTAATTGAGGAATGGATGAAGCTACTCCCCCTCATTGATGGATGGATGACACCACGCCCCCTCATTGACAGATGGATGAAGCAATGCCTCCTCATTGAGCGATGTATAGGAGATACATTGTAACAGTTTAACAATAGAAACATTTTGAATGGGCAAATGAATCAGTTATTGCTGCAGATCTGCATGTTACAAGTCAGGGCCACTTGGGAGGTGCGGGAGCATGCCTGCCCTTGGTGAGTTTCGGTCCCCTTTAAGTGTGAAGGTAAATTTTTCAGTACAGGGTGATTTAATAGTTAATAGGTTTGTCTATGTATTATTATACACAGCTGGTGCCAGAAGTGGGGGGAGGGCGACTTAGTTTACCCAAGGGAATTCTGCGTGCTGCCCAGTCTGGGCGTAATTCTGCTTCTGGTTAAGGAAGCTTAAAAAAAACCTCAACTCAAAATAAAATCTTATTGAGGTTAAAATTGAGTTTTTTTGTTGCTGTTCACACTCATCTATTGCACATTGCACTTTCAGCTGCATTAAAGGGGCGCTCTCACAGTATACGCTGTGCATTTAACTGCGGGGCGGCCCCCTCTCCTCTGGCTTACTAACCTTGTGCACCAAGCATTGTAACTCAGGGCTCAGGGGCCTAACTGCCACCACCCCCCAATGCTCGACAGGGCACACCTCGAAGGACCCGTATCTGGCTCTCCCACACCCACCTGATCGTTTAGGGTGCAGCCAATCAGGCAGCGTTATCGGCAGCGGTGTCACTATATTAGATGGGACCCCAGTACGAACATTAAATGGAGCCCTTCATGGCTCATAGAGGATACATTTTTCTCATTTGGATGCATCTACACAACTAAAGACTGAAACAGCAGAGACACATGGTGCTTCCTTTCTCTAAATGATGACAAGTGATCACAAATCTTATAAATAAAGTTCAGGAGCAACAATGATGGGGCCCCTCTGACCTCTGACCTGGGCTCTCATCCAATCAGAGCCATTAGCTGCAACAATGTTATTCAGCAAACAGCTCTGATAGGTTTCAATGGGGAACGAGAGTGGCCACGTCCAGCAAGCTCCCACCCAGTGGCGGACTGGGGCGAAAAATCAGCCCTAGATTCCCCTGGCTGGCCCTGGACATCCCTGCTGAGGCCCCCACAACCATGATGCCAGGGCTACAGCATTGGGGGCTGGTATTCCTTGGCTTGTGGGTACAGGGGGCTGAGAGGAGGACTAAATGTTGAATTGAATGTGGGTGTTACAAGCAGAAGTCCAACTGTCCCACTGGGCATTGTCCCTCTCCCTATGGCCAGTCTTCCCCTGCTCCCACCCCAGCTTGTCAGACTGTCTGGGGCTGGAGCACACACACATCGCGAGGATGCATGGGATACAGGCGCTCTCACTCCCCATTGTAAACAATGAGAATTGCATAGGCACAGGGATCAGGTCTGATCTGATAAGAGCCCGCACATGGGCCATTGGACCAGGGAAAGGTGAGTGAATATCAGTGACCTTGGGCGTGTCACACAGCAGGGCATCCCAATTCAGGATGATCTGGGGAAAGGCCAGTGGCCAGCCCTGGAATTTATTACATGCCTTGGATTTTGTTCCACTCCCCCCATGAATTTCTCTGTCTCATTAAGACAATCTCCTTTTCATTAGCATTGCACAGCAAAGGCACGGCCTCCTTTTCTTCCCACAGCCACCTCTTCTTTCTCTCCATGCCCCTCCTAGCTGCTGGAAACATCGCGCCTAACCCAGGTCCATCTCTCTGCCAACATCCTCCCCTTATAGTGAAGAAGGTTCCCCAAGAACTCATTACCGTGCATGTTCCCGGATTAATTTGCCGTGAGTAGGTGCTCATCTCAAATTGGGGTGGACGGACTACCAGAGCATCTTGATTGTCTGTGTACTGTGTCCTGTGCCATTTCTAAGATAAGAAAGATAAGTTGATACCGTGACTTTCTTGAAGTTACAGCCCAAATCTGTGAGTGTGTGCAGAGCCCTCGCTAAGCCTCCATAATAAGTTTCTGCTATATCTTACTGTCAGCAGAGGAGAGAAACAGCTGCAGGTTGAGTTGCAACATTGTAATGTTTCAATATGACGTTAACCACAACAAACTCTGGCCAGGGCTGACACTTAAAAACTTCAACTCCCAGGATCCTTAGAGAGTTGAGGGAAGGTGAAAAGATTACAAGACCCATCATTCCAGGGTGCTGAGCTGGACAAGAAGAGAGCCTGGGGAGATAGAGGATGGCCGGCTGGTGAACCTCGAGCTGTGATTGGATATCTGGCAAAGCTGGAGTGGAAGCAAACGTGACTAACTGAAGCTCTTAGTGTAACTTCATCCCTTTCACCTGGATTCTATAGAAAATGAAGTTGATTAACACAGCCCGGAAGTTGTTCTTAAAGAGAGAGTGTCTATTATTGCAAGAAGAGTTTGATGCTCACCAAGGAGGCTTTTGTTCCTATCTTGAAACCAGGATTAGTCCAGCCCGACTTAAAGTAACAGTACTTCATATCTGTCAGAGGGTTTTCTTATATCAAGGCCTTGTTTACCGCAATTGGAATGTCATCCATCCCCGACTTCAGGTCGCTGTTAAATTTTTCTCTGCTGTATATTATTCTGCTGCGCAGCTTAAAGACAGTAAAGACTTTATGCACAAATCTATTAGAGCAATAACTATAAGTTTGATATTACTTTATCATACCTCCCAACTTTTGAAAGGAGGGGCAAGAGAAGACATTTTTTAACATGTAAGCCACATCCGGCCACACCCCCAGCCACGTCCTTAAAGGGAAACACCACCTAAGAATTAAATAAATAAATAATAATACAGACAAGGCCCCTACAAACACATTACAGCCAGGGGCTGTAGTGAGAGGGGCATCCCTCCATTCCAGCAAGTGAGGGGCATCCATCCGTTCCAGCCTGTGAGGGCATCTCTCATTCCAGCCAGTGAGGGGCATCCATCCGTTCCAGCCTGTGAGGGCATCTCTCATTCCAGCCAGTGAGGGGCATCCCTCCATTCCAGCCAGTGAGGGGCATCCATCCGTTCCAGCCAGTGAGGGGCATCCATCCATTCCAGCCTGTGAGGGCATCTCTCATTCCAGCCAGTGAGGGGCAACTCTCATTCCAGCCAGTGAGAGGCATACCTTATTACAGCCAGTTATGGGCATCCCTCATTATAGCCAGCGAGGGACTAGGAGCGATGGGCCACATGGGAGAAAAGGTGAGTATGGTGTTTTTTTTGTTATTCGCCTGGATTTTGTCTTTAATATTCCCATTGCTGGCCCTTTAAGGGGAAATCCAGTTATTTGTCACTGGATTTCCTGTTTAAATACAAGTGGAAATCCAGCTGTAAAATTCCCCCTCCTGCTCCTCATGGCATCTGTATAACTGGAGGGCGTCATGGTCTGGAATTCGGGAAGTAATCTCCGGAGTCTGAGTGTTACAAGCAAATCATTTGTCAGCTCTCCATACAAATATACAGGGGCTGAACTATAGGGATACATGGGCGTAACTATAGGGAGTGTGACTGCACCCAGGGTCCAGAAGGTCTTGACACGGCCCCCAGTTAATGGTCACACTGGGGCCCTGTCACATTTAATTACACTACTGCAAATATAAAGGTTTTCCCCTCCTCTACTTCATTCTTCCAATATCGCACCCCGAATGTGATCCCGCTCCCAGCGTGAGTGACCCTGATGAGCTCACTCACACTGAGATCTGAGGGACAAGGCTGGCCATGTGACCAAATCAGGGAGACTTGGGAGGTATGCAAATGTGGAGGGACTGTCCCTCTTTGGAGCGCATGTTCCTCTATCCCTCGTTGTTCTCATTTGTCCCTCTTTGAGGTGTAACATGCAGATCTGCAGCAATAAATGATTCATTTGCCTCTTCCAAGTGTTTCTATTGTTGTAACTGTTACAATGTATCTCCTATCCATCCCTCAATGAGGGGGCGTGGCTTCATATATCCCTCAACAAGGGGGCGTGGCTTTATTTACATATTGTCCCTCTTTGAGGTGTAACATGCAGATCTGCAGCAATAAATGATTCATTTGTCTATTCCAAGTGTTTCTATTGTTGTCACTGTTACACCCTGTCTCCTATCCATCCCTCGGCAATGGGGGTGTGGCTTCATCTGCTTACAGCATCATCTGCACAAACATCCCGGTATGTTCTAGCACTGCGCTTGCTCCCTGAGCTCTTCAGTGTTTCCAACGCAGCAATACAGAGCTGGTACGTGCAAGTACTTTACACGTCTACATTCTATGCTGCTGTTGAGCTCCACCTTTAGGTCATCGAGAACAAGACCTAGTTGTTAATGAATGGCCGTAATAGGAAATGTTTTTCTAAAAAATGACTGTGAGGAAGAGGGCAAATATTACATTTCATTTTATCGCTGATGCCCGGCGTCCCCCTTTAAGATTCTCTGTACATAGCAAATGTCACCCTTACAAGTCTAGCAGGAAAAGGAAGTCCATATACAGGCATGAGGTTCTGACACTCAGAAAAAGCAGTTTGAGGATAAAAGCCCCCCTGTGGATCCCCTAACACCTTGGTCAGACAGAGAGGAGCCATGATGCTCGTCTGGGAGGGGCAGAGACCGCGCTTAAAGGTAGGCGATGAAGAAGGAGATGAGAACAGGGTCATTCTCTGGATAGGGGTCGCGCTGCAGCGTGCTGGAGGTGCCCAAACCATCTATAAGCTCTTGACATACCCCTTGTGGGAGCTCTTCAGCACCATTCTACAACTGCTTCTTAAGCTAACTGACTATTATATATCTGTGTGTAAGTCACTGTAACCTGTAACCCACAACTCAGAACGGCATTTGTAATCATTAATATTCCATCATAGGCAAATGTGTGTTATCACTGCCTAGTGTGCGCTCATTGCATTAAAGCCTATATTTAAGTTGAGCGGTCCCTTTGCCTTAGCCAAGAATCTGTGTCCGCAGGCTTTGGGCCTGGTAGTCGCGCTAGGCGGGCTCGGACGGGGGTGTGGGAAAGCGGTCTGTGTGTCCGGAGGTCCCTGGTTGATAGTTGGATTACGTGACCCGCGGTTCCCTGACAATGACTATTGTTTTATTTCCTATTTTGCTTGTTATATTATTAACCTCGACAGGATGCCCCCTGCGTCTCCCATGCCTCTAGTTTAGCAGTTGGTATACTGCATTTCTTAAAGTCACACCACAGTCAATAAACAGAGCTGTGCTGATGCTTTCTGGAAATTCTATTATTAATCTAATCCCAGTAGAAATATCTATAGACTGCCCATCAGTGGATAGGACACTTACTGTCGCACCATGGTAAAAAAAACACTATACTCACCTATAATCCTGCACAGGCTATCGCTGCTAGTCCGATGCTGATGAAGTGGGCGCTGATCTCTCGTCCGGTTCCTAATTCGTTAATGGTTACGAGGTATGAAGTCAAAGTGGTGGTGGTGGAGGTATGAAGTCAATACATGCAATGGTAATGAACAGCATACACCCCGGAGAAATGCTTCTGCCTCCTTCCCTCGGGCAAGATTTATTTATACAAACATACAAAACAGGAAGCTACGTAATATTATTGACTATTAACATAATACAGTAATACTATAAAAATCAATGTCTCTAATCAAGCGTACGGTTGGTCCATCCTTATCTGGTCAGCGCATTCCACACAGGCGCAGTAGGTAACTAATCAAGTCATTTCCGGGCCTCCTCAGGTGTAGTGTTCTCGTACGATGTCACCTTGTCTTTGGAACGTGAACTTAGACTTTATTTCTTATTCTTTGGGAAGTGGGGAGGGGCTTTCACCTCTGGGCTCATCGTCCCGTTATACTGATCCACGTCACATCTGGTCAACCTCAGGGTGTGGTGTTCTTGTACGATGCCATCTTGTCTTTGGAACGTGAATTAGATTTTATTTCTTATTCTTTGGGAAGTGGGGAGGGGCTTTCACCTCTGGGCTCATCGTCCCGTTATACTGATCCATCACACTTACAAACTTACTGGATCACCCGATCCCAGTCATGCGCCGCTGTCTCTACCTCCACCGCATCAACAACACTGTGCAATAGACCGTGGCCTGCCCCACGTCATCTTCATGGGAACTATGGCTCACCCCACCCCACTCACAGCAGTGGAGAGGGGCATGCCATAGTCTACTGTACAGCAATGTGCATGCGGAGGAGGTAGAGGCAGTGGCGCAGGACTGGGATCGGATGATCCAATAAGTGTGTCAGCTTCAGACTAGCAGCGATAGCCTGCGGTGGGTGAAAGGTGAGTATAGTGTTCTTTTACTATAGTGTGACTTTAATGCTGTCCATAAGTGTCATATCCACTGATGGGCACCCCCTCAGAGGGGGGGGGGGCACACAGCAGGGCATAGGATGCCCAGGGCTGGATTGAGTGTGGTGGGGCCCTGGGGCACAAAACCTGCTGGAGGCACCAGATACAGTATCAAATAATAGTCCAGCCAAGTAACTGATTGGTGGTTGTCTGGCTCAGATCGAGTCCCTTGTGCCACCCTTGTTTGGGTGCGTGCTGCTTTGCCATTCTGGGTGGGGGGTAGTGTAGTCACCCGGCTGGTCCAGCAGAAAACAGTTCCCTGCATTGAGCTGCCAGCGGCTGTGCTTGGTGGCTTATGTGCACCCATCACTGTAGTGTCGCTGACGGCGGCTTTGCCGCTCTAGACTCCCCGTCCTGCCCTGTGGTGGCTTTGGCTGCCCAGGCGCACCCCCACTGCCCATAGCTTTTTTTGCCGGCCCTGAAAGACTGAAAAGACATCTGGACCAGATCATTACCCGAAGGTTGGTGGAGGCCCCCTTTGCAGGGCAAGTGGTGAAGGCGCCCCTTGAGCCCTCCTCATAATCTGACTTTGAGGATGCTTGGATGTAATCTTTTAGATTCCAGGGCTGGTTTTCATCCCCTTTAAAGCACCTTCTCTACATTCTAAAGAGTCTATTCTTTGCGGTGACACTCAAGGGTTTTCTTTGTTGTTTGGCCCCAGTGAAGTGACAGGAAAATGAAGTGGCCAAGGGCTGGAGGTTATAAGTCACTTATTAGCAGCAGATGGCCCTGGAAGTGCCTCAGTGGTGCCGGATGCGGGATGCCTCCAGGTGTTTTCCTGTGCAAACAGAACAATACGCTTCATGATCTTATGTTCCCATATCTCTCCCGCTTGTCATATAAAGCATTGCCACGCCCACGCTGTAAGGATAAGGCGACACTATGGCCCCGATTCAAAAAAAAAAAAATTCTCATGGTGGTAAAAGATTCAATTCATGAGAAAAAAAGCCTGAGAATGTCACTGTTACTGAATCACCAGCTAAGAAAACAATGAAAGTCAATGGCTCTTTTTTACTCCTAAGAAAAGCAGAGAAGTGTTTCCTCCTTTCTCCACTGTAGTAAAAGCTGCCATTGACTTTCATTGTCTTTATCTGGTGATTCAGTAACAGTGACATTCTCAGGCTTTTATCGCATAAATTGAATTTTTTACTACCATGAGATTTTTTTCGACCTTTATTGAATCGAGGCCTATGTCTCATCTGCTAACTGAAGATGAACTGATGCCTAAAGTAACTGAATCAGGCCATAAATTCATCAGTGCTCATAGAATTTACCTTTCTCATTACAAGGGACACATCTCCTTTATTAGCACAGGTGGGGGTGCACCATTTTGAATCTTTACCCCAAGTTCCAGAAGCCCTAGCTGCTCCTCTGCCAGGGGTGTAGCTGGGGGGCATCCCTCCATTCCAACTAGTGAGGGGCATTCCTCGATTCCAGCCAGTGAGGGGCATCCCTCCATTCCAGCCAGTGAGGGGCATCCCTCCATTCCAGCCAGTGAGGGACATCTCTCCATTACAGCCAGTGAGGGGCATCTCTCCATTACAGTCAGTGAGGGGCATCCCTCCATTGCAACCAGTGAGGGGCATCCCTCCATTGCAACCAGTG
This sequence comes from Gastrophryne carolinensis, assembly GCA_027917425.1. NCBI lineage: Eukaryota > Metazoa > Chordata > Amphibia > Anura > Microhylidae > Gastrophryne > Gastrophryne carolinensis. The sequence goes on along the minus strand of CM051244.1, from coordinate 160,389,005 downwards.
AGGGGCATCCCTCAATTACAGCCAGTAAGGGGCATCCCTCCATTACAGACAGTGAAGGGCATCCCTCCATTACAACCAGTGAGGGTAATCCCTCAGTTACAGCCAGTAAGGGGGCATCCCTCAATTATAGCCAGTGAGAGGCATCCCTCCATTACAACCAGTGAGGGTCATCCCTCCATTACAGCCAGTGAGGGGCATCCCTCCATTACAGACAGTGAAGGGCATCCCTCCATTACAGCCAGTGAGTGGCATCTCTCCAATACAGCCAGTGAGGGGCATCCCTCATTGCAGTCAGTGAGGGGCATCCCTTATTGCAGCCAGTGAGGGGCATCCCTCATTGCAGCCAGTGAGGGGCATCTCTAATTGCAGCCAGTGCGCAGCATCCGTCATTGCAGCCAGTGAGGGGCATCCGTCATTGCAGCCAGTGAGGGGCATCCCTCATTACAGCCAGTGAAGGGCATCCTTCATTACAGCCAGTGAGAGGCATTCCTCATTACAGCCAGTGAGGGGCATCCCTCCATTACAGTCAGTGAGGGCCACCCCTCATTACAGCCAGTGAGGGGCATCCCTCCATTACAGCCAGTGAGGGGCATCCCTCCATTACAGCCAGTGAGGGGCATCCCTCAATTACAGCCAGTGAGGGGCATCCCGCCATTACAGACAGTGAAGGGCATCCCTCCATTACAACCAGTGAGGGTAATCCCTCAGTTACAGCCAGTAAGGGGGCATCCCTCAATTATAGCCAGTGAGAGGCATCCCTCCATTACAACCAGTGAGGGTCATCCCTCCATTACAGCCAGTGAGGGGCATCCCTCCATTACAGCCAGTGAGGGGCATCCCTCAATTACAGCCAGTGAGGGGCATCCCTCAATTACAGCCAGTGAGGGGCATCCCGCCATTACAGACAGTGAAGGGCATCCCTCCATTACAACCAGTGAGGGTAATCCCTCAGTTACAGCCAGTAAGGGGGCATCCCTCAATTATAGCCAGTGAGAGGCATCCCTCCATTACAACCAGTGAGGGTCATCCCTCCATTACAGCCAGTGAGGGGCATCCCTCCATTACAGACAGTGAAGGGCATCCCTCCATTACAGCCAGTGAGTGGCATCTCTCCAATACAGCCAGTGAGGGGCATCCCTCATTGCAGTCAGTGAGGGGCATCCCTTATTGCAGCCAGTGAGGGGCATCCCTCATTGCAGCCAGTGAGGGGCATCCCTCATTGCAGCCAGTGAGGGGCATCTCTAATTGCAGCCAGTGCGCAGCATCCGTCATTGCAGCCAGTGAGGGGCATCCGTCATTGCAGCCAGTGAGGGGCATCCGTCATTGCAGCCAGTGAGGGGCATCCCTCATTGCAGCCAGTGAGGGGCATCCCTCATTGCAGCCAGTGAGGGGCATCCCTCATTGCAGCCAGTGAGGGGCATCCCTCATTGCAGCCAGTGAGGGGCATCCCTCATTGCAGCCAGTGAGGGGCATCCCTCATTGCAGCCAGTGAGGGGCATCCGTCATTGCAGCCAGTGAGGGGCATCCCTCATTACAGCCAGTGAAGGGCATCCTTCATTACAGCCAGTGAGAGGCATTCCTCATTACAGCCAGTGAGGGGCATCCCTCCATTACAGTCAGTGAGGGCCACCCCTCATTACAGCCAGTGAGGGGCATCCCTCCATTACAGCCAGTGAGGGGCATCTCTCCACCATTCCAGCCAGTGAGAGGCATCCCTCCATTCCAGCCAGTGAGAGGCATCCCTCCATTCCAGCCAGTGAGAGGCATCCCTCCATTCCAGCCAGTGAGAGGCATCCCTCCATTCCAGCCAGTGAGAGGCATCCCTCCATTCCAGCCAGTGAGAGGCATCCCTCCATTCCAGCCAGTGAGAGGCATCCCTCCATTACAGCCAGTGAGGGGCATCCCTCCATTACAACCAGTGAGGAGCATCCCTCCAATACAACCAGTGAGAGACATCTCTCCAATACAACCAGTGAGAGACATCCCTCCAATACAACCAGTGAGGGGCATCCCTCTATTACAGCCAGTGAGGGACATCCCTCATTACAGCCAGTGAGGGACATCCCTCATTACAGCCAGTGAGGGACATCCCTCATTACAGCCAGTGAGGGACATCCCTCATTTGCAGCCAGTTACACACACACACACACAATTTCCCCCTCCTGCGCAACCTCTAGCGAGGCCCCTTCCTGAAGTCCGCCCACCGTCGGCTCAGCAGCGGGAACAGGCTCCTTCCTGGAGTCCCACCCACCCACTGAACCACCAATGAGCTTTAAGAAGAGAAAAAAAAGCCTGCCTCCCAGAAGCCACCAGCCCCAAGAGTCCAGCTGAGTGCTCACACTTATGACCTACGTTAGCGGGCATCTGAGAGGGCGCGGCAACTCTCCGGCCAGTAACGGGCGACGATGTAGGACAAGTGCATGCACCGCGGAACGCAGTTCCAGCTGCCAAAAATTGGGTGCAGCAGGTCAGGGGGGTGCCAAAGGGGGGCCTGAGCTTAGGTGGGGGGCACCATTTTGAATCATTGCCCCGGGGGCCAGCAAGCACCAGAGGCAGCATCCAAGCACGATGTGTTGGGTTTAATCAGAGGCGTAGCTGGACCTTCTGGCACTCGGGGGAAAGGTTCAAAATGGCGCGCCCCCACCTGTGCTCAGGCCCCACTTTGGTGCCCACCTGACCTGCTGCACCCCGTGCATTTGCCCTCCTGCAGCCAGTGAGGGGCATCCCTCATTGCAGCCAGTGAGGGGCATCCCTCATTGCAGCCAGTGAGGGGCATCCCTCCATTACAACCAGTGAGGGGCATCCCTTCATTACAACCAGTGAGGGGCATCCCTCCATTACAGCCAGTGAGGGGCATCTCTCCATTACAACCAGTGAGGGGCATCCCTCCATTACAGTCAGTGAGGGGCATCTCTCCATTACAACCAGTGAGGGGCATCTCTCCATTACAACCAGTGAGGGGCATCCCTCCATTACAGCCAGTGAGGGGCATCTCTCCATTACAACCAGTGAGGGGCATCCCTCCATTAAAGCCAGTGTGGTGATTCGAAATAGCTCCCCCACCTGTGCTCAGGCCCCCCTTTGGTGCACACCTGACCTGCTGTACCTGGGGCCCTCCTGCCCCCCCCAGCTATGCCCCTGGGTTGGGATATATCCAGGAGGAATACCATGGGAGATACAGTGTCCCAGTGCCCAGCAGCCAGAAGGAATCCTGATCTCAGTGTTTCATGGAAACTACAGAAACCAACCAGATATGTTTTGGTCATACCCACCAACCTTAAAGTGGACCAAAAGCCACGCCCCAACAGATAAGATTCCGGGGCTGCTAGATTCTCTCCCCCTGGGAAATTCCAAAATTGGGATGCCCCGCTGTCTCAAACCCTCCCACCTCCTTTCCTGGTCCAACGGCGCATGTGCAAGCAGCATCCCCGCTATCCCTTTAGCGTGCCTGCAGTAGGCATTTGTTAATGGCTGGGGCGGACACACTCCATGTTAGAGGGTAGCGGAGTGGATACGAGCACGCTGTTTGGATGAGAGGACGCGCATGCACTGTAGGACCAGGAAGAGACAATGCCCGGTGGGCGGCACTGCTTTGGGGCCAGTTGCTGCTTTTAGCAGCCACATTCAATCCCTATCCCCTTAGTCTCCCTTTAAGCCCCACTGTACCCACCCCCATTGTACCCACAAGCCAAGGAACCTCAGCCCCCTGTACCCACAAGCCAAGAAACCCCAGCCCCACTGTACCCACAAACCAAGGAAGCCCAACCCCCTGTACCCAGCCCCACTGTACGCACAAGCCAAGGAACCCCAGCCCCCTGTACCCAGCCCCACTGTATCCACAAACCAAGGTACCCCAGATCCCTGTACCCAGCCCCACTGTACCCACAAGCCAAGGAACCCCAGCCCCCTGTACCCAGCCCCACTGTACCCACAAGCCAAGGAACCCCAGCCCCCTGTACCCAGCCCCACTGTACCCACAAGCCAAGGAACCACAGCCCCATGTACCCGGCCCCACTGTACCCACAAGCCAAGGAACCCCAGCCCTCTGTACCCAGCCACATTGTACCCACAAGCCAAGAAACCCCAGCCCCATGTACCCGGCCTCACTGTACCCACAAGCCAAGAAACCCCAGCCCCCTGTACCCAGCCCCACTGTACCCACAAGCCAAGGAACCCCAGCCCCCTGTACCCAGCCCCACTGTACCCACAAGCCAAGGAACCCCAGCCCCCTGTACCCAGCCCCACTGTACCCACAAGCCAAGGACCCCAGTCCCCTGTACCCACAAGCCAAGGAACCCCAACCCTCTGTACCTAGCCCCACTGTACCCACAAGCCAAGGAACCCCAGCCCCCTGTACTCAGCCCCACTGTACCCACAAGCCAAGGAACCACAGCCCCATGTACCCGGTCCCACTGTACCCACAAGCCAAGGAACCCCACCCCCCTGTACCCAGCCCACTGTACCCACAAGCCAAGAAACCCCAGCCCTCTGTACCCAGCCACATTGTACCCACAAGCAAAGGAACCCCAGGCCCTTGTACCCAGCCCCACTGTACCCACAAGCCAAGGACCCCAGTCCCCTGTACCCACAAGCCAAGGAACCCCAACCCTCTGTACCTAGCCCCACTGTACCCACAAGCCAAGGAACCCCAGCCCCCTGTACTCAGCCCCACTGTACCCACAAGCCAAGGAACCACAGCCCCATGTACCCGGCCCCACTGTACCCACAAGCCAAGGAACCCCACCCCCCTGTACCCAGCCCACTGTACCCACAAGCCAAGAAACCCCAGCCCTCTGTACCCAGCCACATTGTACCCACAAGCAAAGGAACCCCAGGCCCTTGTACCCAGCCCCACTGTACCCACATGCCAAGGAACCTCAGCCCCCTGTACCCAGCCACATTGTACCCACAAGCCAAGGAACTCCAGCCCCCTGTATCCAGCCCCACTGTACCCACATGCCAAGGAACCTCAGCCCCCTGTACCCAGCCCCACTGTACCCACAAGCCTAGGAACCCCAGCTCCCTGTACCCAGCCCCACTGTACCCACAAGCCAAGGAACCTCAGGCCCCTGTACCCAGCCCCACTGTACCCACAAGCCAAGGAACCTCAGGCCCCTATACCCAGCCCCACTGTACCCACAAGCCAAGGAACCCCAGCCCCCTGTACCCAGCCCCACTGTACCCACAAGCCAAGGAACCTCAGCCCCCTGTACCCAGCCCCACTGTACCCACAAGCCTAGGAACCCCAGCTCCCTGTACCCAGCCCCACTGTACCCACAAGCCAAGGAACCTCAGGCCCCTGTACCCAGCCCCACTGTACCCACAAGCCAAGGAACCTCAGGCCCCTATACCCAGCCCCACTGTACGCACAAGCCAAGGAACCCCAGCCCCCAATGTTATAGCCCCGGCATCATGGTTGGGGGGCTGGGTTTTGGCCCCCGTCTACCACTGGGTGCAACTGTTTACTAAGGCTCATTTGTATGGGGGAGGATCAGGCAACTTGGAGCCTTCCATGGTAACATTCCTCCTGCTATAGGGAAAACTGTGCCTGGAATCTTCAGAGCAACATAATGGAAAAATCATTACAAACATCATTCATGGGCAAGTAGATACTCGTACTGAGGCCAAACGAGGGAAAGTGCCCCGAGGGCCCCACCTACAAATGTGCAAATACAGCTTATGCCAAACTGTATTGTGTGTCTGTATGTGCCACAAATATGCATTGCGGTGACATTACCCAACTATACAGGAGGAGAAGAGCTTACACTCTATTGGGGTATAAGGGAGGATACAGGAGGAGAAGAGCTTACAATCTATTAGGGTATAAGGGAGGATACAGAAGGAGAAGAGCTTACGCTCTATTAGGGTATAAGGGAGGATACAGAATGAGAAGAGCTTATAATCTATTAGGGTATAAAGGAGGATACAGGAGGAGAAGAGCTTACACTCTATTAGGGTATAAGGGAGGATACAGAAGGAGAAGAGCTTACAATCTATTAGGGTATAAGGGAGGATACAGAAGGAGAAGAGATTACACTCTATTAGGGTATAAGGGAGGATACAGAATGAGAAGAGCTTATAATCAATTAGGGTATAAAGGAGGATACAGAAGGAGAAGAGCTTACACTCTATTAGGGTATAAGGGAGGATACAGAAGAAGAAGAGCTTACACTCTATTAGGGTATAAGGGAGGATACAGAAGAAGAAGAGCTTACACTATATTAAGGTATAAGGGAGGATACAGGAGGAGAAGAGCTTACACTCTATTAGGGTATAAGGGAGGATACAGAAGAAGAAGAGCTTACACTCTATTAAGGTATAAGGGAGGATACAGGAGGAGAAGAGCTTACACTCTATTAGGGTATAAGGGAGGATACAGAAGGAGAAGAGCTTGCAATCTATTAGGATATAAGGGAATTTTTATTAGTAAACAAACAAACAAAACTCAGCTAATCAGCATTAATACATAATATAAAGATAACGTATACTTGTATACAATAAACATAACACAGCAGAATACTACATACTATACATTATCTATCGTGTCTATACTCTTAATGGTTAATCAGTGAAGATACATCAGGTTACAGATCAGGGGTTAGGCGCCATCATTATGTAGAGCAGTAACACATTAAACACCATCATAGATCTGAATCATCAGAGTCGTCCTGCATGCCAGTCACTTCCATATCAGAGTCTATAGGGTCTATAGCTGCTGGTGACTTTTTCTTAGTCGGTGGGTCCTCCTCTGACCCCGAGTCACATTCTCTGACTATACGCTTTAACTCTTGCTCCAGCTCCATAGTATCGTGCCCAGAAATATCTGCACCTGACTCAGACAGTATGTTATATCGGTTGGATGTAACTGTCACTGCTGTATCTGTTCTGCCCTTGGGCTTTTTCCCTGGCTTTTGGACTAAGGACCATGCGCCCTCCGGTCTGCGGGTGGACCTCTGCAGAAGAGGCTGGAGCAGGGCAATGGGCCATAGCAGGGGAAGGGGCTACAGGGGAAGATGGGCTATCAGCTTGCTCCGGTGCTGGCCGTGGGATGGTGGCCACAGGCTGTGGGGTTACATCTGTCTGATCTCTTATCTCAGTTGTCTCAGACCCTGGTCTTGTTACTATCTGCCCAGACATCAGAGCCTCCTCTTCTGTAACCTCACCTGCTGCCTCCAGCTCCTCCGCAGCCTGGCTATAGAGGTTATGGAAGGCCTCCGAGCAGTCCTTATGGTACACCGAACATTTATGCACATGGCGCTGGTGTGACCAATCTCCCCGCACAGGTTACACTTCACTACAGTACACACTCCGGCCACATGACCAGCCTTCCCACACTTAAAGCACAAGCAGGGCTGACCGGCATAGAAGCACACCCTCCTCTCACGGCCAATAAAGAAGGAGTTGGGCAAATGTAAGGTAACATTACTGTGCTGCCTGAGCTTCACCAGCACCCTCCAGCCTCCCGTCCAGATCCCATCATCATCAAGACACTTTGTCAGGTCAGACACCATATCACAATGTCTCCTCAGCCATATCACAATATCCTGCGGGGGGACGGACTCATTCCAGAACAAGATATTAACGCTCACAGTGCCCGGCTTTGATAACGGGATAAGGATAAACTGGTCCCATCCCTCAGCGCCCCTAAACTTTGTCACACATGCCCAGAACCTGTCTAAGCTGGCCATAAGCTTGAAGCTTATATCATATCCCTGCCTGTCTGGGAGGTTTATGACGGCCAATATATCTGCAGGTGTGAACCCCATCTGGTTACACAGGAGCTCCCGGATCACATGTCTCCTGTCTGGCAGATCTTCCTTTGCCCCCTTATTCTTAAATCTTACCACGTTCCTCCTCTTAAATGCCTGACCGGTGCAATGTAAGCCGGGGCTAAAAGATGGGGCACCACGGCTCCAGGCATTCTGAGGAGGAGCGTGGCCAGATGCGTTGCCAGTATTATCACTGCGGGGTCTGGATTGAGGGGGGCCTGCTACCTGTGGCTGAACACCTGTGGGAGGAAAAACATTATTAGTACATGCAGACGATTTAGTTCCATTACTATCAGGAACAGCAGGCTGTTCATTGTCCCAAACAGATTGCAATGCATTGAGACTTGCTTGCTTGTTTCCTCGATCGAGGTCCAACAATGTGGGGGACAGTTCAGAGGTGTCACTATGTCCCGGATGTGACCCCAGGGTTGCAATTTGGGGGGTCTCTCCAACTTCCATAGTGTCACTGGCTGCATCACATCCATTCTCAGGCTGGGGGAGAGCTCCTTGTGAAACACAGAGTCCATTGCTGGAGCCATTCAGGGATTGCTCACTGCTGCCCCCTGGGGGTGGTTGGCTTACTTGGCTGGTATCAGGAAAAGAAGGGGCAGAATCTTGCAGCACTGGGGTCCTGTACAGCAGCTCCTGTGAGGATGTCTCCTTCTCTGATGGTGAGGGGGGGACTGAGCTGGGTTCAGGTATCTGTCTGTGTTTTAGGAGCTTCTGAGACTCCTCAAACCGATCCAGGTTCTTGTATCTCTCTGCCATGGGCCCCATTTGTTTCTCAAGTGTCTAAATGTCTCTATCAATTGCAGCAAGCTGTGTGCGGAAAGTCTCTTAACATGTCATCATAGACGGCTGCGGCCTGGGGGAATGCTGGATTCATTTTATTTACTTCATATATTTGTCTTTGCAGTTGTGTCCTGGATGCTCTTAAGTTGTTCATGTTGTTGACTAAATCTGGAATCTTGTCTGCAAGCTGCAGCTCTGGTGCGCGCTCTGTCTCTTTAAGACTTGCCTTGCGCCTTGGCTTTTCTGCTGGGTCTTTGAATGTCTCTGCTGCCTCAGTCCTGGAAGACTTGTGGCCATTTGCCCCCAGCTCAGCATTTGCATTGTCTGATAACTTCTCAGATTTATGACTAGTGGCAGATTTAGCAGATTTCCCCCCCAATTATGGGGTCACCGGTGGCCGGCTGGGTCTTGGATCGCAGGGCTCGGGACTCTCGGCTCACACACACATTCTGCTGCAGGATTTCCTGCATTGTCAGTCTTTCCAAAGATGTCCTCCTCAGCTTGTGCTGCTTCCCACTGCCGGCCTGAGCTGGCTGCTGAGTGTCCATCACAACAGGTTGTTGGATCTCCCTGCCTGGATCAGCACAGTTACCTCCCTCCATTACATGCTGCACACAGACACTGCTACACGGCCCATCATTATTATCCTCCACTTCCATTCTAGCTTCACTTACTTTACTGTAACTTTCTTCCATAAAGACTTTTCCACCTTCATTGTAATCCACCTCGGTCAGCCGGTCAGCAGCATATTCAGTAGCCAGAGGGTCTCTAACATGGACTCCAGATTCAGACCCAGAAGCCTGGAGCTCACCTGGGGAGTGACCCCACCCAAGGCAGCCAGGCCCTGGGCTAGAGCCAGACATTCAGAGCACCTGCAGAGAGCTCACTCACACACCTCCTCCCACCTTAACGATCTATTAGGGTATAAGGGAGGATACAGAAGGAGAAGAGCTTACAATATATTAGGGTATAAGGGAGGATACAGGAGGAGAAGAGCGTACACTCCATTAGGGTGTAAGGGAGGATACAGAAGGAGAAGAGCTTACACTCTGTTAGGGTATAGGGGAGGATACAGAAGGAGAAGAGTTTACACTCTATTAGGGTATAGGGGAGGATACAGAAGGAGAAGAGCTTACACTCTATTAGGGTATAAGGGAGGATACAGAAGAAGAAGAGCTTACAATCTATTAGGGTATAAGGGAGGATACAGGAGGAGAAGAACTTACACTCTATTAGGGTATAGGGGAGGATACAGAAGGAGGAGAGCTTACACTCTATTAGGGTATAAGGGAGGATACAGAAGGAGAAGAGCTTACACTCTATATCTATACCCTAATAGGAAGGAAGAGATTGTTCTGCTCTGTGGTGCCAGTTCTGGAATGCAGTAATGGTAAGTATTTCAACTGTCCATATTCATGTACTCACCTACCCCCTGTGCTGCTGGGTTTAGGAGCCTCAGCACTGCCCTGAGTGTGCTTGGTCCTCCTGGACATACAGGCCCCTCAATCTAATAAAATGGAAGGTTGGGGAAGGCTGTTGCCACCATTAACCTTGGGGATGGGTCTTGGACAAGGGATGCGCTTAAATAGAAGCAACACAGAACGAGTGTTATTAAAGGTGTCAGTGTAACAAATATAATATGTCTCTCTCTCTCCAGGTGAATTGACAGTGAGCGGGCTCCTCCTCCATTCTGTGACACTCCCCTGTACACCGGACAATATATCATCTATACATTCTATCAGCTGGAAATATGGAAAGAATGGAAAACAATCAGCGCTGCTGGACTCCTCCGATAAACCTTATCACAGATTCCGCTCGCAGTTTAGTGACCGGCTGGAGGTGTCTTCTGATTTACTAACATTACAGATCTATCACCTGAGAATGGAGGACAGCGGGAGATTCCACACTGACATCACCTATAAGGATGGAGAGACTATTACCTGTGTGTTTCATGTCACTGTATATGGTGAGTACCACGCCCACACCTTCCATCTGTTCAGGGAGGGAACAATATGTAAATGAAGCCACACCCCCTCATTGAGGGATGGATGAAGCCACGCCCCCTCATTACAACAATAGAAACACTTTGAATAGGCAAAGGAATCATTTATTGCTGCAGATCTGCATGTCACACCTCAAAGAGGGACAATATGTAAATAAAGCCACACCCCCTCATTGGGGGATGGATGAAGCCATGCCCCGTCATTGAGGGATTGCCAGTGTAGGGAGCCAGTGTACGGTGGCAGGGTAGGGTGCCAGTGTAGGGTGCCAGTGTAGGGAGCCAGTTTAGGGTGCCAGTGTAACGTGCCAGGGTAGAATGCCAGGGTAGAGTGCCAGTGTAGGGTGCCAAAGTAGGGTGCAAGGGTAGGGTGCCAGTGTAGAATGCCAGGGTAGGGTGCCAGGGTAGGGAGCCAGTGTAGAATTCCAGGGTAGGGTGCCAGGGTAGGAAGCCAGTGTAGAATGCCAGGGTAGGGTGCCAGGGTAGAATGCCAGGGTAGGGTGCCAGTGTAGGGTGCCAGTGTAGGGTGCCAGGGTAGGGAGCCAGGGTAGGGAGCCAGGGTAGGGTGGCAGGGTAGGGTGTCAGGGTAGGGTGCCAGTGTAGGGTGTCAGTGTAGGGAGCCAGTGTAGGGTGCCAGTTTAGGGTGCCAGTGTAGCGTGGCAGGGTAGGGTGCCAGTGTAGAGTGCCATTGTAGAGTGCCAGTGTAGGGTGCCAAAGCAGGGTGCCAGGGTAGGGAGCCAGGGTAGGGTGCCAGTGTAGAATGCCAGGGTATGGTGCCAGTGTAGGGAGCCAGTGTAGGGAGCCAGGGTAGGGTGGCAGGGTAGGGAGCCAGGGTAGGGTGGCAGGGTAGGGTGCCAGTGTAGGGAGCCAGTTTAGGGTGCCAGTGTAGCGTGGCAGGGTAGAATGCCAGGGTAGGGTGCAAGGGTAGGGTGCCAGTGTAGAATGCCAGGATAGGGTGCCAGGGTATGGAGCCAGTGTAGAATGCCAGGGTAGGGTGCCAGGGTAGGGAGCCAGTGTAGAATGCCAGGGTAGGGTGCCAGTGTAGAATGCCAGGGTAGGGTGCCAGTGTAGGGAGCCAGTGTAGGGTGCCAGAGTAGGGAGCCAGGGTAGGGTGGCAGGGTAGGGTGCCAGTGTAGGGAGCCAGGGTAGGGAGCCAGTGTAGCGTGGCAGGGTAGAATGCCAGGGTAGGGCGGCAGGGTAGGGTGCTAGTGTAGAGTGCCAGTGTAGGGTGCCAGTGTAGGGTGCCAGTGTAGAGTGCCAGTGTAGGGTGCCAGTGTAGGGTGCCAATGTAGGGTGCCAGGGTAGGGTGCCAGTGTATGGAGCCAGGGTAGGGAGCCAGGGTATAGTACCAGGGTAGGGTGCCAGTGTAGGGAGCCAGTGTAGGGTGCCAGTGTAGGGTACAAATGTAGGGTGCCAGTGTAGAGTGCCAGGATAGAGTGCCAGGATAGGGTGTCAGTGTAGGGTGCCAGTGTAGGGAGCCAGTGTAGAATGCCAGGTTAGGGAGCCAGTGTAGAATGCCAGGGTAGGGTACCAGTGTAGGGAGCCAGTGTAGGGTGCCAGTGTAGGGTGCCAATATAAGGTGCCAGGGTAGGGTGCCATTGTAGAGTGCCAGTGTAGGGTGCCAGGGTAGGGTGCCTTTGTAGAGTACCAGGGTAGAGGGCCAGTGTAGGGTGCCAGTGTAGGGTGCCAGTGTAGTGTGCCAGGGTAGAGTGCCAGGGTAGAGTGCCAGGGTAGGGTGCCAGGGTAGGGTGCCAGGGTAGGGAGCCAGGGTAGAGGGCCAGTGTTGGATGCCAAGGTAGAGGGCCAGGGTAGAGGGCGAGTGTAGGGTGCCAGTGTAGGGTGCCAGTGTAGGGTGCCAGGGTAGGGTGCCAGGGTAGGGAGCCAGGGTATAATGCCAGGGTAGGGTGGCAGGGTAGAATGCCAGGGTAGGGTGCCAGGGTAGGGTGCCAGTGTAGGGAGCCAGTGTAGGGTGCCAGTGTAGGGTACAAATGTAGGGTGCCAGTGTAGGGTGCCAGGGTAGAGTGCCAGGATATTGTGCCAGGATAGGGTGCCAGTGTAGAGAGCCAGTGTAGAGAGCCAGTGTAGAATGCCAGGTTAGGGTGGCAGGGTAGAATGCCAGGGTATAGTACCAGTGTAGGGTGCCAGTGTTGGGTGCCAATATAAGGTGCCAGGGTAGGGTGCCATTGTAGAGTGCCAGTGTAGGGTGCCAGGGTAGGGTGCCTTTGTAGAGTACCAGGGTAGAGGGCCAGTGTAGGGTGCCAGAGTAGGGTGCCAGTGTAGGGTGCCAGTGTAGAGGGCCAGGGTAGAGGGCCAGTGTAGGGTGCCAGGGTAGGGTGCAAGGGTAGAGGGCCAGTGTAGGGTGCCAGGGTAGGGTGCCAGTGTAGGGTGCCAGTGTAGAGTGCCAGGGTAAGGTGCCAGGGTAGGGAGCCAGTTTAGGGTGCCAGTGTAGAGTGCCAGGGTAGAGGGCCAGTGTTGGATGCCAGGGTAGAGGGCCAGGGTAGAGGGCGAGTGTCGGGTGCCAGTGTAGGGTGCTGATTGGAGTTCTAAGTAGTGTAGTGCGCTGTGGGGTCTGGGTTGATGGGGTCTGGGTTGATGGGGCCCAGCGGGGGCCATTTCTTCCAGGGGTGCTTGTTTCCCCGGGTACCGTATGCAGAGTGTGCCAGGGGAACCTCATTTCTTGCCACAGGTGCTGCAAGGTGCGAGGAGACAGCTTGTATGGGGCCCCTTCTGCCTTGGGCCTGGTAGCAGCTGCCTCTATGGTATGCATGCCCCTGGCACTAAGGTAGGGCAAAAGCAGTCAAAAAGGTGGAGAATCTATCAGTAATCCCCTGGACCGGATGGTATTGCTGCTCAGCTATCTCCTCACATAGAAGCAGGGCCATTTTTCGGGCCAGTTGCCTGGGGCCCTCAGGACTGTCAGGGGCCCCGGCCAGCACTTATCTTTTTCATTGGTGGTTAATAGCTGGTGTTTTCTGACAGCGGGGACTACAGTAAGATGGCCGCCCCCATGAGTGACTGGCTGCAGGTAAGATGTAGTAAGATGTAGGCGGCCATCTTGCTGTAGCCCATGATGTTGTAGCGGTAGATGGAGGTGGGAACGGGACCACCACCAGGTCATTCTTTAAAGTGGACCTAACACCAGGATTTTCACTATCCGCACATTTAAATGATGGGGCATCCCACACAGGGAGAAAAGCAGGGACTGTGCATGTAGGAAAGCTGTATGGGCATAGGGTTGACCTTGGGGGCCCGACTTTTGTTTTGCAAAGGGGGCCGCATAGAAGGTGCAGCCCAGTATAAACACGAGGCCCCCCCTTGGTGACATGTTAAGGGTTCACCCTATATTTTGTGTGATTGCAGAACCTGTTGCCGACCCTTCTATAGAGATCAAACAGAGGACGATAAGCAGCGACCAGTGTAATGTGACCCTCCGTTGCCTGGTCTCTACAAATGCCTCATCGTTGTCCTATAGCTGGAGATACCGCGAGCGAGGCTCCGCCTACCAGTCATATGATCACAGCGGCGACACCATCCGCATATCGCTGAGGAATAACTCCTGGGACCGCGACATCTTGTGCATCGCGCACAATCCCGCCGATGAGAAGAATCACTCAGTGACCAGGGTCTGCAACGCTGTTACCGAAAAGATAATCCGTAAGTAATGCTGTTACTGAAAAGATAATCCATAAGTAATGCTGTTACCGAAAAGATAATCCGTAAGTAAAGCTGTTAAACTGAGTCCTGCTCTGCTAGAGGGAGGGGCTTGTTACTGGTAGAGGGAGGGACTTGTTAATGGTAGAGGGAGGGGCTTGTTTCAGGTAGAGGGAGTAGCTAGGGGCTTGTTTCTGGTAGAGGGAGGGTCTTGTTTCTGGTAGAGGGTGGAGCTTGTTTCTGGTAGAGGGAGGAGCTTGTTTCTGGTAGAATCACTTAGTGACCAAGGTCTGCAATGCTGTTACCGAAAAGATAATAGGTAAGTAATGCTGTTAAAGAGAGTCCCGCTCTGCTAGAGGGAGGGGCTTGTTACTGGTAGAGGGAGGGGCTTGTTTCGGGTAGAGGGAGTAGCTAGGGGCTTGTTTCTGGTAGAGGGAGGGTCTTGTTTCTGGTAGAGGGAGGAGCTTGTTTCTGGTAGAGTGAGGAGCGTGTTTCTGGTAGAATCACTCAGTGACCAAGGTCTGCAACGCTGTTACCAAAAAGATAATTGGTAAGTAATGCTGTTAAAGAGAGTCCCGCTCTGCTAGAGGGAGGGGCTTGTTACTGGTAGAGGGAGGGGCTTGTCACTGGTAGAGGGAGGGGCTTGTTTCTGGTAGAGGGAGGGGCTTGTTTCAGGTAGAGGGTGGAGCTAGGGGCTTGTTTCTGGTAGAGGGAGGGGCTTGTTGCTGGTAGAGGGAGGGGCTTGTTTTGGGTAGAGGGAGGAGCTAGGAGCTTGTTTCTGGTAGAGGGAGGAGCTTGTATCTGGTAGAGGGAAGGGCTTGTTTCTGGTAGAGGGAGGGGCTTGTTTCTGGTAGAGGGAGGGGCTTGTTTCAGGTAGAGGGTGGAGCTAGGGGCTTGTTTCTGGTAGAGGGAGGGGCTTGTTTTGGGTAGAGGGAGGAGCTAGGGGCTTGTTTCTGGTAGAGAGAGGAGCTTGTTTCTGGTAGAGGGAGGGGCTTGTTTCTGGTAGAGGGAGGGGCTTGCTTTTGGTAGAGGGAGGGGACACCGCATTAATTAAATTGTAACTAGGGCTTATTTTCGAGGTAGGGCTCGAGACAGGGTAATCAGAGTTCAACTCCATTCTTCAGAGTCACAGAGGGGTCTGTCAAGCCAGCGAAGAGTTCAGCCAATCAGACAGACTGGATTTTCAGTCCTTTAAACACTTTAGTAATATTAATATCAATATTATATTATTATATTAGATTATTAATATCAATGTTATATCATTATATTAGATTATTAATATTAATGTTAGATTTAGTAATATTAATATCAATATTTTTATTATTAGATTATTAATATGTTAGATTTAGTAATATTAATATTATATTATTATATGAGATTATTAATATCAATATTATAGGATTATATTAAATGATGAATATCAATGTTATATTATTATATTAGATTATTAATGTTAGATTTAGTAATATTAATATCAATATTATTATTATTAGATTATTAATATCAATATTATAATATTATATTAGATTGTTAATATCAAGGTTATATTATTAATATTAAGATTATATTTAGTAATATTAATATCAATAATATTATTATTAGATTATCAATATCGATGTTAGATTTAGTAATAATAATATCAATATTATTATTATTATTAGTAGTAGTAGTAGAGTATTAATATCAATGTTAGATTTAGTAATATTAATATCAATATTATTATTATTATTATTATTAGAGTATTAATATAAATGTTATATTAAGTAATATCATTATTATATTATTAATACCAATATTATATTATTAATTAATTATTGTTATATTTAGTAATATTAATATCAATATTATTATTATTATTATTAGGGTATTAATATCAATGTTATATTTAGTAATATTAATATTAGATTATTAATACCAATATTATATTATTATATTAGAATATTAATATCAATGTTATATTTAGCAATATTAATATCAATATTATTATATTAGATTATTAATATCAATGATATATTTAGTAATATTAACATTATATTAATAATACCAATATTATATTATTATGTTAGATTATTAATATCAATATTATATTTAGTAATATTAATAGAAATAAGATCCATGTTATCTTTGTCTTCTTTCCAGCTGTGCACTACAACCGACCTGCTGCAATGCACATCATCATATTAGTGACATCACTCGCCGCTTTCATTGGTGCGTCCGCATTGGTTTATGGTAAAATAAGGAAAGACAAAGCGGGTAAGTCGTCCATATTTATGTATAGAAATGAATGGCTGGTCCTGAGACCCCTCCCCACATACCTGCCTGAGCTGTACTATGGATAGGTGCCCCCCCCACCCCCGCCCCGGGATGTTCGCTACACTCCTCCTCCTAGCCCCCTCCTATGATGGAGGCGGCATTGACTAACTGGAGGCTTGTGGGGGCGTGGCTGCTGCCACTGAGCCACCAATGATTGACTGTCATGGCGGCTTGCAGCACCCCCCTCCAGCAGGAGCTACATTCTACATGAATAGGTCACAGCACTGTGCTTTAAGGCTTTGTGAGCAGACAAATGATACACACATATCTCTTATAGCTTTCTTATTGGGAGAACCACATTCAGCACTGACAGATGATTGGGGGGCAAAGCACTATAACCCCATAAAATATCTGCCCATGGGGGCTTGGGGGATGGGAAACCAAGTGCAGAAACCACAGCACCCCCCCCCCCCCCCCTCCGAGCATTCACAATGATTTGTCATTCTGCTGTTTGCTTTTTCTTTTAAAATAATTTCCTCATTGAGGTTTCAGCAATAAAAGTTACAACACCGGATCTGCTGTGGATGTTATACAACCTATTGTATTTCCCCCCCATCCCCCTCTCCCCCCTTTGTGTCACGCCCCTCTTTGTGTCATTGTGATTGCAATGGGGGGCCGAATTCGGGTCCCCAAACCCAAACAATTATTCAAAGTGGCAAAGTGGTGAGAGAACCACGCAACGCGTCGGTACCCTGACGAAGTGGTGAGAGAACCACGCAACACATCGGTACCCTGACGAAGTGGTGAGAGAACCACGCAACACATCGGTACCCTGACGAAGTGGTGAGAGAACCACGCAACACATCGGTACCCTGGCGAAGTGGTGAGAGAACCACGCAACACATCGGTACCCTGACGAAGTGGTGAGAGAACCACGCAACACATCGGTACCCTGGCGAAATGGTGAGAGAACCACGCAACACATCGGTACCCTGACGAAGTGGTGAGAGAACCACGCAACACATCGGTACCCTGACGAAGTGGTGAGAGAACCACGCAACACGTCGGTACCCTGACGAAGTGGTAAGAGAACCACGCAACACATCGGTACCCTGGCGAAATGGTGAGAGAACCACGCAACACGTCGGTACCCTGACAAAGTGGTGAGAGAACCACGCAACACGTCGGTACCCTGACAAAGTGGTGAGAGAACTACGCAACACATCGGTACCCTGACAAAGTGGTGAGAGAACCACGCAACACGTCGGTACCCTGACGAAGTGGTGAGAGAACCACGCAACACGTCGGTACCCTGACAAAGTGGTGAGAGAACCACGCAACACATCGGTACCCTGACGAAGTGGTGAGAGAACCACGCAACTCGTCAGTACCCTGACAAAGTGGTGAGAGAACCACGCAACTCGTCAGTACCCTGACAAAGTGGTGAGAGAACCACGCAACACGTCGGTACCCTGGCGAAGTGGTGAGAGAACCACGCAACACGTCGGTACCCTGACGAAGTGGTGAGAGAACCACGCAACACATCGGTACCCTGGCGAAGTGGTGAGAGAACCACGCAACTCGTCGGTACCCTGGCGAAGTGGTGAGAGAACCACGCAGCACATCGGTACCCTGGCGAAGTGGTGAGAGAACCACGCAACACATCGGTACCCTGGCGAAGTGGTGAGAGAACCACGCAACCCGACGGTACCCTGACGAAGTGGTGAGAGAACCACGCAACACATCAGTACCCTGGTGAAGTGGTGAGAGAACCACGCAACACATCAGTACCCTGGTGAAGTGGTGAGAGAACCACGCAACACATCAGTAGCCTGGCGAAGTGGTGAGAGAACCACGCAACACGTCGGTACCCTGACGAAGTGGTGAGAGAACCACGCAACACGTCGGTACCCTGGCGAAGTGGTGAGAGAACCACGCAACATAGTATAGTGATTACTGAGTATATTGTATATTGATTACTAAGCCCGCTATTAGTCGCTGTGAAGCAATGATGAATACATTGTGAGGAGTCGCTCACAGTACAGATGGGAGGGCATGTTAGCGACTGGTCAGTGCGACCGACTCACAGCATATTCATTAAAAAAACAGCCTCCCACATCTGATGCCCAGAGCGCTGGAGGCTGAGAGATTAAAGTCTGTTTTTTAGCATGTATCCACCAGTAACAAAGAGAAAACATATGGAATGACACTGTTATAACATTGTAAGATGAACACATTAATGCCAGACCTGTAATGTCAATTCTGTATAAATATATAAAACATAAAAAATATTGGCAATAATGGCTTTTTCTAGACCAGAAGAGGTCACAACATTATTTGAGATTTAAAAAAAAACTGAAAAAAAAACCCTGTTTAAAAAGAAATAAAAGAACGTCCATAGAAATGTATGGGAGAGCGACAGGTAGCGACAGGTAATATGTGGCGCTCTGCAAAGCTGAACGCCAACGCTGTTCTCTGAGGCTGTGATAATGATGAATCGGACGCTATATGGCGTTATCCCCGTCGCTCAACAGATTCTGCTTGATAAATGTGTAATTGCGTGCTGTGTCCGGCGTTCACCTGTCGCCATCTCTCATTAACCAGCCACTACCTGACGCTATCCCTTCATGAATAAGGGCCTAAGTATATTGTATAGTGATTACTGAGGCCCTTATTCATGAAGGGATAGCGTCAGGTAGTGGCTGGTTAATGAGAGGTAGCGACAGGTAGCGACAGGTGAACACCGGACACGGCAGCGATTCATCATTATCCCAGCCTCAGCGAACAGCTCCGACGTTCAACCTTGCACAGCGCCAGGTATTACCTCTCGCTACCTGTCGCTCTCCCATACATTTCAATGGACGTTCTTTTATTTCTTTTTAAACAAGGTTTTTGTTCATTTTTTTTTTTTTTTTAAATCTCAAATAATGTTGTGACCTCTCCTGGCCTAGAAAAAGCCATTTTTCCAAATATTTTTCATGCTTTATATATTTCTGCAGAATTGGCATTACAGGTCTGGCATTAAAGTGTTCATGTTACAATGTTATTACAATGTAATTCCATATGTTTTCGCTTTGTTACTGGTGGATACATGCTGAAAAACAGACTTTAATCACACAGCCTCCTGCGCTCTGGCCTTCAGTGAAGCATTTTTCAGCGCCTGAGTTTTGTGAGGCTGCTTTTTTAATGAATATGTTGTGAGTCGGTCGCACTGACCAGTCGCTTACATGCGCTCCCATACAGCGCTGTACTGGTCAAATAGCGACTCCTCACAATGTATTCCACATTACTGAACAGCGACTGAGTCGCTATGAAGTAGCGACCCACGGCCGAGCACAGCGGCTACTAGCGGGCGCTCTGAAAATGCCTGCTACAGACGCTCATCTGTCGCTACCTGGCGTTAGTGATGAATCAGCCTGCCCGTATATTGTATCACATAAAGTAGCTTTGACTTATTACTATTACTTACTACTATTACTTCTACTTACTACTATTACTACTATAATACTACAAATAAAATTCTGGATCATTTCATTTATTATTCAAACTCAAAGCATAAACCGCACGTGAGGCAAGAAATAAAAGGGAACCCCGTATCTGCTTCCTCACTCTATGTTCTTCATTGCTGATTAGTGTTGGATAATGGTTTTCTTCTATTTAGCACAACCTCCACCTGAAGATGAGAGAGAAGGAAGAGAGAGGAGAGAGGAACCAAAGTACATTCAGGTGATGGTGGCCAGACGTGATGGAGACAGACAGGTGAGGTATATCTACTATCCCAGAGATTAGGACTCACCTGTGGCTTTTATTATTGAGTTTCCTGCATTTGCTATTTATTGCATTGTGACTTCTTTACTATATACGCAATATGAAAGAATTACATACCTACCAACTTTTCAGGGTGGGAAAGAGGGACGCTTGTTAAATTAGGCCACGTCACCTCACTGAGGGATGGATGAAGCCACGCCCCCTCATTGAGGGTTGGATGAAGTCACGCCCCCTCATTGAGGGATGAATGAAGTCACGCCCCCTCATTGAGGGATGTATGAAGCCACGCCCCCTCATTGAGGGATGTATGAAGCCACGCCCCCTCATTGAGAAGGAGATAGGAGATACATTGTAACAGTTACAACAGAAACACTTTGAATAGGCAAATGAATCATTTATTGCTGCAGATCTGCATGTTACACCTCAAAGAGGGACAATATGTAAATGAAGCCACGCCCCCTCATTGAGGGATATGAAGCCACGCCCCTCATTGAGGGATGGATAGGAGATACATTGTAACAGTTACAACAATAGAAACACTTTGAATAGGCAAATGAATCATTTATTGCTGCAGCTCTGCATGTTACACCTCAAAGAGGGTTAAATAAGAACAACAGGGGGGACAGGGAGACATGGAGTCAAAAGAGGGACAGTCCCTTCAAATCAGGGACACTTGGGAAGTATGTAAATATTATTGAAAAGTTCAGCAAAGCCGAGTGACACAACCAAGTTTTCTCTCCAAGTCATTTTCTACAGATATAAAGGTCCAGTAAGTGTTAGTGATAAAAGTATATAAGTGTCGCTATATTCAGTATATATATATATATATATATATATATATATATATATATATATATATATATATTCAGTATATATATATATATATATATATATATATATATATATATATATATCCGCTATATTCATTGTGTATATGTGTGTGTATATATATATATATATATATATATATATTCAGTATATAGATATATATATATAGCCGCTATATTCAGTGTGTGTGTGTATATATATATATATATATATATATATATATATATATTCGCTATATTCAGTGTATATATATATATATATATATATATATATATATATATATTTGCGATATTTAGTATATATATATATATATATATAGTCACTATATTTAGTGTGTATATATATATATATATATATTCGCTATATTCAATATATATATATATATATATATATATATAGTCGCTATATTCAATATATATATATATATATATATATATATATATATATAGTCGCTATATTCAATATATATATATTATATTGTATTGCCCTTGTTGGTTTGAATCAAGAGTTTCAAGGTGAAAATGATGCACCAATCTAATTCCAACACATGTTACAGCAATGCCACTTCCAGGGGGATCCCCAAATCCACTATACAATTAAAGATGGGGATCATTGGCTCACGCTGCTTTGATGACCTAGTATTTGATGACGAAAGGCGTAATGAAGCCGAGACCATGAATCGCGGGTCTCCTCTACTTGTCTGGTCACCGGGGAGGAACTTCCAAGGTGTTTTACTCATTTATACTGCTTTCCATTAGGAAACTTTGTGAGTTTATTCATGCTGATTGTTTATTACATAGTAATGTATGCATCAGGCTGCAGTTTACATTGCAACCACTGGGTGACTACTAGAGAGGAGCAAGTCGATTAAAGTGGACCAAAACCCCACGGTCCGACGGCTCTGGGGCTTATAAGATTCCATAGCCGCTTGATTTCTTCCCCCTGGGCATCCAGAATTGGGATGCCCCCCTGTGTGATACCCCCCAGGTCACCCAGAAACTTACCTTCTTTCCCGGTCCAATGGAGCATGTGCGAGCAGCTGCCACATCCCCGCTATTCTCTTTAGCAGCGCACGTGACATTTCTGAATGGCCAGCATTAGAATGTCCCCTGTGGTAACGTGGGAAGAGACTTAGACTTAGACGAAGGCTTAGAGGAAGGGGCAGGAGCAGATCCGAACACGCTGATTGCATGTGCAGTAGGACTGGGGAGAGGTGAGTTCTTTCGGGCGACCTGGATGGTTTCACACAGTGGGGCATCCCCAATCAGGATGCCCCGGGAACAAGGACCAAAACCCAGGATAGTCAAAATCTTAGGTCTTGGTCCACTTGAATTGAATTTGCTCAAAATTTGAGGGAAAAATTGATTCGGCATGAACCCGATTTTCTTGGGATTTGTGCCCTGAAATACTAAAAATAGAACCCAAGAAACTCACCTCCTCCCTCGCTATGAAGGGCTTTCCCGTCCGCTATCTCCTTGTACTATAGAAACCCCTTCCCTGCGGTGGGGGGTGGGCCGGCGGGGGCGTGTGGAGCTGTCTCACCATCCTCTGCTCCATCCGCTCCACCATCCATAGGAGCCTGTTCCCTGACAGAGAAGGGGAGAGATACTGGCCACCATTATTATTATTATTTACAAAGTGCCATCCTATTCCGTGGTGCTGTACAAAGTTACAGGAGGGTGAGACAAGTAACATGCTTATAATACACAGGACATTATGACTTGTATATAACAGAGATGCAACTGCAAATACATATAATACATCCGGTATAATGAGCCAAATGCAACCAAACGCATTAGTATATGGAGTATGTGAGGAGAGAGGGCCCCGCCCCCGCAGGGTGTCAAGACTGTAGGGTGGTTTTGTTAGGCCAGAGGGTAAGCTTGTCTAAATAGATGGGTTTTTAGGGCGCTTTTGAAGGCTTTAGGGTTGAAAAAAGTCGAGTTGTATGGGGAAAGGGCCAGGGCCGGATGGAGTGTAATGGAGGCCCCAAGATACAGTATAAAATAATAGTCCAGCCAAGTAACTGATTGGTGGTTGTCTGGCCCCCGTCCACTTACTGGAACGTCAGATCGAGTCCCTGGTGGTGCTGCTCGGGATCTCCTGCTTTGCCATTCTGGGTGGGGGCGTGTAGTCGCCCGGCTGGTCCAGCAGAAAACGGTTCCCTGCATTGCGCTGCCAGCGGCTGTGCAGTGACAGCACCCGTCAATGTAGAGTCGCTGACGGCAGCTTTGTTGCTCTAGACTCTCCCTCCTGCCCTGTGGTGGCTTTGGCTTGCCCACTGCCGCCCATAGCTTTGCTGCCGGCCCTAAAAGACTGAAAAGCCATCCGGACCAGATCATTACTCAAAGGTTGGTGGAGACCTCCTTTGCAGGGCAAGCGGTGCACGCCCCTTGCGCCCCCTCATATTCCGGACCTGGGAAGGGCATTCCAGAGGAGCGCAGCAGCAAGTCCTGGACGCGAGAGTGGGAGGAGGAGATCAGGCTCCCCCAGGAAATGGTGGCTACTTCCTGCTTTACGAGCGATTCAGTAAAATTAGGTTCGGACAAACCTGGATTTCTTGGGGTAATTCAGCGAATCATCTGTAATTCATGTAGACTCATGTGATCTCGAGAAGCCGTGTTGCATCATGGGTCATTTTGAAACACACCTTAGGATATGAGCCAAGAGGAGTCATAAGGAAGAACAGTTGTGCGTTTTGTCATTGAACCGGACCAACAGCCCGGCGCAGTTGGAAAAGAAAGGCTGCCATCTTGGGACTTCTCAGCCATGCTGTTGCCTGGATTCGGCTGGCATAACCCACAATGCACAGCAACAGGAAGCCGACAGCACTTCCTGTTTGCAGACAACCTGAGAATGCACGAGCCGCCATTTTGTTTATAAAGTTTAGAAAAAAGGAAAAATAATTTATCTTGCAGCAATTTAAATGGGAAGGGGCATGGCATAGGAACGCTGTTTGTTTTGTTGGTCGGGTTAAAGTCATTTTTGATCCTCTTTAACACTTGAGCAACTTCTAAAGCTTCCGTACTTTAGAAGTTCTTTACAGTTTTCTCATTCTTCTCGGATGCTTTGACGGGCCGCTTCCTCGTCTTTCGTGCTTTTTCCTTAACGTTCCGCATCCTGTCCTAACAAAACCCCCTGAAGTACTTTACAGTCTTTCATCATAAAAAGTAACTGCCAAGGAAGTTGTGTGACAGTCGCCCCTTTGTTCCAAACACAGATTGTTTTTTATTACATTTTACGTCGGGGTAATGTTTGAAGAATGAGGGGAGGGGCGAGGTTACAGCTTATCCTATCAGATTTCAGTTTGCCAGATAAAATACGTTTGCTTAGCTGTGTATTTATTAACGGCACCATTGTTGCGATTATAAGACTTTATAGAAAATGACTGTTAGGAAGTTATTTATTTAAATAAAAGTAATAATATTATAAGTGACAACCAGCACAGTGTTACTATTGTTATTGTGTTCAATTAGGCCACGCCCCCTCATTGAGGGATAGATGAAGCCACGCCCCTCATTGAGGGATGGATAGGAGATACATTGTAACAGTTACAATAGAAACACTTTGAATAGGCAAATGAATAATTTATTGCGGCAGATCTGCATGTTACACCTCAAAGAGGGACAGTATGTAAATGAAACTACACCCCCTCACTGGGGGATGTATGAAGCCACGCCCCCTCACTGGGGGATGTATGAAGCCACGCCCCCTCACTGGGGGATGTATGAAGCCATGCCCCCTCATTGAGGGATGGAGAGGAGATACATTGTAACAGTTACAACAATAGAAACACTTTGAATAAGCAAATGAATCATTTACAACGAGGGACAGGGGGACATGGACTCAAAAGAGGGACAGTCCCTCCAAATCAGGGACACTTGGGAGGTATGGCAGAAGCTGCCAGACTAACCGGATTGGGCTTCTATGAAGAGGTGAGTAGAAGCCTGGACAGAGGGGTGGCTGTAGATCGGGGGTCTGTGGATGGTGCAGTGTGACACTGTCCCCCATAGACGCTTATTGGCGATTAGAAAATACAGTTTGTAATTGGATTGTAAACTGGCTGAAGGATCGTGTGCAGAGAGTTGTGGGTAACGATCCCTACTCTGAATCGTCCCCGGATGTAAGGGTACAGTGCAGGGCCCACTGTTTAGAAATGATATAGACGATGGAATTAAAGTCACTGTCTGTATTTTTGCAGGTGACACAAAGATATGGAGCACAGTGCAGTCTATTGAAGATGGTCACAGGCTTCAGGCTGACTTGGACACATTAGGCTCGATTCAGAGAGACAAAAAAATACTTCAGTTTTAGTGCCGATTTCGTATTACTTTCAAATTTTCCCGCTCTCGAGTGTGCGAGCGATTCTATGCATGCATTGCAAACCTTCTGTAAAGTTTCCGTCCGTTCGTACGGCAGGTTACGAATACGAGGATGCCATTTTCCAGCGTGACTTTTCCGTTTCATTTTCACATGTTACAACGTAGGCTTTTGTTTTTTCCCTTTTCCCATCGTATCCTCCCACGAATCCTTTACGTTTCCCGATAGATTCTGTTTCCCTTTTTCCAAAAATAAACGTCCAGACGGTTACGATCTTGCGCCTGCGCACTACAAACTTAACTCATTAAAGTGCTCGCCTACATATTTGCCACCCTCACTTCTACTACAATGTTTAGCTAAATCACTTAGCACTATCCTAAATCTTCCCTTTTGGACCCTTAAAGCTCACCCAAACCACTTCGCGGTTAGGTTCTTCTTCCATTTTAGCCCCCTAAAACCCAAATCACTTCTCGGTCATGTGAATATTCATCTTTAAATATTTCTGGGCCCATTAATTTTGTGTTAATGTATTTTGTAAATGAAATGATACTGTAACATTTTTTTTTGATTCCATCATAAAATATAAAATTTGTAAAAATTATTGAAAATTTAAAATTTTTACAACTATAAAAAACAAAATACATAGCAATGGCAGGCCATTGAACAATATTCTTCATCTGTGGTCCCCAACGAGTTGCGCAGCTCCTACATCTTGCCCACCAACTGAAGGACCCTGACACTCAGATGTGCCACTCTGGCACGTGTGGTCCCTGTTAAAAAACGTAAATTAAAATATTGCTATAACCTTGTTGGGGTCATACTGCAGTGCCCCCCCCCCCCGGTATGGTCCAAACACCAAAATCTGGACTCAAAAGCCAGAGGGCCCTTGCCACCAGGGCCCGGGTTTTGCATAGAGCCCTATTAGAGAACCCCTGGCCCGCATTCTGCAGGCAAAGAACGGGCATCAGGAGCAAGGGCAGGAGTGGATATCCAGAATCTCCTGAAAGAATTTAAAAATACTAACATAAAATACACATTCTAAGCTACAATATTGTTTAACATGTCATCAAGGGCTAAAAACAGCCATAGGTTAAGACATGAGTCATCAACTATATTCACTGCCATACAGTGAAAATGGATTGATGGAATGTGAGCAAACTTACCCTGGAGCCATCCACCAGATAATTCTCCTGACTCAAACTGACGAAATAAGCTGGAGCTCTGCAATATATAAGCATCATGGGACGACCCTGGATGCCCTGCAAGAACACTGAGGAATCGCATAGCTGGACCAAACACTGCTTGTATGTTGTGCGAGTGGCACATCTTGTGGTTCCTGCAACCAAATATAAAATAATTACACAAAGCAAAGGTAACCGACTTAAACAATAACTCCTACAACAAATTAAGATTCAAGTTCAACAATCCAAATATAATTCACAAAGGACATAAGTCTAAAAAAAATAGCAATTATATGAATGAGTGGGAAAATAAATTTTTACATGCTAAGGACTAATTAAGGTCAGCATTAAAATGCATCTATAAGGCATACATGAAATGTATTGATTCAGGTATGCATTGCTATACAATTTATGGCCTCAGCCATACTGATACATGCAATGCCTTGGTGCTAAAGGCGCTCAGACTGTTCCACATAGCCGCAAAACATGTTCAACAATAGCTATCCGAGGCCTCAAAGGTCCCGTAAGTGGATCGGAAATGAAACGGATTTATAGGGTGGTGGTCCGTCGGAAATCAGCTCTCTGAATCAGACGCAAGCCCATCCCAACAACGTAAGTTATCTGAACGAACGAAAAATATCAGATTTTGTTTGGAAAATGATCCGAACTAACGGAAATGTTCCGATTTGCTTCCGTTCATCGAAAGCGCATATACGCATTTTCCCGAACGCTCGTACGAATGAAAAATGAACCAAAAAAAAGACTAACACCCACTAAAACTTTCACAGACAGCTACGGAAGTCCGGAACGAATGTGTCTTTGAATCGAGGCTATTGAGTTGTCATTGTCTGGGCTCCACTTGGCAAATGAAAGTCAATGTGGAGAAATGTAAAGTCATGCACTTGGGGTCTAACAACCTGAATGATACATATGTCCTCGGGGTAGTGAACTGGGAGAAACACTTGTTGAAAAGGATCTGGGGGAACTGGTAGACCACAGGCTAAATAACAGCATGCAATGCCAAGCAGCTGCTTCCAAGGCCACCAAGATATTATCATGCATTAATAGAGGCCTGGAATCACGGGATAGGTGAGTAATTTTGCCTCTTTACAAGGCACTGGCGCGCCTTCACCTGGAATATGCCATCCAGTTCTGGGCACCCGTTCATAGAAAGGAGGCTCTGACTATGGAAAGGGTGCAGAGGAGCCACCAAATTAATAAGAGAAATGAAGGATCGGGAAGGACCAAAACCCAGGATAGTCAAAATCCTGAGGTTTTGGTCTACTTTAAAGTTGTTTCCGCCAAAAAATAGTTTTTTTTTCTAAAAGCAAATAGCAAACCTCTTAATTTATTATGATTTTTATGTGTATTTTAAGGCTCTGTTCACATTTATCCCCTTGCCATGTGCACATGTATGCACAGAGCGAATATAATGTTTGATCAGCACTTTTGATCAGAACAAAGACTGGACGCCGCCCATTAGAAATAACAGAAGGCCTCGTATTGCGCTTTTTACAAGAGCAGACCTGCATCTGGTAGACGAGTAATGCGTAATTCAATCTCCTTAATGATCCCTATCCATCTGCTTTCCACCGAACTTCATTATCCAGACGTTTCCCAGAAACCAGTGTGTAACTCATCATCGAGCAGAAGGCGAATAGATAACGGCGCCAAAACACACATTTGACACGTATTCTTTTTTTTTTGTTTGTTTTTTATGTTTCGATCAATTTTATTAGAGATATAATGATCTGTATCAGGGGTTTCAGGCATTTTTACTGGATTTTACCATCACAGTCAGGAAGGGTTAAATGGACCATCAGGGAAAAAAAGAATAAAAGCACCCCCAACCCGGGCCTTAGCCGGCACTAAGCCCAATTCGTGGGTTTAAAATAAAGGGAAAGGGGAAAGGGATCTCTCCACATCGCTGGTCGTCACCGCTCTCGGGACAGCCGCACTGACTGTAAATGACCACTTAGATGCTACTGCTGCACTGGCTGTCTAAGCAGTCGGCCCAGAAGCAGGAAGTGCTGCCCCTAATGAGGGATTGGCCATCGAGCGCTGTGAAGATGAGTCGTAACGGGTTCTAGCCAGACTGTTTCTATTCTATAGACGTCTTCTTTCTTTTAGTCATTTATTACGATTTTATATGTAATTCAGCCCCTAAATCAAATATTCCAGTGCCCCCAAACTTCTCACCCAAAGGGGTTAAAGGCCGGTCTTACTACACAGAAGCCAGCTCAATTGTTAATATGGAAGGAAACTGATGGGGTTTGGGATGTAGCTAGATGGGGAAGATGCCCCAGGTGCAGCAGGTCAGGGGAGTGCCAAAGGAGGGCCTGAGCACAGCTGGGGGCGCCATTTCGAATCTTTGCCCCAGGTGGCAGAAAGCCAAGCTACTTCTCTGGATGGGGTCATGGGTGGACTGGCCATTAGGAGAGCCAAAGGAAAGCTAAAATTGGGCCACATTGGCCGGCTGTAGCCCCTAACCTGAAGCCAGTAGCAACATTTCACACCTTTCAGTGTACTGCTGCTTCTAATACTCCACCCACCTAACTCCCATCCAGCCCCCCATGTATGACCCAAGTCCAGGGGTTGTAACTAGGGGGAGCAGGGGGGGCACTTGCCTCGGGTGCAGCAGGTCGGGGGGGGGGGGGTTTGAGAACAGGTAGGGGCACCATTTGGAATGTTTACCCCGGATGGCAGCTACTCCTCTGCCCAAGCCCCCGCCAGGGTACACGCTCATTGGCTCGCTGGAAAGCACATTGGGATGGTGCACACCAGGGACGCCATGGGCAGTAAAATGATGGTCTGATTTTGGGACCCAGGTTCAAGTGATAATAAGTTAGAGGGTTGCCTTATTATTTACTGTACATTAAATGTGCACCTTCAAATTAAACACAGTGGGGGGGGGGGTGGCCTTGCTTGCTGATGCCCCCCCCCGCAACCTTTCTCTGTGCTAGTCGCCTCCTCTGCAAAACTGGGCCTTCACATGGTCCAGAGTCCTTACGAAAGACAGAACAGGACACCAGACCATGTGACTGGCCATCGCAGGGCCTGTTTTTTTTTACAAGGGAGCAGGGAGCAGGCAATAGAGAAAACCAATGCTTGGAGGGGGGAATATACGGTAGGTGAAACCACTGCTGCACCGCACAACAATCAACACCCATTTCGTACAAGATGGGAGTTGGATCACTTAGGCAAGTTCTAGAATTAATCTACAAGACCCACCAACGGGTCATGATTTGTGGGGCTACAGTATGGAGTTGTCAGTGCGGAGAGCCACAGAACCTGCATTCTGGTGCATTGGGGGGGGGCAGGTTTTGGAAACTCTACACAATTTGGCTCTTATCTCTCTTCCCCCCTTCGGCCTTTCCCTTTTCCCCTTTCCTCTCTCCCACCCTTCCCCCCTCTCTCCTGTCCTCCTGTCTTTCTTCTTTTCTTTCATACGTCCGCTGCTCTTATTCCACTTTCTTTTCCCCCTTTTCTCTTCCCCACCCTCACTCCCGAAATGGGAACACTTGAATCCCAACACCACAGTGAGCTGCCTCCCGTTGACAGGGACTGCTACACCCAGGCGCGCCAATCAGGAAGCGCCTTGGGCTCCGCATCACCTGTCACCGGGTAGAGTCCAGGGGACTTCACCAGGGGTTGCCTGGCCCTGCTGATCTGGAGGTTCCAGATATGGCTGGGGCCGTTCTTCGCAGGTGAGTATGGTTCACTTTATTATTATTATTACTATTATGCCCTTCACAACTTATTTTGTCTATATAAGATTATTGCAAACAGCGCAGATGACGTCTTTTGAGACGTCAGGCTCGATTTTTCTGAATTTTCTGGGGCCCGCGATTGGCCCCGTCATACGTTTATATGATGGCATTTGCTCCTAATCCTAATGTTTGTATGTGGTTGGTCCTGAGGAAGGGGGGCCCCAGTGCACCCCTAAACGTTGACCGCTAACCATCACTGTGTTTCACTTGTTTTGCGCTTTGGACTCGCTTGGATGCATTAATACAACTTGTCGTTTATGGACATTTGCAGTGATGGTTCTTTACAAAGATTTAGATACAGGGGCGGACTGGGGCCAAAAATCAGCCCTGGATTTTACCAGCCCCTGGCCAGGCCAAGGCATCCTTGATGAGGCCTCGCCTCCAACCATGAAGTGGGGGCTAAAGCATTGGAGGCTGGGGATTCTTGTGGGTACAGTGGGGCTGGGTACAGGGGGCTGGGGTTCATTGGCTTGTGGGTACAGTGGGGCTGGGGTTCCTTGGCTTGTGGGTACAGTGGGGCCAGGTACAGGGGGCTGGGGTTCCTTGGCTTGTGGGTACAGTGGGGCCAGGTACAGGGGACTGGGGTTCCTTGGCTTGTGGGTCCAGTGGGGCTGGGGTTCCTTGGCTTGTGGATACAGTGGGGCTAGGTACAGGAGGCTGGGGTTCCTTGGCTTGTGGGTACAGTGGGTCTGGGTACAGGTGGCTGAGGTTACTTGGCTTGTGGGTACAGTAGGGCTGGGTACAGGGGGCTGGGGTTCCTTGGCTTGTGGGTACAGTGGGGCTGGGTACAGGGGGCTGGGGTTCCTTGGCTTGTGGGTACAGTGGGGCTGGGTGCAGGGGGCTGGGGTTCCTTGGCTTGTGGGTACAGTGGGGCTGGGTACAGGGGGCTGGGGTTCCTTGGCTTGTGGGTACAGTGGGGCTGGGTACAGGGGGCTGGGGTTCCTTGGCTTGTGGGTACAGTGGGGCTGGGTACAGGGGGCTGGGGCTCCTTGGATTGTGGGTACAGTGGTGCTGGGTACAGGGGGCTGAGGTTCCTTGGCTTGTGGGTACAGTGGGGCTGGGGTTCCTTGGCTTGTGGGTACAGTGGGGCTGAGTACAGGGGGCTTGGGTTCCTTGGCTTGTGGGTACAGTGGGGCTGGGTACAGGGGGCTGGGGGTCCTTGGCTTGTGGGTACAGTGGGGCTGGGGTTCCTTGGCTTGTGGGTACAGTGGGGCTGGGGTTCCTTGGCTTGTGGGTACAGTGGGGCTGGGTACAGGGGGCTGGGGTTCATTGGCTTGTGGGTACAGTGGGGCTGGGTACAGGGGGCTGGGGTTCCTTGGCTTTTGGGTACAGTGGAGCTGGGTACAGGGGACTTAGATGGAGACTAAGGGGGCAGGGAATGAATGAGGGTGTTGAAAGCAGCAGCCCAACTGGCCCAAAGCAGTGCTGCCCACCGGGCATTCTGGTCTCCCTATGGCCAGTCCACCCCTGTCTAGATATGTTGGGGTAGGACATGGGGTAGGGCCTATCACCATGACATTTCATGATATTACAGGTTAATCTGCTAACGACCAATAACTGTTAATGGCTGTTTCTATTCTATTGTAGGAATGGAATAACTCGTTGTACGATGCGTCACCACAACTCAAACCAAAGGCACAAGCAGTGACTGTCTATGCTGAAATACAACACGCAGAAGCCGCACGTAGATGACACGGGATGCCCTGCCCATGTGAATAAATTACTGTACAGTTCGGGAAACATCAGGAACAGCTTCTCGTATAAAGCGCGTTTCAATGATTTACACGAGAGAACGAGGAAGCGAGTGCCGAGATTTCCAAACTTCCTCTTGGAGTGTGTAATACTGATCACCGGCCTAAGTTTAGATGCCAAACCCCAATATAACACCGCCTTCTTCACCTATAGTCAAGCCCGTCTTCACCTATAGTCAAGTCCCCGGGAGACATTACACGCTTTCTCGAACACGGTTGCCCCCAGGACTTAAGGGCGCAATGGATGGCATCTGAGGCCGAAAAGGCCAATGTACAACAGGGCTGTAACAATACACAGAGAAAACAGAGAAGTAGTAAGGTGCGCTGGAAGGTAAGTATTAAAGATAAGGGGTCACTCCTTTACAAGATTGTATGTTGGTGATTTCCTCTTTAAGGCGTTTAGATGGTATAAGATGTCCAATGAGAAGAAAATCGGGTTTAGGCACGCGCTTTAGGATTGTGTCAGAAGTATAATAGCCCAGATATAATGCATGTGCTATAGCTGGGGCAACAAAAACTTCTGAATTGTAGTTCTTTTAGTTAAGCTGAGTTTCAAGAGGTATTTTAGAATCCTTTTAAACAGCTTGTAACAGTTAGGAGTATCAACTAATTGTATTGGCTGGTATGATAAACGGAAAAAGGCGCTCACCGCCGAGGCCCGGGGGGTTCGCAAACCTACCCAGGGCCTCCGAGGTTGCAATGTTCCCATGTTGTTCTGTTAACGAAGAAGGTGCTGTCGGGCTTTCTAGGATCGGTGCCTCTGATGGAATTGGTTCCATTTTGATTGCACTTTAGGTAATATCTGTCTCGAAGGCCTCTCATGAATTTGGTTGCAGTTAAAATAACTGGCAGGAATTTGCATAGAAGTTCAGAATAATTTATTGAAAAAAACAAAACAAAAGTGATAAAATAAATTAAATTAAATGAAAGAGGTTGGTAGTCGTCCATTTGTTTGAGGGCGCTGGGGATGGCGTGCTGGGATCTCCTCCTTCCTGTTTGCTGTGCTTTTAAATGTCGTTTGTTCAGTTGTAGCGTCTCCTGGAAAAAACGCCTGTGGATGGTGTTGTGGGCGCAGAAGATATCCTTACAGCGAACAGTTCCAAGAGTTTAAAAAGTTTATTGGAGCTTTTCGCGCTGTTCTTTCCAGGGAAAGCCGTAAATCAGAGAGTCGTAGTACCCAAAGGGTCAGGCAAGAGCATAGTCGGGATGCAGAGCAATCTAATCCGGTCAGCAGGAAATAAAACTACTTGTGGGGATTATAATGCCAAATAACCCCCCTTGGGAGATTTCAGCGACCCTTCCCTACTCTTCCCTTTATGTGCATCAGGGAAAAACTTTATAGGTATAACCCACGTTAGTATTATATGGAGGGTTCCTAATGGGCACCATAATTACAACTTGTTCCCGGGATTAGGCCTTCCCAGCTTCTTATTTCGCTCTAAATATGACCACACCGAATTATGTATGTAAACTATAATTTATTTGTAAATTAAAACCTCTTCATTGGAGCATCGTTTCATTGTCTTTAGTCAATATAAATTCATTCTTTGCTATAAATGAATTATTGCACACGATTCAGGGCAGCATAAAATATTGCACATACATGATTCATAGCAGCATAAAATATTGCACATACACGATTCATAGCAGCATAAAATATTGCACATACATGATTCATAGCAGCATAAAATATTGCACATACATGATTCATAGCAGCATAAAATATTGCACATAGATGATTCATAGCAGCATAAAATATTGCACATACATGATTCACAGCAGCATAAAATATTGCACATACATGATTCATAGCAGCATAAAATATTGCACATACATGATTCACAGCAGCATAAAATATTGCACATACATGATTCATAGCAGCATAAAATATTGCACATACATGATTCATAGCAGCATAAAATATTGCACATACACGATTCATAGCAGCATAAAATATTGCACATACATGATTCATAGCAGCATAAAATATTGCACATACACGATTCATAGCAGCATAAAATATTGCACATACATGATTCATAGCAGCATAAAATATTGCACATACATGATTCATAGCAGCATAAAATATTGCACATAGATGATTCATAGCAGCATAAAATATTGCACATACATGATTCACAGCAGCATAAAATATTGCACATACATGATTCATAGCAGCATAAAATATTGCACATACATGATTCATAGCAGCATATAGTTTACATACAGCAGGAAATAAATCAACGGAGTAACACACCACAAGCTGGACGCTATCACAGTCGGTGTGTGCTGAAGCCTGGACAGCTTTCTGTGACTACTGACCAGTGGGAGGTTGGAAGGCCGGGCTGCAGAGCAAACTAATCAGGTCAGCAGGAAATAAACATGCAGAGTAACACACCACAAGCAAGACGTTATCACAGTCAGTGTGTGCTAAAGCCTGGACAGCTTTAGGTGACTACTGACCAATGGGAGGTTGGAAGGTCGGGCTGCACAGCAGTTGCTTAACTGACCGCTACTCCTAGTGAGCCTGATAGAACCTCTGAGCTAATCCTTAAGCTTCGCTGACCACGGCAATATGAGGCCGGGCCTCTAAGCGTGTCAGTCTGTTTTTTCGCAAAGATGTTTGAATGCTCCAAAGAGCGCAGACAGGTAAACGCTTGGATCTGTTTCAGCTTTAACGTCAGCTCTATCCTGATGACAAATTGCTTGTGGTATACAAGGCCAATGACGCATGGAACTGCCAGAATATACCTGGGACGAAGGTCCAAGCAACACAACATTTCACACTGCACATCATTTGGAAATGAGGGACCAGTTTTCGTGACATTGGGAAAGTCTCGATGTAGACTTTGCAATAAGGGATTTCAAGGATTTGCCTTAAAGTGGACCTACTGCCTATTAGATTATGTCACCCTCTGTATCAGGGATGCACAACATGCAGAACACACTGCCGTCAATTGAAGCTCTCAGCCTCCCTAGAGAGGTGAAGAGCAGAACTTACCGTATCTGTTAAACTCTTCCTACTTCACATCTGTCTATCACTACTCTGCCCACCTCATCTCTGCTCACCTCGTCTCTGCCCACCTGATCTCAGCATCTCTGCTCACCCCATCTCTGCCCACCTCATCTCAGTCCACCTCATCTGTGCCCACCTCATTTCTGCCCATCTCTGCCCACCTTATCTCTGCCCACCTCATCTCTGCCCACCTCATCTTTGCCCACCTCATCTCTGCATCTCTGCTCCCCTCATCTCTGCTCCCCTCATCTCTTCCCCCCTCATCTCTGCCCATCTCATCTCTAATCCACCTCATCTCAGCTCACCTCGTCTCTGTCCACCTCATATTAGCATCTCTGCTCACTTCATCTCAGCATCTCTGCTCCCCTCATCTCTGCTCAACTCGTCTCTGCTCACCTCATCTCTGCCCACTTCCTTTCTGCTCACCTCATCTCTGCCCACCTCATCTAAACCCACCTCATCTCTGCCCACCTCATCTCAGCCCACCTTATCTCTGCTCACCTCATCTCTGCCCACCTCATCTCTGTCCACCTCATCTCTGCTCATCTCATCTCTGCCCACCTCATCCTCATCTAAGCCCATCTCATCTCTGCCCACCTCATCTAAGCCCATCTCACCTCTGCCCACCTCATCTCAGCCCACCTTATCTCTGCTCACCTCATCTCTGCCCATCTCATCTCTGCCCACCTCATCCTCATCTCTGCCCACCTCATCTCAGCTCACCTCATCTCTGCCCACCTCATCTCTGCTCACCTTATCTCTGCTCACCTCATCTCTGTTCACTTCATCTCTGCCCACCTCATCTCTGCTCACCTCATCTCTGCTCACCTCATCTCTGCCCACCTCATCTCTGCTCACCTCATCTCTGCTCACCTCATCTCAGCTCACTTCATTTCTGCTCACCTCATCTCTGCTCACCTCATCTCTACTCACCTCATCTCAGCTCACTTCATCTCTGCTCACCTCATCTCTGCTCACCTCATCTCTGCTCAACTCATCTCTGCCCACCTCATCTCTGCCCACCTCATCTCTGCTCACCTCCCCTCTGCCCACCTCATCTCTGCCCACCTCATCTCTGCCCACCTCATCTCTGCTCACCTCATCTCTGCTCACCTCATCTCTGCCCACCTCATCTCTGCCCACCTCATCTCTGTCCACCTCATCTCTGCCCACCTCATCCTCATCTCTGCTCACCTCATCTCTGCCCACCTCATCTCTGCCCACCTCAGCTCTGCTCGCCTCATCTCTGCCCACCTCATCCTTATCTCTGCTCACCTCATCTCTGCCCACCTCATCTCTGTCCACCTCATCTCTGCCCACCTCATCCTCATCTCTGCTCACCTCATCTCTGCACACCTCATCTCTGCTCACCTCATCTCTGCCCACCTAATCTCTGCCCACCTAATCTCTGCTCGCCTCATTTCTGCCCACCTCATCTCTGCCCACCTCATCCTCATCTCTGCTCACCTCATCTCAGCTCACCTCATCTCAGGTCACCTCATCTCTGCTCACCTCATCTCTGCCCACCTCATCTCTGCCCACCTCATCTCTGCTCACCTCATCTCTGCTCACCTCATCTCTGCTCACCTCATCTCTGCCCACCTAATCTCTGCCCACCTCATCTCTGCCCACCTCATCTCTGCCCACCTCATCCTCATCTCTGCCCACCTCATTTCAGCTCACCTCATCTCTGCCCACCTCAGCTCTGCTCGCCTCATCTCTGCCCACCTCATCCTCATCTCATCTCTGCCCACCTCATCCTCATCTCTGCTCACCTCATCTCTTCCCACCTCATCTCTGCCCACCTCATCTCTGCTCACCTCATCTCTGCCCACCTCATCTCTGCCCACCTCATCTCAGCTCACCTCATCTCTGCTCACCTCATCTCTGCCCACCTCATCTCTGCCCACCTCATCTCTGCTCACCTCATCTCTTCCCACCTCATCTCTGCCCACCTCATCTCAGCTCACCTCATCTCAGCTCACCTCATCTCTGCTCACCTCAGCTCACCTCATCTCAGCTCACCTCATCTCATCTCAGCTCACCTCATCTCTGCCCACCTCATCTCAGCTCACCTCATCTCTGCCCACCTCATCTCTGCCCACCTCATCTCTACTCACCTCATCTCAGCTCACCTCATCTCAGCTCACCTCATCTCTGCCCACCTCATCTCTGCCCACCTCATCTCTGCTCACCTCATCTCTGCTCACCTCATCTCAGCTCAACTCATCCTCATCTCTGCTCACCTCATCTCTGCCCACCTCATCTCTGCTCACACATCTCTGCCAACCTCATCTCTGCCAGCCTCATCTCTGCCCACCTCATCTCTGCTCACTTCATCTCTGCCCACCTCATCTCTGCCCACCTCATCTCAGCTCACCTCATCTCATCTCAGCTCACCTCATCTCTGCTCACCTCATCTCTGCCCACCTCATCTCTGCTCACCTCATCTCTGCCCACCTCATCTCTGCCCACCTCATCTCTGCTCACCCCATCTCAGATCACCTCATCTCTGCTCAACTCACTTCTCTCTTGCTTACTCCTGCCAATCTCACCTCTTCCTTCCTCTCCTCTGTCCACTTCTGTTCACCCTACCTCTTCCTGCTTCATTCCCATTCACCTTGAAGTGCAGCACTGGGGTGGATTCAGAGCCATTGACTTTAATTGGGGTTGATTTACACCCAGTAGACAATGAAAGTGAATAGCAGTTTTCGCGCCTAAAAACGGAGCGAGAATTCTCACCTGGCTCTGAATCGATCCCAAGGTAGACAATAAAAGTCAATGGCAATTTTCTCTCCTAAACAAGGAGTGAGGATTCTCATCTGGTTTCGAATCAGCCCAAAGGTAGACAATGAAAGTCAATGGAAGTTTTCTCTCTTAAAAAAGAGTGAGAATTTTCACCTGGCTCTGAGTCAGCCCAAAGGTACACAATGAAGGTCAATGGCAGTTTTCTCACCTAAAAGTGGAGCAAGAATTCTCACCTGGCTCTGAATCAGCTCCAAGGTAGACAATGAAAGTCAATGGGGTCGATTCAGAACCAGGTGAGAATTCTCACTCCTTTCTTAGGAGAGAAATCTGCTATTGACTTTCATTGTCTACCTTGGGGTCGATTCAGAGCCAGGCGAAAATTCTCGCTCCTGTTTTTAGGAGAGAAAATTGCCAATGACTTTCATTGGGGTCGAGTTACCTCCGGTAGAAAATTAAAGTCAATGTCAGTTTTCTCTCTGCTATAATTGGAGTGAGAATTCTCACCTGGCTCTGAATCAACCCCATGGTAGTCAATGGGGTGGATTCAGAGCCAGTGAATTAAAAAGAAAAATATTTGATGGGAGGTGAATCTGTCTTATACGGAGCAGGGGCGCGCAACCTTGTTTGGGCAACAGTCCCATTGGGATTGATGTTCACTCCATTTTTAGGCGAGAAAACTGCCATTCACTTTCATTGCCTACTGGGTGTAAATCGACCCCAATGAAAGTCAATGACAGTTTTCTCTCCTAAAAACAGAGTGAAAATTCTCACCTGGCTCTGAATCCACCCTATTGACTTTCATTGTCTACCCTGGGGTTGATTCGGAGCCAGGCAAGAATTTTCACTCCATTTTTAGGAAAGAAAACTGCCATTAACTT
The DNA here is from genome assembly GCA_027917425.1 of Gastrophryne carolinensis. Lineage (NCBI taxonomy): Eukaryota > Metazoa > Chordata > Amphibia > Anura > Microhylidae > Gastrophryne > Gastrophryne carolinensis. The sequence goes on along the minus strand of CM051244.1, from coordinate 160,350,281 downwards.
TCTAGTCCAAAGGGTATAAATAGACAGCAATGAAAGTCAATGGGAGTTTTCTCTCTTAAAAAAAAAGAAGTGAGAGGTCTCACCTGATTCTGAATTGACCCCAAGGGTCATTGGGGTCGATTTACACACGGTAGACAATAAAAGTCAATAACATTTTTCTTGCCTAAAAATGTGAACATCAGTGAACATCAATCCCAATGGGACCGTTGGCCAAACAAGGTTGCGCACCCCTGCTTCATATAAGACAGATTCACCTCCCATCAAATGTTTTTCTTTTTAATTCAGGCTCCAGACGTGAGGGCATTGATGGGATGTGCCTGTTGAATAACAGGAAGTGGAGAGCCGCGTGTTTGGCGTCCAGGTCACATGGCTCGGCGGCTCGGCCATATCTCTTGGTACAGATGCAAGGTCTCTGTTGTGTCTCGTGACATTTTAATTTCCTGTTTTGCAGCTGATTTAGAGGCGTTTCCTAAATCTGTGAAGTGGAAACTTTATGGTGGATGTGACTTTTTAGTTCCCTCCAGGCCGCACGCGTTTCGTCTTATTATTAGTCTACGAAACACCTTAATGGAATTAACCAGCAGTTCAAGGACTCAACTAGAATGTTACGGGGCCCAGGCGTCTCCTTTACTGATGCAGCAGCGCTCGCTGTAATAAGACTCGTGCTGCTGCCTCTCTCCTCGCCCTGATGAGAAGTGTTACACGCAGGATGATCGTTCATCTGATCAAACCGGCCAATTGCACCCCACGTGTGTCACCGCAACGTCAGAGGTCGTTCAATTGGCAACACGCGTGGCTGCCACCAGAATGTGAAAAAAGCAGCGTATTCTCCACTAAGCCACACACAACACAAGCAAATCGAAAGAATCGACCAACCCACAACCACTTCCAGGCAAGGGAGCGATCGAGCGTCCTAGGCAAGTAATGTAGCCAGGCTCTTCAGAACTAGCGGGAGCTTTTTAGATCCTTAATTCAGAGCATCAGTGACCTGCTGTATTTTCAGAATTTATTTAAACAAACAGAAAAACACAAAAACAACAAGAAATATGATGCGAGGTGATAACACAGGATTAACTATAAAACACTGTAAATAAGATAAATAGCAATACAGATAAAAGAGAATATTTAAGAGTTTGTCTGGGCTGCGGTTCGATCAAATCAATTGTCTCTCAGTCCTCACATGCTTTCTGGTATTCTCCTTAGATTTTACAATGGAGCATGTGTCACTCTTGATGGTAAGATTAGAGTGCCTGGCCATTCTTGCCAGCCATGCTTATAGGCCCCAGAACAGGGGGGTCTCCCTACCCCTCCCACCAGGGGCTGGTGTTGGTATCACAGCCTGTCTCAAAATATTCCAATCCCATTTCTGCTATATACCAACTGAACACATTCCAAGGGAGAGGTGACACAAGCAGAAGAGGAACCTTGCTGTCTCAATTTGGGATCTATTTGTGATTTGTTTATTTTGCGTTTTCCTGTAGTTTTATTACCCCCAAACCACTATGTATTTATTACTAGGGGGGAGGAAGTGAGTTGGAGAGGACACATTTGAGGGGTTATCACCACTGACCCGGCATGTATCTCTGTGAGGTTGAGATAAAGGTGAAACCCAAGTGAAATTAGTGGTTTACACCAAGCAGCCAAGGTCTATATATATATATATATATATATATATATATATATATATACGCACATCTCTCGGCCACTCCTCCAAGTGCGGCTAGAGAAGCTGAATGGAGATCCTAGTCGAACATACCGGTGGTGCACATCTCTCCCTCCCTTTGGATGTGCACGCCCCCACACAGACATTCAGTTGCGGCGAGTGGGGCCACGCACAGTGAGAAAGGATGCCGGTGATGCCAGTGCCAGCCAAGCATGCGCCACGGGCTGAGGAAAAGGTATGCATTTCAGACACCCTTGGTGAGGGTTTCACAATGCGGGGCATCCCAGTTCAGAATGCCCCTCGGAGGGGGGGAGCAATATGCCTCATAGAGTCTCATAGACTCTAGGGTAGATTTAGGTCCACTTTAACACCTTATCTCCACAAGTTCCTTGTTCCCATGCTGTTTAACAGTGGTAAACAAAGGATGCGGATCAGAGCTGCACCCAACAGTATGTTTACAGCTGGAAATTCCTGGACTGAAAATGCAGGTCAGGTGACAAGCAATGTGTCTGCAAGAACATTACAGCAGGTTTGGCTGCCTTGGTCTATTACTGCAGATACACTTTATAGTATGCATTTAAATAGGACCTTTACATCTCTTTAGACTTGGTCTGGCTTATTCATGAGTAGTTACTATAATATAATACAGCGCTACGGAAGATGATGGCGCTATATAAATAAACAATAATAATAAAATAGACTATGCATTTCATTTTGGGTCTTCTTGTAAAGCTATGGCAGGAGGGGCCATAATATGTGTAATTGTCATATAGGGTCCGTTTATGGTCGTACACCTGTAAACCCCAAACCAAGCGCCAACGATTCTGCATTCGGCTAGGCACCTCATTCATGGTTTCATGCGCCTTGCACCGAATGGCCGGCGCTCGCGGCGAGCGCAAAATTCCTCTTCAGGCGCCTGACATTCTGCTGTTTTGAAGTGCAAAAAGGCCCGCCCCACGTGCGTTTGGCCGGCAAAGCTCCTGGTCCCGATGGCTCCTCATGTTTCTCACCTTTCTTTACTGTTTCTCAATTGTGATTTTGCCTCTCCAGCTTCTGTGTTTTAGATAAATCGCTATTCTACACATTGGAGTGTATTCCCTGTCAGGTGACTCAGGTGACACTCCATACACTTAGAAATGGAATTCACCTAAAACACAGAAGCTGGAGAGACACAATCACAATGGCAAAGCTCCTGGTCCCGATGGCTCCCCATGTTTCTCACCTTTCTTTACTGTTTCTCAATGGTGATTTTGTCTCTCCAGCTTCTGTATTTTAGACAAATCGCTATTCTCCTCTCCACATTGGAATGTATTCCCGGTCAGGTGACTCAGGTGACACTCCATACACTTAGAAATGGAATTCACCTAAAACACAGAAGCTGGAGAGACACAATCACAATGGCAAAGCTCCTGGTCCAGATGGCTCCCCTTGTTTCTCACCTCTCTTTACTGTTTCTCAATGATGATTTTGTCTCTCCAGCTTCTGTGTTTGAGAAAAATCCCTATTCTCCACATTGGAGTGTATTGGAGTGTGAGAATAGAGATTTGCCTGAAAGACAGAAGCTAGAGAGACAAAATTGCAATGGTTAAGCTCCTGGTCCTGATGGCTCCCCATGTTTTTCCCCTTTACTTTACTGATTCTCAGTTGCGATGTGGAGGCTGATTCACTACTAACGCCAGGTATTGCCAGATGAGCGTCTGTATAGCAGCGCTTAGAGCGACAGCTAGTAGACGCTGTAAGTGGGTATCGGGCGCTGTAACAGAGCGCCTCGGTCACTGTAGTAACCTGCGAGAGGTAGCACCAGCTCAGTGCATCTGGCACTCGGTGCTCCACACCATATATATAAAATAAAAAAAAGGAGACACATACAGTGTCAGCGCTCTAAAGCTGGGTGCTATAGCATAGAGCACCAGACGCTGTGTGATTAAAGTC